>OX451379.1:35000-1235000 GCA_949629185.1 Apamea crenata
GGCCTGCACCTCCGGTCGCACTTGCGGTCGTACCTGCACTCGAGCCTGCAGTCGCACCAGCGCCCGCGCCACTTATCACCCACGCGTCAATGGAACAACCGACAAAGCTGATGAAGAGCCTCATGGATGGCCTTGAACAGCACAAGCTGGCGTTGCAGGAGTGCAAACAGCAGACCCAGGCTCTGTCGGAGCAGCTCCAGCTGGCCCCTCGCTTTGTCGCAGGCCAAGGCCCAACGTTCGCGGAGATCGCCGCCGGCCCGAAGCAGAACATCCAGGAACCTCTTCACTCGGTTATTGTATCATCTGTGAATGATCAGGACACCGGTGAAGAGGTTCTTGAGAAGCTCAGGACGGCGGTCGATGCCAGAAACGAGGGCACTAGGGTGGAGCGGCTGCGCAAAGCGAGGGACCAGAAGGTGGTGGTCGGTTTTAAAACCAAAGAGGAGATGACGAGGGTGACAGAAAGGATTCGGAGGACAGGCAATCTTGTGGTAGAAGAGGTCAAAAACAAGGACCCCCTTGTCATCATCAGGGACGTCCTCTCCTGCCACACGGATGCCGAGATCCTCCAGTCCTTGCAGCGGCAAAACACCCACCTGGTTGGGGACATTCCTGCAGATGACGTGAGGATGGGGGTGAAGTACCGTCGTAGGACGAGGAACCCCCACATGTGCCACGTCATCCTGCAGGTGTCCCCTACTGTGTGGCAGAGGCTGACGACGGCGGGTCGCGTGCACATCGACCTGCAGCGAGTGCGAGTGCTGGACCAGTCACCACTGGTGCAGTGCACTCGCTGTCTGTGCTTCGGCCACAGCCGAAAACTGTGCACGCAGCCCGCTGACCTCTGCATCCACTGCGGTGACCCTCACCTCCGGGCTGACTGTCCATCACGCATGGCAGCGGAGGCGCCGCGCTGCCATAACTGCCTGTCAGCCAAGATGGATAAAACCGACCACAACGCCTTCGACGGTGGCTGCCCGGTGCGCAGCAAGTGGGACGCATTGGCGCGCCTGTCGGTGGCGTACTGCTGAGGTGGAGACGAAGCTCCCTGGAAGTGGGAACCACAGCGGTAGTAATTTCAAAGTTCACAGTCTAAGGGAAGCAAATTGGAGTCAACTTCATGAGAAATTGGCCCAACTTAAAGCTGATACTAAAGACAAACTTACTTTACCGTTGTGGTCCGGCAAGCTCGTTACAGTCAAAATTTTGGTTATGGAATTAATAGTAAATATAAGTAGAATAGGCAATAAATTTAGGCAAATTGTAGTAATAAATTATAGGATAAGAAATAAAGTAGTAGGTATAAGAAAATATGACTAAATAATATATTGTAGATATATTAGGATAGCCATAGAATAAATATAGTTTAAATAAGTCACAGTAGAAATATTATTATAATTAGCTTGGATAGAATATAGAAACACAAAAATAAAGAAAAACTCAAAAAATAAAATGTAGAAATTAGTTATAATTATTTACTGGGTATTTAATTCGTATAACAGTTATTATAGTTATTACGTAGTAGGTATTTTAGATGTTTTTATTATAGTTATTGTTTTTTTAGGAGTAAGCTGTTTAGGATTTTACTATGACGATGCGTAGCATGAAGTGAGGTGAATACTTCCAGGATCTGTCCACTTCCTGCAATAGGGCCGCTTTGAATAAAACTCGAACAGGAAAAAGCAGGACCAATGTCTGAAAAGGGCTCTGATTATGTCAGAGGGACACTGAGCAAAGGCAGGAGTGGGTTTTAGCCGGTAAGAGTCCGGCACTGCCCAGACTGCCTCATAAGTGAGGCAGTCTGGGCGTCCATGAGGATTTCCCACTCCTGCCAAAACAAAATTAAAAAAAAAAAAAAAAAAAAAAAAAAAAAAAAAAAACCTAACCTAACCAAAACCTAAAAAAAAAAAAAAAAAAAAAAAAAAAAAAAAAAAAAAAAAAACCTAACCTAACCTGCGGCACCGCAGTCGCACTGCCAACCTCTGTCCCCGGTCCATTCCCGAGAGTCTTGTTAGCCAGACTGAGCTCGTCACGACAATGAAGGAGCACATCTCCTTAATAAAGGAGAACACCTACGAATTGATCAAGCTACGAGACAGTCTGGCTAGCAGGAAATGTGTTGTGGAGAGCACTTACGCGGGTGTAGCGTCTGGGAATAAGAGCCACACTAGAGCACAAGCCCCGGAGCGAACGACGCTGCACTCCGTAGTGGTCTCCTCAACACAGGAGATGGATACGGGGGCCGAAATACTCGAAAGAGTTAGGAAGGCGGTGGACGCGAAGGAGGGCTGGGTGCGAGTAGAGGGTCCGAAAGGCCAAAGACCAGAAGGTCATCATGGGGTGCGCAACGAAGGAGGAGTGGGAAAAGCTAAAGAAGCGACTTGAATCGGCCGGAGAGAACCTCGTCGTCGAGGCGGTGAAAAATCGGGACCCGCTCCTGGTTCTTAAGGATGTGCTGTCAGTGCACAGCGACGAGGAGGTTTTGAGAGCCCTTAAGAACCAGAACCGGGAGATCTTTCACGGCCTCGGGGACGAGGAACTCAAAATGTCGGTCAAGTTTAGGAAGAAGTGTCGAAACCCGCACACGAATAGCATTGTGCTGAGTGTTACCCCAGCAATCTGGAAGAGGGCACTCGAAGGGGGCAAGCTTCGGATTGACCTCCAGAGAGTGCGCGTCGAAGACCAGATGCCTCTGGTGCAGTGTACCCGCTGCTTGGCATACGGGCACGGAAAACGTCTGTGCACGGAGCCAGCCGATCTGTGTAGCCATTGCGGCGGTCCACACCTGAAGGCGGACTGCCCACCTGAACAGATCGGCGGAACAGCGGCGTGCGTAAACTGCACCAGAGCCAAGCTGGGAGAACACTCGCACAATGCGTTCAGTGATTTGTGCCCGATTCGAAGGAAGTGGGACGCATTCGCAAGAGCATCAATAGCTTATTGCTAAAGTTGTCGATGCCCCCACTTCCGGGTACTACAGCGAGATGACCAGTTTGACACTGCCAGATTGCAGACGCATTGAGCGAACCGCTGGGGTTGGCTCAATGGAGAATAGTAATTGGAGTCACTTTCGTAAGAAAGTGGCTGTAATTATACTGCACCGTGAGCCAACTCTAGTGGAACCGACCAGCGGTGTCAAGCTGGTCGATAGTCTATCACACAGACATTTGTATTATTTTATTTTTCATAACTGTGATATTTAATTATTATATATTGAGTATATAGCATGATATCATAGAAATAAACTCATGTCCAATAGTTATTAGGCACAAAATAATATAAGGGACGACATTTATGATAGTAAACTTTTAAAATAAATATTATAAGAACTAACAATTAAATAAATAAAATAAGAATAATATATATAATAAATATAATAATAATTGAAATAATGGAAATAATTGAAATGATTGAATAATTGAAATAAATAACTTGAGTAATTGTAGTATTAAAACAAAAATTGTCTAAAAATAATCGCACATTAGAGCGTGGTCTCTTCGGCCTCCAATAAAAAGTCGCCAAAACAGGCACAACAATTGTGACCAAGGGCTCTGATTCCCATGTCAGAGGGACACTGGTGGGGCAGGAGTGGGTTTTAGCCGGTAAGAGTCCGGCACTGCCCAGACTGGCTCATAAGTGAGACAGTCTGGGCGTCCATGAGGATTTCCCTCTCCTGCCAAAAAAAAAAAAACCTAACCTAACCTAAATCCACGTTGTGAATGCAACATACAAAATGAAAAAAAAAAAAAAAAACTCAGACCTCGCAGTAGTCAGAGGACCCAAGAAGGGCAGGAGTGGGTTTTAGCCGGTAAGAGTCCGGCACTGCCCAGACGGCCTCACCAGTGAGACAGTCTGGGCGTCCATTTTACTCCCCTGCCAAATCAAAAAAAAAAAAAAAAACCTGAGCGAACCTAGTGAAGAATATACAGTTAAATAAATAAATAAATAAATAAATCCCTGGACATTTCACACAGCACCATTTGTCCCAAGCTAAGCAACCTAATGCTTGTGTTATGGTAACAAGATGGCTGATAAACTACTTATATACAATTTTTTTTTTGTAAATACATACATATTTTAGATAGAAAAACACCCAGACTCGGAACAAATACATGTAGGTCATACAAATATTTGTTCCGTGCGGGAATCGAACCCGCGACACGCAGCGCAGCAGTCAATCGCTTAACCACTGCGCCAACCGTGCCGTCAAGTTATATCTTATCATAAATCAAATTTAATATTATACAACGTGTCACGGAAAGGGTATACAAATGGGACGGTAGGTTCCGTCGCTTTTGAGAATCAGAAAGAAATTTGATATGAAACTCGGTGTCAGGGCATGTTCTAATTTTCTGTTTCAACTTTTGAATGACTCTGTCCATCTCCGGCGATGGTAGATTAAGATTGCAACGTTTCACCTGCCTTGGCGGGACCAGAGGCGGTTTCTTTTGAAATGGAATACGATAACCCTTCACTATTTTTATTAATGATTCTGGTGCCCCCAGTCTCTTCCACTCCGTTACATGATTTTTTAAGCACCCCCTCCCAAAACTATTGATCTGAGTCAGAACTTTTTATTGAACCTAGCCGCGCCCTTGCCCCGTTGAGCATTGGTTTGCGATTCATTTTTTCTAAAACTATAGGGCTGGTAAAAGCGTTGTCCAACCAGTTGTCCCCTCGGTTGCGGGCGAAAAAAATTTGGATTATTCATAAACGGATTCATTGCGTGATAATTATTATAAAAGGCTCCTGCACTCTGAGGAGGAGGAAATCTTTAGTTCATCGTCAGTGCCGAAGCGCGACTGGACGATTGATATCCACTAGGTCCAGGGTACGCCGCCTGGGGTCTAGGGGTTTTCTTTTCTTGACCAGAAAAAATAACTTTATTTGCATAAAAAATTTTGTTAACTCCGCCATTATTCTTAATAAATTCACTAAAAGGTATAATCAAACAAAAATTCACTAGACGGTGGTATTTTCTTCAAACACGGCTTAAATGATTTATCTCTTAATTGTTTAATGAACACTTCGCGCCTGTGTTCAATTATATCGGCCCTACGGCCACAAACTAGTTGCAAACAATCACGTGAAATCTTTTGAAAGTCATTGGAAAAAACCTCTTTTAATATTATTGTCAGATGGGTCCATATTACCCGTATCCTTAGCCCAGTCCACTATCTGTCGAAAACCCTGTTGCATGGCATCGCTTTGCATTACCAGTGCGCGGCTTACAGCGCCAAGAAATTTATCCGCCGAGGGTAAATGGGTAACTTTTTCTAACGATTTGATTTCATCATTTACTTCAAGGTCAACACAGGACGAGCATTATAAACCTTTTGTGATTCTACATATCGAACATTATTCCAGTTATCATTATTAAAATATTGAATAGAGTTGAGCAATTCTAACTGATTAGATGGAGTTGCAGTGACAGCTGGCTGCTTTAATTGCGTTGCCAAATCAAAATCAAATGATTGAACTGGTACAGGATCTGAGACGGGTTCTGAAAACCTTTCTGTAACCGGTTGTTCATGTGCCATTTCGAAATCTTCGCCATTAGGATATATCGGATTATCACAGTCATAATTTTCATTTTTATAATACATATTATGGGGGTAGAAGTATAAATTTTTCAAATCACTGACCTGTTTTGCAAGCTTTTTGACTACCTTGCTTTGTCCTCGATGGCGCTTACTCTTCTTCTTCTTACTCACCTTCTTCCTCTTACGGGATTTATCTACCTGATCAACCTCTAAATCCGACGGGGATGATTCAGAGGAACTTGAGGAACTTGATGAATCCGATGACGAATCAGATTCTTTACGATTACGCGGCTGTATTCTAATCGCCATCGTAAGAAAATCTAAACTATTTTATTTCTAAGAAGCTATCACGTTTCAATTAATTCACTTTTAAAAACGATCAGTCTTTAATATTTATATTTCTAAGCATATACCGAACGCTAACAGCGTTATTAAAAATAAACTACCTAATAAAACTATACTTTTCTAAGAATTAAATTAAAATTATTCTTTTCCAAGAATGACGAACGCCAACAACGTTGACTTTTTTCCGAAAAACAGGACGCCAACGCCAATGAACGACTTGGCGCGCTGCAGTCACCTGGTAACCGCGGGCGGAAATACGTCATCATGGTGTTGTCAAGAGAGGGAGATAGTTGCATATACCTACATAGATGTGACACGAAAACGGAAGATGCTAGACTCAAATAATGTTTATGACCCCGAATGAGACCGAAGGACACAATACTAGCTTTTGCCCAAGACGTCGTCCGCGTGAAGCAACTTTCTTATATTATTTTTTCCGTAAGAACCATCCTCGTACTTCAAGAAATATTCAAAGAAAAAAAAAAGAATTAGGTAGCAAAATCGGTTCAGCTGTTCTCGAGATTTGGGCTTAGCAACACATTCAGCGATTCATTTTTATATTATAGATACGCATTATCCTCCACATTACGGATCGGATTTACCTCAGTTGGATGTCGGAGCTTAGAATAGTCTATACACAACTACCGTTTTGTTCTTAGTAACTGACACGGTACTAAAAGAAACTTTAGTAATTAATACACGAACACAATCACATCGATAAACCTTCGCAAATTTTTACCAATAAATTTTTCTCGCCAAAAATTAAGTACCCTACCATCGCCCGGCGCAAACATAGGTAATTCCAAAATTAAGACGTGAACGAAATCCAATTCAATATCCGATACCTACAAGTCCTACAACCTGCTGCGTTCACATTTTTAATACATGAACCGCGTTCTATCTTAAGACACTCCGGCAGGCACTATGCTACTACCTACAGTTTTTTACAACTACTTCACTATATACCTATATAAGGTGCTATAAAAATATCTGCCACGGCTTTAATGGGAGGTAGTATTGTGTTTATAGATTACAATAGTGAAGAACTTTCGTACCCCGGAACAGTTAATTCAATTTGAGAAAATAAAGTAGTTAAATTAACATTGACATTGATTGTTCTGCATAACGTGGTTCACAAATTACGCGCGATGTGTCGCTTCGTCAATGAAAACCACTGCTATCTCTTCCCATCTGTTCTGTGAATGAAAACTGATATCAGCTGACTAGTTCGTCACTGCCTAATCTACTAGGTACGCAATAATACGCCGTGTTTTAAAAGTGCAATTACTTACCAGCTACCGCATTCTTCCAAAAAACAGACTTAAACGGGTTCGTAGTAAGCGCAGATACGTGTCTCCGTTCAGTCTGTCCAAGAACACTGGACCGAGAATTCTGTTGCCGAGTATCCCGGCCCACACATTAACACTAAACAGAGTCTGACAGTGGTCAGGCCGCACAACACGAGGATTCGCCTCAGACCAATAATGCGCATTGTGTATGTTAAACATACCAACCCGTGTGCATGTGGACTCGTCAGTCTACAGAATGTTGCGGCGTTCTTCTCGAATCCAATTACAAAACGCGAGGCGAGCAGCGTAGTCACGTGGGTGCAATTCTTGTACTCTTGTGAAGTGGTAAGGATAGAGCCCTTCCCGATTTAAAAGTCGGCACACGTAGTTGTCGCTCACGTCGAAGATTCGAGCAGCATCCCTGGTGCTCGCAAGTGGATGACGCCGGAAGAAGTCTAACCCTTCTTCTTCGAGTTCGGCAGAGTATGGAGGCCTGCCTGCGTCAATCGGAGGCGGGTCATAGCGGCCGTGTTGTCTAAATCTGTACACTGCATCCAGAATGGTATGATGACTCACTCGCACACCAAACCTCTGCTGGTATAAGTTTACTGCATGCGCAGTTTGGAGTTACACTCGCGGTAGCACAATACCATTTGAAGATATTCTTGATTGGAATACCGTCGTCTGGGAGGCATTTATAATGAAAGCGCGCGCGATATTCCCGACGCTGACCGCTAAAATTAACTTCCGAGCGGGCGGGGGGCACCGGGCAACTGGCGAGCGGGCGCCGGCCGCGCCGGGCGCGTGGCCTGTGCGACGAACGGGGTAGTGTGGGTGAGGGTGGGGGCGCGCGGGGCTGCGGTTTGACGACCGAGTGGCCGCCGCACACGGCGGCATTGTTTGATAAGAATGGCAACAGTGTATGAACGTCGCCGGCGTTTTTGTATTGAATTCAGTGCGGTGCGGCAACAGCTTACTATGGGATGGTTTTATACTAATAAATCAATTCCTTTTTTTGTATGAAAAAAAATATGACAAATAATCAATAATTTATCTTTACTATTGTAATCTATAAACACAATACTGTCTCCCATTGCAGCCGTGGCAGATATTTTTATAGCACCTTATATACATGGGTTCACAATTTTTATTTTAGATTATCCTTTGTATACCACATAGATCAATAATTTCTCAACCACAGGTAGCCATAATCATTGACGATGCGTCCATCAATCCAAATGGAGTGAACGTCTTCCAAAATGGTTTCGAGAATGTGATAAACGTATGCCAATCAAATGGACGCCTTCCAGCTTTGGATTTCCAAACGGATTGAAATCCATGTATCCAATCCAAATGAACGTCATTCGCGGCCGACTGTCAATGTCAAAAACGTGCGACACGCAATTTGGAAGCCGTTCGAATCGTCTGTGAATGGGCAAAACCGCGTCCATTTTTTTGTAAATGTCTCAGCTTTTGCTATATTGTGTTGACACATACACACGGGGGTACATGTGCTACAGTGCTACAAAGAGCTGAGTCTATGAAACCAGGACTGTTTCCTTCGTCTTTTCTGTCTTTTTTTCGAAATACACACTGCTGTTGCCACCATTAAAAAATCCATTGTGATAATAATTATTCAACAGCAGTGTGTATTTCGAAAAAAAGACAGAAAAGACGAAGGAAAAAATGGATGAAAGGCTGGTTGGATCGTCAATGGCTACCTTTACAAATAAAACAGTCCTGGTTTCATAGACTCAGCTCTTTCTAGCACTGTAGCACAGTACCCCCCGTCAACACATAGCAAAAGCCGAGACAAAATTTACAAAAAAATGGACGCGGTTTTGCCCATTCACAGACGATTCGAACGGCTTCCAATTCCAAATTGCGTGTCGCACGTTTTTGACATTGACAGACGGCCGCGGATGACGTCCATTTGGATTGGATACATGGATTTCAATCCGTTTGGAAATCCAAAGCTGGAAGGCGTCCATTTGATTGGCATACGTTTATCACATTCACGAAACCATTTTGGAAGACGTCCACTCCATTTGGATTGATGGACGTATCGTCAATGGCTACCTTTAGGCCGCGTGTCCACGGCAAGAAACACACGAGTACCTACACGACTAGTGTACACTGCGTCGGCGCTGCACAAGACAAAAATCTTGTCTGCGCCAGACTAGATTTTTGTCTTATTATTAGAAACGACACGAATTCTTGCATAGACCCGGCGATTTTTCTTGCCGTGGAGACGCGGCCTTAGGCTTCTACTAAGGTAATTAAATAATAATCGTTTTATTTCAGGTAAAACGCTTCTACTTTACTTTATGGGCCCTATTTCTCGAAACGATTAGTTTCGAGAAATAGGGGGGGGGGGAATAGGGGGGGGGGTATATTAGTTAATAATTACTAGTGTAAAAATTACAAGTTCTAATATTTCCTGTTTTTCAAAAACAGGTACTGGACTAATAAATAATTGTAGCAGACTAATAAAAAATATTAGGCTGGCTTGGCTGAATACCTACACATACGTTCATATTACCCATGCCTCTTTATTTATTAAAAAAAATACGGAAAAAGTTCCCGCCGTGTTTGGACTCGTTTGATTTTGTCGTTTGCACATTATCGGTAAAAGCGGATTGTTTTATTTTAAGTTTTTTTTTTCTCTACTAATATTCATTTAATTAAATTAGATAGCCTATTAGAGTATGTGGGACACCAGAGAAAGAAAGTGCTTATTTGGAAAAACCTTTTATTCATTATATTCAACACAACTTACTGCTTTACAACGCAACCGCCATTGCAAGAGAACTTCCATAGTCAATGTAGAAACCACAGACAAAATACTCATTATAGTGATGTCACATTGTAATCTCTAATAATAATATACAATAAATTTTGATATAATAATTATTTATTAATCTAAATGTAACTAATAGGAATTGAAAGTAATAAGTAATTTAATGTGAATGTAATGTGTGTGTCAAAGTACCTAGATATATATTATGGATGAAAAGTCAAAGTATAATTATATTGTATTATTATTGTAATTTTGAAAATGAATGGGGTTGGCTTTGATATCGTTTGGCAGGATTTGGGGGGTAAAAGTGGTTAAAGCTGGTAGGGCTTGGGTCCCCGATTATAACGCTACCATTCTTATTACAAGGTAATGCATATTTTTCGAGAAATTAATGAAAAATGTTTCTAACCTCAAATCAGGTAAATAGCGAAAACGGAATGTTAAAATGGGCGATTGACAACCAAATCTGTTTCACATATTGTCTATGGTGCAAAATGATGTGAAAACGAACGCAAAACGGAACGTAAAAAAAAAACCATGATATGTGTCACTGTCAATACTGTCATTCGTTTTGTTCATTCCGTTTCTCCTCGAGTTGCGTGAATGTGAAAAATGTATGAATGTTTTGTTTAATTTCTTTTTAGAACAACCTATAAATCCCCATGTTACTACTGATACCAGGAGAATTTGGATGCAAGAGCGAGCGAAGCGAGCTCTGGACTTGGGGCACTTCTGTTGTCACACTATTGGATACGGAACACACCTTTAGGTTTCGAGTTTCACTGGAACGCGGCCGGTTTTCGTTTGACGTTTGTAGATAGTGATGACCTCTGAATAAGGAACCTCTATGGTGATGTTTATTCCTATCTCAATGTGGTGATGACAGGAGATGTGTGTCAGTGAAGTCCTATGTCAAACTTTGCGCGGTAACTTTGAAGTTTACTTAAAATCCGCACAATAAAAAGTGGCGCTACTATCGCGGAATTAGCAGGTTGTTCTTGTTTCAGGTCTGAGGTCGGTAAGGTTCAAACAAGGTGAAATTGGCACAAAAGGTATGCACGGCCGAACACTATCTCGTTAGTCAATGCACTAATAGCACAAAAGTTCAAATACTTCTCAATTTTCGTAGGTAAACTCGCGTAATGACGGCGAGTAGGTAGGTACCGACTTGGACTTGTTCACGAAGAAACCCGCTGTCCGGTATGAATGTGAGCTCGATGCGCTTCACAATACTGGATTCCGATTATTCTTTTTACACTGGTAAGTTCTTCTATCGTCGATTCGTCGGGGTCACCAATTTAGGCGCGTCATGCATGGCGCCTTGTTTACTTTATTGAAACTCGATCCAGTTGCAGGGCTGCCAGATGTACGATTTAAATCGTACTTGTACGATTTTTTGGCATTTTTACTCATGTACGATCGCTAGACCAGGATCGTACGGAAAATGTACGATTTTTTCATACCTCGCAACATTTCTTAATGAAACGAACGTGCTCCACTGGCATTGTAAGAGTTTCGGGGAATTCCCCAACAACCTAACGCGTACCTAGATCTTTTACTTGAATGAAGACTCTTTGTGTAGTCATTTAAAGGCTGTATTTGTTTGCATTTTTACGAAACTTATTATTTTTTCTTTCGGTAATAATTACGACTTGTCAAAAACCGGTTTTCCTCGTTCTTTATACTGTCTTGAGTGCTTTTTTGTGTTTGTTGTTTGTGGTCAAGCAAGAATGAGTGACAAAAGTGAAGACGAGCGACCTGCGCCCAAAAAGAAATTGCACGAAGTTTAAGCCAACAACAAAAATTACCACAGAAAATTTGACCACAATATGACCACAGAAAATTTGTATAAATCTGTTTTATTGCATTTCTTTTCTAAACTAAACGAATTTTAGTTATTTTTAATAAAAATGTTGTACTTCTAGATTGTACGATCTTTTCATTTCCAAATTTCCTTGGCATACGATTTTTTTTGTAGTTTGCGTACGATCACATCTTATTTGCACCTGGCCTGGCAGCCCTGTCCAGTTGTAACCATTGAGATAGTCAATGGTTGTAACAGATGTGTATTGGTTTGGTTTCCAAGCACAGTATACAAGGGATTGCGGAGGAATGCACATTTAACCAAACAGGAGAACAATCGTGTTAGTGATTCACATGGAATGGAGTAAATTGGACTAATATCTAGTTTTTACATTCAGGTTCAAACGCTTACCCGTATAATCAATGTACCTACTCTGTGAGTCTGTGACGCTGACTCTGCTCAACTAGTACGTCTAGTACTCTAGACGTCTAGTACTAGTTAGTGTTAGTGCTTAGCATAGAGTATAGCAAGGAGCAACTAAAAAAGGGTGCTTAGTGCCTGCCGGCTGCCTGTCTATCATATCATAGACATCCTCTAGACCACCGTAGTGTTGTCTTTTACATCTCACAGTGGGAACCATAGACAATTAGTTTAGTTCGCCACATTACTAACCATCGAGGGAGCTCAGAGGGTGGCGATTCAAAGTGTCTACTTTTCGCCCTTTCCTTTTTCCTACCTTAAGTAGGTACCTGCCTCCTGTACAAATCTTGTGAAGTATTAGCAGTTCGACAGCTATTTATTATGGGCATTGCATTAAAACAACACAAAGCTCTACCCTACAGCACTAGATATACTAATAAAAGACGTAAAGGTATAGTTTGTCCACCAAATTCTAAAAAACATGCTTTTATAGCCAAATTTTACCTGTACGTTCAAAATCTAGTCGCACTCGCAATCTCATCTCGGCTACAAAAAAATGTCAAAAACTTGTCAAAATGTAGGGAAATTAGACGTATTTTTGACAGAATGAGACTGAGATCCAGACTGTGAACGTTCTTAAAATTACGAGATTTGACCCTCAGATGAACAACTAAAAGAAAAGTAAGAAAATACATTTATTTGCGGCAAACATGACGCATAAAAAAGAACAAACACACAAAAAATGAAAATAAGAAGTTAAACATGCGTCACATTCACGCAAAACGTCAAGATGGTGTCGAAATATCAGTTCCGATTTCGGCCGCGCTCTGACTTATTTTGCGCGCACTCTATTCTCAGATTACACAGTACGTATCGCAAACAAAAACTTAAAATAAAAAGTAGATTTTTAATTACAACCCTCTTTAAAATATATTATTTTTAACTAAATACGGTTTCTCAAAAGACTAGTATTCATGTCTGTTTAAACTTAAGGTGCCATCTTTGTTCCTTTCTTTCTTTTTCGCTTCTGTCATTTCCGTGACTAGTGTGCCTAGTAGGTGAATACTTCAATTTCTTCTAAAATAATAGTGATTTTAAACAATTATTGAGCTGGTGGTTACGTAAACGTTTGTGTTTCAGACATTCAATATGCAGAACGACGCTGGTGAATTCGTTGACTTGTACTGCCCGAGGAAGTGGTGAGTGGCATTTGAGGTTATCTGACTTTGTTGACCACATTGCGTTGAGAGCGAATCGCATGCGGTCTTGGACACAATATTCGTTATTTATTAATAGTGTGTTCTGATAATGTTAATATTAAGAAACGAAGTTAAGATTATGTTCCATACCCTTCGACTAGGACCACACAAGCCCCTCAGTACTATGTGCAGTATAATTTACTTAAGATCTCGAGGCTTTGATTAGTTAGGAGTTTCAAATTGAATTATAGTATGTACATATATCTCATTGTGACCCCAGTCCATATCGTAGAGAGGTACACAATATCCTTCATACTTGATCAGGAATTAGAATGATTTATTATTTACTTATCAAACCCACTGTTCACGCCTATTTACAAAAAATACAACTTGGGATAGTACTAAACCTGAAAGTCTTCTCAGAGATATTTTGTTTTGTTTTTGTTTGTTAGAAAACCAACATAATATTATTACACTGAAAGAAATGTAACCATATATTCTTATGTATCACTATCCTGTTCCAGCTCGGCCAGCAACCGTTTGATCCACGCCAAGGACCATGCGTCTGTGCAGCTGGTGATTGCAGACGTTGACCCAGCCACCGGTCGTGCCGCCGAGTCATCCAAGATGTATGTGGTGTGCGGTGCCATCAGACGCATGGGGGAGTCCGATGACTGCATTGTGAGGCTCACCAAGAAAGATGGCATCTTGACTAAGTGAGTGATGTATAATTGTTTTCTTTGGAAGGTAAACCAAACCCTTGACTAGTCTTGGTACTGTATTATAGGTCAATATTATACAATCATAATAATACTAATAGAAAACTGCATGGTTCCTATGGGTTACGCCTAGACTATTGAACTCTTTGTGAAGAGCTTGTCAGGGAAACTACAACTATACCTATCGGCTGCCAGCAACATTGCTGTCCTGGTGTAGTTAAGGGCATATGAGGCACATTCATATCCCAAACTTCTTCCAACTATGTCGGGGGTCATCTTCCAGTCTAACCAGACACATGGAGCAACTGCCCATCTGACCTTCACAACCCAGTTACTGAGTAATACAATACCCTTTGGTAAGACAGGTGGTGTGGTCAGTCTTTCAGACTTCTGACTGACAACCAGTCATTCTTGGATCTTTGACAGTCATGTAATGACTGGTCACCCATCTTTCGACCGACCGCGGCAAGTGTAGCTTAATCTGATCGATCGACCCATGCCTATAGGCAGCAGTGACCACTTACCATCTTAGCAGTTTAGGGGTTCATCAATGTTTATTTATTAACAATGGTGGATATTACATGAAATAGATATTCAGTAGGATTATATGAGCCTAGAGGGTTGTATTGATGATTTAAATTCAGTAAATACATACTTGTTGCGCTCGCTCATCATATTTAGTTCAACATACAACCTGCCACAGGCTGACCGCTGACAGGGCTTCCTAGCAGATCCCCTTGAGCAATGACTTTATAAATAAAGGGAAATGAAGTGGCAGCCTTTCGCCAAAAGCAATAACATTGAACTTGCCTGGGAATTCAACGCGATATCTACGGCTCACAGATTAAATACGCACGTAATAGGATACACATATTATCACACTCACTTTTACACCCTGTCCGTGTTTCTAAACTTTAAATATACTATTATTTTTATCAATAAAAGCGAAAACTGGGACGGAATTTGAATTTTTACAAACGTTTTTGTCTTGTCTAAATTTATCTTGCCATTGAAATGCTAGTGATTGACATAACAAATATCGACTATTTGTACAAGGAGTATTTAATACTACTTTATTGGAAAAAAAATCAATTCAATGTATTCTTATTTGTTATACTGACAATAATCGTGTTTTTCGGCAATTAATTAATTAATTAGAACGACATTGGGCAAGTCTGACATTCGTCAAATCGGCAAATCGTCTTGATATTGGTCAAAGCTGTAGTTCATCAAATCGTTATTTTGTCCAATTAGAAAATTTGCCAAATACGCTATTTGTAAAGTAATTTAAGTACAATCAACTATAAAAATGGAAGTACCTCATGATATTTTTTTATTAAACATTTATTCAATTTTTTTTTTTTTTTTAACTTTGCCCCACACTAGGAATTTCTCCGCAGCAGTCAATCGCTTAACCACTGCGCCAACCGTGCCGTCAAAAATTCATATTTATTTACTTACATAGAATTTATACCCAACTTGCAGCATTGGCAAATGCTACATTATAATTTTATCACAAACAACCTTATTTTATAACTAATCCAACCTTATTTTTAATCTGAAAGGTTTTTTTTTATATTGGTTTTGAATTTAGAATCTAAAAGTGTCGTCTTTTCTCTTACCAGGATTTTTTTTTTGATTGGAAGTTTTTTTTTACACAAGACGGAAGTCCATCATATTATTTTATTTTTTTCGCTTTGACCATATTATAATACCTAATTTGCCCCGATATTATCGATATGATACCTATAACGGTTTGAACGACCGAGTTCATTCGTTGTTCGACTTTATCCAACGGTTGTGTTCCCGTAAATAAACGTATCACGTACAACATTAAAAGCTTGTCTCGAGGCGAGTATGGTTTCTTCATTCAGATTTGATTTGTCCGAAGACTGTAGGCGGATCTTCAATTCGCCCCCACCGCTAGCCTGGGACCAGACGACAGCAAGCTTCCTGTTGGGATTTGAACCCAACGCTGTTGGTTTCTAGTAAAAGCCTGCGAGGAGCCTACCGACTGCCAGCTTGGCGTCTAGGACCGGGATTGCGTATATTTAGTAGTTTTTTATTTATTGTTTTGTTGTTTCTAATGTCATATTTTGTTTAAAACAGTAATTTAAAATGTTGCGTCGTTACCTGACCGATTGACTTGGTGACATGCTGTTGGAGCTAAGCCGCGTTCTACTTAAAAAAGATGCGGTCTTTTTTCCTCATTATATAACGTCGTAGGTCTATAGTAATATATGGGGACACTACGTTTTAAAATATTACACTGCTATTTTTTTATATTTATATTTGGCACCTCTTGCCGAGTGGAGTAAACTTTGTTCCAAAAACTTCCACGCGGCCCCAGTGCGGGTTACGGGCCCCTCTACAGGTTTTACTACTAGACCCAACTTATGAAGATATCTTACTATAAAAAATACTGATAAAACACTACTAAAAAAAATCGTAACATCGATATCACCAAAACTTAAAATTCATACCACCACATCACTAAATCATAGACAATTTCGAGCGGCCATTGTTGTTTACATCTTTGGCGATTTTGAAACGCCGGACTTAGTTCGTGTAATAATAATCTTGAAAATATTCTAACACCATGTTCTGTTTGTTTCAGGAACTACTGATGCTATGTAGTTGTGTAAGGAGCCTATTTTTAAGAAAAATAATAAAAAAAGTATAAAAGTTTGCAGTTTGTTTTTTATTTACTATTTTGTAAAGCAATATATATACCTATTATAAAAATATCACGACAAGGGTCCAAATACTCGTGGGAGCACTCGATAGACGGATGCGGGGAGTCGGTGCCAGCATTATCACTTCTTTCCCTGAATAAGAAATCAGTGTTTATACAGAATGGAAAAGCTAGGTCGTGAAGCATAAGAATAGTATTTATTTGCAAGAATACGAGTACAATATGTTGAAAATAGTCAAACGTCAACGGTCTAGCTAGGCTTCTATTTTCTCTGGTGACATTTCTTATTTGTGTGCTTTTGTATATTTTATTTATTAGAATATTTCAACATTCGAATAGTTAAAGTAAGCTTTTCATAAAAATATGAACCTTATACTCTTACAAGCGTTTCATACTAATAGGAACAAACTCCTACGAGTAATGTTCATATTCGTATCTCGAGTTGCGCGGGGTTCCCACGACATGTGCGTTTGTATGTGAGCGTCAAAATGGCGGGATCAAGTCTCCAATTTAAAATGTATCACACTAAAATGTTTGTACTACATATGTACTAATTGTACCCTTAAGAAGACATTTGTACCTCTAAAGGTAAAGGAAGTATGTCAAGACATCCCTGGTCCCGCCACTTTGACATCAAAGCGCATCAAGCGGCGGTACCTTCTGGAAGCGCTACTCAGAGGCAGGTAATTCACACCCGAAAATTTAGTACTACATATGTACAGGTATATACTCAATTTTCAATACAATTATAAGTGCCAAATTCAAGTTATGTGATTAAAACACTGGTCCCGCCAATTTGTACGTTTGTATTGAGTGATCTTTTTTTTATTTCGTGACCAAATGTGATTGTACATTTAGTCAAAACTCATAGCCCAAAGTAAAAAAATTGTCACCCTCAAGGGTCTTCAGTTATTGCCTAAAGTGTGGAATACTCAATTTAGACATTTTGCAAAAACGGCTATGAGCCAAATCTCAACGAAAACTTACTCTACTGACTAAATTTTTATCTCAAAAATTCGTTAACATATATTGTCACAATATTTTTTTAAACCATCAAGGCATTTAAAGCTAATTCCAGGTATCTATGATAGAATCATTGGATCACTCAGTACAGACACCATTTTGTCTGAGAGATCGTTGTAATAAGGTTTAGGTTGACTGACTAAAATGTATGTTCCGAATATATTTGTACAATAAAATCTCATAACACAAATACCTTTTGTTAAAAAGTTATGCATAATTCAATGTTTTTAAACTTGCTGAACTGAGTGATCCTTATGAATACTTATAGGTAACTAGGTAGGTACCTGTTTCATATTGATTTACACAAACTACGATATTAATTTTTGTACAACTTTATGACTAAAGTTTTACATAAAAATCATTTACATATACAGCTTAAACGAGATATTAGATTTTTAATTTTTTTAAAGAAATTGGTATTGTATGGTAGGTAGTACATATGACATTTTTCACGATTTTCTTACACTGAGATCTCGTATAACGCTTCAATATTTTAACAAAACGCAGACTAGACACGAAATAACAGTCGATTGTGTCTGTAACGTAACGTACATTTCCGAGTCAATTTTAATAAATAGGTGTTCAAGCTGAGTTATCACTAAAACCTGTTTAAATGAATCTTGCGCGGCACCTGAAATAACTAGAAATGTTGTAATTCTGCCATTGAATCTACAAATAGTATCTGTATTGACAGTCTAGAAGAAGCAATTTCTTTTAGCTACGAGGGGACTTGTCTTTCATGTTAATGGTAATGCTATCTATGGTAATTAACTTTCAAGTGTTATTTTCATGGATTTGAATGGCACAAAACAGGTAAAGTTACACGATGAGCCCGAAATAATTTTACTAAAAAGTAGATCGTACAGGTTACATGGAGGTATTGAATTTATTCCTTCTCAACATCCTGACGGCACCGGTCATTATCGAACGCATGGTTAAGTAAAAGGACGAATAGTTTGCTATGACGATAATTTGGTTAAAACATAGGACAGCAAAAATGACCTACACATAAGTGTATATAAATGAAGTGGTTCATTTTTACTATCATAAGTTTTTTACAAATCATAAGCTGCGTAAATCATGACGCAGCTTATGATTTGTAAATAACATTGTATTTGTATTTCGTTTCTAAATAAAAGAGAAGAGACGAGCTTATATTGTACTGTCTAAGAGACGAGCTTATATTGTATTTCCGATGATCTCATATTAGGTATGTGGTCACCCTACTGCACTTTTCTCTACCAATAAAATAAAATATTGCGACAAATTGTTAACAAATTTTTGAGATATAAATTTAGTTAGTAGAGTAAGTTTTTGTTGAGATTTGGCTCATAGCCGTTTTTGCAAATGTCTGAATTGAGTGATCCACACTGGGCAATAAATGAAGACCCTTGACAGTGACAATTTTTTTTACTTTGGGTTATGAGATTTGACTATTTTTAACCGACTTCTAAAAAAGGAGGAGGTTCTCAATTCGGATGTTTGTATTTTTTTTTTTTTTTTTTATGTTTGTTCGCGCATAACTCCGTCGCTTGCCAACCGATTTGAAAAATTCTTTTTTTGTTGGATAGGGTATACTTCCCAAATGGTCCCATGAAAATTTTATCGAAATCGGACAAGCGGTTTTTGAAAAATCAACAAAAATCAAGAAAATGATAACAACAAAAAAGTGAAAAATAAAAACTTTTTTACAAAAAAAAAAACAACCGACTTCCATAAAAACACTAGAAAGTGAAAAATTACTTTAATTTCGGAAGTCGGTGGCGAAAAACGAAATAAAAAAACCAAAGACACCGACTTCCGAAATTAAAGTAATTTTTCACTTTCTAGTGTTTTTATGGAAGTCGGTTGTTTTTTTTTTGACTAAATGTACAATCACATTTTGTCACGAAACAAAAGAACATCACTCAATCCAAATGCACATTCCCACGACTCGACACGTTGCGGTGCGGCAAGCACTTGTATAGAGCATGATCAACGTACTTGTGTAGAGGTCGCGTGGCGTGGCACGTCACCTGCCGCCGCCGCAGCCGGGCTTGCCGCCGGGCGGCGGGCGGCAGATGGTCTTCTGCTTGCAGCCGCGCGCCCCCAGCGCGCTCAGACCCAAGCACAGCGCCCACCACCACAGCGACGCTGCCCACTCGTACCACTGGCACACATCACGCATTTTATAAGAAAAACCGTTCGGTTATTATAGCAGCAACCTTATGCCTAGGAATAAAGATTACTTCGATGTAAATAAATTCAGAGGTATACGTACCTAGTATACCTACCTACCTAATAAAAACTTTTTATTAGGTAGGTACCTCTGAATTTTTTTTTTTTTTTAAACTGAACGGAATGCAGTAGGTAGGTACATTTATTATGTACCTACCTATGTCATCAATGTTTCTGGGTAGAAAAATGGTAATCACAGGTGCCTAGCTAGAGTAGATAATCGAGAATCCACTCATACTAAGTACAGACGCCAGCACATCAAGCTACTACTACAATCTGTCAAATTTCTTTAATAGATTTTCAACTTTATCGCTAAAGAATTAAGGTTCAAAGTTGATTGCGAAAATACGACAGTTTCGGGTAGCTTGACCTGCTGGCGTCTGTACTTACACTACCAGCGATCGCTGGCCGCAAAAAAAACATCAAATGTGTTTCTTTTGTTTTATCATGGTTAAATACAGTCTTGGCCAAAAGTATTGAGCACCTTACAAATTGCGCTCGTTCACGGTAAGTATGGGAGAAAACCAAATCTACTGTTGAAGTATTCTTTTGTCGGTCATCTACAAAGATTTAAAAACAATGACCTACGCCGCAGCTAGCAATAAAACACCTGGGTGCAATAAAATGTGTCTTTTACAATTTTTGTATTTATTTATCAGTTCGCTACCATCGCTCGTTGTGAACACATACAGGGATCTAGTGCGCCTTTGGTATTTTATTTCAAAGTTTTAAGTGTTATCGTTGCAATATGCCAAAACGAAACGAACTTTCTTTAGAAAAACGTGTGCAGATACAGCTTCTGCATGAGCAAGGGAAATCACGTGAAATGTTCGCGCCGATCCGTGCAATATGCTATTCAGCGATTCTCTGCTACCTGATCACATCAAAATAGACCGAGAACCGGGCGCAAACGCATCACCACAGACCGTCAGGATCGTCAGTTACTGAGAGAGTCGTAAAGAAATAGGAAAAAAAACATATTCAGAGCTCGCTGCTGAGTTGTCAGAATAAATTAAGAAATCAATTTCTGCTCGAACTACTCGTAGAAGACTTCAGGAAGCTGGTCTGAAAGGCTGTAAAGCTAGGAAGAAGCCATGGCTCTCCGACAACAACAAAAAAGCTCGGAATAAATGGGCCTTAAAACACCGAACTTTCACCGCTGAAGAGTGGTCAAATGGTGTGTGGTCAGACGAATCAAACTTTGAGGTGAGTAGGTGGTAAGTCAATTTAATGCCCTAATAAAATTATATAAAATGGTTTAAAAACCAAACGCATGATGAAGTTATTTTTTTTTTCAGAAACTCAATGTTTTTTTCTTTATTGCAGATTTTTGGTACTACACCTGGTGTGACCTTTGTGCGTCGCCGGGTGGGCGAAGAATTTAAGCCAGAGTGTGTGGTCCCAACCGTAAAACACGGCGGCGGCAGCATAATGGTCTGGGGGTTGCATGACCGATTCTGGAGTTGGCAAATTGTTCGTGTGTGAGGGCCGCATGGACTCTACTAAGTACATAAATGTACTAGAAACTGCGTTGCTGCCTTCATTCACGAAACTTTTCGGCGACACGAACATGGATGGTGTTAAATTCCAGCAGGATAACGCGCCATGCCACAAATCTGCCCGCACTATGACATGGTTTCGGGAAAATAACACAGAGCTTCTTGACTGGCCTGCCCAGTCGCCAGATCTGAACCCCATAGCATAGAACATTTATGGGTTTATTAAAGCGTAGAGTTAGGCGCCACACAATAAAACAACAGAGAAGATTTGAAACGCTACCTGCGCCTAGAATGGAACGCGATTACTGCTGAAGACTGTAAAAATCTTGTTCGCTCTTTACCAAAAAGAATTTCTGCCGTAATTAAGGCAAAGGGTGGATACCCACAAAATATTAATTTTCAATTAATAAATAGTAAAATAAACCTATTTAAAACGTTTTGTTTTATTTCTATTTGATACTCCGCATAAAACTGAAAGATGTGCTCAATACTTTTGGCCAAGGCTGTATTGTTACCCATCACATCAACTTAGTTAAACACGAGAGCGTGAGTCACCATAAACATATATTCCTAAGCTCCGTGCTCCGCGGTAGCGCAGATGTGGACACACGCACTACTGCAGTAGTGCGTGTGTCCACATCTGCGCTACCGCCTACCGGTAGATACTTCGGCTCTTGCAGCCGGGCAGCGTATAACTCACCTTAATAATATTTTGCTTAGCTCCGTGCAGTACTGCGCGTGTCCACATCCGCGCTACCAATACTTGGGCTTGCAGCCGCCGGGCAGCGTATAACTCACCATAATATTTTGCTTAGCTCTGTGCAGTAGTGCGCGTGTCCACATCCGCGCTACCAATACTTGGGCTTGCAGCCGCCGGGCAGCGTATAACTCACCATAATAATATTTTGCTTAGCTCCGTGCAGTAGTGCGCGTGTCCACATACACGCTACCAATACTTGGGCTTGCAGCCGCCGGGCAGCGTATAACTCACCATAATATTTTGCTTAGCTCCGTGCAGTAGTGCGCGTGTCCACATCCGCGCTACCAATACTTGGGCTTGCAGCCGCCGGGCAGCGTATAACTCACCATAATATTTTGCTTAGCTCCGTGCAGTAGTGCGCGTGTCCACATCCGCGCTACCAATACTTGGGCTTGCAGCCGCCGGGCAGCGTATAACTCACCATAATATTTTGCTTAGCTCCGTGCAGTAGTGCGCGTGTCCACATCCGCGCTACCAATACTTGGGCTTGCAGCCGCCGGGCAGCGTATAACTCACCATAATATTTTGCTTAGCTCCGTGCAGTAGTGCGCGTGTCCACATCCGCGCTACCAATACTTGGGCTTGCAGCCGCCGGGCAGCGTATAACTCACCATAATATTTTGCTTAGCTCCGTGCAGTAGTGCGCGTGTCCACATCCGCGCTACCAATACTTGGGCTTGCAGCCGCCGGGCAGCGTATAACTCACCATAATATTTTGCTTAGCTCCGTGCAGTAGTGCGCGTGTCCACATCCGCGCTACCAATACTTGGGCTTGCAGCCGCCTGGGCAGCGCGGCGGCCGGCACGTTTTCTTCTTACCACAGGCGAGAGCGCCGACGACCTGATACATTCATTTTCAAACATCATTAGTTAGGTACCTTAAAAACCACTAACAAAATGCACTTATCCTTAGAAAAGGGAGATCTATGCCCAGCAGTGAGTGATGTCGAGCTGTGGATGATGATGGCCTAGACTAGACTAGACCAACTTTATTTACCTAGATTGTTAGATTCCGCGCCGAAAGATGGTCATGTTTCGTTTTGACACAATGACAGTAGCGACTTGTAACGTCTGTCATGGAAACGCAATGATTATAAAAATGGCGTATACAATTTAATAACTTATTATTATACTAAATTGAAAAATGATAAAAACATCTAATGATTTAAATGTTTGGCCGACGGCCCGACGCCCATACTTGCTAAAGGCCGCCCGTGAGTGCTGCTCTGACAATAGTTTTATCCATTCCTAAATAAGGAGGCGTGAATTTTGCGCACGTCCCGGGGGGTTATTCCGTTTATGCACCCCGAAAAATCCACCCTAAGGTGGATACGCGGAAACGCATGTCCGAGAATCCACTCTAAGCCTATGAATTCAGTTGATCCATCTAGGTCTAGGGTGGACTATCGGACATGCGTTTTCAGTCACGGGCGGCTGAAACCCACGCCACTGAAAAAACGCCTGCCTAATATGAATTGACTAGAAAGTTATGAACCTATGACAAATGTAAGAGCACAGAGAACTTTGTAATAAACTGTAGCGGACACACAAGTCACATCACAAGCGTTCACATAAGTTGTAGATCAAAACTTGATTCACATTGTTAACGTTTCAAACCGTGCGGAAGACTTGAGTTTCATCGAAACTGCGGCGTTTCATAATTATGTTTCCAAGGATCGGAAGCCCTAGATAAATAAACACTGTGCGTCATGTCAAGTGCCACGTATGAGCTGGATTCTGGCTCGTTATTGTGACGCGAGGCGTGCTCCAGCCACGACCGCGGGCCCGAAGCTCCGCCGGCCGGGGCCCGCGCCCGCGCCGGGGCCGACTAGTGCGCTGGCTCCCACCTGTATGAGTAGACAGAGCAGCCACCAGATGCCAGCGCGTGAATTTTTCATATTTGTGAGTGTTTCCCAGACTGGTGCGGTCAGCTCACTACATTGTGTTGATGATTGCACTCATATTTTATTTCTTTATTTTCACCAGTAATTTTGATTGTGTCATGGCCGAAATTTTCTTTTGTTCTGTTCTGTCAACTATTTCTCTTTTAGCTGACGTGTGTTTTCGGCCAGAGAGTTCTTCTGTCAGATGTTGCTGAGAACTTTGAGGAGGATTTATCAACCGCCGCATTTTGCATAGATACGTAAAGCCGCAACCAGACTGCATTCGACAGGTACGACTGGCCTCTCGAGTGAGCATGGCAGCCGGATTAGAGGTCGGCGGTTCATCGATCGATCAGCCTACCATATGCTATCGATAATGTTGATCGGCGATGACTATTCGACGTCGATCGACAGGCTGAAGTGACTACACCAGCACGACTTTTGAAATCCTACTATCTATGTATATATAAAATTCAAAGTCCTGACTGACTGACTGACTGACTGAGACATCAACGCACAGCCTAAACCGCAGGTCCAAGAGACATGAAATTTGGAGGGTGTATTCTTCGTGAAGAGTAGGTTCCACTAAGAAAGGGTTTTTCGAAATTCCACCCCTAAGAGGGTGAAATGGGGGGATTTTGTTTGTATGAACATTATTCCTTGAGTTAATAAACTTGAAACTTGGCACGAATACTTATCTAAGTAAATTATGAAGTTGGGCATGTTTGTTTTTATAAACTACCCCCTAAAAGGGGATTGGGGGGTCTCAAAGTTTGTATGGAAGAATTTTAGCGCGCAGTCCGACTTAATCGAAACTCAGTATTTATACCTAAAATTAAAGGATAGAATAATGTGTATCAGGGTTTTTCGAAAATCTACTCCTGACGGCCTGAAAAGGTGTAGTCAATTTTACAGGGGAGGATTTTACAGCGTGGCTTGATTAACTCGAAAATTGGTATAAATAATCTTTGAGTCAAGTTATGAACACATCCCAAATGATTTTTCAAAATTCCACCCCTGTGGGGGTGAAAAGCGGGGATACAGTTTATATGAAAAATCTTATTCGTTAAGTTAATAATCTTGAAAATTGGCATGAATACTCGCCTAAGTAAGCAATAAAGTTTATCATTATTAGTTTTTCAAAACTACCCCTCAAAGGGGATATAGGGGTGTAGAAGTATGTGTGGAAGAAATTGAATGCGCGGTCCGATTACCTCGAAACTCAGTATTGATACTTTTGACAGAAAATAATTAATAATAAGTATGTAAAGTTGTCGAAAATTGACCCCTGACTTGGCAAAAAGGGGTAATTCGGTTTTCAGGGGAGGATTTGAACTTGAAACTGTATGTTACATTTTCACGCCTAATAAACCACTGAACTTCTGATTTGGCAAAGAGATAGATGGCATCCTGGGGAAGCACATACTTTTTATCCTGGTAGCACGTTCCCGTGGGATAACTTCCGACATCCACGCGGGCGAAGCCGCGGGCAGAAGCTAGTATAATATACAATGTGTAACTTGAATTAATGCACATTATGAAAGTGTTCAGAATCCTTTACTGAATCGATTTCTGTAATTTTTAATATACCTACTTAATATGTTGTCCTAAAAAAATATTAAAAAAAAAAAAAAAAAAACTACGTGAATTATACTGTCACACTTCCGCTGTACAGTCAAAACATACCAAAATGAATGAAATACCCACTAAGCTAGACCCTTATAAATACAAGTGCGACTGTGTGCATGCGTAGATTTGTAATGTGACCATAATTTTCTCCCACAATCAGTTTAACTACCTAATTAGATAAAAAAATAATGTTTTTTACATCATAATAAAAATTCATGGTATGTATTATTATAAACATAATATCATAATATTGGGGTGTCTGGTGGTGTGCGTTTATTTCGGGACATGTTGTATACATTATATAGGTAGGTACATATATTATAAAGGGTGGCCGGGGAGTTGACGTACAAACCTAAAATTTAGATACTCTACGATGAGGAGTATCCGAATCACCCCCATGTATGTTCTACGATTTTTCGTAGTTTTCGAGATAGATTTTTTTTTATGAATTTTAAACTTCAGTGGCGACCCCATATATCGCATCTTGCTAATTTATGTTTTAGAACAGGATTATTCCCTGCTCCGCTTAAACAGGCCATTATTACACCTGTACATAAGGGCGGTAACAGAGACGACGTCAATAATTATAGACCCATATCCGTTTTACCCTCTATTTCTAAAATAATAGAGAAGCTTATAAATAACAGACTACTTGAGTATTTAAATAAATTTGACCTACTGTCTGACTCTCAGTATGGATTCCGACAAGGCTTTATCTACTGAGGATGCAGTAACTGCTCTTACAACTTAAGTAGTCGACAGTCTTGACAGTGGAAATAAGTGTATTACAGTATTCTTAGATCTGAAAAAAGCATTTGACACCGTCTCTGTTCCGACCCTTGTGAACAAATTAGAACAAGAATTTGGAATAAGAGGTATCCGACTGGACCTCCTTCGTAACTATCTTTCTTATAGAAAACAGAGAGTAAGAGTTGGTGACTGTATTAGCGAAGACGCACAAGTATCTTACGGCGTGCCCCAAGGAAGCGTACTTGGTCCAACATTACTTTTGACCTATATTAATGACCTCTGTAATTTGAACATCAAAAATGCCAAAATTTTCGCTTATGCCGATGATACAGCTGTTGTTTTTTTCTGGAAAGTCCTGGACAGAGGTAAAAGTCTATGCTGAGATGGGTATGACAGTAATAGCCAAATGCCAAACTTAATTATTTATTTTACTTCGATGGTCCTAGTTTAGCAATTTCGAAAAATGCTGATTCTCCGCCTAGTTTGAATAAATGACTTTTGATTTTGAACCAGGATCGTCGGATATAGTTGAAGTTTAGTAAGAAACCGATGGATGTTTTTGAATTAAATTTAATTTGATAAATTAACTGTGTGTTTTCTATTAACTCAATTAAATTTTAATTGAAAACATCCATCGGTTTCTTACTAAACTTCAACTAGGTATATCCGACGACCCTGGTTAAATCTCCGTTGGTGACCGTACAAAGCGTCGTCGAATGAGTTGATGGGACTGTTGTAGGAACACTTGAGCAAGGTTGTTTAGACGGTGCCAGTCAATTGATGTCAATGTTATGGTATGCCATGCCACAGGCAATAAACTTGCACCGTGTAAATGGGGCTTTAGGGTCAGTTTGGGAAAATCTGTATCTGTTTGAGGTAGTTTATTCTAATAACGAATCTTGTCGTCGATTTTGCAGTTTACACGACTCGGGAATTGAACTGGGTTATTTTCACCCTCTAACCCCTAAACCTAAACCATACACGACACTGTATGCTGGAAACGTAACCCCTTGTCCTAACCAAAGTGATCGGTCGCGCTAGTTCGCGATCGTCGAGCTCGTTTATACGCATATGACAAACTCGCGCGATCAATCAAGTCACGTATCTACGTCATGTAATCGATCGCGTACTCGCGCGACAGTCGCTTTCGGTAGACATTTAACACGACAGTTTCGACGTAAATTGAACCAGACGTGACCTGGCCCTTACTGCCGAGTGCCGCACCTAGATTAACGCTCAGAACATATTTACCCTAAAGGGAATAACGTACCTTAAAAAATACTCACCTAACTAGAATAACTAATCACTATATAGAGGTATGAGGAACAGGGTGTAAAGTTCACTCATCCTCCATAGAAAGAGGAGGATCCTCCGACCAGACGGGTGCTGTGTCTGGTGGGCTGCTGCCCAAAGATTAATGTCGGAACGTTGTGTATTTACTAGTCGCGCGGTGTAGGTACGCGATGCAGGATTTTGCGTGACGTCAGCGTGATGCGTAGTTCGCATGTGGCGATGTAGATGCCGCCACAAGTGTAATAAAATAATACGGCGAGTTAGTTCAGAAGTATGATATATTTGAAACAACATAATTAAAACAATCACACATCAGCGCACGGCGGCATCGGGGCAGCAGAAGATCTGCGCGGCAAGGTACTGCGTGATCGAGCGCCAGTAGCCGCGGCAGAGCGTGCAGAGCGACGGCTCGCGCGGCCGCTCGGCGCGAGCGCGCGTTTGCGAGTGTGCTCGCTGCGAGAGTTGCGACCGCTGCGAGCGCTCGTCGGGCTCGAAGGGCTCGAAGCGATCAAAGCGCCGCGCGGTGGGCTCCATGCTGCGAGCACGCCGCGTCGTCGCCGACATCGCTTGCAACCGTTTCGCTTGCGAGTACAACTGAATCATTAATTATACAGGTAGATATATGTGACGGGGCATCAGTAAGGGCCTCAACCGTTGTAGCTACCGGGAAACGTTCGTAGGAGACTGTTCGTGATTCGTGATTGTAAACGTAACCTATCGATTGAGTTTCGTACCTATAAGGATTAAGGATAACTACATGGATGCGCTTTCCACATACGGTTCATCTAACGCGCCATTATATTTTCAGGGTGCAAGAAAGTGCGTGCGTAATTGCGTACGCCACAGGGTTTGATACATGCGCTATCGCCAGGGAGCTTGAGGCATCTCTTTGAGTCACTAACGCATGCGTAAAGCGCAAGTTGGGACCGGTCGAGTAGGGCGCACTCTAAAAGTTGTCAACGTAGCACATAACTGTCAACTATTTCGCAATTATGAAATAAGTATCGCTCTGCTAATATTGTGATCCTGAATATTTCGTTTTAGTTGTAAGAAAGCACTGAAACCTTTCAAATATTTTTCTTAGAGGTACTTGATACTGTGACATCACCTAGGTAATCCACTGGTATAATTGGAATTCATCCTTATCCTCACTATGCCAATATAATCCTATCCTACTAATATTATAAACGATAAAGTTTGTATGGATGGATGTTTGTTACTCTTTCACGCAAAAAAAATGAATTTGGATGAAAATTGACACATAGATGTTTTTTAACCAGGATTAACATAATAATATACGATACTGTTTATCCCGATATTCCCAAGGGATCGAAACGTATGCGGGTGAAACCGCGGGGCGCAGCTAGTATTATATAAGTGCGAAAGTGAGTTTGTTTGTTAGGCTTTCAAGCTTAAACTGCTGATCGGATTTGGATGAAATTTGGTATATGGGCCACGACCAGGGTTAGGACATGGATACTTTTTATCCCAATATTCCCAAGGGATCGAGACTTGTGCGGGTGAAACCGCGGGGCACAGCTATTTAAATATTTTATTGCAACACAGCGATATTTCATAATTTAATTTAGTTATATTGATTCATGAATCAATGAAAACAGCGAAATATTTTACAGCTTATTATTGCAGCGTTGCAAACTTTCAGAATGCGCAGCTTGTAGAGTTATTGGAAGCTGCAAAGGCTCATGTGTGTTGCCGAGGACTCACGAGTGTAACAGAGGAGTCGTCTTCTTCTTTCGTTTCGATGGTACCTACATCTATGTTGCCTATACTGTTCGTTGATTGCGGCGTCAGAGGCATAGTTCAGATCGTCAAGGATGCAGGTGACATTTGGGACACTAGCAGACGGGACATAGTCTGTTCAGGAGCACCTCACTCGCACTGGACGACAGATGAATAGAAGCAGTGTGTCGCACTCACATGCACGGGGTCGTCGAGGTCGAACCCGCAGCGCGGGTCGCCGCCGCTGGTGCCCGTGCCAGCGCGGCTCTCGCACTGCACCACACTACAGCATCAATCAAAAGTTACTCTCGTATTCCCTGCGAATGCGATCTAAAGGTAAACAGTAGCAGAGTTCTTTGTGAGGGGGCTCGTCCGGGGAAGTGCTACCACCACACATACGTGCATCGTCCAGCTGTGCCGTGTGAAAGGTAAGGGTGCCGGTGTAATTACGAGTACATGCGGCATTACAGCTTTGTCACTGAGATAGCAACGCATCTGCGGTCCCTCTGGTATTGCCTATGCCTCTCTAGATCATTCTAGAGATATGGGGAACAGGGTGCAAAGTTACTCATCCTCCATCCTCCTAACAGACGGGTGTCGTGTCTGGTGCGCCCGACGCATGTTCTCCTGTTTCTCTATATTATAATATGTAGATTGCGTGGTAAATTTTGTTTGCCCGATGTAGGATACGTTACAGGTCGTACTTCGAGTGTGGCGAGGTAGATGTCACCACATGTCGATAGACGGCGGTGACCAGTGTGACCAGTTATCATCAGGCGGGCCATGATTTGTTTATCAATAACATAAGGAGTCGGTACCTCTCGGTGGCAATGTTGTGCCGGGGCAGGGCTTCACGCGGCGGGATGTCCAGCGCGCAGGTGTTGGTGACGGCGCGCAGCCCCGCCAGCCGCGAGCTGCCGCCAGCGCCGCACGAGCCCCCCGCCCCGCCCAGCGCGCGCACCCCGCCCGCCGCCCCGGCCCCGCACGACCCGCACGCTCCGTACGTCGAGCCACCGCGTGTCTGCACAGATAACGGGTGATTATAAAGACACATCTGCGCCACACAAGCTAACCTCTGACAACAGTCTAACAAAAGTGTGTTAGTTATTTTCTGCAAAATCGTTCGGATTATGATTGATAGTGTGTTACGAAATTAGGGTGCTGGTCATACACGCTCGCTGGTCGCGAGCACTACGCAGCTGACCGTTTGAAGAACATCACCATTCACCAATAAGGTCTCTACATGTCCTCCCAGGGCGTCCCCTCCCGGCGCTTTAACCAGTGTGACCGTTTCTAATTTTATAAACCTACCAACGGAATCTTTGAAATCTACTAAAAAATATTAAAAAGAAAATTCAATTATACCAATATACTACTAAAATGTTTGCTTCATATTTTGAAAATATTGCAAATAAAACACATTTTTTTAATCAAAATTGTTAAATTTATTTACTTTAAGCATGTCTGTCGTTGGATCAAATGAAGTACCTACAACCGTCAGTCAAACCTTGTTTAACATGTACCTAATATAGAAGAAATGTGATTCGATGTAGGTAAACCTGTTTCTATATTTAGTTTTGACCATATTAACTTGGGAAAAAATTCGTTCACACTGAGCATTAGAAATAGGCAAACACATCTTATTTTTCATCAATCTTTTTACGATGTTTTTCAGTCTCGGCATGAGACTTTATTGTAGCGATTCTACTTAAAAACGTCACTCCACAGGCTTTACATATATCATTTTCACTATATTTGTCTTTAGTTAACCAAGAAGGGAATTCCGGGTTTTGTTCCCATTCCGCTCTATATTTTTGTTCATATTTGCGCTTCCTAATGAAACAACCGCCCTAAACCGATCGAAGTAATCGAAACACAAATACCCGTACACAGTCTACGCAAATACCAAATAAGGTAAAAATCTTCGGACAGCATAGACACTCAAATTTAACACCACAACGGAGGAATCCCCTGAAATAAAACTGACAAACATTCATTCAATTTTATTCACTTGGTGTGTAAAAGAGAAAGATTGCTACAAAGAACTCAGTGCGCGACAAAGACAGCGTATTAAGAAACGATCTTGACTTATGTATTTTCCTTTTCAGGGTTGCCAGGTGAATATACCAAAAAAATACCATGACAGTTGAAATTGTACCAATATTATACCGATATTTAGTAATATACTAAATATATACTATTGTCATTCTTCGGAGCCTCAAATATACCAATTTAGTACTAAAAATACCAAAAACGGTGTGTGTGTCTGTCTGTGGCATCGTAGCTCCCGAACGGATAAACCGATATGTTGACATTGTTTTTTGTGTTTGAAATGTGAATTAGTCGGGAGTGTTCTTAGCTATGTTTGATGAAAATCGGTCCAAGATGGCCGCCGCCACAAAATGGGTGATTACATATTTTTTCACAACTCCCTCAATATAAGTATCAAATGAAAGGGCTTGACTAGTAGAATACACACTATGATCTCACACTCCTCATGCACACTCCTACACACTCACACACACTGTACACTTAGAAATGCTTAGTTGGTGCTACCATTGCACATAGCTCTGTATGTTTGTTTCTGCTGCATGTATTTGTATAGTTAATAAATTGTAAATCCGTAATTGGCTGTAAGACCAGCTTATATATTTAAGGCAAAATTTCAGAGAGCTGTGGATTTTGTAATTAATAAATAAATAAATGATAAATTTCAAATCCAAGATGGCCGCCACCACAAAATTGCGAATTACAAAAAACCTGGTTAAACACCAAATTACCTGAATCTTAAAACGCAAGAAAATAAAAGAAATGAAATAAAAAATAATATAAGTAGTGCCTACAAAAAGCATGAAATAAAAAATTAAATTTAAAATTTAAAAAACCCGAACCAACAATAAAAGTAGTAACAAAAAAACCGGTCAAGTGCGTGTCGGGCACTCGGGCCACGCGCAATGTAGGGTTCCGTAGTTTTTATAACAGCCAAGTGCGGGTCGTATTCGCTGACTGATAGTTTCGTACCATTCTCTAACTAAAAGACAAACATGACTACCTACCTAATTTGAGTTCCTATACTATGCCTCACCTGATCCGACAAAGCACGGAAAGTTTTAATTTTTTTTTTTTTGAGATTTGGATAAGACTTGTTTGGTCGACTATTACTCGTAAACTTGTAAAGCCCACTTAAGTGTGATAGTTTTTCTTTAAACTTCGCTATATATAGGTACTACTGCCGTGACATTTGAATTTCTAACTACAACCGTTTAGTTGGTAGAGGGGAGGGGGGACACTTGACTCTATCGTAAGTCACGAACGGTTTACTTAATCAAAAAACGGTCTTCACAAACCCCTAATATTTTTGAAAGATCTATCCAACGATATCTCACACTATGGGAAGGACGAAAAAAAAAATTATCATCCCCACTTACACAACCCCCCCCCCCCCATGCAACCCCTTTACATGTAGGGGAGGTACCCTAAATAATTGTTTTTTTCAAAATTTTATTTTACCATTTTTTTGGCGTCATTAACGTGTATACTCATGCCAAATTACAACTTTCTAGTTTTTGACCAATAGTTTTTGAGCTAAACCGCGGACAGACAGACAGACGGACATGGCGAAACTTTATGGGTTCCTTGTTGACTACGGAACCCTAAAAAAGTATCTATAAACGTGAAACCCTATAAAAAGAAAAAAAATCCTTGAAATTATGACCCTACGTAAGTACATAGGAAATTTTATGATTAAATGTTGTCGCGTTGGGGGACCGCTACTATTTTAAATTTTAACAGAACGTTAGGGTAATAATTAGAGCGGTCGGCTTTTTATATTTTTGTTACTACTTTTTTTTTAATCCGGCAATTCATCATTCCTCAGCCTATCGTCACACCACATGCCTATTACTCTTCGCAACGATCGCATTTCCACAGCATTTATTGTATCTATTCTAAATATAAGTAGGCAACAGTAAAAAGTAGAAGATTAGTAAGTTACATTCGTTTGGTTTATTAGTTTGTTTAGTAAGTTACCGTGACGGCGTTGAGCGCGACCTGCAGGTCGCGCGGGCGCTCGGCGCCTTCGGGCTCGGTGGCGACCAGCTTGTCGGACACGGACACGGAGCCCGAGCTGACGGGCAGGCGGCGCGGCGCGGGCGGCGGCGGCGAGCGCGCGGCGGGGGGCGGCGAGCGCGCGCGCGCCGCGAACAGCCGGTTCAGCTCGTCCAGCTTGTTCATGATTATCTTGTACGTCTTGCACTCGTCTGTCTGTAGAAAACATGGCTGTTTCGTGGAGATTTCGTTAGTAAACCCCTCTGTGAAGGAGCTCGTCCGGGGAATATCATAATGCCGTTGTTGCTAAAGTCACTGACTCACTGGTAATGACCGCTATTGCCATGCGCAAACACCAGCCTTTGTCCCTGGGGTAGTAACGCATCTGCGACACCTCTGATATTACAGGTGTAACCACTTATTTATATCTAGATACATACAAAAGAGTCACTATGAAACTAGCAGCCTATTTGTCATACTCTGCAAGTTTACACTCTGCGCCACATACTGAACCCTTCAACCGAATTTTGCAAAAAAACTATTTGGAAAATTCATAACATAACAGTAATTACAAAATTACAAATAAAACAATGAAATTATTGGGTGTGGTAATGAAATTGAAGAAGTTGACTATACAAAAATTTTAGGCATAAGTAGTACCTAATTGATAAAAATTGCAATTGGAAGAAACTTATAGATAATTTATGCAACAGGCTAAACAGCTTTGCATTTGCACTGAGAAACCAGGAAAACTGTTGGAATAAATGCTGCTCTACTGGCTTATCATGGTTACGCTTACGTCTCATCTGTGCTAAGATACGGCTTAATATTATGGGGTAATTCTACGGACAGTGACAGGGCTTTTATTGTGCAAAAAAAGTGTTTACGTGCTGTGTTTGGTGTAGGGCCATTGGAATCGTGCAGGCCCATATCACTGGCATGCTTATATTAATATACTGGATATGGGAGTGTTCGTAAAAAAACAACCTAACCTATTTAGTAAAGCCGATAGTGAAAATATGTATAAAATAGGTAAACACTCAAGGGATCCTACCAGATCTACCAGATTAGCTATGCCTAGGTGTAGAACAGCATTTTGCCATAAAAACACCAGTCGAATGGCAATAAAAATAATATTAAATAAGATACCAAAGGTATATAAAGAACTGCCTACGAATATATTAAAAAAAAAGACTCAGAACGTGGCTTATTGAAAATTGCTTCTATACTATTAATGATTTTTTTAATTATAATATGAATATGAATATCGCACAGCACAGACATGAATAGTGTAATTTCATTAATTTCGACATTCCTGTAATTTAATTAATTTTGACATTTCTGTAATTCAATTAATTTTGACATTTCTGTAATTTAATCTATTTTTGACATTCCTGTAATTTTATGAATTTTGACTTGCCTATATTCTTATTTTGACATTTGTAATTTCTTTTCTTTTATTGACATTTTTAAACATAATTTTTAATGAATACCTACCTCCAACTATCATTCAATAAACATGAATCATGACACGTCCAAAATTTGCATAGGTACTGAATTTAGTAGGCGGAATATGAAGTACTATGAATTGTAATATGACATCTGTTAGCACCATATTTCATGCAAATAAACGATTATTATTATTTTTCGGGAGTGTTCTTTTTTCTCAGCTCTTTGGCTGGTTTTTGCAACATTTACGGACCGAAGTCAAGTAAATGCAGCGTGTGGTGTGTTATGTTAAAGATGTGTTGTGATGAGGACCTATTTCGTTATCATCTATTTGCATGAACTTTCTGACAATGGGACATGTATTTAATATTGCAGCTTTTTGTAGGATGATACACAAGGTTTCTTTTAGGTTTAGTAATTTAAGGCTATGGAGAAGGTGCTTTGGGATGACGCCTGTTGTGGAGAGGACTATAGGGACCACGTAAACTTTTTGTTGGCGCCATATTCTAGCTACTTCATCTTTGAGTTCTACGTATTTGCAATTTTTTTCAGATATTGTCTTCTGAACTTTGTGTGTGTTGGGAACGGAAATATCTATTTATTTATTAGGTAAGTTACTTTATTTATTTTATCCTGTAGGGTTATATCCGGTCTATTATAGTGAATTGTCCTGTCGGTGAGAATGGCGCGGTCGTAGTAAAGTTTATGTGTGTCATTTTCTAAGATAGTTTGTGGTGTGTAATTGTAGTAAGGAGTGGTTGGGTCTTGAATGAGTGTGTATTTGAGTGCTAATTTTTGATGAATTACATTTGCTACCTGATTGTGATTGACCTGATTGTGAGAGTTGTGCACGCTCCTGTTATGTGCTGAATTGTTTCTGGTTGAATGTGCCACTTGCGACATTTATCATTTGTTACTGATGGATCTTTGATAATAAATTTTCTATAATTTTTTGTGCTAATAATCTGGTCTTGTATCGCAATTATAAATCCTTCAGTTTCTGGGAATAAATTGCCTATTTGAAGCTACTTGGTTTACATGGGATTGTTCTAAGTCATGAGGATGTCGGCCATGAAGAACCTTTTTCTTCCAGTCCTCAATTTTTTGTTTCTGCGGGTCATCGCTAGTATACTGTGGAGTATCTAGCTGTTAATTTTGAACTATATATGGCTTTATGAATGTTACTAGTGCGAGATTTTGACTGAAAGAATGTTTTTAGTCGATAGACTTGTTTACGCCAAAGGTTCTGGATGTCTATTAGGCCTCTCCCTCCGTTTTGCCTTTTGATAGTAAGCCTTTCTATTGCAGATTTAGGGTGTAAATTGTTATGTTTTGTAGGAGTGGTTCGTCCTAATTGTTCTGTGTCTGTTTTTGTCCATTTAATAACTCCGAATGAGTATGATAGTATGGGGATGGCAAATGTATTAATGGCCTTGATGAGATTTTTACTAGCCTTTTGTATTCTATAGTAAGTGTTTTATCCTAACGTGATCTAGTCCCTTTAGTTGCGTGTACCCTAAATATTTATATAAGTCGGTCGGCTCCATTGCTGTTATGGTGTCTGTGTTGTTTACGACATAGTTGCCGGGTCGTATCTTGCCACGCATGATATGAAGTGTTTTGCATTTATCCAGACTAAATTGCATGTTTATATCTAAGCTAAACTCTGCTGTAGTCTCTACTAGTTTCTTCATATATTTTTCTGTTTGTGCATATAATTTAATATCATCCATATAAATGAGATGTGAGATTAATGTTTGTTCTGTAGTGTGTTTGAGACAATATCCGGCCCGACAGCGCTGCAGCAGATGAAATAGAGGGTTTAGTGCAAGACAAAACCATAGGGGACTCAGTGAATCTCCTTTGGTAGATACCCTTCTTAATGGATATTGGTCGCGTTGTAAGTTGTAACATTATTGTGATTGCAGTTTATTTGAAGTGTGGTTTTTCATAGTGACATTATGTTTCGTAGGAAGTCTATTATTTTTGATTTTATCCTATAAATTTCTAGTATTTGTGTACGGTTCGTACACTTGCAGAGTTGTTCTCGTTGAGGTTGAAGCGCGTAGAGAAAAGATCACTTAGTTTCCGTAAGGTTTATTACGTGTAAATAGAGTTTCCAAATAAAACTGTTGACGATTCCTTTCTCTAATGTTGGTCACTGCGTAGCAGTAATTGCACTCACTGATTCATGGTTATGTATGTTTATTTATAGTAATAAAGTGACGCACGGCGGGTGCAAGCCAACCGCGTCAGCAAAACATGTACAGTTTAAGACTGTACAATTTGTATTAACCAAGAATGTGGAACACTGTCGTAAGCTTTTTTATAATCGATGTAGGTACAATGAAGATTTCTATTTTTTGTGGTGGCATGTTTATGGATAGTAGAATCAATGATTAACTGCTCTTTGCATCCCATATGGCCTCGCCTGCATCCCTTCTGGTCCTCTGCCATTATGTTGTGGTGTTCAGTGTGTGAGTTAATTTTCATTGTTATAGCTGATGTTAATATTTTATATAGGTATCGTGGGTAGGTATGTGATTGGGAAGTGGCTTTTAGGCAACATGTAGGTATGTTATACCTTTTGCAATAAAATCTGGTATATTTTGTTGTCCTAATATAATTTTTGTTAAGTTTTTTGCTATGGGTTTGTATAAAATAGTTAACTTTTTGTACCAAAAATTGTGTAGGTATTTTGTCTATACCAGGAAATTTCCAGTTATGTAATCTGCCTGTTATGTGTGTGATATCGGCCTCTGTAATCTCCACAAATTCAATTTCTTCTATTGCCCTCCATTTTGTTTCTTCTTCTGTTATCCACGTTGCTTTGTCGTTATCTTGTTCTTGTTCTTCCCAAATGCTAGACCAATATGTTTCAAGTTGTTCTTTTGTAGGTTGGTCATGTGTCTGTGTTATTTAATATTTATTATCATCAACCTGTGTCGGTGTCTGGTTTGTGTAGGTTTCTATAAATTATTTTTTCATTAGTAGCGAATATGGCATTATCGTTTTTGCGTTGTTGTGCTTTTTTGTATCTTCTGAGTCTATGAACTTTAAGAGCTAGTTTTTGTTTTAAGGTATCGAAGAACTCTTCAGGTTTTCTGTTGTTATTTTCGTGTCTGGTGTGCGTGACACTGCTCCTAAATATAGCCTCAATTCTCCTTACTACTTTACTTGACCTGATGTTGTTAATGTATTCTGTAAGCCTACCACAATCTGCTCTTAATTTTTTTATGTTTTTTCTAACCTCTGTTGCCATGTTGGTTTGATATTTTGTTTTGGTCTTGTGTTTCCTGTGTATTGTGTGATTATAAAGTTAAGTTCTTCGGATACGACTAACGCTGTGCGATATATAAGTGTGTGTATATCTATAAGTTGTGTGTCATCGGAAATAAATTGATGAAGTATGTTTTTATTAAATAAATTAACTAACCGGAAAAGATTAGGACTATATCGAAGTTTAGGTAGTTTTGGTCGAACTGCTGGGTCCATCCCAGAGTATTGTGCTAGGGTTGTTCTGAATTTGTCAAGTATTTCTTGAACACATATATCTGCTGTTAGATTTTGATCCGCAACGGTTGAAGTCTCAATCTCAATATAATTTTCTAGAGTTTGGATTATCGATTCGGTTTGTGTGGATGTGTGTGATGTTTGCGTATAAGCTTGCGATTGGTTGTATGGTTGAGATTGTGTGTAAGGTATTACCTACTTGGGTGTGCGGTTGTGATAATGTTTGTTCAGCAATTTCGGTTGTGTTTTATGATAGTGGGATAGCGTCAACGCTTGTAATACAAGCGCTGACGCTATCCCACTTTTTGCTTCTTGTAGTTGTCGATTTTCTTCTTTTAATTTTTCTATTATTTCTTGAGACAAAAGTTTGTTTCTAACTATAGTTCTTCTCTGATCTGAGATTCTTTGCTCTGAAACGGTTATTTCAGGATATTGTCGTGTAAAAAGTTCATGCAATTGTTGTCTGTAGGTGGTCATGTCGGTCTCTAATTTAGTGATATAAAAGTAAGTTCGCATGATAAATAGGTTAACTTCTTTGCTCCATCTCATGCGAACTCTTGCTTTTCCAGCCTTGGTGGACGCGGGTAAAAAGGAACTAACCTCCCGCGCAACATTCAAGATCGGAGTGAGTGGAATTGAATTTAAACTACTGATGGGAGGCGATGATACTATGGGTGACGATGGTATATATGGTGATGATGGTCTAGAAGGTGTGTAAGATACTGTGCTTGGACTAAACGGTTCTACGGGTGTTTGTCCTGTCCGTCAGTCTGTCACCATCGTCAATGATTTCGGCTGTAATATCTTTGTCGGTGGGAACCCGCCTGTTCAACTCCTCACCGCTGACGGTTCGCATGCTGAGACACCCAGCGTCAGCTCCAGGTGCGCCCCGGCGATCGCCCCCGAGCAGCGGCCCTATACGTTTACTTTTCGATCGTGTCTCCATTTTGAATGGGTTTCCAGAGCCACGTTAGCCACGCCAGTAATTTCTCATTCGTGTGTCCGCCCCCCACGTGATTAGATGGTCAGTCAGGACGTGTGGTTGTTTAGGGGGCTTATTATTATTATTATTTGCATAAAACATGGTAGGTATACAAAGGTGTTAGATACTGTAAAATTAAATTGTGAAGAATGAGCTGTGAACAACGTTAGAAACTTAGAACCTCTTCACATAATTATGTGGATTGTTGCGTCGGCAGCACAGGTAAGAAACTGAACGTTGTAGCAACGTGTACAGGAAAACATTCTCAGGAGACTGTCCTTCATTTTTAACTGCAACACAGATTTTCGAAAAATGGTACAGTTAGCTAGACGTGCGTTCTTAGTTAGACGTTGCCAGTCGATGCGTTTCGTATGAGAATCATAACTCTTCTAGCCAAACTAAGGTTAGAGTCATAGAAATATCTTTCATATATCTATGGTTAGCGACAGCGTACTAGAAAAGTCATAAGAACGTTTCCCGTACATTTCGTAGTGATCCTGAAACTCTGCGGTATTTGGAAGTGCAGAGTGCAGACTTGCAGAGAGAGTAGCTACATTAACTAGGCCCTTGGTTACCCGATGTTTGTCCTTGCGGCGTGGGTCGCGCGTGCTGCGGCTGCTGGAGCTGACCTCGCTGGTGTCCGTGGCGGAGCGGTCCGACCTGCAGCGGGGCGGGGGGCGCTCGGACAGGCGCTCGCAAAGCTGAGCGACGCGAGCGATCTGCGCTTGCTGGTCCAGCAGCGCTCGCTCGCAGACCGCTCGGAACGCTCGCAGCGAGTCGTTGGAGCCGGCGGCCGGGGTGCGGGGCGCGCGCACCCCGTTGTTGTCACCGCCGACCGCGCGTCTGCGGCGACACTCACAGTATTTGTGGACGTGACCATCAAGTTTTATAAAAGTATAGCGAATTATTCACTAGCAACATGCTACACTAGACATGATAGTAACGGGGGGTCATGCATTCTAATAAAAAACACACATAAATTTAAAGTTATTAATGTAAAAAAATGGGCCATACCTACCTAATATAACAGAAAGTTATGCAATAAAACTTTCCTCTCACCCTATCGTAATTGTTTATATTTATAGACCGCAAAATAATAAAAAAAACTATCTATGTTTTTTGATAATTTAGATATGACAAAAGAAATTTGCCTGAAACGTAATACCTAATAAGATCATAGGTACTGTGTGGAGATTTTAATATAGATATTTGTAAAAGTAGCAAACCCTCTTCCACTTTTCAAAATATACTGCGTAGCTATAATCTAATGTTGGGTACTCGATCACCAGCACGTCTGTGCAGTGGGACCTGCATCCACTACATTATTCATAATGTCAGAGGTAGTAGATGTGAGGTTAGGGAATTGGCTGTCTGACCATACAGCGCAAAACTACTAAAATGTCGTGTCAGGAAAACTTGCACGTTATCTCATTGGTTAATTAAAAAATGCGACTACAGTGCCAGAAAATTGAAAGAATGTCTTCAAAATTTAACGTTTCATGATGTAGATAAATGTGCTCCGATCCCAATAATGCATTTAATGAGTTCCATGACATTTATAAATTATGCTATGACTTGTGTTTTCTAATCTATATATCGATATATATAAAATTCAAAGTCCTGACTGACTGACTGACTGAGACATCAACGCACAGCCTAAACCGCTGGTCCTAGAGACATGAAATTTGGAGGGTGTATTCTTCGTGAAGAGTAGGTATCCACTAAGACGGGGTTTTTCGAAATTCCACCCCTAAGAGGGTGAAATAGGGGGATTTTGTTTGTATGAAAAATCTTATTCCTTGAGTTAATAAACTTGAAACTTGGCACGAATACTTATCTAAGTAAATTATGAAGTTGGGCATTTTTTGTTTTTATAAACTACCCCTTAAAAGGGGATTGGGGGGTTTCAAAGTTTGTATGGAAGAATTTTAGCGCGCGGTCCGATTTAATGGAAACTCAGTATTTATACATAAAATTGAAACGAAAGAATAATGTGTATCAGGGTTTTTCGAAAATCTACCTCTGACGGCCTGAAAAGGGGTAGTCAATTTCACAGGGGGGGATTTTACAGCGTGGCTTGGTTAACTCGAAAATTGGTATAAATAATCTTTGAGTCAAGTTATGAACACATCCAAAATGATTTTTCAAAATTCCACCCCTGTGGGGGTGAAAAGCGGGGATAAAGTTTATATGAAAAATCTTATTCGTTTGGTTAATAATCTTGAAAATTGGCATGAATACTCGCCTAAGTAAGCGATAAAGTTTATCATTATTAGTTTTTCAAAACTACCCCTTAAAGGGGATATAGGGGTGCTAAAGTTTGTGTGGAAGAATTTGAACGCGCGGTCCGATTAACTCGAAACTCAGTGTTTATACTTAAGATCAAAAATAAAGAATAAATGTATCAGGGGTTTTCGAAAATCTTTCCCTAAGGGGTTGTAAAGGGGAAGTTAATTTTACACGGGAGGATGATAATGCTTGGCTTGATGAATTCGAAAATTAGTAAGTATAAATAATCTTTGAGTCAAGTTATGAATACAGTATACCAAACGTTTTTTTAAATTCCACCCCTGTGGGGTTGAAAAGCGGGGATACAGTTTATATGAAAAATCTTATTCATTTAGTTAATAAACTTGAAACTTGGCAAGAATTCTTGCCTAAGTAAGTAATGAAGTTTATCATTATAAGTTTTTCAAAACTACCCCTCAAAGGGGTATAATTATAGGGGTGTTGAAGTTTGTGTGGAAGAAATTGAATGCGCGGTCCGATTAACTTGAAACTCAGTATTGATACTTTTGACAGAAAATAATTAATAATAAGTATGTAAAGTTGTCGAAAATTGACCCCTGACGGGGCAAAAAGGGGTATTTCGGTTTTTTAGGGCGGAATTTGTACTTGAAACTGTATGTAACATTTTCACGCCTAAACCACTGAACTTCTGATTTGGCAAAGAGATAGATGGCATCCTGGGGAAGGACATACTTTTTATCCTGGTGGCACGTTCTCGTGAGATAATTTCCGACATCCACGCGGGCGAAGCCGCGGGCAGAAGCTAGTTTTCTATAAAAATCTATTAGATGGCACCCAAAATTTACAATAAACTACATAAACACATCATGGAAATTAAAGATGTATGTAGATCTATTTAAAACCAATTTTTATTTGCGAAATGTAGGCCTGACCTGATACATCAATTATTATGTTAGGAAAAAATATTTGTTATTTATTATTTTTGAACTTAATTAATATTGATTATTCTGAATTTAATTGTTAGGTACCTACCTATGTATTATTTATTATTATTTAATTTCGTTATTATTGATTTATTTTTTATTGTTTCTAGAATTGTGATTTATTGAATTTAGTTGACATTATTGATAGTTTTGAATTGTATTACACTTATGTGATGGTAAAATATGGAGAACTTTATTATAAGCAAAAATATCTTATTATGTATCTCTTACCCATGTTTGCAAATAAATGAATGATTTATGATTTTCGTATGTTGTATGTCACGGCGAAGTCGCCAGGGCAGCGACATTCTAATTTTCTTGTTGAGAGTTGTATTGATGATTATTTCTAATGATTATAATTCTGTAAATACGTACTGTTTACGAGTAGGTACGAGTAGGTACGGTCGCGAATCATTTGATCATGCTGTTACATTTAGAATTGTCTCCGTAGCTCCGCAAGTCACATATCCACATACCTAGCTATATGTAGGTATATCTCATGTCGTCTTTAAAGGCGTTTAATATTATAGTTTTGAACAGTCGCTAATATACCTACTTGCATTCAAACAACACGTATTTATATTATATAATAAACACCACATGCAAAAATCGTATGAAAATTATGAAATTAGATTCTCGAAATGGTACACGGAGCTGCTTCCAAGTAACTGATGCAGATACGTCTCCCACAAATGATTATAGGTTTCGTTGTAATAATAAATAATAATAAAAACGTTAAGTCCTTATTAAAATGTTTAAAATTTCACCTTAATTGTGAAAGAGAAGAAATATCTAACTGTTGCTTCGTAAAAGGGACTATAGGAATATAATTGAGGGCAGACAAGCTAATGTCAAGGTGCTCTTCCGAACTGCGTAGGCGACCGCAGCCGCGAACCGCCAGCGGCAACGTCGCGCGTCGGCGTCGCCCACTCAATGGCAGACGCAGACCGCACCGCCACGACTGGCTTCTATGTAACTCTCATAAACGCTTCCGTAGTTGGCGAGTTTGACGCTGTGGTCGGACGTCGACCGCAGTCCTCCAACCAGTAGCGTGATAGTGTCGTCCGCGGCTGTCACTAAGCACGGGGAATTTGGCTCAGTTTTCCGCGCCCTGTGTGATCCGCCTAACAGTCATTTGTCTAATAAAATAAGTTTGGCGCGTCAAACATTTTCTTTAGACAAATGACTATCACCAAACTGTAGAAGAGAAATGCCGCCAAAGTTGTGCCGCCGCGTTCGGATTTAAACCGCAGCGTCGCAGTAGAAGAGACGCTCGCGCTGAGCTTGCGATTGGGCGAAGCGACGTTACCGCTTGCGGCCGCCTTCGGGAGAGCACTTGAACTTGCGAATAGAGTAGCGACGGCCCAAAGTAGCATGTCTGCTAAGGCGTTCAGTAACCTGTGCGGGCGATGCTTGCGGCGGGCGTAGCTGGTGTCGGACAGGCCGGAGTCGTGCGAGAAGCGCTTGCCGTGCGGGCGCGGCCGACTGCCGCTGGAGTCGCTGGGCGCGGTGAGCGGTGGCACGGGCGCGGCGGGCGCGGCCGGCGCGGGCGCAGCCGGGCTCAGCACGGCCGGCTTGCGGTCCACGCCACCCGCGTCCACCACCAGCTTGTCACCGCTGCTTAGTTATCACACAAAACATAACAACAGGCGTGTACACGCAAAAACAAACCGAGGTTTACTTAAGTATAGAGAAGAGAGTACAGACACAAAATAGATCGGAACAGAAGTAGGTAGGTAACCCGACCGAGACAAAACTTCTTATTATTTCAAAACGCGGCAGTACATAACTTAGTAGACTGCCTCTGCTCAGTGCGCGAACTTCGTGCTAATTCGGAAACACGAAGATAACCGAAGTGCCAAACGTATGAAGCATGTCTGTGTGTGCGTTTCCGCTCGTTGCAACCCGAGCCTCTGTACCTAATTAGTTTGTGGTAGAAGTTAGCGAGTGGAGAGACTTGCCAGCGCAGCGTGTGCGCGTCGGCCCGCGCCGGGCGCACGGCGCCGCGCATGAACTTGTCGAGGTCGATGATGTCGGGCGGCGCGCGGCCGGCGCCGGACCACGAGCCGGACGACGAGCGCGCCGACATGCTCTACTACCTGCAACACATTATAGCTGTACAACGAGTGTTGGCGCGTGGCCGATATCGCAATGAACTTTATTCTCACTACTATAAAGTTGCTGTTGGGTTGCTGCAGTCAAAAGGACTGTACCTGTTGCGTTCTAGCTTGGTAATAGCGGTCATTGTCCTTCTATCTATCTAGATCTAGCCCATGGGTGGGGCGACCCCCTTGGGGGCATAGAGTGACCGATGAGGGGGCGCGGTGAGTTCAAAAATAAACTGTTTATAATTTTTTTATGTTTTTCCTGAGCTTCAAGTTTTCTACAAGTACATAAGTAAAAAGTTTTCCTATTTCTGTATAAGTAAGTTCACTTTTAATTCTACAGCTTTTTTGGTTTTGTTTATGGAGAACGGGCAAAATCCACCACGGATACTCTTTTAGATCATAAGGCTCAAATCACACCGAGATGGCAGCGGCCGGCAGCGAAGCGGCCGGCAGCGAAGCGGCCGGCAGCGAAGCGGCGAGCAGCGAAGCGGCGAGCAGTTTTAGTGTCATATAATTATAAACTTTATCTACACAATTAAAAGGCCAGTATCGCTTGAAAAGGTCGCGAGGCCACGCGCGTCGCGTCGCGTCGCCCGCGACGCCGCGAGGGACGCGATGTTCGCGTCGCTCGCGGCGACGCGTGATACGAGTGGTTACCCACTCGTATCGACGGTCAGAAAGAGCTTTATGGTTATGCAATAAAAGCGATAAACATGTTATTAGCCTAGCTTCGGTTCGGACGACAAGTCTCGACACCACTCTTTTTAGGAAGCGCATCTCGCACGACAACCTGCCAGGTTGACGTTAAGGAAGTGTTTTATGTAAGGACTCTAACCAGGGCAAACTTGACACCGCAATCAAATCAAAATCAAAAGTCATTTATTCAAATTAGGCTGAGAATCAGCACTTTTTGAACGTCATAATTACATAAGACAGTCCCCCAAAAACGCCCGCCCTTCACCACTTCCTAGTGCTATCGCTGGGAAGAAGAAGTGGCGCAACAAACTCCCCAGCAGCACAGCTGTCTGTTCAATTAAAAAGAAAATACTTGATTGTATACAATACTAGGTACCTATGTTCGGTAATTAACATTACAAAACAGAACATAAAATTAAATTATTTGCCATAATATGTCAGCTAGCCACGCCAATATACCAACCAATATAATAAAAACTATACGTACCTACTCAAGCTAAAAAATAATTACTTAATATGTAAATAAAAAAGATTACTACCCAAATAAAAGCCTCCAGGCATAAAGGGCGTGACAGCTTACATATTTATGCATTGCTGGGTTCTGTTCACATAGCACAAAGATAAAGTAAGACCATCGAAGTAAAATAAGTTAATAACAAATAACCTGTCAGTAAGCTAATTCTGGAGAAAGAACATAAACATTGTCTTGCGTTAAACTAGGGTGACCAACTATTCTTATCGTCTAAGTAGTCGTTGATGGAATAGTATGCCTTTGAACAAAGGTTGGATTTTAGTTGAGCCTTAAACGCATTAAAAGGCAAGTCTAGAAAAGAAGAGGGTATCTTGTTATAAAAGCTTATACCAAGCCCAACAAATGAGTTATGAACCTTATGAAGCCGGTGAAAGGGGGCACGTAGTTTGTCCTTATTTCTAGTGTTAACACTGTGAATATCACTATTTTTAGTGTACAAGTGTAAATTTTGCCTAACATATAAAATGTTGGCAAGGATGAATAGTGATGCAACCGTGAGAATACCAATATCTTTAAAGAAATCTCTTAGAGAAACTCTGGCACCTAGCTGGTAAATTGCTCGAACAGCTCGCTTTTGAAGAATAAATATATTTTGTATATCAGCTGCTTTGCCTCACAGCGGAATACCGTAGGACATAACACTGTGAAAATAACTAAAATAGACTAAACGAGCTGTATCAACGTCAGTGTATTGTCTTACTTTCCTGACGGCGTAGGCAGCCGAACTGAGCCTTCCTGCTAGACTTGATATATGGGGTCCCCACTGAAGTTTGGCATCTACTGTTAGTCCTAGAAAAATTGCCGAGCCTACAGTTTCAAGCACCTCTTTATCTAAGACGATGTTGGGTCCTAGGTTTCTAACATTCGGTAGGGCGAACTTTACACATTTGGTTTTCTTGGCATTGAGAACTAGGTTATTTGACGTAAACCAATCTGTAACTATTGAGAGTGCACTGTTTACGTCGTCAAAATCTTGTCTATTCCTGTCTACTTTAAAAATAAGAGAGGTATCATCTGCAAACAGTACAACGTCACAGATGCCCTTCAAATGGAATGGTAAATCATTGATATAAACTAAGAACAAGAACGGACCCAGTATTGAGCCTTGCGGAACACCTAACTGAACTGGGAGCCCGGAAGATTTAACACCATTAACATCTACACATTGGACCCTATTATGTAAATCGCGTCGGACAAGTCGCTTATAAGTAAGAACTCTAGCCAGCGCAAACTTGACACCGCGTCGTACTATTCGCTTATAAGTAAGGACTCTAGCCAGGGCAAACTTGACACCGCGTCGAACTATTCGCTTGTAAGTAAGGACTCTAGCCAGGGCAAACTTGACACCGCGTCGTACTATTCGCTTATAAGTAAGGACTCTAGCCAGGGCAAACTTGACACCGCGTCGTACTATTCGCTTATAAGTAAGGACTCTAGCCAGGGCAAACTTGACACCGCGTCGTACTATTCGCTTATAAGTAAGGACTCTAGCCAGGGCAAACTTGACACCGCGTCGGACAATTCGCTTATAAGTAAGAACTCTAGCCAGCGCAAACTTGACACCGCGTCGTACTATTCGCTTATAAGTAAGGACTCTCGCCAGGGCAAACTTGGCACCGCGTCGTACTATTCGCTTATAAGTAAGGACTCTAGCCAGCCCAAACTTGACACCGCGTCGGACTATTCGTTTATAAGTAAGGACTCTAGCCAGGGCAAACTTGACACCGCGTCGTACTATTCGCTTATAAGTAAGGACTCTAGGCAGGGCAAACTTTACACCGCGTCGGACTATTCGCTTATATTGCATCGACTCAAGCCTATTCCGCGTTCAAAGTGCGGTCACTCCCTCATTCGCCCACTGCTCCGTAGGCCTCCCACAAGCATAGCCAGTCTTCCGTTTCAACGATTTGCTTCTAATAGTTCAGGTAAGACTGATGTGAAGGTAGAAAAGCGTGGGAATTGCGTAACACACTTGCAGTGCCAATGCCTTTCGACTTGATAGTTCAACAACACTCATTGCGTTATTTTACGTTACGAGCAGACGAGTTTTTCAAATATGAAGCAAAGGATTCGGAATTTCCACTATAATCCTTCGGATTGTGATTGAAAGGGTGTTACGTAAATTGGGGTGCTTGCTGGTAGATTTTTGGTTTTGTGAAGACACTTGACCTACCTTCGTGCGCGCTAGAGGTGGGGACGCGCGCGCGGGTGGGGCGCGGGCACAGAGCGGGCGGAAGGCCCCGGGCGCGCACGAGATCCCATGGACTGCATCAACACTGCATGTCCTCCACATCCACTCACTCACAACTGTCACTCTGACACTGGTCTATTCGACAGCAAATGCCTTTCCATGTTCGAAAAGAAGAAGAACGAATGAGGTTCATCTTCTTTGCGGATTTTTTTTGAGATTGTAAGTACCAGCTTACACTTATTGTGCGGCATGATCCGATCTGAACTGTGGGTCTGATCAAAGTTCTACCGATCTTTTGTTAAATTTTTAGCACTTGTCGGACTGAGGGCCTTTTTTCCTATGATGCGTGAGCCCGCGTGCGTGGCTGGCCCGCGTGCGTGGCTGGCCCGCAGCGCGCGCCCGCTCGCTGTCGTGTCACTGTTGTTGATATGTCGTTAAAATATTTCCGAGTGATCTGTGACCTAGAAAACGAATCGCGCAATTTTCAGCTGAGTTGTGACCCGCACCCCCCCGACCCTTATATCCCCTTTTGTGGGGTAGTTTTGAAAAACTTATAATGATAAACTTATTACTTACTTAGGCGAGTAATCTTGCCAAGTTTCAGGTTTATTAACCTAATGAATAATTTTTTTCATATAAACTGTATCCCCGCTTTTCACCTACACAGGGGTGGAATTTAAAAAAATCGTTTGTGATGTATTCATAACTTGACTCAAAGATTATTTATAACAATTTTCGAGTTAATTAAGAAACGCTGAAAAATCCTCCTTTGTAAAACTGACTACCCCTTGTCAGCCCGTCAGGGGTAGATTTTCGAAAAACCCTGATACACATTATTCTTTCCTTTCAATTTTAGGTATAAATACTGAGTTTCCATTAAATCGGACCGCGCGCTAAAATTCTTCCATACAAACTTTGAAACCCCCCAATCCCCTTTTAGGGGGTAGTTTATAAAAACAAAAAATGCCCAACTTCATAATTTACTTAGATAAATATTCGTGCCAAGTTTCATGTTTACTAACTCAAGGAATAAGATTTTTCATACAAACGTAAAACCCCCATTTCATCCTCTTAGGGGTGGAATTTCGAAAAACCCTTTTAGTGGATAGGTACCTACTCTTCACGAAGAATACAACCTCAAAATTTCATGTCTCTAGGACAGCGGTTTAGGCTGTGCGTTGATGTCTCAGTCAGTCAGGACTTTGAATTTTATATATATAGATTTATTACTGTGCCCGCCATGCTGCCACACGCGCGCGGCCTCCCCGCCTCCACTAGCGCTAAGCCCACGCATGCTGGGGATCTTTGCTGGGGATAGTCTGTCGTGTGTGGTAGGGTTGTACTACAACTTGATGCATATCATCACGCCTGTTCTGAGTAGGAGGTGAATAAAACAAGTGTTTACGGCAAGTTAATTTATTACAATACAATTAATTACGAGTACATTACATATTAATTTAATTAATTCAATTATTTCCAGCGAGCGCTCCGCACCGCCACCATCGAACAGACAACACGTTCTTATTTACAAACATACAAACATTATATTTACATACATACGCACAGTACGCGGCCGTTACGATGGCACATAGAGGGCTACAAGGAACTGTTGGTTCTAGGTTGACATTGAGAGGAGGGCGTTGTTGGCAAGCATTTGCAAAATTGCCACAGAAATTGTATTGACAAAACAAGATGGCGGCGTTAGTTCCGATTTCGGCAAAAAGAACCTTGTAGCGTCGTAGTGTGAGAGGGACTATCACACTGGTATGAGTGACAGAGACGACGCTCTACAAAGACGTACTGTTTCTAAAACTCGATGTGCCATAATAACTACTCATTGTACAAAAACATAACGCTTCTTGGAAGTCGGGTAAAACACACGACTTTTACATAATTATGTACAGTCAGAGTAACGAATTGCTTAGCAAATTGACTGCCAACTTAAATTGTCAATACATTCACCTCACAACTGTCATTATTTATAAATCATGTAAGATAGCTATTGCACAGCAGTTTTACAAAGTGTTTTGTGTGTGTGCAACAAAACGTCCCGTACAGTCAACCACAAATCAGTGGTAACAATTTGTCAGTGACAGTGTTATGTCGTAGTATTAAGGGCGATTTTCTTTTTATAGAACTTTATTCTCATTAAAACAATCGTCACTTACATGAGAACATTAAAATCTTATTACTAATTATTATATTTGATCAGTGCAGGTAGAAGAAAAACAAAAAGTAAAAATATAATTGTCAACAAAATTGGAAGCGAGTTCGCTGCATTCCTAAGATAAGGTGGTGGAACATAAATAAACACAGCACAATTAATATGTTGTGTCGTCGTTGCAAATAAAAGTGAATAATTTTTTTTTAAATATGTAAAGTGAAGTCGCCTCCTTTACAACTTTTGGAAGTTTATAATAGATCTGTGCTCCCCCATATGTTAGGTTATTTTTACCGTAGTTAGTTCTTACTCTAGATAATACCAGGTGACAAGCTCGACGAGATGAGTATTTTCGTAGTGCAAGTGGTACCGGTTGACAGGTTGACTGGTTGACTGTGGTACGTATACGTAGGTACACACACAGGCACTACGTGCACGGTATAAGTCATTTAGTACTACTTTGTACCGAACACTCCTGTTGTACAATATCTGTGTATTACAGTTTAGGTGCTTAGAAAAACTTCATGACTTTAAATAAAATTACAGCTTTTAAAAGAAAAGTATGAGCTTCGGGAATCATCGTCTATCTTCGGGAATACAAAGGCGCGGTGATTAGATCTGACACAGAGCTGTTACAGCCTTGGAAGTACTTGCCTATTGTGTATCACCATCATCTGCCTGCCTTTTCTCAACTATGTTGGGGTCGGCTTCCAGTCTAACCGGATGCAGCTGAATACCGTTACAAGGAGCAACTGCCTATCTGACCTACACAACCAAGTGACTGGGTAAACGAACACGATACCTCTTGGACTACCAAGAGGTATCGTGTTGGTTGTCAGATTCTCGAGCTTCTTCGAGCTAAGATCTACGAATGACAGCCGGGAGCTACGGCTTAACGTGCTTTCCGAGGCACGAAGGAGTCTTGATATGTAAAGATGGTCACCCATCCAAGTACCAACCGCGGCAAGCGTAGATTAACCTGATCGATCGCCCCGTGCGGCTGTTGTTACTTTTAGCTACAGCCCCTATTTTGTATACCATGTAAACAAAATTACGTTAAAAAGGGGTTACTCTGTGGTACGGCGTTCGTGCTCGGTTCCCCAAGTGCACACTTTTCTCTGAAAGCTGTATGTATGAAAGGCGTACATTTGTGCAGATCGCGGCATTGCAACAATTGAATACATCACTTTCGTACGGAATTCAGTTAATGAAGCCTAATTAAACAGCCGTCAGTAAATGTTAATTAATAGAGCATTCGACCCGTGGCGACTGGCGAGTGTCCGCTGTGGCTGCAAACTTCCAGTCGTAACAGATTTAAAGGGTCGAATAAATCAGCTAGCAAAACTCCTCAGACGTGCTGAGTATCAAAATCTAAACATGTAGCATAATCACAGCGTTAGCTAGAAAAAAAAAAACAAAAAAAAACGACTCAAAACAAAAAATAATAGATATTTGTTTTAGTTGAGAAAATGAGGCCTTTTTTAGAGTTTCCCTAGCTAATTTAATTTGACCTTGTAAGTATCCAAACCGTTTCACTAAACGACGCCGTCGTTGACCAACAATAATGAACTTTGGTTTTGTTTAAATAAAGTCGTAAACACTAACTAACGTCAAACTAATGTATAGACAATTTCATTTCAATGAGATTTGAGTTTATTATTTACAAGTTTGTCTTAAAACATTGATCACTGAAGCAGTGCGCTCCACACTAGTGACATTTCAACGAACAATAATCCGAACAAAATGGCAGTACTAGTCATTTTCATGAGGCCTAGGAATCTCATCTGCCTGCCTTTTCCCAACTACATCGGGGTTGGCTTCCAGTCTAACCGGTTGCATCTGAATATCAGTATTTAACATGGATCGACTGCCCGCCTGACTGCCACAACACAGTTCTTGGGTAACTGAATACCCCCCGGTGAGACTGGTTGCATGAAATTTATTTGTCACGCGTATTTGTCACGCTGTCTGACCGGTGGAGATGTCACAAGTGCGGCCGCAGCCTTAATTCGCTTTGCGTAAAAAATGAAGCCGAAAGCTTTGCTTATCCTATAATATTGTTATTAGTGAGTGTCGGAGCGGTCTGCTCTGTGCCCACAGAATCGGCAATAACTATAGATACGTAAGAAGGTCGTCTCAACACAACGAGCGGAAACAGGCAGGCACGCATAGACACGTACAGGGGGTCCGACTAAGTCAACGGTTCTATCGGGTACCCTCGGAAAACCGACATTTCACTAATAAAACGTGGCTAATCCAATTAGGGCGTGACAGAATGAGTGCATCAACCTATAATGATTTCTATTGGTAGAACCTTTGAGCTTGGTTGTACTATACGTACGGTGATTTCGATCAAATGCCAGACGCGCGTACGCTTGCACTCGCTATGCGTGAAGAGTGTCGATGTGTGCGTGTGCGCTCGTTGTGTGAAGCCTTCTATACGTATCTACATAGAGTGATGAGTCCGCTTCGATGACGACACACATACACTCGTCACTATAATGTCATTGTTCGTGTTTAGTTCCGGCGTGTCGTCGTCCGCAGTGCGGCGCCGGCGGTACAGTGGCGCGCTGTGACTAGATGTGACGCTCGGTGACGCGTCGTGACGTGACGTGACGTGACGTGACGTCAGTGCGGGGGCGGCGCGGGCGGCGCCGCGCTGCGTCACTGAGTGTTGGCGAGCTCGTCCATGCGACACCTGCGACAGTACAGCTCGCTTGCACTCGCCGACCAGTTGGCAGAGCTGTAGCTACAGTTCAGCCACATCTCGCCGGTTATGGTTAAGTCCCCTGTACGTACGCACGACACAAGTTCAGTCTCCGGGCTGTTACAAAAACCCAATAATACTGCCCGAGCTGGGAATCGAACCCAAGACCTGCTGCGTGAGCTCGACGAGGACGACGTCATTTAGTGACTCGTAATTCACGTACATGCAAATGAAATTTCGCAAAATGACAACTAATTTTGCATCGACGTATGGCGTCAGCAAGACTTTTATATGAACCCGATGTTAGCATGAATACGCGACTCTGAGTGATAGGTACCTGACGGCCATCTCCGCCACCTCGAGGCTCGGGTAGTCCAGCTCCTTCACCAGGCACAGCACCGCCGACAGCAGGTTCGAGTTCTGCAACCACACAACAGCGCGTTTAAAGTAACAAAATCTTTATTTGGACTCGCACAGAAAGAACGCAAACTAAATATTATGACACAAACAGACAATTAAAAAACAAAGTCCTCTACGAAGCCAAAAGGTAGTTCAAGTATACATACCCTAGCCACAGGCCTCCTGGTGAAGCCCCTGTGCTCGGCCATGACGGCCGAGGGGTACTCCTTGTCCCTGTCTCGCTCGCTCGCGTGGGTGCTGCCGTGTCGCGCGCCCGCTCGCTCCTCCCACGCCTCGCCGCTGCCGCGCTGCGACATATGTCCGTACGACTCTGACCTGTGACAAAACACCGTACAATAAGCTGTGACATTTTCAGGGAAATTAGTAGGTAACAATGCAGACGGTAGAAACGTTGTCTGTGTCTCCTGAGGTTCATATTCATTTATTGCATGCCATATTGGGAACAGCTCGGTCCGTGTGTGGAAGACCATTGACCATCCAGTACATATCGAGGCCGTTGGTCCCGGCTGTCATTGTAGATCTTCGACAGTCCTTACGGGTCCCGAGGGTCCCAAGGGGTATCATGTTACCTAGAGCAGGGTTGTGGAGGTCGGATAAGCAGTCGCTTCATGTAGAATATTCATATTCAGCTGCATCCGATTAGACTGGAAGCCGACCCCAACATAGTGCAATAAAGAGATTCGATTTGATTTAATTGGGAAAGGCTCGGCACTTCGGCAGGTGATGATTGGGAACAGCTCTCAACCAAAGCACCTGCCATCTAATCTCTTCCCCACCCTTGGTTGACTGGTAGAGAATGCCTAAGGCATTACGAGTAAGTCCGCCTTTGTACCTTTTTGTGCGAAAAGTTTAAATAAATAAAACAGCTGCTTGTTTGTCATTGGTGGTTACGTGTATTTATCACTGTTACGGTATTTATCACTGTTACGGTATTTAGTCAGTTGTAAAAATCAGTTTAGCCCAAACGAGCCAATGCACATTATTTAATTCTCCACGGAATGAAATTCTTTTCTGTGCAGGGACAGGACAGCGCATTCTTTCGTCGTTCTGTCCATACTACAATGTCAAGAATATCAAGAAAATAATGTTCTGCTGTTTGACTTTGAAATGCCTTGGGATGCCGAGTCAGTAAGTGTGATATTATGGTGTAGTATCCGTTACCTGTCGGGTCGCTCGTAGTACGGCTCCTGGTAGGGCGGCGAGGCGACGCCGCTGGCGGGCGCGGGGTAGCGGCAGTCGCCGTTGGACGAGTACGAGTACTCCTGCAACACAAGCACGGCTTGACTTCCTGATCCCGCGGGTACGGGACACTCGCTCCTAACTCTGCGCTGTTTTTAACAAACAAGCCGTGCGCCCGATAGCATGTTCCATCGGCAAAAATGATAAACTTCCACATTGAACCCCTCTAGGGGATGAACTTTCAACAATGTTTCCTTCCCGCTCACTTTCGGAACACAGTTATATTTCGTCTTGTTTAAATATCGATGCCCACCACGTCTGCGGAGTTTCGCTAGCTAAGTTAATTTGACCGGCACCCCAATTGCGTAACACACAATCAATCGGAATCTGAATCATTTTGAAGCAAATTGCTAATCCATTGCTTCATAAGTTCGAAAAATGTGTCTGCTCAACACGAAGATAACGCAATGAATGTTGTTGAACTGTCAAAATGAAACCGATTCCGATTGATCGTGTGTTACGCAATTAGGGTGCCTGTCTCTGTATTGGTTATTTATTTAGTCAATAATTATGTTAACAGCAGTGATTACAATACGATGTTTTCATTGAAATAATGTTGGTATTCTACGTGACAACTACGCAGTTACACAGCCAACGATTATAAATTAAAAAAGGCGTGTGATAGCCCAGTTTTGTTTAAAGCCGAATGTGGCGTGTTCGCTTCCTAATGATGACGACATTAGGAAGCGAACACGCCACATTCCTGCACTCTTGTTGCTGCAACGTAGAATGTTGTGGTGTTGCAGCAACATTTGATGTGGCGGAAACAATATTAAATCACATTGTCGTTTCCAAAACGTGGCTACTAGTAAAAAAAAAGAATGATTGATTATAATTATTAATTGATGTCTCCGAGTGTGCTGGTGGAAGCGGAAGCGCCACGGTATCCCACGGAATTCAAATTTACTTTTTTAATTCAATGTTATAATATTGCATAATGTAGCTGTTTGTTGTTCCTATATAATAAAATAAAATAAAATAAAATAAAATGTTACTTTTTACAATTTGCACGGTTGTAGTTGATCAAAATATGATTCGCGGACGTAGCAAATATGTATAAGTACAGAATTTGAATCATTAATAGAATCATCAGTACGAATCAAAGACATTAAATTATTACTTGACAATATCTTAAATCTCTTTGGTACGAATGTAGTAAAAGAAACTGACAGTTCGGCGGGTTACCTTAGCGCGCCCCGCTTATAGTGTAATGTAGTGTGGGCCTGTGGGTGTGGATGTGGATGGTACCTTGACGCTGTGCGTGGAGAGCGAGTGCCGCAGCGAGCCGGCGTCGGGCGAGCGCGCCTGCAACACACACAGCTGCACTACACCAGTACTCGTACACTCACTCACACACAAACATGTGACGCGACAACGAACAAGTTTAATGTGACAAAGTTCGAAAGTGATCAACGGTGTCATGAATGATACCGTTGATGAAATGACACTCGCCGACGCCCGCCGTCGACAACGTGCCGCTCGTTTATTCGAGTACGGTGCTCAAATACATGAGCGGCATCTTGTCGACGACAGTCGCCGACGCATCAACGGCTGCCGCCGACACGCGTTGAAGGCAGCCTCTGCCGCTGACGCGTGTCGCTCGTGTGTATGAGCACTTAGATGATCGTACAGTCATTTTGAATATGACGATACTGCAAAAGCACGGTTATGTAATGGTCAATCAGAGAAACGGATTCATTAGCAAATTGACTATAAACTTAATTGTCACAACTTACTGACATTCCTTATCAGTCGTATATGAAAAGGTTATATCACGACTTTATGTAGTGTCAATCTGTAAAAGAATATATGTATTTCCCTCACTGTACTGTGCTGATATGAGACAAAGTCAACACATACTTTGTTATTCATTAGTTGTTATTTTTATTAGACTTATCCTGAACAACAGAGCCCATCCCGACGCGTCAAAAAGCACATTGTGAGATTTTCAACGCTCGGCGCTGAGCTCGGCGGAGTCGCGGAGTAGGCATACGGTACTCACGTCGTAGTGCGAGCGCGTCATGTTGGTCATGGCGGGGTGCTCGTAGCGCTCGTCGGCGTCGGGCGACGCGGCCGGCGCGCGGCGCGGCGACGCGGGGCTCTGCGGGAGGGTGTGGAGCTGAGTGCCTGATGCCTTATGCCTCTTTTGAGTCTTTTAGCCAAATTTGTACCCACATTTGGAACTTGACACTTCCAGTTGGCGGCCGACCATACGTTTAGTGAGAACGCGGTCTAAGGGCCGAAACACATCCGGCGGAATTTACGTCACTGATTCCGGTTCCGTCGTGTAACGCATATTTCCGTACACAAACATGCAAACATCCCACACCGAACCATTTGACCGAAGATGCGTTACTACCAGCAAGTCACAAATGACACGACGGAAGATCAGAGACGTGAATTCCGTCAAATATTTTTCAGCACAAAAATAATCTAATTACTTACTTAATACCCAATTGTTATTAGTAGGAGAACACCAAAGATACGATGGATGGACTGTGTGAAAGATGGTGGTGACTACTGAGATGACGACTTACAGAATTACAGAAGTATGGAAGACGAACACATGCTGCGCCGACCACTGACACATGGGGATAGCGGCGCATAGGGGCAGGCAGTGACGATGATGATAGCGGCGCATAGGGGCAGGCAGTGACGATGATGATAGCGGCGCATAGGGGCAGGCAGTGACGATGATGATAGCGGCGCATAGGGGCAGGCAGTGACGATGATGATAGCGGCGCATAGGGGCAGGCAGTGACGATGATGATAGCGGCGCATAGGGGCAGGCAGTGACGATGATGATAGCGGCGCATAGGGGCAGGCAGTGACGATGATGATAGCGGCGCATAGGGGCAGGCAGTGACGATGATGATAGCGGCGCATAGGGGCAGGCAGTGACGATGATGATAGCGGCGCATAGGGGCAGGCAGTGACGATGATGATAGCGGCGCATAGGGGCAGGCAGTGACGATGATGATAGCGGCGCATAGGGGCAGGCAGTGACGATGATGATAGCGGCGCATAGGGGCAGGCAGTGACGATGATGATAGCGGCGCATAGGGGCAGGCAGTGACGATGATGATAGCGGCGCATAGGGGCAGGCAGTGACGATGATGATAGCGGCGCATAGGGGCAGGCAGTGACGATGATGATAGCGGCGCATAGGGGCAGGCAGTGACGATGATGATAGCGGCGCATAGGGGCAGGCAGTGACGATGATGATAGCGGCGCATAGGGGCAGGCAGTGACGATGATGATAGCGGCGCATAGGGGCAGGCAGTGACGATGATGATAGCGGCGCATAGGGGCAGGCAGTGACGATGATGATAGCGGCGCATAGGGGCAGGCAGTGACGATGATGATAGCGGCGCATAGGGGCAGGCAGTGACGATGATGATAGCGGCGCATAGGGGCAGGCAGTGACGATGATGATAGCGGCGCATAGGGGCAGGCAGTGACGATGATGATAGCGGCGCATAGGGGCAGGCAGTGACGATGATGATAGCGGCGCATAGGGGCAGGCAGTGACGATGATGATAGCGGCGCATAGGGGCAGGCAGTGACGATGATGATAGCGGCGCATAGGGGCAGGCAGTGACGATGATGATAGCGGCGCATAGGGGCAGGCAGTGACGATGATGATAGCGGCGCATAGGGGCAGGCAGTGACGATGATGATAGCGGCGCATAGGGGCAGGACAGTGACGATGATGATGACTGAATACGCAATTATACATATCTCGTATGATGTGCTCAAGACTGCCATTAGTTATTATTATACAGCGCGGCGATTAGGTTATCACATTAATTGAAACCACGTACCTACTCTATATTAGGTATTTTATCATATACAATAAAGATAATTTAATAATAAACAATATTATAGCCGCGGGACCCTTTTTTCCATTTTAATATTTCACAACATCATGCATAAACATAATCAGCTGACCAATAAAAGTAGGTCAAAGACTGGGGGTCTTTGACCTACTTAGAAGAGAAGAGAGGCCGGTGAAGATAGTTCAAAACTTCAAACGTTGCCTTTCCGTCATTCCACAGTTATTTAACGTCCGCCAGCAACCCAAGCACTCAAGCAGTAACCCACTGGCAACCTTATAGCAACTAGAACAAAGATCATTTTGATTTTGACAGAGCATGACATGGCATCAGAGGTAAAATAAATGAACAACTGAGCATTGTTCGTTTGTATACGGGCCGCAATGAAGTCAAAAGCGGTATTTATACAGAGCGGCCGGAACATGACGCGAACACTGTCGCCATGCATTCAGCACGTGACTCTGTGGTTACCAGATCGTCGTTTTCAGAAAAAAAAACGGCTGTTTCATAGAAAAGTGACCCACGTGGTCAAAATGGACGGCACGGTTGGCGCAGTGGTTAAGCGATTGACTGCTGCGCCGCGTGTCGCGGGTTCGATTCCCGCACGGAACAAATATTTGTATGGCCTACAAGTAGTTGTTCCGGGTCTGGCTGTTTGTGTATCGATACAGGAGAAATTCCTAGTGTGGGGCAACGTTTAAAAAAAAAATGTATGGAACAGCAATTTTTTTTTTAACCCACGAAAAGTTTCAACGCAGGGATTTCAGAATCATGTCCTGAATCCTTGGTCTCTCTCTCCGTGCCTCGGAAAGCACGTTAAGCCGACCCCAACATAGTTGGGAAAACGCTAGCTAGGCAGACGATAATGTACTGAATCCATGGTTTGCGCGTCGATGTCCTGTCCCTGCCATCCTGCATAATATGTGAGCTGTGTAAGGCTGGCATCCTGCAGTGCCGCTAGTGTACCAACATGATGTGTGCAGATGAGAGAGTACAAGTGCAGTAGTGATGAGGGAGCCTGACCTGCACGACTGTGGCGTCCGCCGGCGCCTCGCCGCCCGCCTCGGAACTGTCGCTGCCCTGAGTCCGGCACGCATAGGGACGTTAGTTCACACACACACAGATACAAGACTCGTTCTTAGTTACCAGAATAAAATAACAGACAATTTAGTCAAGGATTTAGAAAAGAGGGGGAGCCTCTCATCCTCAAGATTGTGGGCTCAAGTCTACTTACAAATTAGGAATTTCACTAAGATGTTTGTAAATTATTTTTTCTTTTTTGTTTGTTTTATCTAAGGAAGAGGGAGTGCACCTGTGCCTGTGCGCACACGCAGCACTATATAATATCTCCGGCGCCGAAGGCTATTCTCCATTGGCCGCCGTGGCCGAAATATGGTCTGGAGGACTTTATATTTTCTCAATACAATTGAATTCATTTTTAATTTTATTCTGGTGATTAAAAATGAGTCGTGTATATTATAATAGTTAGGACGATATCAAGCAAATGGTCTTAAGCCCACATTCGCACGGACGTAAAAAATTCGCGGCGGGATTTTATCGCACACTGGATTTTCAGCTCTCGGAGTTAAGCCGACTGTTGAGAATCCAACAAAGCGCATCCCAGCGCGACAAAAAACGCACAGTTGGATTTTGCGCGAAAAAAAATCGCCGCGGGAAAAACGCGCTCGTGCGAACCTGGGCTGAAACGTCTCGTCTCGTCCATTTAATTTGTAAGTGTTCACAAACAAATAATTAAATACAAGAATGAATATTCCGCATTAATTTCACAGCAATGAAAAGCTACGTAACAAATAAATAAATTAAAAGTTATTTGAACCATTCATTCTCAAGTTATCAAATGATTTCACTAAGTTGTTAACTGGTTGTTATGAATGTACACAAACTGATGCATAGATACACATAATAAATGGTTTTTTTTAAATATTCCAGTGAAATCAAACACAAAACAATGTAGAGGACATGCACCACCATGTCAATGCACTAAGAATTGACGTTTCAAGCTTTATTATCCATAGCACAACGTAACATCACGCCTGTATCGGCCCTAAGGAGTAGGCAGATGTGTATAATACAACAAGTTATGTTGAAAGTCCCATAAAATACTGTGAGTCTAATGCTATCAACTGGCACTGGCACGAGGAACGAGTTACATGGCAATCGTATTCGTAACTTGTAACTCGTGGCATGTAACTCGTAACTCGTGGCATGTAACGCATACGCATACCTCGTGCCGAGGCGGGTGTCGCGTGTAGTACTGCTCGGGCTCGCGCTCGGGACTGGACTCGCACGAGCGCTGCCGACGGTACTGCCCGTAGCTCTCTTGCTGGAAACACAAACAACATTATGTTAATATAATATACTAAAAATACAATACTATAACAAAAACACAGTGCGTGCGAGTACCTAGCGCGTAAGCAACGTCGTTCCAGAGGGGGTCCCCCAAAGGCACTCGTGTTTTTTTTGTGTTGATAATTTATCTCATTGTGCGACTAGGGGGTTAATTACAATGATTATCATTATCCTGTCTGCGTCTTCCGAGATTTAAATGTTCACCTGTAGTAGTCCAGCTACGCTCCGACTCATTCGCACATAGTTTAGCGCCATAGGAAAGAAAGAGATACTATCTCCCTAAGCGCTTGATCAATCTACTTCAACATTCGTCATTCGTTTCCGTATATGAACAAAGTCATCATAGACGTGTGTCAATGGAAGGTATGTAGGTACCTACTACTTACATAATTTATTATGATTATTTTTTCTTTTTTTTTAGAGTCAATACGAGATTGTATTTTATTAGTGTTAATACGAGATATTAACCAAAAAAAATCGTTCCAGAATATCTGAAACCGGACAGAGCGGTGCGTCTAGGCCTTCGTCTCGTGACCACTCGCCTACGCCGACGGCTGAGGCGGCAGATGGCATAGTACCTACCCGCTGACTCAGCGAAGCCAGTGGATGAGTCAGGCATCTCTGTAACACCCCCCCCCCCCCTAGGTTGTTTCCCGCATTGTCGAGGCGGGGGGGCTCAGTAGCCGTGGCTTGAAGGACCACGGTGAAGCTAAGAGTAACCCGAGCGGGGGCCGCTCGTCAGGGCTTTGAAATCGCAACCTACCTGATGCCGATGACCTGCGGACGCGGTGGGGCCGCAGGGGAAGAGGAGTGTCGGTGTGACGTTGGCCACTCTCCCTATCCTCTGCGGCCGTAGCGCCCCATCCTGGGGGGCATGCGGGGCCCGCCAGCCCAGCTAGGCGGGCATGCGCCGGGAGGATTCCCATTCCCATGGCCCTCCCATCACGGCGATGTGGGAACACCGCTGAGTTTTAGTGGGTATACTGTCATTCCGACAGGGAGTCCCACATACCCCGTCTCGTCCCCCGCGAGACGGGGATGCGTAATGCATAATATCAGCGACAAAAAAAAGGCATCTCTGCGCGCTCTGCGTCACCCGTGCCACCCGAACTTTCTACAACGGGGGGAAGTGCATCACAGCCAGCTGACCCCCAGGGTGTGACAGCCCTGGCCGATGACGCTAATACGAATTCGAAATTTGACGGCACGGTTGGCGCGCGGGTTCGATTCCCGCACGGAACAAATATTTGTATGACCTACAATTAGTTGTTCCGGGTCTGGCTGTTTGTGTATGTGAGTTTATATGTCTGTAAACGCACCCACGACACAGGAGAAATTCCTAGTGTGGGGCAACGTTTTTTATAAAAAAGAAAGAAAAGAAACGAATTCCGATAATGTTCCTGCTATCCCAGATCCCGAGCTCTTAAAGGCTCTTAAGGGCTCTCGGGGATTTCGAAACTGAAACCGCCGATTGGGGTCCAGATATTGTAGCTGATTTATCGAAGCGATGGGATCCTATCCTTAAAGATGGCCTTAAAAAAGAGACGCGAGAGGAACTAATGAAAAAATACCTACTTCCAAAAAACTGTCCCTTAATTAAAGCTCCAGTGCTTAATTAAAGCTCCAGTGCTTAATCCTGAAATAACTGCAATGCTAAATGAGTCCGCACAAAATCGTGACGTAAGGATTCAGAAGAAGCAATCGCTAATGGGATGCGTCCCGACTATCTTAGGAAGGACGATGTCAGGTATATTGACCAAATCCAGTGACACTGCCGACATCCTTCGTCTTCTTACAGACGAGACAAAGCTCGCCCTGCAATCTGTCCTGCAGAGACTTTAATAGCTTACATGAATGTTACATCCACCAAAAGAAGTACAGTAGACAATAAATTGATTCTCCTCATCACGCCGCCACTTCGCAAACTGTAGGGCGATGGATAAAGCACAGTTTGGCTGCTAGTGGCATCGACACTAAAATATTGAGTGCCCATAGCACTCGGCATGCAGTGGCGATGTCATTAGGAGAACCGCTGGGTGGTCAGATCAATCTGCCACGTTGGCTAATTTTTATAATCGGCCAATCGCTCAAACAAATTGTGAATTTGCAAACGCTGTTCTCAGTAATTAATCAGTAAGGAAGTTTTGTTTATTTCTTTTTTTTATTTTATTTGTGTTTATTAATTGAAATAAGAATACATGTATTATTTACTAAAGGAATTCATTTTTCAATTTAGTCCTACCTACATATAACATTGCAAATGTCTATCTCTAAACATCGATACAGGTGACAGGATAATTTAGTAATAAAACGAACTTACCTGAAGTGAAGTTCGATTACAATTATTCTGTCTTCATCGAAGGGATTTAATGTCCCTCCCGACCCTGACATTCAGGTGGACTTTTCATTTCCCTAAACAATGTTATAGTTCGTCTAGTAGACCGGTACTCTGAACCGAATGACGAATGTTGTAGTAGATTGATCAAGCGCTTAGGGAGATAGTGCTATCTCTTTCTTTCCTATGGCGCTAAACTATGTGCGAATGAGTCGAAGCGTAGCTGGACTACTACAGGTGAACATTTAAATCTCGGAAGACGAAGACAGGATAATTGCAATCGAACTTCACTTCAGGTAAGTTCGTTTGATTACTAAATAATAATTAATATAGATATCAGCTATGAATTGTCAATCTCACCGTCTGTGGGTAGCCTTCATCGTCGGAGTCAGGTATGTGTAGGCCGCGCCGCATCGCCTCCTGCACCTGAACACACATACAATACCTACGTAACTATGTGTCATAAGTTATAACAACTAATTATAATACACTATGACCGACAATTTATATACATTTATAGACCGCAAGGTGGGCAGAACATAATATCACGTCTATTATTCCCAAAGGGGGTAGAGGTATGCCACCAAGCGCGGTTACAGCCCAAGAATTTGGGAGATTTGCAACAACATTTTGGAGAGTCGGTCAACTTGATTCAAGGACAGTTTCAAGGTCTAAAATAAGTAAAATCATACGGCTGTCCCTAACTTGGAAGGTTGGGGAGGGGGCCAACTCAATACTTTTTCAATAGTACTTAATTAAAACTAGATTAAGTTAGATATTTGTTTGAGCGTACCTCGTCGGGCTGCACGGGCACGTTGTCCAACTTCTCCAAGTTGGGCAAGTTCCGAAGCACCGTCATTCTGTATCTGTGAACATACATACACTTGTCATAACCTGGGTACTTGTAAGACAGCAGTGCCGTCACATCACACATCCTAAGAGAGCGTTATTTGGCACTGGAAGGTCAAACACCGCTACCGTCGTTTTCCTGACCGCCACCATTACGGTGCAGTCCAGGCATGGGGTGCCGGTGAGACTACAAGCACTTGAGGCATTCCAGTCCAGCTTGTATAGATATTTAGTTCTTCCCTATGCTGTAACCAATGCACGTGAAGCTTTCCAAGATCAGATGGAATTTAATTTGGTTCTTTATGTAATGTGTTATGTTGGTTCGATGATATTGTAGTCATGGGAAAAAATGAGTTTGAACATGATAAATCTGTCGAGGAATTGTTAATAACTGCTAGCTTTGTCATTGTTATTGCAGATGGTCGTAGGCGGCGGTAACCACTTACCACCAGGTTGTCCATCAGCTTATTTGCCATTAAATTCTGGTAACTGTCTGCCTGCATCATCCCCCTGTCGGCTAAAAGCCTTCCCCCCAGACTTCCAACTCTTTCGGTCCCGACCTAATGTGACCTTCCTGGAGAACATCAACAACAAAATACGTACTGCGGGTGTGTGGTGCAGGGGTTCTCATCGAGCCACAAGCTGGTGAGGTCGGGCAGGTGCCGCAGGTGGCGGATCTCGTTGAGGTCGTTGATCTCGTTCTTGCGCACGTACAGCTCTCGGAGGCGCCGGCAGCCCGCGAAGTCGCCCAAAGTGCGGATCTTGTTTATACTGTAACATTCGGAAAGAAATCATTAGTAAAGTGGGCGGCACATTCGCTCGTAGAACAGATAGTCTTAGCACAGCCGGAAGTGCTCATGCACACTCGTGGCAGGCGCCAGCAGAGAGAACTGCAGCCGTCGATGTGTCGTCGGCGACAGCTGCAGTTGCGGCTCGTGTAGCAGCGTTGTGTCTACGGTTGCAGTTGCCTCTGCCGTTGACGCGTGCCGCACGTGTATATGAGTACTTTTCACCCTGTTCCTCACAGGGTGAAAAGTTACTCATTCTCCATTAAAAACCTACGATCCTCTGACTAGATAGGTGTTGTGTGGTATATCCGCAGCTGCAGTGGCTGACATTCTGATATCGCGCAGTAGGATACGCCAGTGTGGTTCGCAGTGGCGGAATAATTGTCGCCACACCCCTGTAATGTACCCACCGTTGGGACTCAGGCCCCCTCTCTGTACGAGGGAGCGATCCACGACGCGGATACAGTGCGGGGCGGTGAGTGCCACATGTCTTTAAATAGTAAATTCAGTGGCAGTTGGGCAAAACCTGGATGAGGCTGGCACAGGAGCGTAGAGATTGGCACAAGAAAGGAGAGGCGAGCAGTGGGTGCAATCGGACTTTGGATGATGATGATGATGGTGGTACATTACTAGTAGAACAGATAGCTTTGGATGATGATGATGATGGTGGTACATTACTAGTAGAACAGATAGCTTTGGATGATGATGATGATGGTGGTACATTACTAGTAGAACAGATAGCTTTGGATGATGATGATGATGGTGGTACATTACTAGTAGAACAGATAGCTTTGGATGATGATGATGATGGTGGTACATTACTAGTAGAACAGATAGCTTTGGATGATGATGATGATGGTGGTACATTACTAGTAGAACAGATAGCTTTGGATGATGATGATGATGGTGGTACATTACTAGTAGAACAGATAGCTTTGGATGATGATGATGATGGTGGTACATTACTAGTAGAACAGATAGCTTTGGATGATGATGATGATGGTGGTACATTACTAGTAGAACAGATAGCTTTGGATGATGATGATGATGGTGGTACATTACTAGTAGAACAGATAGCTTTGGATGATGATGATGATGGTGGTACATTACTAGTAGAACAGATAGCTTTGGATGATGATGATGATGGTGGTACATTACTAGTAGAACAGATAGCTTTGGATGATGATGATGATGGTGGTACATTACTAGTAGAACAGATAGCTTTGGATGATGATGATGATGGTGGTACATTACTAGTAGAACAGATAGCTTTGGATGATGATGATGATGGTGGTACATTACTAGTAGAACAGATAGCTTTGGATGATGATGATGATGGTGGTACATTACTAGTAGAACAGATAGCTTTGGATGATGATGATGATGGTGGTACATTACTAGTAGAACAGATAGCTTTGGATGATGATGATGATGGTGGTACATTACTAGTAGAACAGATAGCTTTGGATGATGATGATGATGGTGTTACATTACTAGTAAAACAGATAGCCATATCATAATCCACCCATAGGGGCCCACTGCTCCGGCCTCCTCTCTGTGAGAGGGAGCGGGCCGTCATCCACGATGCGGGGGAGATAAGTATAAAAATACGACTTCGAATTTCTGGTTTAGGACAAGCCGGTTTCTCAATCTCCACTAAGTACCTAGGTATAATTTTTTCTCTGTTTCTAAAGCACTGGTAATGACATAAATTGCACAAAGTATCTTTATGCCAGCCTGGGTTCGTATCCACGACGATAGACGAGGCTTACATTTTACAACCTGTTGTAAGTTTATATACCCTCATTCAAATTAAAAAAATGTGTCCGAACACCGCGTGTAACACGATCTAGGCTCAGTTCAAACAGATCGCACATTTCTCAGCGCAAGGCCGTGACGCGACGCACTGGAAAAAACATACACATCCTGCAAAATATTATATAGATTGTAGGAATAGTGAGTAAGGCTTACTCACTATTCCTACAATCTAAAACGAACCTTAATTACAAAACAATAAAATAGAAAACTCGTTAGTGCTTAAATTTTGAAAGTGCAACGGTCGTCTACGTGATTGGCCAACGTCCTAGCACCTCTCGCCTGATTGGGCAACGTTCGGCGCGCCACGCTCTGATTGGCTGCGTCCTTGCCGCTGCGCGAAATGGCGGAAACTTGCTTGTTTTGACTTGTGATTACTGTCGGATATTGTTCATTGTGCATTGTCTTAAACAATGAGGTGATAAGGGGACAGTTTATCACTGATGCGTGGAACGTATTTCACTTATCGCCTCTGGTAAACACGCCGCTTCTATGCATTTTTATTTTATGCTTGTACCGAACTACCCACCCCCGCTATGTTGGGGGTCGGCGCCCAGTCTAACCGAAAGCAGCTGAATACCAGCCGATCTATTCGGTGAAAATCTCACCGTGAAAGAGCTTGATGTAAGCTGTCGAATGACAGCTGTCAATTGAGTGAGTCCTTAGCATCAGATGCTAAGGATTCACACAATTGACAACTCGCTTCAAACTTATTTCACCTAAGTTTTCACAGTGAGATTTTAACAGACTGGCAGTATTTTACATGGAGCGAATGACTATCTGACCTCCACAACCCAGTTACTGTAACACGATACCCGTTGGTAAGACTTGTTATCAGACTTCGGTTTCTGATTACCCGTAACGACTGTAAGAAACTACGAATGAGAGCCGGGAGCAACGGCTTAACGTGCTTTCCGAGGCATGGAGGGGTCTTACCATGCAATGGACAGTCTCCCATCCGCGAATCGACACATGCGGCTGTTATCATGTAGCCACGCGCCTTCTGGTTGCCTGTACAAGTACAATGTATGTACAATACAAAGCGCCGTTAAATCACGAGCTTCGCCTCAGCCACCCATGTGACAGTGTATACTCGACATGTCTCATTAAAGCTCTGTAATTATTTCCTACCCTACCAAACCTACTGACGGACGATGTCACCGACCGCCACGCACGCCGCGCACGGACGCGTGACGTACCACATGCGTGCGCGCACCGCACGCACCATTCGATCGCGAAATGCGGTAGGATAACAGTGATATCTCTCAGAAAGAAACTGTCACGTCCTAGATAGCTACATAAATGTAGCATTATATACTTGGCACTGAAGATAGTTTCTGTTATAATTTGCAACTGGAAATAATGTGACATTTCGAGAGGATTTTCGTGATGATATCATCATATTCTTCATTATTCTCCTGCGTTAAATAATAACCAGTCTATGACGTTCCCACTGCTGGGACATGAGGCCTCTTCTTATACGGAACCGTTTTGAGAGCAGGAGATAGGAGAGCAATAATTTTAATAGCAGCCTATTATTGACCAAGAATAAAGTTTGGAGATCATATTCCATTGGTTTTTGGAGGTATGAGGAACAGGGTGTAAAGTTCACTCATCCTCCATAGAAAAGGGAGGATCCTCCGACCAGACAGGTGTTGTGTCTGGCGGGCAATTGCCCAACGATTGATGTTGGGAAGTTTTTGCGCGGTAAACTCTGCTTGCGAGATGCAGGATTTGCGTGACGTCAGTATGACGCGTTGTTCGTTCGCATGTGGCGTTGTTGATACCGCTACAGGTTAATAATTTTTTTAAACTTGGAACTCGAACAAGTACCAAATTGTTTTTTCATAAAATCCACTGAGTCCACAAACGAGCCAGTAAAAGTGCCAGCATCAGTTGACAGGAGGCGAGACAGCCGACAGTGGCGCCTATTGCGACAATACTGGAAACGAGCAGACGGGTCACTGCCTCGGCTCCTCCCTGTGCCGAGTCGCCGATAGAGGACAGGGGGAAGGCGCTATCAAGGGAATTGACTGCCGCATAGGTCTGTGGTCCTACTGCTAAGCAAGAAGTCTTGTGTTTGGTTTCTTCATGTGTTATTTCTTAGTAGCACCCTGGAATTTGGATTTGTGTCCGGTCTGTGGTAATATGGTCGACAGAATTGGTGGGATCCACCAACCGACACTGGGCCCGCGTGGTGGATTACGGCCCGGTTCCTCTCACAGAGAGAAGAGAAGACCTGTGTCCCAGCAGTGGGAACATTGGATATAAGCTGATTATGATGCAGTGGTGGCCCAGTGGTAACGACCGTGACTTACGAGTTGTAGGTCGTATGTTCGAACCCAGACAGGGGGTTTACTTTGTGTAAATTATTTCATCACCACTGCTTCCTAAGCGGTGAAGGAAAACATCGTGAGGAAACCGGCATGTCCAAGAAACAAAAAAAAATTTGAAGATGTGACATCTACCATTCCGCACTGGGCCGGCGCGGCGGCGGCGTGGTGGACTACGGCCCACTCCCTCTCACAGAGAGCAGGCCTGTGTCCCAGCAGTGGGAACATTATAGGCTGAATATGCTATGTTATGCTATGGTAATAGCCTCGCTCTCGATTATATGGGACTTAAAACTTGAATCGACTTAACATGACTGGTATGTATTGTGTACTTACTATGCGTAATTGCCTACACCTCTGCTGACACCAGTGAGATATACTGGCGCGAAGTAATGATTATTCAAAATCTATTCTCACATTACAGAACCCTTCCACCACCAGATGACCAGACATAAAGGAAACAATCCGCGCCCTAATTGCGTAACACATAATCAATCTCAATCTGAATCATTTTGAAGGTTATTGCTAGGCCATTGCTTCGTATGTTCGGAAAATTTGTCTACTCAACCACGTAAATAACGTAATGAATGTTGTTGAACTGTCAAAATGAAAGCCGATTGGAGAGCGATTACTTGTGGAAGCAATTACAGCGCGCGTCGCAGACAGTGACTCGTCATAGGATAGTATCGGTAACGTCTGGAGTGCGGAGCAGTCCGGGCAGCAGACGGGTCATGAACTCATGACCCCTCACTCACTAGTGAGGCTCGCAGACGTAAGTAACTACACAACGCAGGTAAATGCATAGAAGCTAATTGATAATAATATGTCACACTGGGAACATGATTGCGATAAACATTCGATCTGATGTATCGGATTTTATTGTTTACGCATTGGAGTCGGCTATTTCCAGCAGGAACATCGTTTGATATTCTAACTAATACACATTATAAATGCGAACGTGAGTTTGTTTGTTTGTATCGCTTTCACGTTAAAACCGCTAACGGATTTGGATGAAATTTGGCACGCAGATAGACCATGACCTTGGTAAGGGCAAAGGCTACATTTCATCCTGGATCGCAGACAAAGTCGTTGGCAACATTCATGACGTGGGCTAGTCATGAATATTTAAGGTAAATTCAAATTTAATGACAGAAATGTTTGCAACTTGTTTAGAACTACAATATATAGGTCGTCACTGACAATGTATGTCATATTAATGCCCACATCTCGCATTAGAGACCTTCTAAAGCTCAGTGCCATGTCAAGATGACATTGTAGCTAAACAATTCCAACATTGGTAATTATTCGGAGTGGGATGTATAGCCAATAGCACGGTGCCACGTGACCAGCAACCTAATTGGGTAACACACTTTCAATCACAATCTGAATCATTTTGAAGGATAATCCATTGCTTCATGTGTTCGAAAAATGTGTCTGCTCAAAAACATAAATAATGCAATGAATGTCGTTGAACTGTCAAAATGAAAGCCATTGCTAGTGTATTAGGCAACGCCGCAGCATGAAGTAGTGACGATAGTATGTTCGCTCAAGCCAGAGTGGAACTTTTGCACATAATTGTGTGTTGAAGTAATATTAGCAGAGGGTTATAGCATTATTGTTTACTTAGGAAATTAGTTTGCTAGACGGCTCACATGGCTAATGGATCGCTGTTGATGTTCATAGAAAATAGCTTCCACGGTGTGAGAATGAGAAACGACTCAAGAAACTATGAACATTACTGCTTTTGATAAACAGAAAATTGTTTGTGATTGGCACAGTGCAGGACGTCCATTTTCCATCTTTCACACAATCCATCCAAATGGGTCAATCGGTGTTTTTTTTCTCTCTCTCAGTTAATTTTGATGGTGATCTAGCGATATGTGATCATCATTACAACTAATATAAAGTGATCATGTATGCGGCCTACCCAAATGTCCTATCTTTGGTATTGTTCTTTGAATCGTTGAGCTCCTTAAGTTTTGAGTTGAGCTGCACGATTACCGACAAATGCGCGCACTGACTGGATAGGTCCTCTCAGTCTGTGTGGTTCGTTCCTCAAAAAACCATTTCAGACACAATACTGTCTACTAGGAAGTGGTGAAGGGCGGGCGTTTTGGGGGACTGGCTTTTGTAATTTTGACGTTCGAAATGTGCTGATTCTCAGCCTAATTTGAATAAATTAGTTTTTGATTTAGTTTATTTTTTATTTCAAGTCTTCACATGATCTGACCAAGATTATGTGAAGACTCGAAATAAAAATGATTATGGACTTTAAAACAGACTGCGACATCTAAGTTTGTTTCGGCTTTTCTTCTCAGACTAGGAAACGCCGAACTCATCTAGTTTTTTAAAATATGTGTCAGTGTTAGTACAAATCTACTTACAGAAATAAAATCATTTATCATTTAACATACATCTTATGTTTGGTGTACCTCTTTTCTTATAGCCATCCACATTCATACTTAGACCATCTAATAACAGTTTAAAAAACAAGATTTCTTGCGTTTTGATCGATGAAATATCACGGTTTTCTCACTTCGCGTGCGTGCTGACGAGTTTGCACAAGGATCACTCGGCGTCGGCAGTCGTCAAAGCGAACTGATTGAAGACTTGACGTTAATCGCCCACAGGCACGCAGTTCACCGCCACTTTCACGGTAGCCTTAAAGCCGCATTTACATGATGAGTTTCTTACCAGTGGCAAACAGTAACATTGGAGCAACAGATGACTTACAGCGTCTTAATACTGTTTAGACGATGCAAGTTGCAACATATATTATGTATACAGTGGCAGGGACAGCTCACTTTACCTAAGTTTTCACGGTGGGATTCTATAGAATAGATCGGCTGTAATACGAGAGACATTGCAGATGCCTTGCCCTTCCAGAGACAAAGCTGTGTAATGTCTCATATGCCTGTAACCACACCAGCACCCACACCCTTCAAACCGAAACACAGCCGGTTATACTGGAAGCCAACCCTAACATAGTTGGGAAAATGCAGGCAGGTGGCCATGAGAAGTGATCGACTATGTGAAACATGATATGGACAAACATGAGATGACGACTAATAAAGAAGTATGGGAAAAGAAGACATGCGCACACAGGCAGGAGCGTGATGATAGAAACAATTAGCATGCCAATTTTTATCAATATCCGTTCATTCATTTATTTATGAAACTCAAACATCCATAGATACATGAATCGGTGTGTCCAATCAATCACCTCGCATCTATATTACCGACACATGACGCGTGACCGATGGGACATGACGCGAGTGTGAGAGCGCGGAACTAATTGACAGGCTTCATACAATGTAGAAGGTGGTGGAAGGAAGGCTAATTGATGAACTTTCCTCTTTCGACAAACTTGATTCAGGAGAGACTTTAGCTCACACACACCACATAATCTAACCAGCAACACAATTGCGTAACACATTGTCAATCACAATCCGATGGATTTTAGGGGCATTGCTAATTAATTTCTCCATGTATTTGAAAATATCGTCTGCTCGATAGCGTAAAAGACGCAATGCATGTTATTGGATTGTAAAAATATTGTCTGCTCGATAGCGTAAAAGACGCAATGCATATTGTTGGATTGTAAAATGAAAGGCAGTGCCATTGTTGCAGTATTAAGTAGCAGTAGAGCTCTTCAGCAGGAACGAACTTGACTCCTACCGAAAGTACTGGCCCGCCATGGCCTCCTTCTTCCTTGTCCACTCTCATCTGTCCTCTACAGATGTGAGTGGACAAGGAAGAAGGAGGTCTTTGTCCAGCAGTGGGATATTACAGGCTAGATAAATAGATAGAGGACTTTGTGAAGGAGCTCGTCCGGGGAAGTATAACCCCCCCTACATATTACAGGGTCGTTACGGGTCGTCAGAAGCCCGAAAGTTTGACCACCAGTCTTACCAAGGGGTATCGTATTACCCAGCTCCAGCCAGGCTGTGGAGGTCAAGGCAGACGCTCCATGTAAAATACTGGTATTCAGCTGAATCACGTTAGACTGGGAGCCGACCCAAATACAGTTGGAAAAAGGCAGGCATGAGGCGCCGGTGATAACTTACCACCAGATGTATCCTCGACTTTTTTGCATACATATAAGAACCGTTTTGGTGGAAACCAAGACGTGTGTCCTTGTGTGAAAGTGACCCGACAGCAATATAATGTTCTAGTTCTAGCCACCTCTTGTCCTTCAGCTGTCTCATAAATGAAAAGAACCGATTCATCGATAACTTCTATTGATTCAGCTATTATTAAGTTTGACAAATGACTTCTACAAGGTCCTTTGTATTGATAGCGTTAATGTCGTCGGATCATAGACAGACGACCTCAATCACAATCATAACCTATTTATTTAAACTAGGCCTCGAATGACCAGCACCTTTTTTATTAAAACTACTCATGCTTTTCGTAGTCTTTTCATGTATTTTGGGGTCGGTTTCTAGTCTAGCCGGATGCAGCTGAATACCAGTACTTTACATGGAGCGACTGCCTATCTGACTTCCACAACACACAACACTTGTCAAACTTTCGCACTTCTGACTACCCGTAGCGAGTGTTAAAGTTCCACGAATCAAAGCCAGGACTTACGACTTTTATAAAATTACTAATGGCCGATTGATATAATTAACGGACCGTTATTAGTTAAAATGAATTGTATTTTTACCAATAATAAAGTAAGGAGCTCACAGGTCATGTGATAGCTACTTGCATATGAGATGGCCTCTCATATGGGATGTAGCTATAACAGGTAAAATTTGCTTACGAATCTATTTACACGCCCAGTTTGGCAAATAAAAAAACCGGTAAAGTGCGAGTCGGACTCGCGCACCGAGGATTCCGTACTTTGTAGGTATGTAACTTCAAATTTACGGTTTTCGGATTTTTTCCTTTACTTGCTTCTTGCCAAATTGCATGATTCTAGGTCAACGGGAAGTACCCTATAGGTTTTGATTCCCTTGCGAGTGTCAAAATTTGCGGCATAAACGACACATACACGCGTATCTTTTGATTGAGTTGACTTAGATGTGTGATATTTTCACTGCTTCAAGGGATTGCAGCCCTGAGTATTTGATATTTATATATTTGAACTAGCTTCTGCCCGCGGCTTCGCCCGCGTGGATGTCGGAAGTTATCCCACGGGAACGTGCTACCAGGATAAAAATTATGTGCTTCCCCAGGATGCCATCTACCTCTTTGCCAAATCAGAAGTTCAGTGGTTTAGGCGTGAAAATGTAACATACAGTTTCAAGTTCAAATCCTCCCCTAAAAACCGAATTACCCCTTTTTGCCCCGTCAGGGGTAAATTTTCGACAACTTTACATACTTATTATTAATTATTTTCTGTCGAAAGTATCAATATAGAGTTTCGAGTGAATCGGACCGCGCATTCAATTTCTTCCACACAAACTTCAACACCCCTATATCCCCCTTTGAGGGTTGTTTGAAAAACTTATAATGATAAACTTTATTACTTACTTAGGCAAGTATTATTGCCAAGTTTCAAGTTTATTAACTAAATTAATAAGATTTTTCATATAAACTGTATCCCCGCTTTTCACCCCCACAGGGGTGGAATTTAAAAAAAATCATAACTTGACTCAAAGATTATTTATACCAATTTTATAATTAATCAAGCCACTTATTATAATCCTCCCCTGTAAAATTAACTACCCCTTTTCACCCCGTTAGGGGTAGATTTTCGAAAAACCCTCATACTTGTTATTATTTATTTTTAGTCCTAAGTACACACACAGTACACTGAGTTTCGAGTTAATCGAAACCGCGCGTTCAAATTCTTCTACACAAACTGTAACACCCCTTTAGCTCCTTTGAAAGTTTATCATTATTCGTTTTTCAAAACTACCCCAGTTTTGAAAAACGAATAATGATAAACTTTATTGTGCTTGCGCAAGTTTTTATATTACAAGTTTCTCTCTATTAAATATCCGAACGAAAACGTCAACCGCTTTATTCTGTCATGGCGCCAAATGCCTATCCATCTATCCCTCTCCCTATCATTACGTCCATACGCGACAGAAAGAGAAAGCGCCAACCGACAACCGTTTCCGGGCTACGTGGAATCAAGACGCTCCAGCAGAGGGACAGAGATTCAACTTCACTTGTAATCGAAGAGTCACCCGCATCGCTCCTCAAGCTATACCGCTTAGCTTCGCGACGCGCGCGCGCCGCGAAATATACTAATTTACGAGTGTCGGCCGACACAAAACCAGGAAGAAGCAGGGAAACAAAAAGTTACTGGACGCCGCGCCGGTCTACATATCAGCACGGCACATTCAAAAACACCAAGTAAGTCCTTAATTGTTTCCTACCCCCTTGTGTGCAGGCGACATGACATTCGTTCCCTAATTCATTACACAACGCTTATTGGTCCTTCGACAGCCGCAATAACCCAACTTATTCAACATAAGTTTTTGGTCCATTCGAGTCGGATTCAAATAATCAGCATTCATAGGTCCCATACCTAAGAATTTAGGCAAATACCTAAGTTCGTGAAACCGCCATATTAAACGAACGCGTACTAACGTTCGTTCATTCCGCTAGGTACATATTCATTGAGAACCATTGTGCCAACTTAATATTGCTCCTGCTGCATTACAATAGCATAGGTCAATATTAAAAAACCGCTTATTATCGTGAGTTAGTTCGGCAAACTTGCCTACTAACTTATTTATAATCAATTACTTCTTACTCACTTACAATAAAAATATTTGTTGTAAGTCTACCCGCTATACTTAATAATTTTTATCCGTTGTATTTTCAACAATAACCCATTATGGAAGAACTAAAAATGAAGATAAAATTACTTCAAGCTAAAAATCAAGCAATCTTTGAGCGTTTATCGTCATTGTATGAAACTTCAAAGAAAATAAATACGATTAGTATTGAGCTTCGTTCGGCGGAAACGTTCATGGCGGACACTCAAATACTCTCGATCACTCGTCAGGAATTTAGTGCTAACTTAGATAAAATAAATACATATTCTTTACAAATAAATCCTGATTATACAATCGATTATAACAGTCAAATATCATTTGACGGCGTTTACACCCGTGTTGAAAGAGTTCGTTCACTTGTCGCCGCGAGGTCTGCAAGGTCACCGGATGACTCAACTTGTGATATCGTGAAACAATCTAAATACTCGATCAAACTACCTCCAATTCAGATCCCATTTTTTGATGGTAGGATTGAAAACTGGCCTGTTTTCTACGAATCATTTAAGTCAAACATCCATAGTAATATAAATCTTACAGATTCTCAACGAGTGCAATACTTAATGGGTAATCTGAAAGGAAACGCATTACAAATTACTGCCGGAATTATTCCATCGGGCGAAAATTATAAATCCATTTGGAACAGTTTGGTTCAAAAGTATCAAGATAAACGAACACTAGGGTCACATTACATGTCTAACATACTAAACATTAAACCTGCAAGTAATAATTCCACCTCTTTAAATAGTTTTATTGAAAGTTTTCACGCGTCTGTTTCGGCACTAGAACAATTAAAAATTAACGACTTAAAGGATTTCATACTATTAAATTTAGCTTTGAAAAAATTGGACCCCGCTACCTTACATTTATTTGAGATGCATATGAGAGAGGAGGAGATTCCAACTTATACGGATTTCGTTGAATTCATAAAATCGCAAGTTAAAATATTGGATAGAACTGTTTCGTCTCGAACTGTATCAGTGAACAAAAATAATTATCGTAATCAGTCACGTGATAGTACGGTGCATACCTTTGTTGCTTGTGACAATAACCAAACTTGTTCACACTGTAATGGAAGTGATCATTGGAAGCTTTATATGTGTCCAACATTTCAAGCACTATCAGCCAATTCACGTTTGGACTTTATTAAAAACAAACGTGGATGTGTAAACTGTCTTAGCTCAACACACACGGCTTCGCAGTGTAAATCAATACATACTTGCAGGACATGTAACAAGAAACATCATTCGCTTTTACATCTGGAGCAAACTACTCAACGGTCGGGATCGAGCGACGCTGTGCCTAGTTCCACGCATTCACAACAGGTGGCGCTGTGTGCATGTTCACGCGTAGGTACAGATTTACCGCGCACAACCGTATTACTGTCGACCGCACAAGTATACGTTGACAACAGATATAATAAATATGTTTCTGTAAGATGTTTGATCGATAACGCTTCGCAAAACAACATAATTACGTCAGCTTGTTGTAAGAGACTTCAATTGAATATTATAACGCTTTCAAATTCATTTATAAAAGGCGTAGGAACCTCTTCGCGGCCTATTATAGGTTACGTTGAGATAACAGTTACTGCTAAAAATAAAAATAATTCCTTTAAAATAACCGCTCTTGTGGTTGACTGCATAACTGACAAATTACCATCTCACTTTGTTGATACCTCTGCAGTGCAACATTTGTTCAAATTACCGCTGGCCGATCCCCTGTGGCATGTGCCTGGCGATGTTGAACTACTTCTTGGGGCAAAGCTGTTCCCATATTTATTACTAAACAATAAAATTATTTCACCTACCGCGCCATCCGCTATTGAAACCGTGTTCGGTTATATTCTTATGGGTGAAGTACCCGCTAGTTTATTTAATAATAAAAACGAAGTACCCACTAGTTCGTTTAATAATAAAAATAATATCGCTGATTTAAATACCGCTTCATATTTTTCTACCGCGTTGAATATAGATGATTCTCATTGTTTTCTGTCGTTAGACGAATCTTTACATAAATTCTGGAACATTGAAGAAATACCCTCAAAATCTTTTATGAGTCCCGCTGAACGGGAATGTGAACAGCTGTACGTTTCTACGGTGTCACGTGACTCCAGCGGTAGGTACTGTACTGCGTTACCATTTTGTAAGAATCCAGATTCACTCGGAAATTCTTATGCTGTCGCTTATCGACGTTTTATTCACTTGGAAAAAACTAAGCTTCGCGACCCTGCCTTGCGCGCTAGTTATAACGAAATAATCCAAGAATACCTTAATCAAAATTATTTAACTGAAACTACACCTAGGGCTGCTGATCAGACTGTAGGTTATTATATACCGCATCACCCTGTTATTAGGAATGATAAACAAACTACTAAAGTTCGCATCGTCCTTGACGCGAGCGCCAAGTCTCATAATGGCGTGTCATTGAACGATTTGTTACACACAGGGCCTAATCTACAGGCTGACATATTTTTATTACTTTTAAATTTCCGATTATTCCCTATTGCAGTCACAGCTGATATAAAACAGATGTATCTCCGAATTGCTGTTATGGATGAGCATCGAAAATATCAGAAAATATTGTTTCGGTTTAATACCGCTGAACCTGTTCGCGAATTTCAATTTAACCGAGTGGCGTTTGGCCTTAAGCCCAGCCCATATTTAGCAATGCGGACAGTCCGTCAACTATCAGAGGATGAAAAACATCGATTCCCGCGCGCATCCATTGTCGCTTCGCATGAGTTATACATGGATGACTTGGCTAACTCGACCTCCACTCTGGAGGAAGCCAAGATTCTCTCCGCTGAACTTATCGCCTTATTTAAGGCTGGGGGCTTTGACCTTACTAAGTGGGCAAGTAATTCCTTGGAACTACTGGATTCTATTCCACACTCCAACCGCTCTTCTATTAACTTTTCTGACGGGGATAACTTAAAGATTCTTGGACTCAAATGGATTCCTTCCGAGGATTGTTTCACCTTTACTACATCTAACTTGGATAAAAGTTGTACTAAACGTTCCATACTTTCCACTGTTGCCCGTCTGTGGGATGTTCTGGGTCTAGTGGCTCCCGTGGTTTTATTCGCGAAATTACTCATAAAGGAATTATGGAAATTAAACACAGATTGGGATGAAACTCCACCCGATTCTATTGTACTTCTCTTTCAAAAGTTTAAAGAGCAACTGCCTTTACTTTCCTCTTTAAAACTGCCGCGTCATGTAGCCGTTACTATGGGTTGCGTGACAAATATAGTAGGTTTTGCTGATGCCAGCTTGAATGCATATGGCTGCGTCATATACTTACATGTTACTGATACAAATGGCAACGCACACGTAACTTTGGTGTGTGCTAAATCCAAGGCTCAATTGCAAGAACTACTTGCTAACCGCTACCGCATAGAGTGGAAAATGATTCCACCCCGCGCCCCCCACTTTGGAGGGTTGTGGGAATCTAATATTAAATCTATTAAAACTCATTTATACCGTGTCATCGGTTCTCAGCTTCTTACCTATGAGGAACTCTCGACTGTTCTCACTGAAATTGAGGCAGTTCTGAATTCGAGACCGCTCTGTGTCCTGACTGAGGATCCTTACCCAGAACCGCTTACTCCCGCTCATTTTATAATGGCTTCTCCGTTGACTTCGTTGCCTGTCGTGAACGTTCCCGAAACAACGAAGTCTCTAACTTGCCGCAAAAAATTGCTTGACCAAATGGTTTGCAGCTTTTGGAGAAGATGGCGGATAGAATATTTACATAACTTACAAGTTAGGCAAAAATGGTTGGATGCCGTGGACAATGTTGGGATTGGTGCAGTGGTTCTCATGCATCAAGATGATGTCCCTCCTTTACGTTGGCCAATGGGCATAATCACCGAGGTTTTCCCCGGCAAAGATGGGACAACCCGCGTTGCTATGGTGAAGACATGCAGTGGCTCTTTCAAGCGACCCATTGTTAAACTCTGCCCGTTGCCTTCCCAATGATTTCACCGCGTAATTAATATCACGTAATTTTAGTCGTAATTAATATATTTCAATTGTTTTCTTTTCTCTCTTTCTTTTAATCCGCTTTAACGCAATTCCTTTCCCTTTTTTTTTTTGAGAATACTACATATCCTCAAACCCGGGCAGGATGCTTGCGCAAGTTTTTATATTACAAGTTTCTCTCTATTAAATATCCGAACGAAAACGTCAACCGCTTTATTCTGTCATGGCGCCAAATGCCTATCCATCTATCCCTCTCCCTATCATTACGTCCATACGCGACAGAAAGAGAAAGCGCCAACCGACAACCGTTTCCGGGCTACGTGGAATCAAGACGCTCCAGCAGAGGGACAGAGATTCAACTTCACTTGTAATCGAAGAGTCACCCGCATCGCTCCTCAAGCTATACCGCTTAGCTTCGCGACGCGCGCGCGCCGCGAAATATACTAATTTACGAGTGTCGGCCGACACAAAACCAGGAAGAAGCAGGGAAACAAAAAGTTACTGGACGCCGCGCCGGTCTACATATCAGCACGGCACATTCAAAAACACCAAGTAAGTCCTTAATTGTTTCCTACCCCCTTGTGTGCAGGCGACATGACATTCGTTCCCTAATTCATTACACAACGCTTATTGGTCCTTCGACAGCCGCAATAACCCAACTTATTCAACATATTGCTTACATAAGCGAGTATAAATGCCAATTTTCAAGATTATAAACTTTATCCCCGCTTTTAGTCATTAGTCATTAGTCATTTATTCATGAACAATAAATTGTATCTGAAATTACATATAAGTTTAAAATTACAATTTTACAACAAGCATAAATTGAAATACAACGGTCAGTGGGTCATCATAAGGGCGAAGTTACAACAAAATACAACAAAATTTTATAACAATTTCATTATAGATCTTCAACAGCATAAAGACACTTATCCAATAGGAAACTTTTCAGTTGGTTTTTAAAGGAGCTTGAGTAGTTTCACCCCCACAGGGGTGGAATTTTGAAAGATCATTCGGGATGTGCTCATAACTTGACTCAAAGATTATTTATACCAATTTTCGAGTTAATCAAGCCACGCTGTAAAATCCTCCCCTTCTCTCTTCTAATCCTTCCCTTCTTCCATGCAAACTTTGAAACCCCCAATCCCCTTGTGGGGGGGTAGTTTATAAAAACAAAAAATGCCCAACTTCATAATTTACTTAGATAAGTATTCGTGCCAAGTTTCAAGTTTATTAACTCAATGAATAAGATTTTCCATACAAACAAAATCCCCCCATTTCACCCTCTTAGGGGTAGAATTTCGAAAAACCCCTTCTTAGTGGATACCTACTCTTTACGAAGAATACACCCTCCAAATTTCATGTCTCTAGGACCAGCGGTTTAGGCTGTGCGTTGATGTCTCAGTCAGTCAGTCAGTCAGGACTTTGAATTTTATATATATAGATTTCAACTTGACAACTTCAAGCTTTCCTGAGAAAAAGGGTCTTGACCGACGGACAGACAGACGGACAACGAAGTGATCTTTTAAGGGTTCAGTTTTTCCTTTTTTAGGGTTCCGTACCTCGAAAGGAAAAAACGGAACCCTTATAGGATCACTTTGTTGTCCGCCCGTCCGTCTGTCTATCTGTCAAGACCCTTTTTCTCAGGAACGCGTGGATGTATCAAGCTGGAATTTATATCGAATACTCAGGTCTACTGACCCTTGGAGCAGTGAAAAAATCAAACTTTTAAGCCAACGCAATCAAAAGATACAGTCGTTTATGCCGCAAATTTTCGACACTCGCAAGGGAATCAAAACCTACAGGGTACTTCCTACAGGGTAACTCTGAATCTTGAAATTTGGTACGAAGCAACGTCTTATAGCACAGATAAAGGAAAAATTGCGAAAACCGTAAAATTTTACTTACATCATATTTATAATAAAAATATTTTTAATAATTTTAAATTGTACGGAACCCTCGGTGCGCGAGTCCGACTTGCACTTGGCCGATTTTTTTTAAATGCAAGCAACGGTTCGTTGTTGTTTACAAGAACCGAGTATAAAAGTAACAGTAGGTACAATAATGTCGACACATACCTGAGCGCTAGTACTTCGACGTTGGGCATCCTCCGCAGCAGACTGACGTCACCGAGCTCAGCTCCCCTGCGACAAACAAATGACAAGCGTAAGGAACAGGTTCCACAAGGTCTATCATATTGTTTGTGTGACATTATTGTTGAATGTCAGTATAACACGTTTTGAAGACGAACAACATAACACATCGGTAATCGTCTATAGCAGTGTTCATAATCTCAGAAAAATCCCATTCCATAGTCACTTAATCAATTATCTACTTTAGAGAAATGATTGTAATTAATCTACCCAGTTTCCAGTGTCTCTGTGGAACTCAGGTGTCTCTGTGAGATGGAGTGGACCTTGATCCATTCCGCAGGTACACTGTGGGGAGGCGAACATGTTACATGTCTTTGAATTTTGGCTTCTGGTTTGAACACTGCATGAAATTCGTGAATCACTAACTAATTATAAATCGCCATGACTTTATGTTAGCTTACTCAATTACACTTCGAAGCAGTGAAAAATGCTAAACTTAATAACAAATCCTTTTTAAATATTTCACAGTCAGCATTCATGAAGCATTTATTTTAATGACTACGACCGGAGCGCTTTACATAAATCCAGTCGAAACTAAAACTAAAATAACGAAGATAGCACTCGGGAGGCTTTTGGTAGCTGACCTCATTTTTGTTTGACACCTAAAAACGAACTTTATGAAACTAACTTTTGGAGCTGAGTTCAACCACAGAATAACTAATAGTACTAGTTCAACTGAGGTGCAGTACCCGAGCGATAACAATATGATACATTGAGCCTGCTTTAGAAAGTTACCAACGACTGACTATATTTCAGGGAGTGAAAGTATATGCATGCATTAAAAAAAATACTAGGTAAGGAAGTCCTTCCTTATAAAATAATGCAAAATCATAAGCTCTCACGCTGAAAACAAATGTGCGATGTAAACCAGTCGGTAGAAGTTTCTATTTCAATGATAGCATAATCTTTAAACACGAAAGCTCTGCTGATCAAAAATTTTGCATATTGTACAAGAGTAAAATCGCAAAAAATACATCGTCAGCTTCAGTTTTTGCAAGCAGTGCAAGGCAAAGCTCATTTGTGATGCCGTCTACGTTTGTCGTATTACATACTAGTACGGAAGTACTTGCGACAACATTAGGTACTTGCGCACAAAGCAAGGTCGCGTGTCAATCGCATATCTATAACTATACTATATGTAATGTACCACTATCAATAAATTGACATTCACCGTGCGCAGTAGCGGCGATTTGGTGACATGTGTTTGTGCATGTTTATTAGATCTTTTCCCGCAGTCCGGTTTTTGTTTTCTTTGTTTAACTTTCAGTTTTTTATTGGTCCAACGAGTCTTTCTACTTAAAAGGACTACCATATCGGGAAATGTCAATGTGATAAGATCAGACTAATCTGATACGATCGGTCTGACCGGACGAGTGCACATACACTAACCGATCAGACTGTTTAGTTTCAACAATTTGCATCAAATAGTAATCGTTCCGGCCGTCGTAGGTGATCGATCTTGAGGTTCTATGTGACCATGTATTGTGTTTAGTCAGCCTCAGAACATAGTTTGCTCAAAATATGTAGATTAATTTACAAAGTCTCATTAGGTGTCTTCGTCGGGTAAACTTGCTGTGTGGTAAATACGAGTACGTTTGAAACATATACAGAAGGCCCAGTACTCCATCCAGCCCATAGGAAATGCAATTACAAGGTAACGTACGCGGTGGTGTCTGCAGACGACACGAGACCCTCCCACGGATAACAGCACGTCAATATTACACCAAAAGAATCAAGCGATTTTGAACCATCTGCGGTGCAATTGTGTCACTTTGACCTGCCCTGCAAATGATTATAGTATGAATGGACCTCGGACAAGAGTTGCCTGGGAGTCTTAAAACCCCGGACTCAGGGCAGCTGCCTTAGCGAGGTAAACCTACTCAGGATGAGGTAGGTTTATAGACGATTCCAGCGTGGAGTAGGCATAATATGCAGTGCAGTGCGGACATAATAATATAAAGTTCTGCATTGCGAAGTAGTCCTTCTGTAGTCCGGTTAGCGTGTGCGGGTGAGTGCACTGTCTTGACATTACAGCTACTTATAGCGCCGCACTGCGCACACGCATCGCCCGATAACGTAACGTTGCGACACAGATACCACGCTTTAATTATCATTTTAATATAGACTGCGACTTATGTTACACTAACTGTGCCTCGCCTGGAGCTACACGCCCCGCCTGATGTATTACTAGCTTCTGCCCGCGACTTCGTCCGCGTGAAATGTCTTACTCCCCCGAGCCACCCCGTCGCATCGCATCGCCTGCCCGCGCCATTACTTCGTTTTCGCTTAGCGTTCTTTCTGACATTTTTTTATTTTTGGTCTTGCGTTATTGCGTAGCTTAAAGTCTTCCTCAACTATGGGGCTATGAAATGCAAAAAGATGTTTTCAAATCCAACGGGTAGGTACTTTCCGAGATAAGCGCGTTCAAACCAACTAACTATTTAGCTTTGTTATTACTTATTAGTATAGATAGCTATAGATTATGACAAGTGGCCACTTCAATAAAAATCCGTTCAGCACCTTTTACGATTAACACGAGTGGGGAAATGTTCAAGTATCAAGGTAGCGTGAGGATTTCCCCACTCATGTCGTCTGAGGAGACAGAACAGAAGGTTGTGACAGGTATTGGTCCGCCCATGCGGTCCATGCCGGGACATGACTCCATGTGCGGCCTATCCTTTTAGAGAGACGCGCAACAAACACTGAACGCTTATCTTGGACCTTGATCTGCGGGGTAGTTGCGTAACACACTACCAGCAGGAATGGCTTTCGTTTTGACAGTTCAGCAACATTCATTGCGTTATTTACGGTATTGAGCAGACAAATTTTTCGAACATATGAAGCAATGGATTGGCAATATCCTTCAAAATTATTCAGATTGAGTTTGATCTAATGTGTGCTCTCGTATGGTGCTGATCCAACAACGAAGCGAACGTACGAGAAACCAGAAATCACCAAAGCTACCTTGCTCGTTATCGAAGCAAATAAAGTTCTGATTCAGATTCAACCATGTGAACACACTGGATCGCCATCAAACTTCGTCAGTAACTGTAATGCTTGGGATGCTTTGTCTAGTTCTACGCTGTCATTCAACTTCGTGTAATGATCTGAACGATGGTACAGATGGGTCGTTGTACAGTTGCGGAAGCGCGGGGTCAGCGGCAGGCGAAAGTGAACGCCGTGACTGGCCGGCGCCGGCGGTGATCTATGTGCGGCGGTCGCTCGTTTGCAGCTACTGTCAGATTTATTGAACGATTTACACTGTTTAATGTGTTGACTCTTGATGTCAATGCGCGCGCCATTTGTTTTTTGTAGAGGATTCGGTAAATTATAACCTGTCCATTAGGTAAACCGTTTTATGACAGATGGAACTAGTGATTGCAGCAACACACAATACATTGATTGATACACGTGCGGTATTATACTCGTAATGTCTGTAAGAAGCCATAAATAAGATTATTCAATAAGATAAGGCAGTTTATATAATATTTATTTTATTAAGTATTTTAAAGTTAACTTTTACGTAATCTGGAATTGTACGTTCTAAGACAGCTGTCAAAAAACGGTTAACCGAATGGACATGGTATGGCTAGTGGTGACATTAAATATGGGTCGGTAGATTTTCAAATGCTGAATAAAAGACGTATGAGCACTATGAGACTTTTCTTGAAGAATGCTAGAATTGCTCATTGCCTTGTAATAGATATTAGGAAAAGTAGAAAATGGAGAGCAGTGGTAGCCCAAAGGTAATGGCCCCGACTTACGAATTGTAGGTCGCGGGTTCGAACCTACGCAGGCGCTTTAAGAGGAAACGCGGGTGGTGTTTTTTCTATAGAGACGCTCTCGCCTGTTTTCTTTCTGGTTAAAGACCATATGGCTATGATTTTTTACAGAATAATAAATGTTAGTTATTTGTGTGTCCTTATGTTTTCCTTTTTGATAATACATTATTTTTATAAGCACTAGAACCCTCAAAAAATGCTCAAAATTGCCTATTTAGACCGCTGTTAACAGAGGCCTAGGGTACAAATTTGACAACTATTCATGAAAAAAGGAAAACATGGCGACACAGTATATATCCTTCTTATCCAGTTTATGAAATCTCTTTTAAATTGGTTCAATAATGGTGGAGAAAATAGGCGAGAGCCAAACATCGAAAATGTGACTTTTTACTTAGGCTATTCCGTCGGATCTGCAGTTGTCCTTATTGCATGCTTATTGGGCGGCCGGACGCCGAGCGCTCGCAGAGCGACAGCGATAGTTTCTTCAAATACCTAATTTTCAAAAGTCTTTCCGCCCGCCTTTCCTCTTAAGTACTTTGTTAATAATTTAATCGCCACTGCTCTCAAAACGGTGAAGGAAAACATCGTGAGGAAACCGGCATCTCCTAGAACCAAACATTCCAAGAGATGTGACATCTGCTAACCCGCACTAGGCCGGCGTGGTGGATTACGGCCCACTCCATCTCACCAAGAGGAGGCCTGTGTCCCAGCAGTGGGGACGTGTTAGGCTGATAATGCTACTGTTGTCACATAGACAGGTGTTTGTGACATTTTCATGTTACTTTTCTATTTCGCCAGGTTCATTGACAGGAGTGTACCAAGTGAATAGGTAATAGTCGAATTTCGATCATTCAGCCCAACGTGAACGACATCCAAGTAAATGAACTTTACCATTTAAAATACGGCCACATCGCTGATTGAATGAGCGAAGGTCACAACTAGTCACAAGTGGACCGCAATGAATGACTCAAAGGCATCGCTTCGAACGCATTGTGAATGCCACAGTATCAAGGCGTAGGAGGTAGGAGTAGGACCGGCGACGCGACTCTAGTACAATAATTTCTATGAAAACTTCTTGGAAATCGTTCTAACATTGTCGCGTCGCGCCTGTCTGCGGGAACCTTAACACATTCAGGATTTGTCATTTCAAGGGTTCCGACAACATGACCGTGACGAACACGCGCGGCAAAAACTAATGTCATGGACACTTGTTCGGGTCGGCATGATTCGGCACAGCCGGGCGGACAAATTGAAAGATACAATGATACGCTTAGAATTGTGCAGAGCCGACCCGTGGGGTAGTTTCGTAACACACTAACAGTAGCAATGTCTTTCATTTTGACAGTTCAACACCATAATATTGAGCAGACATTTTTTTCGAACATATGAAGCAATGTGTTAGCAATATCCTTCAAAATAATTCAGATTCCGATTGAAAGTGTATTACAATTACAGTGCCGAAAATGATGCAGCGAGGGTAGATCATACCGAAAGGAGTTTGCCGATCGGCACGAGCCGAATGAGAGCAGAATAATGTAGTAATTGCTCCGGGTCAGCTTAGTTGTTCAACAAATACTGCAGAATCGAATGTACCGACCCGAACTAGCGAGTCCAAAATGTTTGGACACTTAGGGGTTTATTCATAAACGATGACTAAAGTTAAGTAACGTTTAAACGTCAAAAATGTATGGTTAAACAGTCGCTAATCACTGCTTAACTTTAGCAACGTTTATGAATAAAGGGGTTTATTTAAAATCTGTAGAGACATGAAAACATTTAGGTAAGCCAATACTTGGCAGTATAAGTAAAGCCACGACGACGCAGCTTTCTTACCGATTGAAGCAACAAACGACTTGCATCGTGTAAACCCTCGGTGCGACCTTTATTGTTGCCTCAAATTATGTTAAGGCACAGGCAATGATACCGCACCGTGTAAACCAGGCTTTACAGAGAAAAGACCACAAATACCACAACACATCAAACAATGATTCCATCACTCACTCTGAGGGTTGTTACAACTTGCGTCAGCCCTAATAACACCTTTTTCAAAGTAATCCAAAGAATCTTCAATTTCCGACACAAATCTACAAAACAGCTACAAATCAACAACCCCATTCATTTGCCTAACGGTACAGTTAACTACACGTCATAGTAACAATTTGACTTAGATAACCCCTTTATTTCCTAACAGTAAGGGCGGTTTTCATAGTACAAGCGTTACTTCTGAGTGCCGTTGACTGTACTATTAGTCAAATTACTATCAACAGTTCATTCGCCTTTCGTGTCAAGTCGTGACATCGCGACAACCCTAGAGCAAATGCATTGTAACTTAGACTTTATTACCTATAAAATAAACTATAGAATTGGATACATGGCATAGTTATTAGGACACAACCTATTTAGAACTCTATTCTAGTTCCACTAAAGCATAAAATTGATTGTCACGTAACGTTGTAGTTTTTTAAAAGCGCGATGCCCAGTTAGGGTTCCGAGGTAGGTACATAAAGTAATCGCTATTATAATAGAGTTGGAACAGGACCAAAGATAAGAATATTCCTAATATCTAAGTGAAGTATTACGTAGTAACTATTTAGTAATCTGTGCTAATATGGTTTAGGAGAGAGAAGAAAATGGTTCCTCAAACCAGTTATGAAAAGTTTTCGACCATCATAGGATTGCGATTTGCGATAAACTCTTTAATTATGGTTTAATAGAAGAGCTTACATTGGTGACACTTGGATGTCCATGGACGGCCCGCTGCCTCTCACGGAGAGGAGCCCTGAGTCCCACCCAACCGTGGGCACATTTTTATAGTTTGGTAATGTCATAATTTATTTGAGGTCAGCGCAACCGGCGCAACGTGTCTTTTTTTTCCATACTTCTCTATTAGGCGTCATCTCGGTAGTCACCCCCTTTCTGGCCATATCGTGTTTTACATTCACACAATCCATGCTTACATCTTTTCTTTATTCTTCCCTACTACAGAGTAGTATCCTGAATGTATAAAAATAATTCTGAACAGCGCATGGCAACAGCCGACAGCCATGAGCCAATTCGAGAGAAGACAATAATATAGGCAATAGACTTCCTCGGGCAATGACCGCGTAATGAAAGTAGCTCGACTGACACAAACTTACAGAAACAGACGCATTTGGACATCTTCCAATCAGGAACCGAATCCTTACTGACCTGATAGCACTCCGTGACGTCATCACTTGCTCGTGTATCGAATTATCGACAAACAGCGAGTATAAACAGCCAATGTACTTTTTGAAGTGAATACTTCTTTGGGCGCACTTACCGCTTTTTCTGAACAGTGAACGAAGCAAAACCTTTCGGGTCGGTGTCGCTGAATCGGGTATACTCGGCTCGAGTCAGTCGGATCTCATCATTCTTCTGACCTTATCCCAATTTATTAGGGGTCGGCGCATCATGTCTTCTTTTTCCATACATAGTCGTCATCTCGGTAGCCACCCCCTTTCTAAACATATCATCTTTCACACAGTCCATCCATCGATTCTTTGGTGTTCCCCTACTCTTATAACTATCCACATTCATGCTCAAAACTTTCCTCGCGACTTCGTATTAGTATAAGATAGCAATAATGGATATAATTCAATATTTTCCTCAGCATTGGCAGAATCCATGTACTTTTTCCGAACTCAACTACCTTCGTACAGGTTACAAACAAAATCAGACTCTACTTCTTAACAATTAAGGTCCACAATCCTCCAATACAATCGCATATCGTGACGACCCCAAACAGAGTGGTACACCACCTTCGAAATAGACCGCATAAGAGTCAATTCTTTGCGAATATGGGGATAAAAACTATCCTATGGCCTAATCAAGGTCATGGTCAAGGTCTACCAATGTGCCAAATTTCATCCAAATCCGTCCAGCCATTTTAGCGTGAAAGCGTAACAAAAATACATACAAAAAGTCGAATCTTTTCTCTTTATTAGTTTAGATATAAATCTACACGCGTGTGCTTCAAATTCATAACGCATGCTAATGAGCACTTAACATAAACTACAACAAGCATGAGGCATATCATGAGGCATATCATGCCTACAGTTGAGTAGTGAGTGTAGAGTAGTGTAGCACTACCGACAGGCAACGATTAACGATTACCATTCGGACATTTAGTTCCGGAGACATCGCGGTTGTACGATGGTTGCGCAAGAGTTGCAGTTAGAGGTTGTATAATTAGAAATTGGTAAGGATTGCATATTGTATAGAATTTAATTGTAATAACTATTGACAATGGTTCAGAAATCCCGGAGTCGTTACAAGTAGTCAGAAGCTCGAAAGTCTGACAACCAGTCTTACCCAGGGGTTTTGTATAATTCCGTAACTAGGCTGTGAAGGTTATTTAAGCTCTATGTTAAATACTGGTATCCAGATTCCAGCTGCATATTCATCCTTGTCGGGTAAACACTGAACATCAGCGCTGTGCTGTGGGTGTACAGCACAGCATCATGCTGCGTGTCGTGGAAGCCTTCTTGTCACAGTCATGACGTGCAGCCGTCGACTATTTCTGCTTTGTGTTCGTGATATTTTGTTCTATTTTTTTTTCTCTGTCTTCTTGGTAGACTGGCAGCCAGCTTTAACATAGTTGGGGAAATGCTAGGCGGGTGATGATAATGAATGGTGAACATCACTATGCCAGTATTCGGGGAAGGCACCCACAAACAAGCCAGCCAGTTCGCCAGTTTCCATTTTACAGAAGTCGGTGTAACTTCCCCTCTTCGAAATTAATGCGCGTGGCCACACAATAGGGTAGTTTTATTATGTAGGTCGCTCGGACACGGTGTGTACAGTCACGAGCAAAAATATGTATACACTCGGCTTTATTCAAAGGCGATTTACTCCTTTATTTTTGAATGAAATTTTATATTGTTACGAACATAGCATTTTCGAACTCGACATATCGATGCATTCGTTATTTCACGAAAAAATCGCAATTGAAAGGTTCCAAGTGTTGACATATTGTGTGACTTTGTTGCTCGTGACTGTACAGTCAAGGGCAAAAATATGTATTGAGAAATTCAAAATCGGTTCTTCTACAGTCCTTTCACGGTCATTTTAGCATAATCAGCCTATCCTATAATGTTCCCACTGCTGGGACCACGGATATCGACTGCGACACAGGCCCCTCTCTGTGAGAGCGGGTTGGTAGATGTCACATGTCTTCGAATTTTTGGTTCTAGGACATGTCGGTTTCCTCACGATGTTTTTCTTCACCGTTTTGAGAGCAGTGGTGATGAAATAATTTACACAAAGTAAAGCGCCTGTCTGAGTTCGAACCTACGACCTACAACTCGTACGTCGCGGCCGTTACCACTGGGCCACCGCTGCTCTCACCTTGCCTTGCAGTGAAAAAATCCAGCCTAGATAGAAAATAGGTTTCCACATATTTTTGCCCTCAACTGTACAGTGGTAAAAACATGTCGGCTACACCTCTAAACTCAGAACACACCCTGCTGGTATCGATCGAATTACCTCCACTACAGCACAGCACCGAGTGCCCGCCATGTCCCTGTTACACCGATATTATGGATATTAATATTATGAAATTCTATTGCTCAGGCGTTTAAGGAAAGTGCCTGGAATAAATGTTTGTGTAAGTGAGTTCAAATGTTAGTGAACGCCCCCTGGCACCCACGATACAGGAGTCATTCCTAGTGTGGGGCAACGTTTTAATATAAAAAGAAAAAAAGAAAAAGATATTATGTAATTATATTTCGGTTTGAAGGATACCCTGCCCTGCTGGTGTGAGTACAGGATTACAGGCACATGAGGCATATCTGCGGGTGTTGCGTAGTGCGCTAGTGCGGGTGTGGCGTAGTATGTACTACACTAACAGTAGCATATCTGCGGGTGTGGCGTAGTGCGTACTACACTAACAGTAGCATATCTGCGGGTGTGGCGTAGTACGTACTACACTAACAGTAGCATATCTGCGGGTGTTGCGAGTGCGTACTACACTAACAGTAGCATATCTGCGGGTGTTGCGAGTGCGTACTACACTAACAGTAGCATATCTGCGGGTGTGGCGTAGTATGTACTACACTAACAGTAGCTTATCTGCGGGTGTGACGAGTGCGTACTACACTAACAGTAGCAATGGGTTTCATTGTGACAGTTCAACAGCATTCATCGCGTTATTTACGTTGTTGAGCAGACAAATTTTTCGAACATATGAAGCTATATGTATGGAAGGTATGGCAGATTCCGCAGATTATGATTAGTGTGATACGCAATTAGGGCGCACTTTTGATCAGCGCTGTGCTGTGGGTTCCCCATAGCACAGCATCATGCTGAGTGGAGTAGAGGCTTTCTTGTCACAGTCACGGCACGCAGCTGCCGCCTCTTTCTGTTCTGTGCTCGTAATTATACCTCTTGTAGCGGTATCTACAACGCCACATGCGAACAAAGCGTTATACTGACGTCACGCAAATCCTGCCTCTCGCAAGCAGAGTTTACCGCGCAATTAGCATATATACAAACTTCCCGACATCAGTCGTTGGGCAGTTGCCCGCCAGACACAACACCCGTCTGGTCAGAGGATCCTCCCTTTTCTATGGAGGATAAGTGAACTAAAACCGTGTTCCTCATACCTCTAAAATTGGTGACCCCGAACATAAACGTCAGCGCAGCCTTCGTGCAAATACTTCAGTGTGACGTCATCATCATCACTCCCGCAAGCTTTAGCGGCGAGTCACCCAGCCAGCCGTGGATGCTGTCCATGGCTTCAAAGGGTATCCTGACCACCAGCAAGCCGCGTCCGAGCATACCTGGTCACCACCCTCAGCCTGATCAGCAACCTTGGCACAGCACACTGCACTTTCGGCCGGTCAACAAGCAGAGCACCCTCTCCTGGTCGACGCATAATCTATTTCGAGTTAAGTGACTATAATGTGCTCACGCATGCAACAGCATGGCAGCAGAGGCAACTGCAGCCGTGTCGCTCGTGTATTTGAGCACCATACTCACAAACTCGATGTCTCATTAGCGGCGCGTACTGTTACAACATCCAATTAGAAATATGTAAACTCGGTGTATCAATAACTAATGAGACATTCATAAATCAGCGTAGTCTGTGCTACCGATGACCGGCGCGTCCGCGTCACATTGTGATGAGGAGGAGTCAGCCAATGGAGTGCTGTCGCTGCGCTCGCTGGTATCACGTAGTCTGTGCTACCGATGACCGGCGCGTCCGCGTCACATTGTGATGAGGAGGAGTCAGCCAATGGAGTGCTGTCGCTGCGCTCGCTGGTATCACGTAGTCTGTGCTACCGATGACCGGCGCGTCCGCGTCACATTGTGATGAGGAGGAGTCAGCCAATGGAGTGCTGTCGCTGCGCTCGCTGGTATCACGTAGTCTGTGCTACCGATGACCGGCGCGTCCGCGTCACATTGTGATGAGGAGGAGTCAGCCAATGGAGTGCTGTCGCTGCGCTCGCTGGTATCACGTAGTCTGTGCTACCGATGACCGGCGCGTCCGCGTCACATTGTGATGAGGAGGAGTCAGCCAATGGAGTGCTGTCGCTGCGCTCGCTGGTATCACGTAGTCTGTGCTACCGATGACCGGCGCGTCCGCGTCACATTGTGATGAGGAGGAGTCAGCCAATGGAGTGCTGTCGCTGCGCTCGCTGGTATCACGTAGTCTGTGCTACCGATGACCGGCGCGTCCGCGTCACATTGTGATGAGGAGGAGTCAGCCAATGGAGTGCTGTCGCTGCGCTCGCTGGTATCACGTAGTCTGTGCTACCGATGACCGGCGCGTCCGCGTCACATTGTGATGAGGAGGAGTCAGCCAATGGAGTGCTGTCGCTGCGCTCGCTGGTATCACGTAGTCTGTGCTACCGATGACCGGCGCGTCCGCGTCACATTGTGATGAGGAGGAGTCAGCCAATGGAGTGCTGTCGCTGCGCTCGCTGGTATCACGTAGTCTGTGCTACCGATGACCGGCGCGTCCGCGTCACATTGTGATGAGGAGGAGTCAGCCAATGGAGTGCTGTCGCTGCGCTCGCTGGTATCACGTAGTCTGTGCTACCGATGACCGGCGCGTCCGCGTCACATTGTGATGAGGAGGAGTCAGCCAATGGAGTGCTGTCGCTGCGCTCGCTGGTATCACGTAGTCTGTGCTACCGATGACCGGCGCGTCCGCGTCACATTGTGATGAGGAGGAGTCAGCCAATGGAGTGCTGTCGCTGCGCTCGCTGGTATCACGTAGTCTGTGCTACCGATGACCGGCGCGTCCGCGTCACATTGTGATGAGGAGGAGTCAGCCAATGGAGTGCTGTCGCTGCGCTCGCTGGTATCACGTAGTCTGTGCTACCGATGACCGGCGCGTCCGCGTCACATTGTGATGAGGAGGAGTCAGCCAATGGAGTGCTGTCGCTGCGCTCGCTGGTATCACGTAGTCTGTGCTACCGATGACCGGCGCGTCCGCGTCACATTGTGATGAGGAGGAGTCAGCCAATGGAGTGCTGTCGCTGCGCTCGCTGGTATCACGTAGTCTGTGCTACCGATGACCGGCGCGTCCGCGTCACATTGTGATGAGGAGGAGTCAGCCAATGGAGTGCTGTCGCTGCGCTCGCTGGTATCACGTAGTCTGTGCTACCGATGACCGGCGCGTCCGCGTCACATTGTGATGAGGAGGAGTCAGCCAATGGAGTGCTGTCGCTGCGCTCGCTGGTATCACGTAGTCTGTGCTACCGATGACCGGCGCGTCCGCGTCACATTGTGATGAGGAGGAGTCAGCCAATGGAGTGCTGTCGCTGCGCTCGCTGGTATCACGTAGTCTGTGCTACCGATGACCGGCGCGTCCGCGTCACATTGTGATGAGGAGGAGTCAGCCAATGGAGTGCTGTCGCTGCGCTCGCTGGTATCACGTAGTCTGTGCTACCGATGACCGGCGCGTCCGCGTCACATTGTGATGAGGAGGAGTCAGCCAATGGAGTGCTGTCGCTGCGCTCGCTGGTATCACGTAGTCTGTGCTACCGATGACCGGCGCGTCCGCGTCACATTGTGATGAGGAGGAGTCAGCCAATGGAGTGCTGTCGCTGCGCTCGCTGGTATCACGTAGTCTGTGCTACCGATGACCGGCGCGTCCGCGTCACATTGTGATGAGGAGGAGTCAGCCAATGGAGTGCTGTCGCTGCGCTCGCTGGTATCACGTAGTCTGTGCTACCGATGACCGGCGCGTCCGCGTCACATTGTGATGAGGAGGAGTCAGCCAATGGAGTGCTGTCGCTGCGCTCGCTGGTATCACGTAGTCTGTGCTACCGATGACCGGCGCGTCCGCGTCACATTGTGATGAGGAGGAGTCAGCCAATGGAGTGCTGTCGCTGCGCTCGCTGGTATCACGTAGTCTGTGCTACCGATGACCGGCGCGTCCGCGTCACATTGTGATGAGGAGGAGTCAGCCAATGGAGTGCTGTCGCTGCGCTCGCTGGTATCACGTAGTCTGTGCTACCGATGACCGGCGCGTCCGCGTCACATTGTGATGAGGAGGAGTCAGCCAATGGAGTGCTGTCGCTGCGCTCGCTGGTATCACGTAGTCTGTGCTACCGATGACCGGCGCGTCCGCGTCACATTGTGATGAGGAGGAGTCAGCCAATGGAGTGCTGTCGCTGCGCTCGCTGGTATCACGTAGTCTGTGCTACCGATGACCGGCGCGTCCGCGTCACATTGTGATGAGGAGGAGTCAGCCAATGGAGTGCTGTCGCTGCGCTCGCTGGTATCACGTAGTCTGTGCTACCGATGACCGGCGCGTCCGCGTCACATTGTGATGAGGAGGAGTCAGCCAATGGAGTGCTGTCGCTGCGCTCGCTGGTATCACGTAGTCTGTGCTACCGATGACCGGCGCGTCCGCGTCACATTGTGATGAGGAGGAGTCAGCCAATGGAGTGCTGTCGCTGCGCTCGCTGGTATCACGTAGTCTGTGCTACCGATGACCGGCGCGTCCGCGTCACATTGTGATGAGGAGGAGTCAGCCAATGGAGTGCTGTCGCTGCGCTCGCTGGTATCACGTAGTCTGTGCTACCGATGACCGGCGCGTCCGCGTCACATTGTGATGAGGAGGAGTCAGCCAATGGAGTGCTGTCGCTGCGCTCGCTGGTATCACGTAGTCTGTGCTACCGATGACCGGCGCGTCCGCGTCACATTGTGATGAGGAGGAGTCAGCCAATGGAGTGCTGTCGCTGCGCTCGCTGGTATCACGTAGTCTGTGCTACCGATGACCGGCGCGTCCGCGTCACATTGTGATGAGGAGGAGTCAGCCAATGGAGTGCTGTCGCTGCGCTCGCTGGTATCACGTAGTCTGTGCTACCGATGACCGGCGCGTCCGCGTCACATTGTGATGAGGAGGAGTCAGCCAATGGAGTGCTGTCGCTGCGCTCGCTGGTATCACGTAGTCTGTGCTACCGATGACCGGCGCGTCCGCGTCACATTGTGATGAGGAGGAGTCAGCCAATGGAGTGCTGTCGCTGCGCTCGCTGGTATCACGTAGTCTGTGCTACCGATGACCGGCGCGTCCGCGTCACATTGTGATGAGGAGGAGTCAGCCAATGGAGTGCTGTCGCTGCGCTCGCTGGTATCACGTAGTCTGTGCTACCGATGACCGGCGCGTCCGCGTCACATTGTGATGAGGAGGAGTCAGCCAATGGAGTGCTGTCGCTGCGCTCGCTGGTATCACGTAGTCTGTGCTACCGATGACCGGCGCGTCCGCGTCACATTGTGATGAGGAGGAGTCAGCCAATGGAGTGCTGTCGCTGCGCTCGCTGGTATCACGTAGTCTGTGCTACCGATGACCGGCGCGTCCGCGTCACATTGTGATGAGGAGGAGTCAGCCAATGGAGTGCTGTCGCTGCGCTCGCTGGTATCACGTAGTCTGTGCTACCGATGACCGGCGCGTCCGCGTCACATTGTGATGAGGAGGAGTCAGCCAATGGAGTGCTGTCGCTGCGCTCGCTGGTATCACGTAGTCTGTGCTACCGATGACCGGCGCGTCCGCGTCACATTGTGATGAGGAGGAGTCAGCCAATGGAGTGCTGTCGCTGCGCTCGCTGGTATCACGTAGTCTGTGCTACCGATGACCGGCGCGTCCGCGTCACATTGTGATGAGGAGGAGTCAGCCAATGGAGTGCTGTCGCTGCGCTCGCTGGTATCACGTAGTCTGTGCTACCGATGACCGGCGCGTCCGCGTCACATTGTGATGAGGAGGAGTCAGCCAATGGAGTGCTGTCGCTGCGCTCGCTGGTATCACGTAGTCTGTGCTACCGATGACCGGCGCGTCCGCGTCACATTGTGATGAGGAGGAGTCAGCCAATGGAGTGCTGTCGCTGCGCTCGCTGGTATCACGTAGTCTGTGCTACCGATGACCGGCGCGTCCGCGTCACATTGTGATGAGGAGGAGTCAGCCAATGGAGTGCTGTCGCTGCGCTCGCTGGTATCACGTAGTCTGTGCTACCGATGACCGGCGCGTCCGCGTCACATTGTGATGAGGAGGAGTCAGCCAATGGAGTGCTGTCGCTGCGCTCGCTGGTATCACGTAGTCTGTGCTACCGATGACCGGCGCGTCCGCGTCACATTGTGATGAGGAGGAGTCAGCCAATGGAGTGCTGTCGCTGCGCTCGCTGGTATCACGTAGTCTGTGCTACCGATGACCGGCGCGTCCGCGTCACATTGTGATGAGGAGGAGTCAGCCAATGGAGTGCTGTCGCTGCGCTCGCTGGTATCACGTAGTCTGTGCTACCGATGACCGGCGCGTCCGCGTCACATTGTGATGAGGAGGAGTCAGCCAATGGAGTGCTGTCGCTGCGCTCGCTGGTATCACGTAGTCTGTGCTACCGATGACCGGCGCGTCCGCGTCACATTGTGATGAGGAGGAGTCAGCCAATGGAGTGCTGTCGCTGCGCTCGCTGGTATCACGTAGTCTGTGCTACCGATGACCGGCGCGTCCGCGTCACATTGTGATGAGGAGGAGTCAGCCAATGGAGTGCTGTCGCTGCGCTCGCTGGTATCACGTAGTCTGTGCTACCGATGACCGGCGCGTCCGCGTCACATTGTGATGAGGAGGAGTCAGCCAATGGAGTGCTGTCGCTGCGCTCGCTGGTATCACGTAGTCTGTGCTACCGATGACCGGCGCGTCCGCGTCACATTGTGATGAGGAGGAGTCAGCCAATGGAGTGCTGTCGCTGCGCTCGCTGGTATCACGTAGTCTGTGCTACCGATGACCGGCGCGTCCGCGTCACATTGTGATGAGGAGGAGTCAGCCAATGGAGTGCTGTCGCTGCGCTCGCTGGTATCACGTCTATACAAATGCAATCAGAACAGGGCGTGTATAGCCGATGGGCGAAAGAATATGCAAGTGGTTTGTTCTTTACACTTTTCTGCATTGTGGATGTCCTCCACGCTGGATCGGACGAAAGGCTCTGTCAAGCCTGGGTTTCCGAAGAAAGCACATCCAGACGATAGCATCCAGGCTAGTGAGACATTCTTATTGTAAAATACTAGAATCCCTCGCTCAGCACTTGCGCAGACCTCTAAACCAACAATGGTATTTCGCTTGCCTGCAAACAGCGCTCTTAGTCCACTATAGTCCTTCCATGAGCAACCTCCTCCGTGTCGCGGCCGTCGGCCCATTAGCGCCGGCTGGCGTGTCGCACGCACGTAATAATTATGTCTATTATTTATTACCTAACGTCTGACAAACACATCGCAGAGCTGCCTAGGCCTGTCCACTTTCAGGCGAAACGCGGTACTTACATAAATGATTGGATTTCAACTTGTGGGTACGGTAAGTTTTCTGAATGAGCTGCTCCATTGAGGTACGTAATGAAAGGTGAATGGATAACTGCATTTAATAATTGCTCAGACAACCACCACTTTGCCTCGCTAAGTTTTTTCCTGCCCGAGGATACAGGGAATGTTGTTGCTTTGTTCACGATCAAACCCAATGGTTAGCGTGCGTTTCCATTGAAATTGAGACCAACGGAGCGGAGCGGAGACGTGCAAAAATCGACCAATCAAATACATAAGTTGATATCCAAATTGCTGCTCTTATCTAGTCTGTGATTGGTCGATTAGAGATTGGCGAGATTGGTCGTCAGCAGAAATGTACTTGAAGGCGTATCGTCTACGAAGAAACATGTTAGTCCTTCTCCTCAAATCACCAATGAGTAGCCAACAAAACTGAGGTTGTCCATAGTTAATGAATGGTTGCGTCGTGTTCGGGTCGCCACTGAAATACTAGCGCTGTGACATTCTGGCTGCTCTTTGGAGACGACAATAGCAGCAGGGTTTGTGTGCACCGAGCACTGGAAGCTATGTCAATGCACGGTAATTGATAATGGTTGCATTGGTTCCATACAACAATACATTCGAGCCAGATAAACAAACACGCGCACAAGTAGCGTGCAACACGCGCACACGAGCGGTTTCACAGACACCACCGTCCACCGTGTCGAATGCACGGGCTCACGGACTGTGCACGCAGGTTCGTGCATGCACCGCGAGGAATTAGACCGCCGGTGTATAATAAAATAAATATTAATTTAGATTAAAATTGGTAAATTAATGAAAATCCTACTTCCTTTTATTATAAACGCGAAAGTTTGTGAGGATGGATGGATTTTTGTTTGTTACTCTTTCACGCAAAAACTATACAACGGATTTTGATGAAAATTTGCAGTAATACAGGTTATAAGTACATCAGAAACAGAATAACACACAGGATAATTTTTATCTCGATATTCCCATGGTGCATAATCATCCATCCTGTGGGAATATCGAGAGAACTAAAATTGTCAAACTGCAGCGGGGTGCTGCAGTTTGACGATTTTAGTTTACTTTATAAGTACTTGAAACCGCGGGGTGCTGCAGTTTGACAATTTTAGTTTACTTTATACTTGAAACCGCGGGGTGCTGCAGTTTGACAATTTTAGTTTACTTTATACTTGAAACCGCGGGGTGCTGCAGTTTGACAATTTTAGTTTACTTTATACTTGAAACCGCGGGGTGCTGCAGTTTGACAATTTTAGTTTACTTTATACTTAAAACCGCGGGGTGCTGCAGTTTGACAATTTTAGTTTACTTTATACTTAAAACCGCGGGGTGCTGCAGTTTGACAATTTTAGTTTACTTTATATTTAAAACCGCGGGGTGCTGCAGTTTGACAATTTTAGTTTACCTACTTTATACTTAAAACCGCGGGGTGCTGCAGTTTGACAATTTTAGTTTATACTTAAAACCGCGGGGTGCTGCAGTTTGACAATTTTAGTTTACTTTATACTTAAAACCGCGGGGTGCTGCAGTTTGACAATTTTAGTTTACTTTATACTTGAAACCGCGGGGTGCTGCAGTTTGACAATTGTAGTTTACTTTATACTTATATTTGGAGTTCGCTAACACACCTACACTCTAATTAAAGCAGGTCAATAACGACGAAAACGACAGACGAAAAGTTAAGTGCCAAGCGATTTCGAACCTTATGCGATTCAACTATCAACTAAACCCTTGCCCTGCAAATGCTTATGGTGGCGACCGCCAGTTTGCACCATAGATCAACAGTGAACTAATCTCACGGCCACTGCCACAGAGTAGCAACATCCGCAGTGTACCCAGTTGACCCGCTACACAACAACCCTGCAAATGATGGATCATTCTCACTAGTTCCACCAGCAATTGTTCCTTGGAACTAGTGAGACTTTTTTTTTCTCAGTAGTTCCATGGTTCTTCTTATGGCCGTTCCCAATAACCTATCCTCAGTAAGCGGTATCTTGTTATGAACGATAAATAGTAGACTTCTATCTATCCTTATTTTACGTCCCACAAGTGACGATAACGTCTATTGAGGCATCGACATCGGTAGTTAAGCTCAGCTATCCAGCCCTCCCATACGTTTTGTTACTACAAAAGCTACAAAAAAGAACAACGTTTAAACAAATATTATTTCATATAACTTTTTCGTAAAACAATACAAATTGATCAAATTATGGCATTGGTGATATTTTTATGCTAAAATAAGATTGGTAATCATAGCGATCTGTTTCATTGACATTATTTTAGCGAACAAATATTGCACGCGTAAAAAGGAAGAACGAAACGTAGTCAAGTGTCAATTCAAGTTTCAACTCGTAGAGACGTCAGACGCTACCGCTATTATTGTTGTTTGTGTCAAGTTTGTCTAGTGAATTCTGCTTATTTTTTTACATATAATGAGCACTGTAAGTATTACCAGACATTATTATATACGTTCCTATTAAGTGACAGGGGCCTTTTATATGAAATTTAGTAAATTACAGTGCAAACTAAACCTCGGAACAATTTGATATTTTTTTCGTCTTTCTCTACATGTAATTAAGATCAACCCTGTATTTAATATTTGTTTTGTTTTCAGACAAAAGGTGTACCTTTAGCCAAGGATGAGGTGGCCTTGCTTATTGATCTTGTTGAAGCTAATAAGGTGATAACAAGCAAGGCTACAAATGCTACAAATAATCAGCTTAAAGAAGCTGCCTGGTCTAAACTGACAGATGCATTCAATGCATCGATTTCAAGTTGCCCACGAAGAACCGATCAATTAAAATTGAAATGGGAGAATTAAAAAAAAAACCGCTCGAAAAAGATCCACCAAAATTAGGATGAACCAAATTAAGGTAATCATTTCGTCCTTACTCTTGTGTGTGGTGTTTATGAACCGCAGGATGTGATAGATATTATCTTTATTTAAATATGTGTTATAGTGTAGGTATTAATGTAACTATACTTGCAGACGGGTGGTGGCAAGCCAGATTACATCCCACCAGATGATGCACTGGACAGAGTGGCATCCATTTTAGGTGCAACGTGTGAGGGTTACAATGTAACATTAGGAGGAGATGCTGAGGTGACGGTGGATTCAGAGGTTTTGAGTGATGGTGGTGGCAATATGGTGATTGACAGTGGCGTGGGTGATGGTGATTCAGAATTGATGAGTGTTGAAAATGAGAGCGGATCATCGGGGAATAACCAACTGCTGGTTGTGACAACACCTAAACCAAGGAAATTCTTTTTTAACACTCCCAGTGGCAACAATATTAGTATGTATCTGCTGTCAGCAAAATGTACAATTTAACATTTTACCAACAACATTGTCTATTTACAATTATACATTTTACCATTCAAATATTACCAAAGTAACAAGCATTTGTAAAATGAGGATACTCAATTCATTATTGCATCCCTATTGTCCATTTGGGTAATTTACATTTTTATGTATGTGTAATCTAAACAGTTTTAAGTAAATTTGGGGTGATCTGGAAAAACTAATTTACATAATTGCAATAAAACCAGTTTTTTTTAAAATAATACTCATATTTATTTTCAGATAAACAAAAACATAGGCTACTGGATGAAGACATAAGGACTCGAGCTGCACGGAATCAAGCTATTGCTGATTATTACATTGTTAAAAGGAAGAAATTAGAATTAGAGTTCGCTGAGATCGCGTCGCCCCCGTAAGGGGGTGAGGCGAGCGGTACCGGGGCTTTGCCCCCCGGCCGCAGAGTGCTATGCGGTGGCCCGTAAACACGGGCCCCTCATGGTGTTAGCACATTATGGCAGAAGGCCTGTTGAACGCGCGTGAGTTGCGCGCGTCCATGTGTGTGGTTGCTATGTGTTATTCTGTAGGCGCGCCTTGCGCCGACTCACAGCGCCGCTATCTTCACGACACCTCGGCGGTCTGTCCCCGCCAGGTGAGACCCCCAGTTACCTGGGGGAGGCCCGGCGGGGGACGACCAGCGACAGAGGTGCCGACTCGACGCTCCTACAGAATATAGGGTGTGTTGCTCCCGCCCGTCCCGTTTCCAGAGCTAGCCGGTTACGTTTCGGGCTAAGAAGCAGTCGTGTGTGTGAGGGCGGTATTGTGTTGTGTAACACCGCCCGGTGTCTACGTGTATCGCGGCCCGCGCTGCGCATACACGTGTGAGTTTGGCGTCTGTACACAGTACAGTGGTGGCTGTCTGTGTACGCTACGCAACGTGCCTATATTAACTTAGCACACGTTACGTAGTGAATGTGTGTTGTGAGTGTGGAGTTCAGTTGTGTCTAGTGAGCCGCGTGTAACCTGGGTGCGGCTCACCAGAGGCGTCAGTCCGGTGGTGTGGGGTCGTCGTCCGCTACCAGGTCGCGGGGCAAGGGTTTCGCGTCGGGGGGGCGCGCGTGCCAGGGCGCAATGTCCTGGGTATGCGGCCAGGACGATGCGTCGGCACGCGCGAACATTCCCTTCGCGAGGTGCCGCACGAACTCATCCAGGCTCTCAATCCCGAGGTCGCGCTGGATTACGTCATTCCTCACGTAGCGAGGAGCGTCAACTATGGTCCGCAACGCATTAGAGAATTAGAGTTGGTGTCGGCGACGAGACCTTATCTGGGTACCAGGGCGCAAGTAGTGGAGGGACCGCTACAAAGAAAACGTAATGTAAATAATTCTATGTTCATAGTTAAAACTTTAAAGAGATTTATTTTATGTTTTCTAAATTCTAATTAGTATTTGTTGTCGATATTTGTTATTAGATTTTGTATCCCGAACGGATAAGACTGTTTTTGAAAGGATTCCAATAAGTAAAATTTTGTTCATACATAATTACGTAACTTGGAAAATCACTTTTTTGTTTATGGGTAGATTTTAATAATTTTTGTTTTAAATGAAAGGTCTAGATATAAAACCGATAATACCGTTTGAATTATAAAAATCGGACCACGAGTTCCAAAGTTATAAAGAAATTTTTATAATCAAAATGCGGCTCACGCGGCTCACTAGACACAACTGAACTCCACATACATAATATACATTCGCTATGTAACGTGTGCTAAGTTAATATAGGCGCGTTACGTAGCGTACACATACAGTCACCACTGCACAGACGCCAAACTCACACGTGTATGCGCAGCGCGGGCCGCGATACACGTAGACACCGGGCGGTGTTACACAACACAATACCGCCTCCACACACACGACTGCTCTTTAGCCCGGAACGTAACCGGCTGGCTCTGGAAACGGGACGGGCGGGAGCAATACACCCTATATTCTGTAGGAGCGTCGAGTCGGCACCTCTGTCGCTGGTCGTCCCCCGCCGGGCCTCCCCCAGGTAACTGGGGGTCTCACCTGGCGGGGACAGACCGCCGAGGTGTCGTGAAGATAGCGGCGCTGTGAGTCGGCGCAAGGCGCGCCTACAGAAAAACACATAGCAATCACTCACACAGGCGCGCGCAACTCACGCGCGCCCGACAGGCTACAAGCCTTAGCGCAAACAGGAGGAGGGGCCCGTAGTTACGGGCCACCGCATTGCGCTCTGCGGCCGGGGGGCAAAGCCCCGTTACCGCTCGCCTCGCCCCCTTACGGGGGCGACGCGATCTCTACAGTGCACGAAAAGTCAGTCGCAGCTCAGCCGTCGAAGAGGCAACACTACAAGCAAGAAGCCGAAATCTGCAAGCAAATATCAACAAGAAAATCTTCTTTTATTTCACCGCCTCTTCGCTGCCCGTCTCTAAGAAGCCCTTCCTAGTAATTGTACAGACTACGCATTCAGGGGTGCGTGGGACGTATGTCACCAGCGGAGTCACCCGACTCAGAAGTAGTACATCAGAGCATACGTCAAAACGTGGGAGACTGTCCCAGGTACGACCGTAGGTACTGGACGTACCCCGGTTGTCCGTTTCAGTTGGAAAACATGGAATTAATAAATAGAAAGTTAAAATTAGACTTAGAGCAAAATAAATAAGTATTAAAGTAAAGTTTTCTTTTTCTTTATTGAATGCCCAACACATAATTCAAAGTTATTCACTCAAATCAAATCTGAAACAAATAAAATATAACATTAATAATTTATGTATTATGATTCAATAAAATATTGAATACCTGCATGAAAGACATGGGATCACAAATAACTTACCCTCCAAAGTAATGGTTTATCAAGTCTTGTCGCTCATCAATATTACTATCACTAGGTTCATGTAATATCATCATTGGGACTGCATTATAATTAGGTATTTCTACTTCTGGCATTACATCTTCAATTCTCATCTGTCTACAAATGTTATGCAGTATAGCTGTTGCTATTATTATTGACTGTGTAGTTGATAATGATAGCCGTATTTTTAATGATATGACTGGAAATCTCCGTTTCCATACTCCAAAACACCTGCAAGAAGGGTAGATTATAGATAAGTCTCACAATGAGATGTCTCATTAGAATGGAATAAAGTGACTAAAGATTGTGCACTATAATAATATGAAGGTAGTATGAAGCAACTAAAGACTTTGTTAGGTACCTCTCAGTGTTGAATTGTTAAAGATTGTTGCATCATGAGTTGATCCAGGCCAACGGGCAACAACATTCATAAATCTTAAATGTGCATCGCACACAGCTTGCACATTCATAGAGAAATATCCTTTCCTATTTCTAAATTCTTCTCCAATATTAGAATCTATAAATTAAAACAATCACACAATGTAGAGAATGAATATTAAAAGTTAATTTTCTTAAAAATACAATGTACTTACTTGGTGATTGTATTAGAATGTGTGCCATCAATTGCACCCAGAACTCTTGGAAATTGGCTAATATTGTAAAAATCTTCCTGAGTATTGCTCTGTATATGTATATAATTTCTATATAACCTTGCTATTGCAGATGAGACATTGGCTATACTACGCCCCGCTGCTTACCTTTCTGAGGTTACTTTTAACAAAGGATATATTTCTGTTTTTTACCAACAGCAGTTTTGTTTAAGCGAAATCTATACGTGAATTCGCTACTATTTAGTTCGTTCATATGGTTTACGCGGGTCTTGTAGTTTTTATGGGATTCATCTTCAAAATCACTGTCTCAATCAGATAATTCCATTAACATTGATAAATCACTTTCACTAGACTCAGACATTATTAAGAATGATGAAAACACTGCACTTCTACAAATATTAGTTGAATAAACAATGCATATCCCTGCTATTCGACGGATTGACAAATTTGGTTATCTTTAGTATTGACATCACTGACAGATAGCTGTCAAAATATTATTGGGACGCATAATGTTGCAATTTCATAGAAATATCTATCTGCACTATGAGATAGCCCCTCCCATCGATAGTTAGCGTATGGCGGTTAGTTGTCCTAACCATCAGTATTATATTGGGACATCAAAACCGATGATAAATAGAATTTTCTATCTTTAGTAGGTCAAAACTGGTGATAGATAGGTTATTGGGAACGGCCGTTAGTGGAACAAGTGAAACTAAAGTTAATCAACATCATTCTCATTAGTTCCACTTTCTAAAATATGGCAGGGCCACAGATAAACAATTGGCCTACACTATACCTATTACTGAACAGTTTTAATTTTGTAAAGTCAATTTTTTAAAGCGTAACCTTTGTCTTCATTACCGGCTCTTCTCCATGAGAAATGACCAAACCGTGCACCTAACTTCTGACGTTTCATAAATGCCCATGTTAATTTATTTAGAACTAGCGTAGCGGCGCCCTGCGGTTTCACCCGCATAAGTTTCGATCCCGTGGGAATATCGGGATAAAAAGTCTCCTATGTTAATCCTGGTTATAAACCATCTGTGTGCCAAATTTCATCCAAATCCGTTCAGTAGTTTTTGCGTGAAAGAGTAACAAACATCCATGCACCCATCCATACAAACTATCACGTTTATAATATTAGTAGGATGAACTCGAACATCTCATCGTCACGGCCACTCCGCCACAAAGCAGGAACATCCGCAGTGTACCCGGTGACCCGTCGCCGTTGACCCGCTGCACTTGGCACGCCGCCTGACGGCCTGACCCACTTCTTTACCGACGAACAGCGAAACTTGGGCTATTTCTTATTAATTCATGGAAACATGTGTCGGAGTATTTCTGTGGCTTATATTGTTATATTGTTTCGAATATTCGAGTGACTCTTTAATTTGAAGACTTGTTCATGTTGTAAAAATAAATGTGTGAGTAATATAAATGATGATCTTTAAATTTAATTTTATCACAGCGTTTCTTTCCGTGGGTGTCTCTAAATCTGTAACTAAATACTGACATCTTTATGCATAGATTTTTAAAATGTAGACATTATGAACAAAATTGTAACTTACAATAAGTTAATGAATGACACAGGTACATAGCGTGTATCAGAAAGGTGTGCTCATATTATTTAAAGGTTTGGTCCAGACCATCAAACTGAACCACCTTTTCCATGGGAGCAACATCGCAATCGCGAAAAAATGATCAGCTGTCCCATACATTTGGGTCGAGTAGGTACCTATTGAAGTTTTGACGAGAGTTGATGTGGTGACGAAATCATTGCTTCCCAAGACACGACTAAAACCTTTATTACATGAATCAGCCATCGAGACCACCAATCGACATGGCTGCCGTTGGTTATCGCATCGACATAAATGATCGATAATAATCCTCTCGCACGACCGACCACAAATCTGCCGTCACTGGCCATTAAACAATATAGTTACTAACTTAAATCGATTTCTAAAGTAATCTTAAGGTACATGATACTTTATACTCTTAGTTGGTAATGAAGCCGGAAGGCCACCTGAATACTAATTCCAGAATTTAAAAACGTTCAAAATCTATTCGTCTCATCTCAGCGCCAATCAATGTCAAAAACTTACCAAAAATGTAAAGGTATTTTTGACTGATTGAGACTTACATTAGAATGCGAACGCTTAAAAAATACAGGACTTGGCAATCAGATGGCAAGTCGTCAGGGTCCGTATGGACATCTGCAATACCAGAACCATCACAGATGATTCTAGTAAGGCAGCGCGTTGCCATCCTAGAGACAAAGCTAAAATGTCAGTGCCTGTGATGACACTGGCAGCCAAAGCCTTTCAAATGGTAACACAGCAACCCTCTTTGGTATCACTTCCCTAGACGAGCTCCTTCACAAAGAGCTCTACGACCTACTGATGAGCAATTTAGACTAAAACTCCACTCTCTCATAATATTTCCAGTGCTACGAAGCTCTCTGCCCGATTGTTCATGACCTCATACGCAAGTTGCGCACTACGACACGAGGATGACTCAACACAACGCAACAAGCTCCTTGTAGGACTACTTTATACACCTCGTAAATAACTTTTATACGACGCAGGTCCACAGTAAAAGTGCCTAATAAGAGTGTGTTGCCACAGCCTATAGAATTCAGTACATCAACAAGACATTTTAGCTTGGCTCTGTAATGACAACGCATCTGTGAAACCTCTGGTATTGCAAATGTCTTTAGGCTGTGGTGACTGGTGACCACTTACCATAAGGTGGTCCGTCATGTTTTGCATTCATAACATAACATCACGCCTGTATTCCCCAAAAGATTAGACAGAGGTGTACCTATAGTACACCCAGATTTCGCAAGTTATGAAAGGTGATATGGTTAGAAAGGGGGGTGACTATGACTAACGAGATCACACCTAATAGAGAAGTATGGAAGAAAAGATATGTTGCGCCGACCACTAATAAATTGGGATAAGGGCAGGAGAGTGATGATGATGATTGGTAGTTAGGGGCGAGTGGGGGCGATTCGATTGCCATCGCTGGCACAGATCCGGGTTGCTACTGAGAAACAGATGAAAAAACCTAGTAACACTATCCGACCCGGGGATCGAACCTAGGACCTCATGCTCAGCAGTATCGCTGGCGACCACTAGACCAACGAGGCAGCCTACCATCCAATAACATAAAACAAATTAAGTATTACTCATATAGTGCTGGTTCCCTCGTACCCTTGACCGCGCGTGTCACAAAGTATAGCAATCAAACAAATTAGAAATTACACTTGCATCAAACTGGCCTGTTCTCGGTAGTTGTCGGTATATCTGCATTACTAATACCGCTGTCGTGTGGGTGGCAGCCCTGAACGTGCCGACAAACAAACAGTATCGATTCGTATCGCTTGATTAGCATATTTATATAGTTTTGTACCCTTGCTTCGTTTGCGTTTGTTTAGACTGTTCTGGCATTTTTTTTTTCAGCGTTGGACGATATTTGAACGTCTCTGGGTTATTACGCTGGATCGAAATAACGGATCATTGCAAATCAGCCTTTAGCTAGCGAAGCTAAGCAAAGTTTTTGTGTGACCCGTATCGTGTTTTAACCCATAGAAATCTGTTTCTCTTATATCTATGGTTTTACCCATTTATTGCCTGATAATTTCAGGCAAGGTTTTGTGTTCCATAAAATAAATGCATCATATTTCCAACTCTCAATTTTATATTTTCCTCCATGTATCCATGTTTCGCCTTTAATCTTGACAGTTCATTTCACCGATTCACATTCATACGCATGTTGAGTGAAGTTGGACTACTGCACGTCCCTGTGCTGTGAGTATACTGCGTGCATTTGACATTGAGATCGAAGGGCGACCGTAAGATGTAATATACATTTGAAGAGACAATCAGACAAGACGTGAAGCGGAACCCATCACATCCGACCTTTGATATAAATGTCAAACAGAATAGAATACGTTATCGTGAATCACGACATGTGGCAGTGAATTCCAAATCACTGTCGGAATACACATTCCGCCTGTACTGTCCAAAGGGTTAGGCAGAGTTGTACACCTACAGTACACACACATTTCGTCAGTTATGTTTTAGTCAGAATACCAAAATGTTACGTGTTTTTATGTTATTTGACAAACTAGCCGACAGTCCATCTGAAGTTGAGTGGTCCCCGCCTGTACACATGTACAATACCAGAGGTATCGCAGATGCGTTGCCATCCCAGAGAGACGAATACACATGTACAATACCAGAGGTCTCGCAGATGCGTTGCCATCCTACAGAGACGAAGCTGAAACGTCTCACGTGCCTGTAACTACACCGGCACACACACCCTTCACACCGAAACACATCAATGTGCTTGGCGGCAGAAATAGATATAGTGGTAGTCATAGATATAAGTTTTACATTTCTATGGTGGTAGTACTTCCCCGTCCCTTTCCTATTCGTCGTATCATCTCTCTAGCGTTGTCCCAACTACGTTGGGTCGGCTTCCAGTCTAACAAGCACCCGAATTGCGTAACACACTATTAATGACAATCTGAATCATTTTGAAGGATATGCTAATCCATTCCTTTAAAATTTTCGAAAAAAAAATCTGCTCCACAACGTAAATAACGCAATGAATGTTGTTGAAGAGACAAAATGAAAGTCATTGCTACTGATAGTTTGATACGCAACTACCCCGCAGATGCAGCTCAATGCTATGCAGTGTTTACATGGAACGACGCCCTATCTGACCTCCTCAACTACCCCGCAGATGCAGCTGAATGCTATGCAGTGTTTACATGGAACGACGCCCTATCTGACCTCCTCAACTAGCCCGCAGATGCAGCTGAATGCTATGCAGTGTTTACATGGAACGACGCCCTATCTGACCTCCTCAACCCAGTTACTGCGTAACCAAATACTATAAAATAAATGAAACTCCACCGTGTGTACCAAATGCTTCCATTTCTCGTTAAATATTGAATGTTGACCGTCATTTGTTTCAATAATAAAGGCTGACATAAAAACTGATGTTTCCTTTTGCCTCAGGTACGTTCCTAAATACGTAAACGTTAGTTATCGTTGCGTTCATCGCACGAACGGGATGCTTCATATTTTTCCGGATAAATAACAATCAAATACTTTTAGTGATATTTTGTCAGAAGAAGTTTGAAAGTGGTGCCATTGGTAGAACAGGTAAGAGAGATAATCGTTTGCCTTGTATGGGCACTATGGACGTGTGATGAGTAGAAATGAAACACGTGACTAAGAGGACAATGAATTGAAATGTTGATAAACGGTATGGAAGCCCGTCATTTTTGCCGATGAGGGAGAGAAATCGGGACACTGCTTGTAGCGTTCGGGAAACTACGTAATATCTTCTCGTCCCACATACCGCAGCGTCTCAAGACGAGTCTTTGACCAGTGCGTGTTGCCAATGATGACCTATAACACTGAAACGTAGTCGCTCACAATGGGCCTTATTAGAAGGCTAAAAGTCACCCAAAGGGCAATGGAGAGCTATGTTTGGAGTTTCCCTACTTGATCAAATCATAAATGAAGAAATACACAAGAAAACCAAGGCAATGGACGTAGCCCGAAGAATTGCAAAACTTAACTGGCAGTGGGCAGGACACATCTCGAAAACCGATGGTCAATGGCGCCGAAGGTTATGGAGTGGCGACCGCGTACCGGAAGACGTAGCGCTGGATGGCCTCCCACAAGGTGGACCGATGACCTTGTGAATGCCGCAGGATCCGCTGAATGCGGGAAGCAACGAACCGGTCGAAGTGGCGGGGCTTGACGTAGGTCTACACCCAGCAGTGGATGTCTTTCGGCTGAAATGATGATGACGATGACACGGCTTGTATATGTATAGATAGTCTTGTGTGGACAAGCGGTTTCGTCAGACTCAATACAAGTTACAATGCATGCTGCTCATTGCCCAACAGTCCAGTTTAACAGAAGCTGTAAGAACCTTAAATGGGATCACACAGCACTTGAGCATTACTCACGGGACATCGTGGGCTTGCCTCCATACAATATGGCATATAATCGCTTCATCAATGACTCAGTACTCATTGTTTACGTGACGCCACAATTTTACGCTTTAACTTCATTGAAATAAGGTGCAACCTCGCTGGGCATCATAACACATCGATAGTATGATTTGCAATACGCAAAATGGTACGTGTCATATGCAAAGGTTTTATACTTTAATTTTATTGAAATAAGGTGCAATATCGGTTGGGATTACAACTCGATAGTATTATTTGCAGTACGCAAAATGCGCTGATTAGTTGAAGGCGTAGGTAGGTACATAATAATATGTTATGTTTATCTGAGTACATTATGTACGGTCGTGTTTGTCTTTCACAACATGATGACGTAAGTTTTACAAAAGACTGTCTCGTTGCTCTTGTTGTCGCAAGCGCCACTGTGTATGAAATCCGTGATTCTCTCTCAGTCTCTCCAGGACCCCAATTCACTATGACCACTTAACGATTCCTTACTTCGAAACCATGTCAATTCCTTAACGATTCCCGCAAATCTCTCGTTCATTTCGCGCGGGTTCGTTCGTTGTGTCATAGAAAGGCCGCAGGTCGAAACATGTTATTGTGTTTTTTCGTCAGGAATTTCTCAGTAGCAGCCCGGTGTCTGGATTTATCTCAAGTTACTGGCAATAACCACGCCCCCAATTACATGGGATTTGGATATAGCTGGCGAAATGCGGGTGCACTCTGCCCACCACACCTTCGGGTTGTACAGGCTTGATGTTATGTAAGTACGTATGTTATTTTGTAGTGTCCGGCCGAAAGTGTCCACTGCTGCTGGATGTCGTATCAGAAACATGAAGTAATTACGAATAGATCACAAATCATGTCCACAGAAACGCTTTCGCTAAACAAAACTGGACAAAACATCGCGCCTTTATTCCCCGGAGGGCAGGCAGGAGGTGTATAGCCCGACATGTGTAGGTATGGAAAGGCAGTTTAAGTTGAATCAGAGAATAAATTATATTACTCCTACTGAGCTGTGACGCCTGTGAGTAGTTTAGCTTTTCTACATTTCCGCATTGTCACATTTATCACAAAGCAAGCAAGGGCTCACAAAACAAAATTAAATACAGTACCTACCGTGCGCTTCGTTCATATAGGTATATCTTTGAGTTTAAAAAAAAGTTCATCTTATAACGTCGACTCTGTCACTACTTGTGAGTCTCATTCTTGGCTCAATCTATAACCCTCTCTCGGCCTCTCATACATGTGTGACAGTCTCTTTCTAAGGCTCGATGTGTCAGGTACGGCACGTTTCATGCCTACAGTTATGTTAGGTAACAAAAGATCAGTTCTCTCCGAGGTCGCGGCGCTCGCCTCCCACAGCTAGCCAAATAAGGAGCCTCGCTACATAGCGCCCTTGACGACCGGCAGCAGCATGCGTGCTACATCACTGCCTCATGAAATATGTAAGGACATCAATTATTTACGAACAGGACTCTAACCTACTTCAGAGAAAAGGATTTTATGCTCATGTCATAGCCTCCACGAGGTAATACCTGCATCAATATAGAAAAAAGAAGAAAGAAAACATTTTGATTGAACATTTATTTAGCACAGACTAAAAGACATGTCTATGATTATACACCAGATACATAGATCGGATAGCAACAAATAAAAAACAAATAGAAAGTGTAAAGACCGATGTAGGAAGATAGCAGGAAAGTGTGCCTCTGCCTCACGGCTCACGGTATGTTTTGCAGCGTTCTGTAGTTTTGAAAACGTAGTGCTAAAGGTTTCCACGCAGACGAAGCTGCTGGCAAAAGCTAGTTCTCACATAATTCGCCCCTCGTACCCACTGGCAGTGTGTATGTATATGGCACAATATTGCTTTTAAAGATGAGATGCATGTGTGAGCTGTGCGGACGTGTGGTGGAGATGGATGACTGTGTGACTATATTATTTACCTACTCTTACTTTCTAATAGCCTTTCGTTTGAGTAAAAGCATGATGTTGTTATGTCCACAAACCTGTTCTGCCATTAGATTTTTTTAAGTTATTTAATGGTAAACAAGTCGATAGCCCATCTGTCGGTAAGTGATTTACCGCATAATATGGTGGAATGCAGAGACAACGTAGCAGCGATAGCACTAGGAGGTGGTGAAGGGTGGGCGTTTTTGGGGGACTGTCTTTTGTTATTTTGACGTTCGAAAAGTGCTGATTCTCAGCCTAATTTGAATAAAATAATGTCTTTTGATTTTGGATTTCAAAGCTGAACTGGCTCTTGTGCCTGGTATAATTTTCTTTTCCAACTGGTTGAAAGAGAAAAATGTTCCATAGCGTAGTGGATAAAGATCCTTGTTGACGCTAAGATAATGTACATTGTAACGAGGTGCTCCGCCGCACCTCAAGGTTGTGTCGTCTACACTCAACAAGTCAACGACAGATAACACAACTGGCTTCCAAGAGCTAGATCATTTCTGACTTTCACGAAGCCGCAACAGCTAGTACTTCACAATACAGCCCCTAAACTGAAATATGAACAAACAAGTAAAAGTTAACAACACTTCAGTTACATAATTTCACTGAAGCCGCTCCGCTCCTAACGAATTAATATTAAAATAATACAACAAATTATAATTATTGTGGAAATTAAAAGTTTTGGTACTTGAAAAAAATATGGAAGTAAGTATGCGATAACCGTCCGTATGTGATGATGACATAAGGAGTAAAGTGGCATGATGATCGAGTGCGCAGCGGTGAGGCACGCTTGAAATCCGGCGCTCGAGTCACGCACGAATCAAATTCTCTAATTAGATTAGTTGTCTCCACCAAGTGAACGACCACAGAATACTTCACTCACTTCAAGCTCGCTTGACCTAAGTGTTCACGGTGAGATTTTTACAAAATAGACCGGCTGTCATGCTTAAGCCCGTTTTCCGCGTCAAGCAAAGCAACCTTCAGTTAGGTGGTGCCAAAGGAGATTGCCCGCGGCACTGACGGCACTTTAGACAAATGTCCTCAATTCAACATTGTTGAGCCTTCATCAAATCACGACGGCATGTCTAAATACTTCCTCAAAAATTCAACACAAAGTCACAAACTACAGCGGCATTTCCGAGATATTTGCAAAAATGAAATTACTATTTCGACGCAGAAGTTGAGAAAGTTGGAGTTTAGTGAAACTTGAGTGGTGTAGTCTCGATAAGACCTTAAGCCTGACCTTTAAAGGAATTACGGCGGTTAGGTCATGTCCACATTTGAGCTATTTAAGGTAATATGATCTGCCTACTCTTTGTTGACAGGTTTACTAATTTTCCTTTATGACGCAATCGGCTTCTTTGTGGAGATACACTCAGATACAACAGTTTCTCAAACACAAATGCTTGCTCTGACTGCACAGGTCTGTTCTATAAATTCTCACCGTGAAAACTTAGGTGGAGTGAGCTGTCCTTCCACGGCAGCGTACTTCAAGCTTAGGTACTTATCGTAAGTGTTCACGGTGAAATTTTACAGAATAGATCGGCTATTGAGGAAAGAAACCTTTCCTCAAAATAGCAATTCAGACAGTAAACTCATGGTCCTCACATGATCAGACCAACATTATGTCTGAACATTAAAAGACTACTCACAATTCACTCACTGGTGAAACAAACTCGAGGGGAGTTTGTTTCACCAGTTATTTCTTCTCAGGGGTACCTCGAGGGGAGTTTGTTTCGCCAGTTATTTCTTCTCAGGGGTACTCAGATAGGAAATGTCGCTACTTTATATGACGCACCGATATCTAGAATTACAGAATAAACAATCCCTTTTCATTTCATTTCCTGAATCTCGCAAAGAACTTGGATATTAAACTAATATTTTAGTGTTTGCGTAGAATAAGTATTACTGTATTTAGATTTGAATAAGAATATGTGCTCAATTTACATATAGAACGGAAAATTGTTTCCGTATAATACATTATTTATCTGTATGTATATGTAAGTTATGTACACGAACAACAGTTGGATAAGGTATTATATGGATCCCCAATGGCTTGATAATACATATGTATTCACTTTAATTATACAAGTTATTCTAGTTACTGCACAATTTTTTCAAAATCTATGCATGTAGCAATCACTCCAAAAGTTAAGAACAGTCTCCTAAGAACGTTCTCCTGTAGCTACAACGGTTAAGGCACTTGCCCTTACTACCAATCTCAAAATCCACACTGTATGTCATAATCAGCCTTTCATGTTCCCACTGCTGGGACACAGGCCTCCTCTCTTCGAGAGGGCGTGGGCTGTAATCCATCACGCGGGCCCAGTGCGGGTATATCTGTCCTAGGGACCAATTAATCTGCTTAGCATTTTCCGATGAAAATGCTGAGCAGAAGCTGAATACCACCACAAATAATGGATCCTCACCCATCCACGGTACGACCGCAGCAAGCGTAGCTTAAACTTCGATCGGCCTGCGCGGCTGTTGAATATGTCGTAACCGAGAAAGTAAATCCGAGAGTAATGTCGTTCTTTAGATCCGGTGCGTCTTATGTATGAATATCTACTATTATATTATATGTATATAGTTATTTATTATGTAACTGTGGCCGTGCCGTGACTTTGAGCGTCTCCTAACGAGGACTGCTGATTGATTTAATGACTTGGTGGCTTGGTGTGTGAAGAAAGTTATATCTAAGCTAGTATTAGCCGATGTTCGTAATTATGCCATCATTTGTCGCTGTCTTCTTATCGTAACGATGGCAAAAACTGCAAACATCTTTGGCCCACAATTCAGCTGCGCTCACTGCCGCTATCATCACGAGCACGGTGGCGGCACGCGGCGCACGATGGAAGGTGATTCGTCACTCATTGTATGCTCTTCTTCGTGGTGCCGATGGCACGAAAGTGAATTAAGTTTTGTTGGCCCAAACTTGCGCTACTTGTACGCCATTGGCCGAGGCAGCTTAAAGGTCACTATGTACAGTGGCAGAGCAGGATAAAAGGTGGGACATAGTTTGTGACACACCTCTACTCAATCAAATCTATCAGCCTAGCCATTTCCTAGCAGTTTTAGCCAACTATGTTGGGGTCGGTTTCTAGTCTAACCATCATTATCATCTGCCTAGCCTTTTCCCAACTATGTTGGGGTCGGCTTCCAGTCTAACCGGATGCAGCTGAATACCAGTATTTTACCGGTTTCTAGTCTAACCAGTTGGCCTAAAAAGGCCACTTTAAGCAATACCTCTAAAAGCTATTCATTTCCTGAATTCCCAGCAGATAATTAGCAATTCCTCTAATTTTCGTTAAATGGTTACTTACACATAAGTAATAGTTTAATCACCTACAATTCATTTCATATCAATCATATTTGGTGTAAACATTGGTGGACCATTTTACGAATTTCCATACAAAACTGTTAAACAGGTAAATTGTGTGATTGCACACAGATCATATTATGAATTGTCAGTTTGTGACCATTTTACGATTTTTAATATGATTTATATTGTTATCCTATTATGATTCTGCCAAAGTGGCCTTTTTAGGCCCCCTGATACAGCCCAATACCAATATTACACGGAGCAACTGCATATCAGTTCGCCGCAACCCAGTTACTGGGTAACACGATATCCCTAGGTAAGACTGGGTTTCAAACTTTTGGCTTTCTGATTACCCGTAAAGACTGTCAAAGATCATCTTGATAATTTATGTTTTTCTGAAACTGTGTGCATGATACAAGAACACAGCTCACCTTGTACCGTCAGCACATAATGACATAAACACTATTACTAAGCATTACATAACATATAACAATGTGTGCAGTACTGCCTGCATTGTCTCGCGGACGCAGGGTGACTCATACACACGTGCGCGAGAGGTGATCCGCTATAGGATTACGACCAGCCCACCTGGTGGTAAGCGATCACCGCAACCTGTGGACATCTGCAATAATAGTCCTCCAGACCTTGTGTCGGCTGCGGCGCGGCGCGGCGCCTCCAATCTCAATGGAGGCGCGGGAGATACATTATTATAGTGCACAAGCAGATTGGCGAGCCTAATATGGAATGTGTCACGTGCGTATATTGACACCGGCACGCGGCGGCGGCGGCACTCATACCGTTCAAACCGAAACAGTTATGGTTCATCATCATCTACCGAGGTTTTGCCAACTATGTTGTGACGGCTTCCAGTCTAACCGGATGCAGCTGAATACCAGTATGTTACATAGAGTGACTGCCTATCTGACCTCCACGATGCAGTTACCTACTGGTTAAAGAAATGAAAAAAAATAAAGAATAACATTTATTTGGGGACAGATCGTAAAACCCAAAATACAAATTCAAAAAAAAAAAATGTTGTCAGACAATGCCTATTGGTAAGACTGGTTGCCAGGTTTTTTGGTGACCACAGTCATGCTTGGCTGTAAGAATAGCTATGGTGGGTGGTACTGGTAGTACTTCCCATGACTAAATTATAGTTAAGTATAGCATTTCTCACTTCAGTGGCACTCATACCTACTTAACCACTAATTGAGGGCCCAGGCAAGTGGTAATCTCTGTCAAAATGTTTAGTATTTCTACAACAACGCCTTTCAACAGGATTCAATGCGTTTTTGACTTTTCCATCATATTATCGCTAGTCTGTCACTTTATCTAGGTTCCCTAATTAAATTACATTAGTATTGTCGTGAGTATTGTCATGATAATTGAGATGCAGACAGCTCTACGTCAAACTCAAATCATTTATTTCAATTAAACCATTTACAGACACTTTTGAATTGTCAAAATTAAATAGTCGGTCAGTTAGTCAGAAAGTTGAAGCTAGTCGCCCATTCCAAAAACGTAGATCTCTATGGAGAAGAACGTATACATATAGTAGGTATATCTACGTATACTGAAACATCTATTGTGCTCTTAGGAATACTACGACTACGCGGCTATTAAATGGCCCATCTATTTCACTTACTGTGACACATAGATTGTGCTCTATGTTATACCTAATACCTACTACTTGGCCGTTAACATGATACATCTAGTTACAGAAAGAGACTGTCACACAGGTATGAGTCAGGGGTGCTACGTGCTGCACACAACACACATGTTCGGGTCGGCATGAGTCCGCGCACTCGAGTATTTTTCTGTAGACATAGGTATGTTCCAAAAAAGGGAAATTGGGGACATTGTGCCGAGCCGACCAGTACGTGGTTCAGCAAGGATAGATGACGAACGGAGTTTGCCGATCATCATGAGCCAAATGAAAGCTGAACACGTATTAATTGCTTCAGGTCAGCTTTGCTGTTCCACAATTATACCGCCGAATCAAATGTGCCGACCTGAACAAGAGTGTAGCACCCCTCACAAAGACGACGCAACTTATTAAAACTCGTTGTGCGCTCGTGCACCGCATTGTCATAAGATGCAGACGTCAGCTCCGTACATACTTAGTACCTACTTACTTACTTACTTAGTACCTAGTTGGATTTTTAACGCTCGATCCCGCATCGAAAGTTGAAAATCCAACAGCGTGCTTTTATTTAGGCATTAATTTAAGTGTCGCCTAGTGTAGTGAAAACGGGTATATAGTATTGCGCACTCTTACGCGATCTAGGCGACACACTTGTTCAAGGCCGGATTGTTTCAGTAAAGTTATGGAGTCAAGTATGAAATATGTACAAATACGAGCGACTAATATTTTCTCAGCAGTAAAATCTAGCTCTATATGTAATCGGTTGGCTAACAGACTGACGGGTAAGCTGATGGAAGTGGTTACCGTGGGTGGAATACATAGAGTTTTATAGTCTTTGGTTGAATAACAAGAGGATTGCAAAGCTTTGCTTACTTTCAAGGTAAGTACCTAGTAACAAAGCTGAAGAATTTGTTTGAACACGCTAATTTCTGGAACTATCGAAACGAAGTAATAGCGTGGGCAGGCGATCCGATGCGACGCGGCGGGGGAAGATAGTAAGTTATATGTGAATGTGACATACCCTTATTTTGGAATCTGCAGGATTGCATTGCAAATGAGTTGCGTAGCCTCATCCGCCAGCGTTTACGAAGCTCCATTGAAGGTTATTTAGGAACACCAAGGGGCTTGGACCCCTGAGTTTGTTTCGCCATTTCTTCTCAGGCGTAGTTAGATAGGAAATGTCGACTCCTTTTGGCTTATTTTTTTTTTTATAACATGTGCAAGTGATTCCGATAAGTATCTTATTTACAGAATAAATAATTTCTCCCAAGAACTTATCCCTCACTATTTAAAAAAATCTTAGCATAAATGGTACTGTATTAAGGCGGCCATATTAAAATGCCTCCCACGTACATAAGCAGGAACTATTATGTGTATCTACACGTGTGCTACACGTGTGCTATTTACCTGAGAAGGAACTCTTTCCTCCTCTTATAGTGGGTACTATATCAAATCACAGAATGAAATAGTTGCAAAAAAATACTGAGAAAAAAAAACCAGTATCACCATTTGTATAAGTTCAGTTGTTCTACTGCCTTATTAACAAAATAGCACTCTGTGTATGTGGTAGTATAGTATTATTTATTTTAGTATGCATCAAGGTCATATTATGCTAATTATAAAGTCACTGCGGTTGATAACTTCGATAGCCGACACTCGACAGTATTCTTTTTAGGGTTCCGTAGCCAAATGGTAAAAAAGCGGAACCCATAAAATATCGTCACGTCCGTCGTCTGGATGTCAGCCATTTTACTATTTCCACTATGTCGATGAAAATTGGAAAGATGGTGTATTTTGTGCACCGCTAAACAATGGTGTAGTGAAATTACGAGTGTAACCGAAGGATGAAAGACAAAAAAGCAATCCACATAAGAGTGTGGGGTATTGTTAGATCCCATAATTAAAAAAGATTATGATGTTTCTAAGTAACTTTGCGATAGGTTTTATATATTTTTTCGAGAAATTCTTAGAATTAAATAAAGTTATATTTAGGATCGATAAAACAATGAACTGACTACGGAACCCTTCACTGTGTGTGGTCCGACACAGGCTTGGCAGGTTTCTACACGCAAGCAACAGTAGCATATACCTACATATGTATAAAGTTATACTATGAACACTGTGTATGACAGTAGTAGGCAGTTTCCGTCACGTCGCAAATGTGTGGGAAAGAATACAGCCCAGCAGAGTTGTTTTGTTCATTCACTCGTCACTCTCTGGTGAACCGGCGCATCTGTTTTTGCAGGGATGGAAAAACGTGTCTGATCGTGAACTACAGTACCTTAACACATCGAGGTTTAGAAAGAGACGCACCGGTATCTATGGCGCTACGGCTGCATTGTCGCGATAACGGGAACGCTCGCGACTCATATTTGGTTGTATACCTACATACAACCTGACACTGACTTGTACATTACAAAGAGCGTAGAAGAAGTAAATTAGAAGTTCGCGGGCTACCTTAGCTTCTCGAAGAAGTCAGCTGACAAATGACAATTATTTACCGTATTGTAGAAATTTTCAACAGAATGGAAGCCAATGACAGTATAGTAGGGAAAGGCTACATTGATTATTATAGATGATACGGGACAATACGTGATAATACAATATTGAAAACATAATCACACAGAAATAGTTATCCTTTTATTATAACTAGCTTCTGCCCGCGACTTCCCCCGACCCACCCCGTCGCATTGCATCGCATAGACGACGCGCTATTAGGACTTCGTTTCCGCTCAGCGTTCTTTGTGACTTGTTTTGTTTTTGCTCGGCGCCTAAGGCTCCTAGCATGATATTATGTGGTCTACAGCCTTCCTCAACAATTTGCCCAGGTCACAGGTTGGCTATTCAATGCAACAATAATTTTTCAAATCCGACTGGTACCTAGTTCCAGAGATTAACGTGTTCAAACAAACTCTTCAGATTTATTATAAGTAAGTGTAAGAATAGATAGATAGGTAATTTTGGTTTGAAATTATTTAGATAACACTGTGGTTACAAGATACTCTATCATTCAGGAAGCTGCTAACCACAGACAAGTAAGATAATCCTCCTTGCATATCATTACATGACAGATACCAGTTTCTTGTGTATCATCATCACTGTCTCATTATGAGATGATCACATATTATCTTGCGATAACTGTGTGATTCTGAGTGCATGGATAAGTAGATAGGTGAGATAAGAAGGGATTCATTCATTGAATTTTAATAATATTATCTAGACATTGATAGCATCTTTGGTTTAAATAAAAATAAAATAAAAATCTTATATTTCAGACAGAGTCCATTGATTGGTTAGTTTATAAAATAAAACTTAGAACTAGTGTTAGTACTTATAGCTACCCGGAAAAATAGTTTTATGTAAATTAGGTATCTACGCCCCACTGGCATGTAGGCATATCCAATGCCCCAGTATGGAGCTATCCCACCTGTCCGCTATGGTTTTCAGGATGCTGTTGGGGCTGGCGCGTGCCCGGTGCATGATGGAGGCGCATCGCCTGCGCATTATTGCGTGAAAACCATCAATTGCCGCCTCCGCGAACATGCTGGCAGCACTACAGTAGCGCGGCAACCCCATCAACACCCTGGACGCATTATTATATTGGACGCGCAGAGCGCTGTATGCCCTCCGCGTATAGTTGACCCACAGACTGCACGTGTAAAACGACTGACAATGCGCTAACAGCGCAGCCTTTACGTCAGTCGAGATGTCGCAAATCTGCGAGCCAACATATTGCAGCGGTTTAGCAGGTATCTGCTCAAGTCCAGGGTTTGACATCCAGGTTGTGCCAATTGATACAGGATACTTCCATCAAGAATTGATACAGGATACTTCCATCAAGAATTGATACAGGATACTTCCATCAAGAATTGATACAGGATACTTCCATCAAGAATTGATACAGGATACTTCCATCAAGAATTGATACAGGATACTTCCATCAAGAATGTCTCAGTAGCAGCCCAGAGTCTAGATCCGTGCCCAGTTGATGGCAATAGGCTGGCAGATTATTGGGACTGTAATCCCATTCCATAAAGTGGAGATGAGAGGCACAGTCTTTTCATACAATAGGAAGGGAATCACACTGAAGCTCAGCCCTGTGACTAACCCGCACTGAGCTTGCATTATGTATTATGGCCCACTTCCTTTTACAGAGGAGGCCTGTGTCCCAGCAGTGAGAACATTATAGGCTGATTATGTAGCCCAGAGATGTGACCGATTGGTTTTTTTCCTCTAGCCACTGTCGTCATATGGAGTCAGTACAGTTTAATTTAATGATAGTTGTATTTAGCTTAGTAGATGTTAATCAACAGTGTAGTTGATGATGATGTATGTTTCTCGAGCATGATTTCAGTGAAATATCATGTTTTATTGATAAGGTTAAGAGTTACTCATATAAGGGGAATTCTTCAGAAAAAAAAATCGTACTTCATAAGTCAAATAGATCTCTGATCATTATTTATTGTTTGAAAGTCTTTGGTAAGTTACAGTAGGTTGGGTTTAAAAACATGCCACCTCTCTAGTAAGAATGTGGAAATGCATTTTTTTGATGAGTATCTGGCAAAAAAAATTGTTGTGGAGGGTTCAGGAGACCTTCTAGAAGCCCCAAATAATCTATCATTATTTCTAGTGAGGCAGCATGTTTCTAAACTTTAAGCATTACAATCATAGGAGAATACCAGCAAGCAAGCACCTGAGACTGAGAATAAATGAACATTATCAATTTTTTTTCAAATAAGAATCTAATCAGAAACCAAGTGTGGTAACTTTAACTAAGTGGTCTGTAGTTCTCATTTTACCAAATATTTTTTAGTATCCTAGAAAATACTGGTAGCTGCTAGCTGCATCCGGTTACACTGGCAGCCAAGCTCAATATCATTGGAAAAGACAGGCTGATAGATTGATTGAATATCATAGAAAATGTTTATAATTAAATAAGTTGAGGCAAGTTGCCTAGAATTGGCTTTGTCTCAGAATCGATAAGATATCATTTCTTATTAGAATTTAATAGAGTTACTGATAACAGAATCAAACAGATTAAAAATCCACCACAATCAACAATATGATCTTTAAACCTCATATTTGTTACAAACTTTACTGACAACAGCAATTTCCCAAAACTGCTATAAGTTTTTGTGGAGGCCAAAAGATGTTGGGCCAATCATGCTAATGGTGAGACCATAAATAAGTTCAAGTATTAAAACTCTTTTCTCAAACAATATTATGACAACAATAATGAGAAACACTGCGCTCATAGTAAACATATTGAATAGTTTTGTACCAGTTAATTCTCATAAACTAGTTCATTACTTTCGTAATTAAAATTAGAACATAATCTCATGCTCTATGGATATGTTACATTCATAAAAGAGAAAGACCACAGCAATGAATGTTCAGCCAACTATAATGAAATTATGATAAAACCTTAGGACCATGAACTGTAGCACATTAACGCAAACAAATACGTTAACGTTCCGCCTCCGTGCACTGCACTGCCTGCGATTTCACATTACGACAAAACACGGCGTGCGGACGCCGAGACTAGGCCGCTGAAGAATTTAATTTTCGAACGTTCTTTGTCCACGGCCAGTATGATTACGAGCCCTCCTGAGTCATGTACTCACCAGCAGTTCAGCTTCTTTATCGCACTGAGGTCCGATTGTTTGGATCGTGCGATCACCATTTCTTCAGTGAGACGAGCCATTGTTAATCACTTCACTGACACTGGTGTTTGTATACAAAACTGGTAGAAAAACTAACACTGAGACTTATTAATACGGCGACGTTTGCGCGGAGTTCATTGCGGCGGAACACGCGACGGCAACACGCCCCGAGAGCGTCCAAATAACTGAAAAACAATGCGAGCGAGCGATCCCGCACGATGTTTCCGCTCGCTTGACGTTGGTGGTCGAGTTAATTGCTGTGTACGTTTCCACTAGCTCACGAGAAACCAGCTGTGTGAAGGCGAAACAGCTGATTACACTTACGAGGTTGAATTAGATTCTACTAAGAAACTATTTAGTTAATTTGTGTTAGAAATTATAACACACCATGAAGTTTTATTGTATATTTGACAATATAATCAAAATAATAATTATTGAAAGATAATATACAGTTGCGAAAAACGTAATGTAAATAAAAAAATCTATCCAACAAAATAGAAACTTTAAAATTTGTCAGCGGTCCTCGGTTCGTAAAATTATTAATCTAATAATTTTGACTTTTTGACAGTAACTGATCAGTGATCAAATCATTGACATACAAAAATGGATCAAATAATGGAAACCAAAACGTCACTTTTTGAGTTTTCGTGTGATGTTGCTAGATTTGAAAATGATTTTTACACAACATTTTCTACCATAAAAGTTAGTACAATTGTAAGTAGCGTTCCTCATAAACGAACCTTAACAATCGAATCACCGTATCGAACATCAATAAAAGTTATCAAAGGAAGACGCTGTTAACTAATCCAAAATCTATTGTCAGTTTAAAACGTTAAAATGAGGAGTTTCTTGCTCGCTATCCTCCATAGGTACCTACTATGCTTTGGATTGGACAGCTTCATCTTTCTGACATGACCCTTTCTTCCGACAGCTATTTGCTGTCTCAGGGCAAGGCAGATTAGGTAATCAGAAATGGGTCATAAGGTCATTTTCATAAGGACAGCCTGTCGAATGAATTGTGATTATTGTGAATAGCTATGCAATAAACAATGGCAATTTATAAATTCTAGGAACTCACCTTAGTTTGTAGATAGAAATACCAACACTGAACCGTAAACGTCAATTTGACAATTGACAGTGACGTTCCAACGTCAAACGAGCCTGCGGGCTGGTGAAGTTGTGATTTATATTTTCCTCAAAAAGTGATCAAGAAACAGATATAAATATGGATTCTAACGATATATTAGACGACAAGGATAGTGGGCCGGAGGTCCAGATCAACTTTCCGAGCTCTGTGATGAGCCGGATTGAGGAAATGATGGGAGGAACCGAACAGTTTGATAGTGCGGAAGTGAGTTGGACTTTTCTTTATTTTGCCCTTATTTCTTGTTTGGTTACTGCTTTTATTTGGATCTAAATTTAATTTCGCACTACTGCGCGTGAGAGCCACCGATACGATTAACCGATTTAAACTCAATGAATATCGTTTTAAGGTCGTTGTTTCAACGAGTGATTTTCATTCTTGTAGTTTTCCACTTTTATATCCTCACAATTTTAAGATCATTACAGGCCCTTTATAAAAGCTTATTCAAATATTCATTTTAATTCTTCTGTCTTAATTATGAACGATTTTCGTAAAACAACAATAAACTTCATCTTTCACAGTTTGATGCAGTAGCATACATCAACCGAGTATTTCCCACTGAACAATCTCTTTCGGGAGTGGAGAGTGCGGCGGCTCGCTGTGAGTTCCACCTCGCAGGCGTGGAGCACGACATACGGAGGCTTGTAAGAGCACAGGCAGAGCAGAGGGATGCGGGACAGAAGGCTCTGCTGGATGCACAGACATGTATTGGGGAACTTGCATTACAGGTAAAGTTTTGAATGTAGTATCTAAGCTGTTGTAGTTTTAGATAAGTGCAGGGAAACATTTCAAAATTTGTTATGGGGTCCTGCATGCTAATTGAGTAATACACTTTCAGTCACAATACAAAGGATTTTCAAGGATATTGCAAATATCATTGCTTCATTCTTTGAATTTTCTTCCTGCTCAATAATGTAAATAATCATATGAGGTCAACTGTTACTAATGAGAAACAGTTACTTTTTCTATTGTTACCGACCTATAATTCCTAACAGACGAGGAGATATGAACATATGATATATTGAACTGTCTAAATGAAAGGCATTGCCATTGTGCACTCACCCAAAGCCACACTCAGTAGCAGCTTGGAGTAATGGAGTCTGTATTTGTGCCTGAATAGTAGCAATAGGCTCTCTCTTTATTCCAAGGAACTTAAATACAACTAGTAAGCTGTGATTGTACTATACATCTTCACAAAAAATGCTGTCTATGCCAACCAGAAGCAAAAAACCTATTTTTATTTCTGATATAATAAACCATTCTACTATTTCAGGTAGCAGATATAAACAAGAAAGCTGAACGCAGCGAGAGCATGGTCCGTGAGATAACCTCAGAGATCAAACAACTTGACTGTGCCAAGTCCAACCTGACTGCTGCCATCACCGCACTGAACCACCTGCATATGTTGGTGGGGGGCGTGGATACTCTGCGGAACATGACGCAGAGCCGACAGTACAAGGAGATTGTGCTGCCCATGCAGGCTATCATGGAGGTAAGGCTGGCCTAACCTCTTCTCAATAATGGATTGTGTATGTACAACAGTCATAATTATGATTTGTCACCTATCTTGATTGTAGTAACTGACCTTTTCTCCCAAATAGGGTGTATATCAAGTTAACACCTAATGTTTGACAGACTAAAGGTGATAAATAGATACATCATTTATTTGTTCAAAACATAAGTATGCATAATTATTCAAGATGTTACCTAAAATTATAGCATTTTAGGTTATTTGTATTAGGTTTGTCCATTATACAAAGCAATTAACATATCAAATTAAAACTGACTCAATCAAATTATAATAAATATACAATAGATTTGTGTCAAAAACTCGTCATCGAAATGTATAATAAATATGTATTATTCCAGTATATTTATTGTACTTATGTAAAGCTGTTGGTTTTCCATGAAATAAATAAATAAAAATTAGCCAGTCAAGAATCACAGGAATTAGGAATAAAAACAGTAGTATCAGTACATATTATATTATATCAGTACATATTATATTAGATTGACGGCACGGTTGGCGCAGTGGTTAAGCGATGGACTGCTGCGCTGCGTGTCGCGGGTTCGATTCCCGCACGGAACAAATATTTGTATGACCTACATGTATTTGTTCCGAGTCTGGGTGTTTTTCTATCTATAATATGTATGTATTTACAAAAAAAAAAAAAATTGTATATAAGTAGTTTATCAGCCATCTTGTTACCATAACACAAGCATTAGGTTGCTTAGCTTGGGACAAATGGTGCTGTGTGAAATGTCCAGGGATATTATTATTATAGGGATATATTAGTCCAAACATCGCTCTGAGACACCTTTTCTGTAACTTAAAGATTAGTTATCTATTGCACGAGTTGCCCCAAAAAATAACCTCGTATCTTAAGATTGAGCCAATGATGCCATGATATGCAGAGAGCAAAGCGTCGGTACCTAAAATCGAAGACAGTTTATAAAGAGCATAAGCAAAGAAGAAGTAGCAAATATGCCCCACTTCCGACTGCAAAGATAAGTATCTCAAAAAATCGCAAAAAAATAGTATAAAAAAATGATATACTTCCGGTGATCATCCTTACTGGCTAATACATAAAAAAATTGCTCTCAATATTAATTCAGGGGCAGAATACCTGTAATATACTAACTTTTGATTTTTGTTTTACAATAGGATTAAAAAGCAATTAAACACTGTAATAGCTCATTTTGATAATTGATATTATACTAGATTGTTGATAATAGATATTATACTCGGTTAATAATATTAACATATTTAAAAAGTATTATTTTAAAGTAACGCTTACTGACTATATGATCTATTTGTTTTATAAAATAATTTCGGGTATTACACACAGAGAGCTACTTAACAATATCCCGGCGTCACTCAGGTAGTTAAAAACCGAGGTTACTATTGTTGTTTCGCTCACTCTATGCTCACTTCACCTAACTTTTCACGGTGAGATTTTAACAGAATCGATTGGCTGCACTTGCGTTAGTACTCTTTGGTACTGTGTATATTACGTGTGATTATTTTACTGTCACAAAGGTTACTCTTACCGGACTTGATATTGCCTGCCCCCTTTATGATCGTTAGAGTAGTAGGTATTGCATGATTAAAAGTAAAATATTTTTAAGATAAGTAATACTGTGCCTGAAATAATATTTGGAGCAATTTATAAGTATGATAGCCAGTAAGGATGACAATCAGAGGTATGCAATTTGTTAATACTCATTTTTATCTATTTTTCGAGATATTTTTCTTAGCTGTCGGACGTGGGGTAATTTTCTATGGAAGTTGCAACTTCTCCTTTGCTTATTCTTTTGCTTAATTCCTCTGTGTGTACTTTCCAATCCAGCCTTTAGTCTATATTTAAACCTAAAAATTTGATAGTACCTACGTTTTCTTTAATTTTGCTACCGTGTTCTATTAACAAATTAGATGCCTTTGGTCGTTGACTGAACAACATTAAATTGGTTTTGTCAATATTTATCCTAAGATTATTATTATCTAGCCATGCTATTATTGATTGCACAGTTTTGTTGATTTCATTTTCTAATTGTAATTCGTTAGTGTTATTAATAGTTACGGTGCTGTCGTCGGCAAATAGTGACATATGACGAATGGTTATCTTGGGTAAATCATTGATATAAATTAAAAATAACGGGGGACCTAGCACGCTCCCCTGTGGTACACCATACTTAATTGATCGTTTAACGTGATCTAAATATTAATTTGGATTTACTCTATGGATCTATCTTCGAAATTTCCACGTATTGATATAATATTTTTCCTCGAATTCCACAATCTTCTAACTTCTCAAGCAAAATCTTATGGTCCACATAGTTGAAGGCTTGGGTCATATCGCAATATACGGTGGCATATATACAATCTATAAGTTTGTATGTATCTCACTAATTTGGTCAAAATTGACAGATTGACAAGCATATTTTGAAATTAGAAAGAGCAAGTTATCCTGCATTTCAAATCAACCTACATCTCTCATTTTCTACAACTTTACCCTCCTCTCTCGCCTGTTCCAGGTCCTTCAACACTTCGAGTGCTACCGCGAGATCCGCGAACTGTCCACTCTCCGCGACCAAGTGACGTCCATCAGACAACAACTAGCCACGCAGATACTAGCCGACTTCAAAGAGGCTTTCACTGGTGAGACTTACTCTTAGATTTTTAGATAATAGCAAACTTAAATAAATAACTTCAACGAAAGATCATAGAAAACTGTATTTATTTGGAACTCGATCGGAAATAAACAACCTGTACGAGACTGAAAAGGCTCATTACCGTCATAACCCACCATAACGTTGCAACAAAAAAACCGACTTTTATAAAAATGTTTATTCACATTGTGACATGTCAAACATTTGTCGATCTTACTTAACAAACTCTTTTCATGAAAACAACCTTATAAAACAGAAGTGTGGAAGCAATTATAGACCTTACGCTTTTACAAAGCCATTCGACAATGAACTCTACCGCTTTACAAATAAAGTGTACATTACAGCAGGCAGTAAGAGTGGCATTTCGCACCGTACGTTATCTGAAGCGTGTGGCGTGGTGGACATTCTGGAGCCGAAGGTCAAGACTGAGCTGCTGAAGTGGTTCATTAATATGCAGTTGCAGGTGAGATTATTTCGAAGACTAGCTAGACGATTTTCACTCTTGAGATGAAGCGGATAATTGTTGGGTCAGATATCCAGTCTGGAAAGCCGGATATTTTACCACCGGATATACTGAGACTTTGAGATATACTGTATTTGAGAGGCCATCGTCTTTGTTTTTAATTTGCCCTTACAGTATGTTTTTTCATCAACATCTTATTTATGAAATAAAACCTATTTTATGTTTCTTTTTTTTAATTCATTGACAGCTTGGAAAGTGACTGATATTGGCCTACTATCCACTTTCCTGTATCTGGCCAGATAATAAAGTAAGATCGGATACTGGCAGTTACCGGACATCATCCCATTATTTTTTAAATACTCACCATTATATTTACCTCCCCAGGAATACCAGCACCTATTCTCATCAGAACAAGAGTCCGCCTGGATCTCCCACGTAGAACGTCGCTACGCATGGCTCAAGAGGCACCTCCTCACGTTCGAGGAGTCCACCGCGACCCTGTTCCCTCCCCCCTGGAGGCTCAGCGAGAGAGTTACGCAGCAATTCTGCAAGGTAAGCATCATCATCTGGATCCGGGTAGAATAACCGGATGCAGCTGTGTCCCACTGCTGGGAAAATCCCTCCGTTTTCTCCATCAAAACCTCTCTGTTTTTGTATGGTCTCTGGCCATGTTGGCCCTTCAAACATGATCAGATAATCACACCACCTCCGCCGCAGTCTACTTCGACGGTGATGTCCTCCCTCAGGCGTCCACTGAGTGACGATCTTTGCCCAACTCTCCGGATGCATTCGTGCAATCTCAAAAATAAACATTCCTATTATAACTGAAAGAATAACGTACTACAGATAAATCAAAACGTTGTTATCAGATAACCCGCACAGAGCTGAGCAACCTGATGGCGTCGCGCCGCAACGAGGTGGACGTCAAGCTGTTGCTGTACGCCATTCAGAAGACTTACAACTTCGAGCTGCTGCTGCACAAGAGATTTACAGGTAATACACACGATAAAATATACGAAATGATATTATGACACAATTAGTTTTAGAAAGAGACTGACACACAGGTGTGAGTGACAGGGACGACACTTTAGGAACACGAACTTCTTGGATGCCCGTCTGTCCTTCTGCCCGTCTGTCCATGTGCCTGGCTGTCCTGATGTTACACAGCCATTTTACTCGGAGACTATTTGCACTCTATACATGAATGTAACCGAGTGATAAAAAAAAATTGTATGCACATACGCGTGTGAGGTTTTGTTGGATTTCATAATTAAAAAGATTATGATGTTTCTAAGAGACTTTGCTATTTACGTCAATAGTTTTTGATATACGAGTACCTATGTGGTTTTGTTTTGAATTTTTTTATATATTTATGTTCTGTAATTTGTATGGGGTACAATAAAGAGTATTCCATTCTATTCTCTGAGGGATATTTTCGTTTACAACTGCAGAATTTGCTTTTCATAGGTTTTTGTAATGCAAAGTTATGTTCGCGGTCGATAAAATCAATAATGTGCAGGCGTAGATATTCATGAAAGATGTTGCACAACTTTGGTTCAACATCTTCGTCATCATCGGCTCACCGGCTTCAATAAAATAGTGTTTGTTTAGTGTACACAGTTAGTTTTAGAAAGAGTTTGTTTTTGTCTTTGTACAGGTACGGATTTAGGCGCGGAGCCGGCCGAGGTAAACGTAGAGAAGCCAGCATTCGACAGCGATAGTAAAGACGTGAGTTTGTGCTTATTTACAATTCTTAGCGTTTCATGTTTGCGATGTCCCACCTACGCGATCTGGCTTAGGCGGCCTAATGTCACTATCCGGCCGGATATTGGATACTATGGCAATATCCGGTAGATGCTGAATGATGAATGTTCACTTAATAGCGATAGAATTTCAAACGTTGTTTAAAGGATGATTTCCACCAAACGGCTCGCATCGCAACGGATCGGAACGGATTTTACAATATTTAAACGATATTAAATCGTGTACACAGTAATATTTAAAGTCTAGTACCAAGTAGTCTAGAACCAAGCCGCGCACGGTAGCTTGACCGCGGGCGTAGCCGAAAGTGTGCTACGATGCGCGATCGGCTCCGTTCGCTTGACGTCGTATCCGATCGAATCCTTTCGGCATTAGAACACGTCAACACGGTAGGAATGAAACTTCTTGACTAGGCGCAGAAACGGATACGTTCGCAAGCCACGGTACGGAGCCGATCGTAAATGTCGACATCCTGCCGGACACGATCGGCTCCCGCCGCATCCGTTTGTATCCTTTCCGGTCCGATCTCCAATCATCCTTAATTCTCATGCATGCATATGAATAAATAAAAATACCATACAGACAAATAAAAGACATTTATTCGATCTTTACTTACCGATGACCATTATAGTTTCTGTTGCAATCAACAATTGATGTTACACCTCGAATTCATAACAATTAAAATAGCCAATAAGTCATTTATGTCATTCGCCCGCGTTACTCATGAAAAACTATGCTGGATTCCGATAGTCCGAGTCTCATTCGAATATCCGGCTATCCTGCTTATAGGATTGCTGGCAATCCATCCAAACGGATATCGAAGAAAACATAAAGATATAAAACACGTTTATTTGCGGTAAAATATGACGCAAAGAAAAAATACAAAAAATAACACGGATACGCAAAACGGCCATCGCTCAGCATGCAATGCTGTGACCCTGTGCGAGACAGAGCCACAGCGCTGATTTTGACGTGATGACGAAAAAATGCAATAAATACACAACACCGCTTCTAAATCTTTGTATAAATATAATATTTAAATGGCAATATTCCGTTCGTTGGCAACGACGCTCGCGCCAGTTTTAAGTTATCTGTGCGCGCAACTATCATAAACGCAAAGAAAAGTGAATGCATGGTCTTTCGGGCCAGGGTCGGATGCTGCCCGGATTCTGTTCCACCTATTACGTTGAACGGTGTCAAGTTAAAAAGAGTTCAACAGTTTAAATATCTCGGGCATAACGTGACCTCTGACCTGAGGGACGATGCGGACATCGATAGAGAGCGGAGGGCGTTGTCTGTGACGGCCAATATGATCGCTCGCAGGTTGGTTCGTTGCTCGGGGGCCGTCAAAATAACTCTTTTCAGAGCGTTTTGTACGTCCCTGTGCACAGCCAGCCTATGGGGGTCATATACCCAGAAGCAGTACAACGCTCTCCGAGTTCAGTATAATAATGCGTTCAGGGTGTTGTTGGGGCTGCCCCGGCACTGCAGGGCGTCGGGGATGTTCGCCGACGCCCGTGTCGACTGTTTCTACACGACGATGCGAAAGCGGTGCACATCTCTGGGGCGCAGGCTCTGGATCACCTCTAACACCATCCTGAGCGTATTTGCGAACAGGTTTGATTGTCAGTACATTAACCATTGTTATATGATTAACTAGATTCTGCCCGCGGCTTCGCCCGCGTGGATGTCGGAAGTTATCCCACGGGAACGTGTTACCAGGATAGAAAGTATGTGCTTCCCCAGGATGCCATCTATCTCTTTGCCAAATCAGAAGTTCAGTGGTTTAGGCGTGAAAATGTAACATACAGTTTCAAGTTCAAATCCTCCCCTAAAAACCGAATTACCCCTTTTTGCCCCGTCAGGGGACAATTTTCGACAACTTTACATACTTATTATTAATTATTTTCTGTCGAAAGTATCAACACTGAGTTTCGAGTTAATCGGACCGCGCATTCAATTTCTTCCACACAAACTTCAACACCCCTATATCCCCCTTTGAGAGGTAGTTTGAAAAACTTATAATGATAAACTTTATTACTTACTTAGGCAAGTATTGTTGCCAAGTTTCAAGTTTATTAACTAAATTAATAACATTTTTCATATAAACTGTATCCCCTCTTTTCACCCCCACAGGGGTGGAATTTAAAAAATTCGTTTGGGATATATTCATAACTTGACTCAATGATTATTTATAACAATTTTCTAATTAATCAAGCCACTTATTATAATCCTCCCCTGTAAAATTATCTACCCCTTTTCACCCCGTTAGGGGTAGATTTTCGCAAAATCCTCATACGTGTTATTATTTATTTTTAGTCTTAAGTACACACACAGTACACTGAGTTTCGAGTTAATCGGAGTTAATACACAAACTTTAACACCCGTATATCCCCTTTGAGGGGTAGTTTTCAAAAACTAATAATGATAAACTTTATTGCTTACTTTGGCGAGTATTTATGCCAATTTTCAAGATTATTAACCTAACGAATAAGATTTTTCACATAAACTGTATCCCCGCTTTTCATCCCCACAGGGGTGGAATTTTGAAAAATCATTGGGGATGTGTTCATAACTTGACTCAAAGATTATTTATACCGATTTTCGAGTTAATCAAGCCACGCTGTAAAATCCTCCCCCGTAAAATTGACTACCCCTTTTCAGGCCGGCAGGGGTAGATTTTCGAAAAACCCTGATACTCATTATTCTTCCCTTTTAATTTTAGGTATAAATACTGAGTTTCGATTAAATCGGACAGCGCGCTAAAATTCTTCCATACAAACTTTGAAACCCCCCAATCCCCTTTTAGGGGGTAGTTTATAAAAACAAAAAATTCCCAACTTCATAATTTACCTAGATTAGTATTCGTGCCAAGTTTCAAGTTTATTAACTCAAGGAATAAGATTTTTCATACAAACAAAATCCCCCCATTTCACCCTCTTAGGGGTGGAATTTCGAAAAACCCTTTCTTAGTGGATACCTACTCTTCACGAAGAATACACCCTCCAAATTTCATGTCTCTAGGACCAGCGGTTTAGGCTGTGCGTTGATGTCTCAGTCAGTCAGTCAGTCAGTCAGGACTTTGAATTTTATATATATAGATGTAACGACAAACAAACAAATGACTCAGAGGCAGGCGTATTACTCGTATTAATCATTTTTATTGTATTTTATGATGCAAATTTAATTTTAATTTTATTTATATTATTTAATAATTATTTTTATATACTTACTTATATTTATTGTGATTACAATTTTAGTTTGATTTATTCTTTCCGTCTAATTTGATTTGTGTTGATTTTATTTGAATTTTATCTGATTTTGTTGATTTTAATGTGTTCGGTTTTAATGGGTGTTATTTACCTGAAATAAATGAATTTATTATTATAAAACTAATCTACTGCCTGTACAATATAACTATCTGTTTCATTTCTTCTTTCTCTAACTCTCGCAGGCTACATCATCAGACCTGAACATGGAAGTGTCAGGTCCGTCAGGCTCCGCGTGGATCGGCCTGATAGGCGCCTGCTTCGAGCCCTACCTATCACTATACGTCAGCTCGCTAGACACCAACCTGGCTGAGCTCATGGATCGGTTTGTTCAGGTGAATGATACAGTACCTGGTGGTAGGTGGTCACCGCTGCCTGTGGACAGATACAAGGGCGATACTAAGAGCATGGCGGAGAGAAATCTGATGTATCTCATGTGCCAAGCATTACACCGGTACACAAACAGTCGGTTTCGTTAAATTCTGTCAGCCCAGATCGTTTAGTGAATTGTGGTGCTAGCGGGCCTTAGTTTTTTTGGCCAAACTAAGACTAGGACGGGATGAAATGAGATGAGGACTTGAGGAATTCCATTTGAAGGTGTCCATTCTGTGTATCGTGCAGGACGCCAAGAGCTCGGGCGGCGGCGGCGCGGGCGCGGGCGGCGCGGGCGGCGCGGTCATCGCGTCGTGCGCGGACCTGTTCCTGTTCTACAAGAAGTGCCTCGTGCAGTGCGCGCGCCTCACTACCGGGGAGCCCATGTTGGGTGAGTGGACCGACATACTTTATGCAACTTCGCTCCCCAACACACAAGATGACAGGATACCTACTTTATTTTTTTTAGGATAAAAGCCTAATGTCAGTTCCAGAAGTATCTGACAAAAGGGTAAATAAACCCTGCCCAAGTTAACATCTTACGATTTATGTCAATCAATCAATCAACCAATCATTTATTATTTGTAAAACATAGGTAACATACAGATCTTAAAGGTAAATACAGTGCGCTTATGTTTTGTCTATGGTAAGACATACAAATATGGGTAGTTTTAAAGTTTACAGTCAAATAATTCAAAAAATGTCGATAAAATCAAAGAAAGAAAGAAAAATATTTTTAATATGGGCACCGAAATTAGAAAATGTTGATGTTACAAACTTAATCATTCAATAACTCGTCAACCGTGTAATAACATTTGTCAATAAAATTTTTTTGCAAAGTTTTCTTGAACTTCTGAACAGGTAATATTTTTATCTGAACAGGTAATATTTTTAACTGATCTGGTATTTTATTATAAATTCTTGGAGCGATTCCAAAGAAGCTTTTATACATTAGAGCTGTTTTACATTTTGTGTGACATAATTGATTTAAGTATATCTATCTGACTACTCTGAGAAGAAAGGCCGAAACAAAGTCAGAGGTCACAGTCTCTTTTAATACAGACAATCACCACATACCCACATACCACATACCTACCACTATAACATATTCACACACCCATTCGCAACTCCTCATGCACACTCCTACACACTCACACACACACTTAGAAATGCTTAGTTGGTGCTACCATCTCACATAGCTCTGTATGTTTGTTTCTGCTGCATGTATTTGTACTTATAGTTAATAAATTGTAAATCCGTAATTGGCTGTAAGACCAGCTTATTTATTTAAGGCATAATGTTAGAGAGCTGTGGATTTTGTAATAAATAAATAAATAAATAAATAAGTATTTAGTACGCATAGGAGTTTTTCTAACATCTGATAATTTAACAAATAAGTGTAAATTAGTCTTCACAAATAATGCTGTTTCTAAAATGTACAATGATGTAAGTAGTTTTAAAGATTTGAAGAAAGGTACACGTACGTCGTCGGTACGTCTGCGAATAGGACCATTTTTTGACGTGTGGCTTTTGGAAGATCATTGATGTATATTAAAAATAGCAACGGCCCTAAAACGCTTCCTTGAGGCACGCCATAATTTATACGTCTTGGTTCAGATTTATAGGTTGTAACCAGTTTAGTCTTAGGACAAATTCTATTAACCTCTGTGCACTGATATCTGTGACGATTACTTAGATACGATTCCAATAGTTTCAGGACATTCCCTCTGATACCGTAGCTATGATGTTTTTGTAGTAAGATCTTATGGTTCACATAGTCGAATGCCTTAGTCATGTCTGTGTAGATGGCGCAAAAGGGATTTCTTTTATCTACTGACGATATAATTCTAGATATTAATTCGAACATTGCCATATTAATTATTGTATTTTTTCGAAATCCCTTTTGTTCGTTAAAGAATTCACACTGTTCAAGATATGTGTAAAGAGACTGATAAATTATTTTCTCTATTAATTTTGATATTATTGGGATTTTTGCAATTGGCCTATAGTTTTTAATATTTGTTTTATCATCTCTTTTGTGTAATGGCTTAATAATTACACTTTTGAGACTATTTGGGAATACGCCCTCGGTAATACACAAATTGATTATATGAGTCAGTGGTGGTGCCATTACGTCCGTTACATATTTAATTACTTTAGTGGACACACCATCGTAACCAACAGTACTTGTGTTTCGTTTTAATTATGTCATGGTTTAATACAGGCAACATGAACAATGATTCTGATGTTATATTATCAAGGTTGTGTTTATTATTATGTGTAATGTCTCTTTTAATATTACTTTCAATGTCATCAATAAAATAATTGTTAAATTCATTCGCAATGTCGATAGAATTTTTAATGAGAAAATCATTTATTTTTATTGTCAAAATTGATTCTTGTGGGAAGCATGATTTGGAGTTATTAATTATTTGCCAAGCAGCTTTAGCTTTATTTCCGGATGTATTAATATAATGGTTATTCTGTGCTTTTTGAGTCAGTTTTATTATTCTTTTATATACACACAGACGTACACGTACAGACGTACATGTGCCAAATTGATTGTTCTTTGTTCTTTTTGTTTTGATTGTGACGTTACTTTTGTTTTATTTCATTTTTTCACTAACAATAGGTTAAGGCAATAGTAACACATTATGGATCCTGTAATCCGAATTAAAGAATTATTATTATTATATATCTTAGTGTAATTTTTTTAAAGTTGTTTATTTTTACGATTAGGTAGTATTTAGTAGCTGCCTTTGTTTTGGGCTGCATAGTTTAATGCGACAAGAAATCCATTTTATCGGTTTGTTACATTTGATAGTTATGATTTTATTAGGGAAACACAGTTTAAATAAAAGCAGAAAATTCTCCATAAAGTGGTCATAAGATTCGTTTGCATCGTCAGTGTTGAATACTTGTGTAAATGACAGAAATTCTTATTTAGAATTTCTGTCATTTAAATTTTATTAAGTTTTCGCGGGAAATTTGTTGTTTTTCAATTTTTTTTCGAGACTAGTTTTTTTAGTGGGAATTTTAAGTAACTGGGATGTGTGGTCTGAAAGAACTAAATCATATAAATGTATATGTAAGGGGAATTACTAACACATTCACACACCGTTTTTTTTTTTCAACAATTATTGTTTGAATAACATTATGAAATTGTAAGTGAAAAATCGAGATCACGACGACTCGACCTCAAAACAACTCAACCCCAGGACAATAACTCGACCCCGACACCCGACCCCAACAACTCGACCCTGACCTTGACCACAAGCACAACAACCTACACTTGTTAAACGTCAGAAGCTAGGTGCGTGTTACGAAACGAGAATGAGCTAAACTCGTCTGTCCTCCATTTCGGGGAATACAGGCGTGATGTTATGGAACTGCTAGCTGTACAACGAGCGCAAGCCACAACAGACCCGTGTGTTGCGCGTGCGTCTATCAACAAACGTTACTATTAGCACGTGCCGCTCGACACGCGAGTTTACAACAACACACGACGCGTACACATGTACTGACATGTGTTTAACGTATGAGAGTTGAACATTTAGGAAGTTGTTGAGCTTTTTCTAAAGTCTGGTGGTCTGGTGTTTGTATTTATTTTTTTACTCAACATTAGCTATTGCATTGTCTTTAGCAATGTTTAAACATGCAATAACAATAGATTTTATTGCATTGTCAAAATGAATTTCCTTTCGGAAAGACTCAATAATGCTTTGCTCGACCCAGGGATGGAACCCAGAAAAACATAAGTGAATGAATATTTCGTATTATTTATCTATTCATATTATTATATATCATATTTTTTCATTTATTTTGTGTGCAATAAACTCAAACTCAAAACATTTCTTTCAATTAAACCATTTACAGGCACTTTTGAATTGTCAAAGAGTTAGTCAGAAAGTTAAAGCTAGTTAATTGCCCATTCCAAGACGTACATTTATAAGGAGAAGAACGGATAAGAAATTCTTAGGACTCTCTTTTAAATCAAGATATTACAAAATCTTGAGTCATTTATTTTTCTTATCTTTGTCCCTCAGAACTCGCCGGCGTTTTCCAGAAGTACCTGCGCGAGTATGCTAGTTCCGTCCTTCAGGGCAGTTTGCCCAGAAATGGCGCGGCGTCCGGCCTGCCGCTCGGAGTGCCCAGCATCGTCACCAACCTGCACACGCTGCTGCGAGATGAGAACAGTGACAACAGATACACCAGGTATAGTCGGGCTACTAATTCCCGTATTTTCAAGAACTTTGGCATTCTAATCTCCAATCACAACCTGTCAAAAATATATCTAATTTACCTTCATTGTGACATTGATTTTCGCTGAGATGAGAATGCGATTACGTTTAGGAAACCGGCATGTCTTAGAACCAAAAATTTAAAGACATGTGACATCTACCAACGCGTACCGGACCCGCGTGGTAGGTTACAGCCCACTCCCTTGAAGAGAAGAGGCCTGTGTCCCAGCAGTGGGAACATTGTAGGCTGATGATGGTATGCTATGCTTGTAGTGGGCACCCCTACCTAACAAGGGAACACAAGCATATTGCTATATCATGTTTATGTCTATTTTTATTAATTAACACGCTTTTATTAGGTCGACCTGTATGTAACTAACTATGTAATGGAATCTAAGGTAACTAATTTAACCATCTTCCAAGGGTCGTAGCTCAATGAAAATTGGCAGCTGTATGTAGTTCTGATGACAATACAATAATATGGTACTGTCGAACTGATCTGATGATGGAGCCGGAAGATATGAACTGGAACTTTATGATGGAAAATCGTATCATAGCTGTTTTGGATTTCTTAGAAAAGTCTTGTAATGAACTTTGACCACGATTTTTTGTTTTTACGTGCATTTAAAAGCGTGTTTTTCTAGTGTTTTTTAAACTATTAATTTTTATATTTTCCGGCGACATTTCGCCAGTTATGTTCGAATATGAACAAAATTTGCTCATAAAACTAAATTAATAATATTTACCCAGCAATCATTTCTCTCATGTTACAGGTACACTAAGCAAGAAATCTCGAAGATCACGAGCGTCATCACGACGGCCGAGTACTGTCTGGAGACCACCATACACTTGGAACAGAAGCTCAAGGAAAAGGTGGGTTGCTCATTTTATGAGGGAGTTTTTTAAAATTAATTGACGACAACTCGCAGACTTGATGGTTGATCTTCTTCTTAGCGTGTCGATAGCAATCTGGACTGATGATGATAGTTGATAAAAAAACGTTTTTTACAAAAAAAAAAATTATAAACAACTGACTTCCAAAGTTAATAAAATTTATATGGGATATATCATTAAAAAAAGAATTTTGCGAATCCGTTTTATATGACGGAGTTATGCCCGAACATAAATAAAAAAACCTCCTCCTTTTTTGAAGTCAGTAAAAAAATATGATGTCCTAAACTTTTAATTACAGCTGATCACGGGGTAGTGTAGTTACTTGAGATTATTATTATTCCCATTTCATATAAGTTATATGAAAGTTATATGAAATAATTATCATTATTTCATATAAGTACTTATAAATTACATTTTTAAATTTGTAAACAAAAAGATATAAAAAAAAACATTTAAAAATATAAAAAATAGTAGCCCACCGGTATCGGGAACAGGTCCATTACTTGAGATTATTATTATTGAGGTTTGAGATAACTTTATTCTCATAAGAATACAAAATTCACTTACATGAGAATATTAAAACTGCAACATTATCATTGGTTTGAAAATATGTTGCTGTTTGTTTTATCATCTTTGATTCCGATACTCATCGCGTTTGTGAAGCTGTGTTTCTACTCAGAAGAAAAAGAAGCTTTTATAAATATTTTAGTGTTATTTTCAAGCAACTTCTTTGTATGCCAGGTGTCATCCGGCCTCGCAGACAAGATAGACATGGCTCCAGAACAGGACCTGTTCCATAAGATCATCAGCAACTGCATCCAGCTGCTGGAACAAGACCTGGAACTGGCCTGCGAGCCAGCCCTCCAAGCCATGACGAAGATATCCTGGTTACACTTCGACAACGTCGGAGACCAGAGCTCTTATGTCACACAGATCATCATGCACCTCAAAAACACAGTCCCAAATCTCCGAGATAATCTGTCCTCTTCCCGAAAATATTTCACCCAATTCTGTATACGATTCGCGAATTCCTTCATACCAAAATTCATTCAAAATATATACAAGTGCAAGCCAATTTCGACGGTAGGCTCCGAACAGCTGCTGTTAGACACACATATGCTGAAAACTGCATTGTTGGAGCTACCTTCAATAGGATCTGACGTTCGTCGATCTGCGCCTGCGACGTATACTAAAGTCGTGATCAAATTGATGACTAAAGCCGAAATGATATTAAAATTGGTGATGGCTCCTCTAGATGGGAACTTGGAAGGTTTTGTGGGGCAGTTCGTGCAGTTACTGCCGGAATGTACCGTGGCAGAGTTTCATAAGGTTTTAGATATGAAGGGGGCTAAGTTATCGAAAGCTCAGCAGAGTTCCTTGGATGCGTTGTTCAGGGAAACGTGTAAGAATGTTCATAGTGAAACTGGGAAGTGAAGGGGTGGGGGGGGGAACATGATGTACTTAAAAGAAACTCGCTGAATGCATAATCTCCTCCTTTTTTGAAGTCTGTTAGTAAATGAGTTTTTGTAACATGGAGTAGTTAGTTAAATGAAGTGATCATGGAATTGTGAAGGTTTGATTAAGTATCAAAACTCGACAATAAAAAAAACTAATAATCTATGGAAAAAACTAGTAAATGAAATTAAACCCTGACTCTCATTACAAAATGAGTTCCAACTTTCGAGCCAGTTACTGTATTTTGAGCTTTATTTCGACGTATGTAAAGTTCTTAAGGGTATTAAGATACTTTACATATAAAATTAACAAATAAGACTCAGGTCTAGAGACCTGAGTCTTATTTGTCAATTTTAAATTAAGACCTTTGCGACAGTCGGAATAAAGATCAAAATACAGTAACTGGCTGGAACTAAAGTTAGAATTCGTTTTGTGTGATAAGATGGTATGAAACCAAATGAAGTAACTGAAACTAACATTTCTAGTAATCTTTAAAATGGTCTAAATCTGACTAGTTAAATATTTATTACTAATTTTATGTACTTAGTATATTGTACTCTGTCAGTGAAATAAAAGGAAAATCACAATGATAAATAATAAATTAAGATTTTTTATGTGAATGAACTAAAATGATCTAGTGAGAAAAAGTATTTTCAAAGTGCTGATAGTTAATTGATAAACCAAACTTAGGCCCGCTTGCACCTTCAATCACTTAACATGTTCAGCGCTAAACGCATTTAAAACATTCTGTTTCAGTCAATCGTTTGAAGATGACAGAGACAGAATATGTTTTTAGAGCTAAACGTATAATTATTTGTGGAGCAAGGTGACCAGCACTTAAAAGGCTATTTTGTGGAGCAAGTGTCTACCTGTCTTTTTGTAAACTAATAATAAACCGACCAACAAAAATTACAGAAAATACACTAAAAAATTATGATTTTCTTAATAATTATATTTGGTCAAATTCTCTAATTTACACTATTTTTACTAAGTTTAACTTTAAATGTATGTAACAATGTTTTATTATAATGGACCAGTGTGAAATATGAATGTGTTGTGTTATTGTGTTCCTGTGTGTTTGTGTATCTACAGTAAGTTACGTGATTATGTCGACATTCCACTAATAGATTATGTTTTGTTAAAATGTGCAATAACGATATGAAATAACTAATAATACACATTTTTATGAACTGTACTTGTTGTGTTTTATTACATATTGTGCCTGATTGTGATAACATTTAACTGCCGCGTTGGTCCAGTGTTCGTAAGCACTACTGCTGAGCATGAGGTCTGGGTTCAATTCCCAGGTGACAAAGTTTTGTTGCGTTTTCCTTCTGGAATTTCTCAGTAGCTCGGAATCTGGATTGATTCCGGTTGTTACGATAGTCTCGCCCCCTGCTACATGGAACTTAAACATAACTGGCTCAATGTGGATGCCTTCGGGGAATGCAGCATATTTCACCTGATTACATTTTTCCTGATTGAGAACTGCCGAATTTTCGTAGTTGAGACCGTTGTTCGGACGCGGTAATAACAATCGTGAAGGAGTATAGTCTACTTCTCGTTGAACTTTCGATACGAGCTTCCATGATTATATCGTGGCTCCCACAGGTAACGATTTACTGAGTTTGAGGTGTTTGAAGGCACAGGTAATTTCTACATACTAATACTTGAAAAGAGGACAACTAGGTCTAATTATGGTGGGACATGTCCCGGGACCATAGACCACTGCCTGAGACGGGACTTATAATCGTGATCGGACTGTTGTAGGGCTATGCCTAATCAATGCAAGGGATCCAGTTTACACGTCATCAAGTCAGCGGAATCACGCACGCGGATCAAGAGTCGTAGGTATATAATAAGTAATATCTATATTCATCAAGTAACATGACTCAGTTGTGTCAGTAACAATATTCCTTACCCCTATGTTGGTATTCTTATTCTAAACACTTAGCTTAAAACAACCATGAATACATGTGAATCACAGTCACACGCCTAACACCGTGGTGGACAGCTTGCAGCTGCAACCCACTTAGAAACAATCGAGTCCCCTAAGATGACCCACTGACCCATCGTTTTCCCATCGTTGTATGTAAACAGTCGACTCGAGCTCAAGGAACATATTTACTCTAGGCTCGAGCTTCAGCAAACATCCCTGACGCACTACAGAAGCGGGGCAACCCCATCAATGAACGCATTATTATATTAACCCGATATAGTAATTTATAGTTTTATAGTAGTTATAGAAACCAATACCTACTAGATAGATAGATAATTTAATTGAATATGCGTTGGCGTATACTCCTATCGTACCGTATAGTTATTCGCAGCTTATCTAGCTACTAGAATTTTAAAGTCTGTGCTAATTGCATACAAATAGCTACCTATATTAACAAATTGCAATTAAAACATAAAGCAAAAACTACGTTAATAATTAGCAATAAAAATACTAATGAAGCCATAATAAGTCCCTCTGTGATAAGTCCCAATAAAAATCGAAAAAATAAAAACTGAACCGTTTCCTACCCTGATTAGGCTGAATAGCATGTTTACGATTGCCTTTCCTGTTTTAAAAAGTTAAACTGTAAACAAACATGGTTGAAACGAAACGTCAAAATCAGTCGGTCGCCGAAAGCGGCGCGATGTGGTGTCGCGGAATTTAATAAATAAAACGAAAATGGTGTATTTCCCGGTGCGAAAGTGCTACCAAGCGACCAAGTTGATGTTGTTGGTTGTTCTGGTGGTGACTATATTGGCTTTGTTCGAGCAGTGGCGAGGCGGGAAGAGGAATGCGAAAGCGGACATCTCCGATCCTCTAGAGGCTGAGTACGAGAGGCTTATATTAGAAGACGAGTCGAGGATAATCCCAGGCTTGGGAGAAGGAGGTGCTGCTGCCCACCTCATCGGTGAAGAGAAGAAGCTGGGCGAGGAATCAGAGAAGAAGCTGGCAATCAACGTGTATCTCAGTGACAGGATACCTTACAACAGAACTTTAAAAGGTAACACAAAAATAACTTAACATTACACAATAAATTACAATTCTCACTTAATAATGTTTGGAAACTCTTTGTCGCTGTAAATACGTGAAATAATGCTCATAATGATGTATAAATTAGTCATTGCAGCTGGTCACTTGGTAGTGAAAGTATGGTTGGTCTAACACACTAGTATAGCCGAATAGCCACGCTCTATATGTCCTCGGCGTGATCTCTATAGCTCTACACTAGCTGGACTAGCAAATAATTGAAATTTTTAAGTACTTGTATTATCTGAACATAGATTCATGTTTCAATTTATCCATACTATATTATAAATTTGAAAGTAACTCTATCTGTATTTTGCCTTTCATGCCTACACCACTGAACGGATTTTTATAAAATTTGGCAATGAGATAAATGGCATCCTGGGGAAGGACATAGGCTACTTTTTTGTGCCGGTAGCACATTCCTGTAGGACTTTTTCCGACATCCATGCAGGCAGAAGCTAGTACTATATTTTGTTATACTCTTTAGTTGGTACTCTAGTTTCAATTTAAAAATTCAGTTGATTGCTATATTATTTAAATATTGGAAAGGACATTTTAAATTCATTTATTGATAGTCCTTCTATAGATGTTATGTTATGTTTATTATTGTTTATTAAAATCTAAATACTATTGCTAAACTATCTATGAATTACAATGTAGTATATCAGCGAAATAAACTGATACAGAATAATAACACTTTCACTCACTTCTTTTAACTTAGTTTTTGTACCACATACTTTGCAAATAAATATGTCTATTGAATATAAAATGTCCAGAGAATATGAACATTATTTCATGAATGAAGTCTTGAGTATAAAAATATATAGGAACAGACACAGGACACAACACTCCACCATTCTCTTGAATTATTTTAAAGGAAGGATATTCTCTTTAATTAGCTATCTCTCTAAATTAAACAAAACATTATGCATGAGTTTTTATTACCTATATATCTCGTCCATTTGCTTTCATATTTAAATCAAATCACAAAATAATTAAAAAGTAAAAATGTTTAAACAAAAAATACTTATTCAAAGGTGAACAAAACACTCACTTTCAATCAGTCAACGTTTTACTCCCACCTAGTAAGAAGACAACATATTGCCATTTGTGCTGTTCCCAGGTAGTGGATTAGGGTCTACTCAGTGTGAGTAGTCCCTTATGGTCCATTCCCGCTCTCAGAGAGGAGGCCTGTGTTTCAGCAGTGGGAAGTTAGAGGCTGATTTAACAGACAGCTGTGCTACTGACCATTTTGTTGCGCCACTTCTTCTCAGCTAAAGCACCAGGAAGTGGTGAAGGGTGGACGTTCCTGGAGACTTCTCTTAGTCTAGAGTCTTATGTAATTTTGATGTTCAAAAAGTGCTGATTGTCAGCCTAGTTTTTAATAAATGGCTTTTGATTTCGATTTTGATTATGCTCTTGCCATCAATCGGACACAAATTCAGACTCTGGGTTGCTAGTGAGAAATTCCCAATAAAAAACCGAATATTAATATTGTTATGTTTCCCAGGCCCAGCACAATGTGTCATTGGGTTTCTCTATTATGAATTAGTCAGTAGCAGCCCGGAGTCTGCCCAGTTGAGGGCAATAGACTTGCCCCCTTTTACATTGGACTTCAACTAAAACATAACTGGCGAAATGTGGGTGTCTGGTCTCTGCCTAACCCTTCAGAGATTACAGGAGTGATGTTATGTGTTATATTATACAAATAATTTGGTAGTTATTGGAAGTATGCCATTGAAGGTAGTGTGTGGTTAATTAAACACTATCAGCGTGCGATTTAATCGGCGTGTATAATTATAATGCACCTTATAACAACCTGATAACAGCCGTCTGTTATCCGAGTTAGCCGAGGAAAACAAACATACTTAAATATATTTTCTAATCAGTTTCTATGGACTGAGGAATTTAAGTTATGGAGTCTGAGTTTTTTCACTTATACATGTAGAACCTTCAGAGAGTTAGTATAGGCATGTTCTCAGATTTATGGATTAGGTTAGTTATATTCGTATTTGGCCAGTTATTTGGAAGTCCTACGCAATAGGGGGCAAACACTTTGTCATTATGTAATAAAAAGTATTAGGTACGTGCTAGCTTTTTCCCGCGGCTACGCTCGCGTTCAGTTCGGAAAATTAATCGTTTCAAATGGTCAAATGTTTGTCAGCAGTAGCACTTGGACCGCAACTTGCATGATAACAGCCGCACGTGTCGATCGAAGGTTCAGCGACACCTGCCGCCGTCGGTTCGTGGATGGGTGCCCATCTATTACATATCCCGTTCCCTTGCTTGCCTCGGAAAGCACGAGAAGCCGTTGAGCTCGGCTATCATTCGTAGATCTTTAACAGTCGTTACGGATAGTCTGAAGGCCAAAAGTCTAACAAGCAGTCTTTCCAAAGGGTTTCACCCACTACCTAACTGGGTTGTGGAGCTCAGATAGGCATTCACTCCATGTAAAATAGTGGTATTCAGCTGCATCCAGTTAGACTGGAAGCCGACCCCACCGTAGTTGGGATAAGGCAGGCAGATTGAGTGGGTAGCACTTGAACTACAAAACCGGCCTTACTGCTTCAAAATAAAGGCGATCTCAAAGTCAAATTGTAACCACAAACCTGCGGTTCACTGTACCCCGAGTACCTAGTACCCTACCTGTATAAAGGAAGGGCATAAGTTCACCCATGAAAGTCACGTATTTAAAATGTATAATTAGCAATTAAGAAGAAATACAAATATTTCAGTTTGTACAACTGGTACTAATAACAATGTCAATGGGACATTTGTCCATAATTTATTGTTTTAATTAACTTGTATGGTAATTATAGGTAACTTGTTATTTCTGAACAAATATTGATTGAGGTGGTAACTTTAACCTACCTCAATATTCATTTATGTTAAAGTTTTAGCAAAACCAGCCTATAATGTTCCCACTGCTGGTACACAGGCCTCCTCTCTGTGAGAGGGAGTGGGCTGTAATACACCACGCGGGCCCAGTGCGGATTGGTAGATGTCACATGTCTTCGAATTTATGGTTTGAAACATGGAAAAATGGTGGAACACAGCCATGTCCTGCATGTGTTCCATCATGTTTCCATGTTTTCCCACATCGTTTTGAGAGCAGTGGTGATGAAATTATTTAATGTAAAGCGTCTGTCTGGGTTCGAACCTACGACATACAAATCAAAATCAAAAGTCATTTATTCAAATTAGGCTGAGAATCAGCACAAAGTCAAAATTACAAAAGACAGTCCCCCAAAAACGCCCGCCCTTCACCACTTCCTAGTGCTATCGCTGGGAACAAGAAGTGGCGCAACAAACTCCCCAGCAGCACAGCTGTCTGTTCAGTTAGAAAATACTTGATTGTATACAATACTAGGCACCTGTATTTATTACAAGACACAGAACATAAAATTAAATTATTTGCCATATTATGTCAGCTAATATACCAACAAATATAATAATAAAAACTATACGTACTCAAGATAAAAAATAATGCATTAAAATTAAAATGTAAATAAAAACTTACAAAAATAAAAGCCTCCAGGCATAAAGGGCGCGACAGCTTACATATTTATGCATTGGCGGGTTCTGTTTACATAGCTGTCACTTGAAGTCACAAATGATAAACTAGGACCATCGAAGTAAAATATATAAATAAGTTAATACTATTATCAATAACCTGTCAGTAAGCTAATTCTGGAGAACATAAACATTGTCTTGAGTTAATTAGGGCGACCAACTATTCTTATCGTGTACCTAAGTAGTCGTTGATTAACGACGCCGATTAGTATGCCTTCGAACAAAGGTTGGATTTTACTTGAGCTTTAAACACATTCAAAGGCATGTCTAGCAAAAAAGAGGGTATCTTGTTATAAAAGGTTATACCAAGCCCAACAAATGAGTTATGAACCTTATGAAGCCGGTGAAAGGGGGCACGTAGTTTGGCCTTATTTCTAGTGGTAACACTGTGAATATTACTGTTTTTGGTGTACAAGTGTTGCCTAATATGTAAGATGTTGGCGAATATGAATTGTGATGCAACCGTGAGAATACCAATATCATTAAAAAAATCTCATCAATCAATCAATCGCAAATGCCGAGCCTACAGTTTCAAGCACCTCTTTATCTAAGACGGTCCTAGGTTTCTAACATTCGGTAAGGCGAACTTTACACATTTGGTTTTCTTGGCATTGAGAACTAGGTTATTTGACGTAAACCAATCTGTAACTATTGAGAGTTCACTGTTTACGTCGTCAAAATCTTATCGTCTATTCCTGTCTACTTTAAAACACTTACACTACTGGGCCACCACTGCTCTCTCTCGATAAATTGTTGTTTTACATAAATTTGTGTTTCTCAAGGTTCGACTGCTTCGTTGGTCTAGTGATCACTAGCCCTACTGCTGAGCGCGAGGTCCTGGGTTTGATTCCCAGGTCGGCCAGTGTTATTGGGTTTTCTGTCTGGAATTTCTCAATAGCAGCCCAGAGTCTGATGGATTTATGCCCGGTTGTTGTCAATAGTCTCGCTCCCTATAACATAGGACTTAAACATAACTGGCGCAAGGTGGGTGTACAATACGTACACGTCTATCTAACCCTTTAGGGAAACAAGAGCGTGATGTTATGCGATGTTTATCTCAGAATCTGTTGTCAAATATCTTATTGAGCGACTAAATTGGCGGCAGAAATAGGCAAACAGCATGGTCCTATAGAACTACTTCTGAAAAACTAAGATTTTCACTATAATATCAGAGAATTCAGTAAGGAAGTTTTGGTGCCGCCATGTGTGGATCTTTGACAGTCGTTATGGGTACCTAGTCAGAAGCCCAAAGTCTAACAAACAGTTTTAAAAACAGCCTTATTACACTGTGCGATATTCAAGGACCCTTTCTCTAAATCGGGATGCTGTGGTAAGAGAGAGGGAGGAATGGGATTAATAAAACACGTCATCTAAATAGCGTGTAGTAATAATAGGGGTTTTACCAAGGAGGGATATCGTGTTACCCAGTAACTAGATTGTGGAGGTTCATCGCTGCATGTAGAATACTGGTATTCAGCTGCATCCAGTCAGAAGCTGGAAGCTGACCCCAACATAGTTGGGAAAAGCTTGGCAGATGATGATTGAGGAAGGTCAGGAACATCTTTGAGTACTACACTCAAATAAACCCGCATGAAGCCTAACCTACCACCACAATCACACCCGTTGTATGAATGTATAGTGGTATGAGGAACATGCGTGGAAAGTTCACTCATCCTCCATAGAAAAGGGAGGATCCTTCGAGCTGACGGGTGTTGTGTCTGGTGGGCTACCTGATTGGGCCCGACGATTGTTGTTGGACGTGGAGTGGTTGACATTTTTACCGTCTCGCGTCTGGACGAAAAAAAAGAGAATATTTATTTATTTTTTGTAAAAAAAAAAGAGATTTCTGTGCCATAGGCTTCTACTTCGTTCACCTTTAATACCCTGTTTTTGTCCAGAAGGTAAAAAAGTCAGCCGGTATATGCTAGTCGCGCGGTATACTCTGCTTGCGCAGTGCAGGATTTTTCGTTGACGTCAGTACGATGCGTAGTTCGCATGTGGCGCTGTAGATGGCCCCACAAATGTACGAACATTGGTCACGCGCACTTCTTATTTCACGGTGTTGCTCGCCTTACACCACTATTTACAAGCGCACACGCGATTAGCTCGTAATATAGCCGAAATTCGGTCAGGAGGATATATTTACAATCTCAACGGAGACTAGCCAATTAGGAACGCAACAGTCTATAATGTTCCCACTGCTGGGACACCGGCCTCGTCTCGGTGAGAGGGAGTGGGCCGTAATACCACGCGAGTGCGGGTTGGTAGATGTCACATGTCTTCGAATTTTTGGTTTTGTGGTATCGCATTACCCAGTAACTGTTTTGTGGAGGTGAGCAAGCCAATTCCCGCAATCAAAAACGTTCAAAATCTAGCCGCAATCTCATCTCAGCGTCAATCAATGTCAAAAATGTAGGGAAATTAGCGGTATTTTTGACGGATTGAGACTGAGATCAGACTGTGAACGTTCCTAAAATTACGAGAATTGCCTCTCAGATAGGCAGTCGCTCCATGTAAAATACTGGTATTCAGCTGCATCCCGTTAGACTGGAAGGCGAGCCTCACATAGTTGGGGAAAGGCAAGCAGATTGTAGATTGACATTGTCTGGTCATAAGAGGACCATGCAGATTAATGTCTGGAATGGTGTTTTGACAACTACACAGATTTGAGCGGACCTGCTTAACAAAATACGGCCTACAGCTTTGGGTATTGTCAATATGGGCTAGTATTCTGACACATTTTTTTTCGATTATAAATACTTCACTTACGTTGACGCTGTGTCCCCATAACATCACTCCATACCTTAGCCACGAGTTTGCGTAGGCGTAGTATGAAATATCATCGACAAATAGTATAGGTAAAGTAGTTTGTTTATTTAGAATTTTTGGGAGGTCATTTATATATAATAAAAATAATATGCAGCCTAGAACGCTGCCTTGAGGGATGGAGCATGTGAGGTTTCTCATCTGGGATCGAACTGTTATTGTCTCCCTATTTTTAATATGAAGAAAAAGAAGTGGCGCAGCAAACTCCCTAGCAGCACAGCTGTCTGTTCAGTTTGACAAAAAATGTCAGACTATGTGATAAAATATGGGCTGTCGTTTTCTAGTGGGCGCAAGCACTGTTACTGACCGTGGAGTCCTAGGTTAGGTCCCCAGGTTGGGCAGTGTTATTTTATTAGGAAATTCAGTTTCATCTAAGAGTTCGGCTTTTTGATAAAACAGTCTCAGCAACTCTACCCATCTCTTTGTTGCTCAAAGAGATGGGTAGAGTTGCTGAGACTGTTCTCCCCCATCTCTTTGAGCAATATAGTATACATTAACACATGCAAAATAACATAACATGACGAACTCTAAAGATACCAACTTTAAAGCGAGAAATTTTAAACAATTCCTAATGCTACTGTTTATGACCGTGAGAAAACCATTCATTATCGACCTAAGTACGTTTGTTTTTAGTTGATATTTCTTTGATTACAAACATTTCCGATACTTTCGTTTGCGATTGGTTTTCGGTCTGTAATTCGATTCACGATGTTTGGCACGCCGCCATTATCATTCAACCAAAAGACGTTCACTGCTGGATATACGAGTAGGCCTCCCCCAAGCTTCGGCACAACGACCGGTTCAGGGCTTCTTGCATCCGTCAGGTTCTTGCGACCATGTAACCGAATGTTTTGTAACTCCCAATATTTAAACTTATTATTCCCCAGACTTCCGGAACCCAGCGTGTAAACGAGTGGTCTACGATGCGGAACTGCCCTCAGCCTCCGTCATCCTAATATTCCATAATGAGCCCTATTCCGTGGTGGTAAGGACCATTTGGAGCGTTGTGAACAGCGCGAGAAGGGACCAGCCCTGGTACAAGCATGCCAACTTTGTGGACAGACAGACTGGAAGGGTCACTACTACGGGTGAGTTTGAACCTTGTAATACTTTGAATAGACATCAATTTTAGTCGGACTTAGAATGTGTGGGTCTGTCAAAATGGAAAGCGTTGCCGTTGTGAGCGATTGACGCTGCAGCTCCCCACGGCTGTTACATAACTCTAGCACGCGCCTATACATTATTGTTACGCCTGCCCGCCCACCCCCTACCCTAATTTTTACACAAGCCTGTTCTCTCACACATGCCTCCTTTCTATAGGCTACCCCGGCCAGGACCCTAGCTCCTCCCTCGTATACCTGAAGGAGATCATCCTAGTGGACGACAACTCCACGCTGCCCGAGCTAAAGGGCAAGCTCAGCCACTATGTGCGCACGCGCCTGCCGCCCGACCTCATCCGAATACTGCGCCTGCCTGACCGGTAAGTTATAGTGTTGGTAGAGATGACCTCCCGAGCTGAAGGGCAAGCTCAGCCACTACGTGCGCACGCGCCTGCCGCCCGTTTTCATCCGGATACTGCGCCTGTCGGTCGGTAGGCAGTATTGGTAGTAAGATGGGCAATTAACCCCAATTCCTGGGTTTATTATTGCCCATCTGTAATTGGTAGGGAAATATGGGGAGTGGACGCATTTGTATGGAAGAATGGCTTTAGAAACATCATTTAATTTAAAAGTTGATCGTCAAAAATGTGGACAGACAGGCAAAAATGAAGGGGAGATTCATAGACAGCACTTTGACTTCGCTAACAAGTGCGCTCTGTTAATCTCGCCTTAAATGCAATAATTCAAATTCAGCTTACTTTGAACGTCAAAAGATACAAAACAGTCCCCCGGCGCGTCCGTCCTTCATCACGTCCTAGTGTTTTAGCTGAGAAGAAGTAGCGCACCAACTTCTCCGGCAACACGTCTTAGAAGAACTTGTGCTGTTTCTTACAATTTTAGTAGGTGTATGTGTCGCCATTTGTGAAAGCTCTTTTGAAGCTGTTTCATACAAATGAGTTGAGTCCATTAACTTTATTATGAAATAACTGTCTTATTTGATGTCCTAACTTAAATATTATTCCATTCACTATACAGGATTTAAAAGCACAATACTCCTACATTATCTTTCTAGGGGGTAGGCTGATTTTTTACAGGAACAATCTTTGTGTAATTTACAGGGAAGTCTAGATCCCTGTAATTTTGATCCATTACGTAATACAGGGTGATTTAGTACTTTGTAAGTTGTAGGCTCATCTAATTTTTCTGAATTATACGGGTTGATTAATCTTTCCGAATTATACAGATGATCTAATTTTTCCGAATTATACAGAATTATCTATTTTTGATCTACACTGTCAGTATTATCACGGTTTCAATCCCGCGTACTAAGCAGGTTGATTATCTCCTTACAACCACATACTATACGACAGACTACAGAATATTCTCTTAAACTACCTCAATTGGAAATAATATACATTGACCTGAATTTTTTGACAAGTGCATACACTATTTCCTGAACACCACTCTTGTGTACGTTTATTTTTTTTATTGGTTTTTATATTTGTCCCTTGTGCTAGCGTTTGTTATATCAACACTACGAATGTTCGTATTAGGTCATTGAAGTCGACACGCGACAAACGATTACCTCACTTATTCATACGCGATCGGATAATCGAACTGTTTTCAATAAAAAATAATTAATATTCCTTTAAAGTTTGAAAAGGAAGCTTGGATAGTTAAAATAGCGTGGCGTGGCGGCGTGGCGTGGCGGCGTGGCGTGGTGGGTGGCGGGGACATCGACGCGTAATCTGTTACCATAGATTCAGTACAAGATGAAATTTTCCGTCGGTTATTAAAAAAAACATTGCGGTTCCATACATTTTGACCGCGTAGTTATTACACTTTTCTATGAAACAGCCGGGTTTTTTTATGATAACCAACAAAAAATTTTTACGTCTGGCTAGAACCATGCGTTGAATTCATGGTTACAGTTTGCGCGTGGATGTCCCTGTCACCCTGTATACTACTGTAAGGCATATGTTATGCCATTAAAACATTGGGAGGTGGTCATTTTGGTTATATTGCTGTGAAACAGGTGTGAACCACTTTTTTTGTCTATTTCAAATCCAAATTGCTAAGCATTTTACCGCTTGGATGTTCAGCTAAATTGGTGTTATTACTACCTACTCAGTCGTTGTAATCCACATACTTTAACTAATTTATTTTACTACACCAAATTCTGGCACTTAGTGACAAAACATTTATACAGTCAAGAGGAAAAATGTCTATACACTACACTAGACGCTAACAATACGCCCGTGCGTATCTGTGCTTAGGGGAGCACAAGCCTCGCCTCGCTCGCGCTAGCTCGCCTTATTAGTAGGTATTGACGGATAAATATGTTTAATATAGCACAATGTTCATGGGCAATTAAGCAAAAAAAGGGTTATGAAATTGACTTAATGTGTACATATTTTTGTCCTTGATTATACAGGAAACTTCATAATTAGAGTATTATGTTAGGAGCCAGCGGAGTGTGGAGGATGGTCAGGTGACGTATCGGCACAAACATCAATGAATAACAAATATAACACATAAAGCAGTTCATAATCTCAGATAATTTACAATTATCTACTTATGTTGATTTTTGAATGACCATATGTAACAAAAAGGTCCTAATAAGTTTTTGGTTGCAATGGAATTTGAACTTTGTGAAGTATTCACAGATTTTCAGACATTCAGACATTCAGTTTGTTGTTCCACAACTTGAAAATTATCTCAAATTCTGAAATTAAAAAACAATATTTATTTCATTAAACACATATCAATTACTATTTTTACAAGCTTACACTAAAATATATATAAAATTATATAATACGAAAAAATATAGAAAAAGACAGGAACTCATTGGGCATTCTCAAATTCTTAATTCAAATATAATCGAGTTAGGAGAATTACTGTTACATTAGTACATGAGCATAGCACTCTACGGAGAAATGGGCGGGAAATCCATGCTAGGAGAATATGCACACCATGGAATATAATATTCCGTGACCCGTAGTTAAAAATGGTCACTCAAAATGAAAAATGGTTAGAGTAACCTAAAGATGATTTTCAAAAACCAATAAGTGACATCTGATAATATCCCTTCACTAAGCTCAGTCATTCGCGTTTTACTAAAACGTCCTACAACACCCAGGATAGGTTTGACCCAAGCCAGGATGGCAGGCGCTCGGTATGCTGTCGGTGACGTCATGATTTTCCTGGATTCCCATTGTGAAGCTTTGGAAGACTGGCTGCGTCCGCTCCTCCACCGCATCAAGCAAGACAAGAAGCATGTCGTGACTCCTCTCATAGACGTGATAGAGAAGGGCGACCTTAAGTATGAACCTGGACACATTAGTGAATTCGAGGTGATTCGGGACACATCAGGTGCGGGGGATCTGTTACGATGCGTGTATGACAACAAGAACGTTGGCAATCCAGCGAGGTTATGGCGTAACACACTAGCAATCCTAATACCATTAATGATGACAATTTATTGCGTTATTTTTGTCGTCATTCCGATGAATTTTTCGAAAATATGAATTTACCTCAATATCCCTCTCATTGTCATAGAAAGATTGTAATGCAATTGGGGTGCTGGGTACAGATTTTGCTGACAAATGCGAACAAAGGTTTAACAAACGAATATCTGTGGCCAGGCCGACATTTTTAACTATGGAATTTCTTGTCCGCATCCTAATCGCGTTTCAATCACAGTTTAAATCATTTTGAAGGATATTGCTTCATATGTTTTAAAATTTTGTCTGCTCAACAACGTAAATAACGCAATGAATTTTGTTGAACTGTCAAAATGAAAGCCATTGCTACTGTTAGTGTGCTACGCAATTTCCCCGCTCTTCATCTCCATAAGAAACGACGCTCTGGGACGGGCATTTAGCGTCAACTTTTTTCGTTCTGTGCGTTGATAAGAGATCTCCTGCATCTCGGTTAGTTGCAACTGTCACGCGTTATTCAGCATCCACTGCCGTTTAGATAGCATTAACAAAATCAATCACGGTAGAATAGTCGCAGTGGAAAGTGTAATACGCAGTAATTTAGATTTTGAACGTGTGTTAGTTTCATTTAGTTAGCAGATGCCAGTCACAGTACATTTGAAGTAAAGATTAGTAAGTATGTTGATAGAATTAACTCCGTAGAATTAATGAAGTCAACCCATTTCATTGATGACTATAACAATCTCTTCTTCATTCATACTTGTTCTACTTCTTCAATAGGTTCGCCCCCTTTTAAATGGGACTGAAACCTAACTGGCGAAGTGTGGGTGTGTTATAGGTACAGCTCTGCATAACCCTTCGGGGATTACAGCCGTGATGTTATGTTCTACTTCTAAATCCTGTTTTACGTATTTCTGACTTCATTCTTCCTTTAACATTTCATATTTTCTTACACTTATTTTGCATAAGATTAAAACGAACTAAAGGGATGGTACATATTTTAGTTTCATCAGTAGTTCGGTGCTTTTTAGAACCGAACTATAGCAACTGAAAGTTTCAGTATTTCGGTCAACCGGACTAACAACCGAACTACTGCTACTAGAGGGATTTTGCTATAATCTATTTGAGTTTTCGACAGACTTCCAATTGTATAGCAAGCAATTGATAAAAACTGGGCAAAATACAATGCAGGCAAAATAACATTGGAGCAATAGCAAAAACGCGCGATTTCGATGCAGCAATCGAACGCAGAAAGTCGCCAAAACACAATGCAACATCGATGGCAGTCGCAAAATCGCTGATACCAAACAAATAGTCTGCTTTGGCCCAAACCCTGGGCCCGCCTTTCATACCTGCTTTTGACTCCTTTAGTTCTATTATTCCATCGTCCTATTCTTTTCATCTTAGGTCAAATCGCCTTACACAGCACTCACAGTAGTGCTCATTACTCCAAACTTTCATTTAAGATTCGTATTACTGCTTAGTCTAGCCTAATCGGTGTTTATCCTTGAAAAATCTGAACAAAAGCAACACTTCTATTAATCAGCAATCATGTTTATAGCGTACTGCCGGCCCGCGGCCGTGTAAACAAATGTGCATTAGAACATGCATTGCTGGTAAATTCGTGATCGTTCGATCGCTTAATTTCAAAAGGCAAAGTGCAGTCAGGTTCTTCCATCAGGAATTTCTCAGTAGCAGCCCGGAGTTTGGAGTTGTGAACGGTTGATGCCAATAGGCTCATCCCCTATGGCCTTTAATATAACTGTCGAAATATGGGTGTAGTATGGGTAAATTTCTGCCTAACCCTTCGGGAAAATCAGGCGTAATGTTCTTTCTTTTCTCTAATGTTTTCTCTAAATGCTATATACATTCATTAATTTGATCGTGGCTTCTCGCTATTTCTTCTGCTCTGGAATACATATAGCATTCGTTGTCCATAATATTTCGTTTTATTGAACTGGTGCACTTGAAATTTGAATATACATATGTACCTCGTAGGTTTTGACTTTATCAAAACATTCGACATGACCTGTCGTCTAAATGTCATTTATATGTTTGCAATTTCACCTTATTCTAAGTAAATGACATAGGATTTGTATCATCATGTTCAAAAAAACATTCGGTTTCAAAATATTTAATTATTCAAAGAGCAAGCAGCTTTATACATTGTACCGTGACGAAATATTAAACTGTTGTTCTACTAATTACTCATTGGTTGTTCGTGTACAGTACTCGGCAGTTCATATGGCACGTCGAGTTTCAGAAACTGTTCGTCTTTGTCTCACGTCGTCTCTGTCACTCATACCTGTGTGACAGTCTCTTTCTAACACTCAGTTCGTCCGGATATGTTACAAATGTTAGTTGTAGGCTCCTTTATATTCTTCGTTAAATTGTAATCTATTTTGACTATTTTATCTTCATTTATGTCATTTGCCTCTTCATCTCAGGACAGGTCTACTTAATCTGTGTGATTCTTTCCTCAAAAGACTATTTCAGACACCCATCTACATGGTCTAACCAAGATTATATCGGGACTTTCTCTGAGTTTGTTGCGGCCTTTATTCTCAGAGTAGTCAGATAGGAAACGCCAACCTCATCTACCTAACATTGTGAATCTCGATTTGCATTTGAAACCCTTCAGTTAGACTTCTTTCAAAGGTTCAACATTTAGGACAGTATGTCGCATGCTATGTTTAAAGTTTAGACCAGTTGACTGTACACACGGCCACACATCAAGCTATATATTTCCAGTTTTAGCTGACTTCGCATTGTATAGGTTTTTCGTACAATCAGAAGTCAGCTTATACTGGTTATGTATAGCTTGATGTGTTGCCGTGCGTACATAGTAAGCGTCGTCCGAATGTTTACTAAATATTACTATTTTGACTATAGTGCAAAATAAAGGTTACCTATATAAAAAAAAAAACTATGCACTGTATCATTAAACGAAATGAAACTTTGTTGCACATAACGGAACGTAATGTCTTGTCGAGAATTTGCCATACGTTCGCTATCTTGGTGTAGTACAAAATTGACAACACTTAATGTCAATAAACTCGTCCACCCAGAACGGGGTTGATACGAGCTCGGCTGGAAGGCATCAAGGTGGCAACCAGTGACATCTTAGTCGTCCTGGACTCGCACTGCGAGACCCTCCTCGACTGGTTGCGACCGCTCCTCCAGCGCGTGAAGGAGAAAGCAGACGCTGTCGTCATACCTGACATTGAGACTATTGAGAATACTAATCTCATGCTTGAAGATACTAGTGAGAATAATGAGGTAGCTGTAGTCTTTCGACTGTGCAGTCTGTAGGTTGAAATATCGATGTGTGTTGTACAAAACTAAGTAACCAATATTGTGACACTAACAACAGATTTTTGTACCAATTCTTAGGCGATTATAAGGCTTAGATATTTTATAGGACTGTACTTAGACTTTACTTGACCTAAGCATACGAATATAAATATTACCGAACACTGACGACGCCGTGGAAGTGGCAAAGTTTTGGGCCAACAATATTTAAAATTCAATCGTGCCGGCGACACGAAGAAGAAGAAGAACTGATGTTACGAATAATGTTCATAATCGTATGAAACGTCTGCTGTACTTTGCTTGAGTTAAGTCTACAGACTACACTTTATACTATCTTAGCTTAAGTGCGTAGGATCATCTTTCTGTAGACTTGGAATCTCTTATTAGAAGCCAATCATGTTATAGAAAAAGAACCGAATTCTTGATGTTCTAAAAATAAACATGTGGTACCTAGTACAGGGCTGATCAGAGCTCGGCTGGAAGGCGCCAAAGTTGCAACTGGCGATGTCCTGGTGTTCCTCGACGCACACTCGGAGGGTGACACTGATTGGCTGAGACCGCTCCTCCATCGAATAAAAGTCAAAAATAATGCGGTGGTCGTCCCAAACATTGACCCAATCAACGAACAGACCTTCTTATTCGCACAAGCTTCTGCAAGCAATGAGGTAGACTAAAGAGTTAGTTTGTACCTTATGCCTCGTGTTATTAAGTTGAAAATCTAATGCGGTGATCACTCCAATGTCTCTACTATCCCTTTTTGAAAGGTTATTGTTCTGTGTTTCTCTGTGACTGGCTGTATCAATCATTCTTCTTTGTCACTCCTTATATGACGGGTCACATGTCAGTATTGGTCCCAGAATATAACCCTGTGGGACCCCATATAAAATAATTGAATTACTTTTGCCATTAATTTTCAATTTGTTTCTTATGCATACAATGTTAATCCGACTACGGCTATTTGCTGTAAAAAACGTATAATTAACAAAAGATTTTCGGCCTTATAAATCTATCTAGAATGCAGTCATGATTAGAAAAGTCAAATGCTGTTGTAAAATAGGAACACTTCAATTTAAAAGGTTTTTTTTGCGAATATTAGCGTCCTTCAGCGGTTGCGTAATACTTCTGAAAAAATGTTTTTTTTTTCGGGGACATACCGTACTGCCACCATACTTATTTCCGCCGTCCAGTAGCGTTGCTGCAGGTTACGGTTTCAAGGGTATCGGTGCCGGTTAGTTGTAGGCACATGAGGTATTTCAGCCTTGTCTGGTTACGAAGACATGGGCCATCGAAACAAAAATGTTTAGTATAATTATCGATATATTATATCTCCAAGAGCATCACTAAGTGGTTCAATCAGAACAGGGCTGATACGAGCTCGGCTGGAAGGCGCCGCGGTCGCTACCAGCGATGTCCTGGTCTTCCTCGACTCACACACGGAGGCTGTTGCTGATTGGCTCAGGCCACTTCTCCAACGAGTTCAGGACAAAAGAGATGCTGTAGTCGTCCCAGCCATTGATGTTATCTCCCAAGAAAACTTCTTGTTCGCTCTGAGCTATGAAAGCGATGAGGTAGAAATAGGTGTTTAAACTTTATGCCTATTGTGTTTAAGTTGAGAATCTAATGCGGAGATATTTGTGATGTGCTCATTTCGCTTGAAATTCTAAATTGTGTCGTGTTGTTAAAAGTAATCGATGTTTCTTTGTGATATAACAATTATCATTCTTCCTGTTTGCTCTTCTTCGGATATGTCGCGAAACACGAGTCTTTTAACATACCTACTTATTGCCAGATATATTCAAAAAACGTAAATACCTAAATACATTTTTCTGACTCTAACGCGACGACTTTGATACTAGCTTTAATAGATAGCCATTACTTAAACCTCAATTATTTGGTATCCGCCAAATGTTTAAAATTAAGATTTATATACTTACCTACTTATACATTATATTCGACCGATATAACCTAAACATGTTATCAGAACTATTTGGTAATAATATCAATTTGTTGGAATAATTAAAATTCCGAAGCTGATGTCTACTTCCCCTGTAACTTGGTTGGCGCAACACCGATGCCATTGACTTGTGTCGTTACTACAGCGTGGGGCTCACGCGAGCGCGGCTGGCGGGCGCGCGGTACGCTGTGGGCGACGTGGTCGTGTTCCTGGACTCGCACTGTGAGGCCCAGCCCGACTGGATGCGCCCCCTCCTCCAGACCATCAAGGACTACCCCCACGCCGTCGTCGTCCCCATCATTGACGTCATCGAGGCCAACAATTTCTACTACAGCGTGCTCGACCCCAGCATTTTTCAGGTTAATTTTAAGGGCGTTGTGGCAAATATTGGTATGTTCAGGAACTTTTACGTCATTAAATGGTCGTCAAAATTGAGAATATTTCGAGTGACAGCTGAAAAATTATGGTGTGTCGTTGGTTAAGACGCACGGGAGGTTTATAGATAAAACTGCGCTTCAAATTAATTAACTATGCCTCATGGCAATCACAGTACTTTGTTCGTTGTAAATGATCGTAATTGTAATTGACTTCAAAGGTTAAGAAGCGATAAATAAATGAAAATATCGATTCATATCGCTTTCGTCCATCGTATAACCCCAAGGTTTTTGATTGAAAATTGATAAGAATGTAATGTTTTTTTTGTTACTAGGATGATCAACTCACATCAACTGTGGTTCCGTTCATAAACACGAGTACTGGTGATTCATTTTACAAAAAAAAAAAAACATTGATTGAACCGTTTGGGCGCTGTCGAAATTCGGGATGATTCTTCCATCCAGTGCTTTATGAATTATCTGGCCTTGTACAACTAAAACATTTGTATTGTCACCAACATCCTCTAGCCAAATACTTGCCACACACCCGGTAGTCCAATGTTTGCCACATCATACCCGTAGTCGCGCGCTATGTTTATATTTGCACGCGTGTTGCTGTTATCTGCACTCTACCGTTCGCGCCAACATTATCAAATTACCTTTCTTTGAGTTGCGTTTCTGGTTTTTATTTTGTAAAAGGGGGACTTGTCATCTTCGTTTTTCTGAAATGTCATATTACGAGCTGATATTGTTACAATTATCTTATTTCAAATGCAATCTTCCGCAGCCTAAATCTTTTCCAAGCTTTTTGAAATTTTCATAAGCGTTTTGGAATTAATTTGCGCCTTTATCATCATCATCGGTAGCCTTGTTCCACCAACTATTGAGTATAGGCATCCTCTCTTTTGTGCCATGCTCCCCTGGTCTGTGCGGGTCTCATCCAGGTTTGCGTCTTCACTCATTCTTATTATATTAACTATCTGGTAGGATTACTGTCGACTACCTGATCGGAAATCTGGTTAGTCTGGTTGATACTTTCGTGTTTCATTGAAAGAAGCGCATATTTACCTAGTGAAAATATGACTGAAAGGCTTTCGCTCCAGCGCTGTAACTTGAAATTCCAACAGCACGCTTTTATCCAGACATTAATTTGAGGTGGCGCCTAGTGTTAGTGAAAACGGGTATAAGTTGCACGAACAATCTTACATCTAGACTTTAGTTGTAGTTTTGTTCGTGCAACTCATCTAGATTCTAGAGGGAAAAACCGTTCTCTTTCTATGATATTATTGTAAACTTGGGCAATAACAAATAATGTTAGCATAAACAATCTTTAATGTACTCAGGACTCCTCTCTGTGGGAGAGATTAGGCCGTAATTCACCACGCGGACATGTCTTGAATTTTTGGTTCTAAAACATGCCGGTTTCCTTACGATGCCGCGATGTTTTCAGAAAACAATATTAGAACATTCCAGCTAAAACACTTCAACGTCTTCCACTGCTCATAAAATCCTTGTAGTGATTGTTGATATTGACTTTGGCTGTTTTGTTCGACAATAGTTTCGTAGGCACGCGTCTAGTTTGACGGGAGATCTATAAACGTTACTTAGCACGTACTTTCGCTAAGCGTTATACCTGTCACTGTCGCACAAATGTCGAACTACAAGTGCAAGGTAGAGCCGGTAGAATATGTCTAAGTTTAAGCTCGTGCTAAGTAACTTATACATCGGCAAGATCTTTTTATTATGTTTAGATTTGGGGTTATATATGTACATAATATATTGGGATTTGGGTCTCAAGAAATGATTTAGCTTTTTCTATCACAATCTCGCTTGATGGTTCTGATGCTCTCGTAAATAAAAGAGCCTTGCTTACATGTGTTTCAATGCTCTCGTCTATGTAGTCTGTAAAAATCTCACCGTGATAACTTAGGTGAAGTGAGCTAGAATTGAGCTATCAATAGTGTCAATCCTTAGTGTCAGGTGGAATGACCGTTCACCGCATCTAAGTTTTCACGGTAATTTTTTACAGAATAGACCGGCTGTTGCCTTTTTCGGTTTGTACAAGACAAGGCGGAAAATTCGCACAAATTACATTTCTGAAGCACACTCCTTTATTCTTTTAGATATCAAAATTATGGCAACGTTCAATCGGTTTTTACTTCTCTCCTCGTTTAGAGTTCTTAAGACATCTTATTTTTCATGGTTCTCTTTGATTGATTTAAAATGTTGGTTTCTGACAAACGGTGAAATAGTATCTACCGTTACATCGTTTTCTCGGTCATAATATAATAATATACCATCGGCTCAATGAACGACAATTCTCCGTTAGATTCCTAGGACTTCTTCTACTTACATTTTCTCTTCATAATCCAAGGTTGCATCGATGGAATTATTTCTATTACTTTTTTAATTATGATCAGCTTTGACGCCTATGTTGATTTTGTTTTCAATTACGTGTACAAGTATTCCATTAATGGTTACTGTTTGGTGTGTACCTGTACATATACTTTGTTTGCGTGGTTTGTTGGGTACACGATTATGTAAATTAAGATTTTATATACACCTGAGTGTTTCTTTATATGGGTTTATATATAGATGTGTACCTTCCCAATGAAATGCAGAAACGTTTAGATTTTGAATAAGGTAGGCTAATCTTATGAAATTGCAATTATTATTGCATTAATTAAACGGATACGAAGTATATGATAACTTGATTACTATAAAGGCTAATATCGCGCGCCTATTTGGCACTATATGCGCGCACGTGTTTTATCTTCGCGTTAAATTATCATCCATCATAGACTATCATAATTAACTTAGTAATCTGTGAGCAGTTCTATAACTCAACGGACGAATTAAAGTAACATAATTATAGATCTACAAAGACCTTTTGGCCCGTGACCAAAATTGGAACTATTGCCGCCATTTTCAAGACTATTGCACAAATGTTTACCAACAGCGCCATCTGTCAATGTCATTCGAGCGCCGAAAAATCCTTGTAGCAGTGTAGTCTGCTACACTGAAAAGAGTCACTTCTTTTAGCAATATTTTTTTCAACGAATCTGTGTTTTACAACGTAATCAATAATACAGTTTTTGAATCTACGTTGGATACTTTATTGTCCAACGTGGTAGTAGAGCTCTTTGTGAAGTAACTCGTCCGGGGAAGTACTACCACAATACGTATGTATACAAGCACAGCTGTGTGAGTGTTGTGTGTGCCGGTGTGTTTACAGGCACATGAGACTGCAAGTCTCTAGAAAGCCAACGCATTTGCGAAGCCTCTGATATTGCAGCGGTGATTTACCAAGTACCCTTCCGCTTCACCATCCAGTAACACCATCTTACAGGCAGGGTCTGATGCTCGCTCGTATGAAAGGCGCGCGCGTTGCTCGCGGGGACGTGCTCATCTTCCTCGACGCTCACTGTGAGGGCGGCACGGACTGGATGCGGCCCCTGCTCGAGCGCGTCAAGCACAAGAGAGACTCCGTGATCACTCCCATCATTGACGTCATCGACCAGAGCACCTTCGAGTTTGAAGGAACTCATAATTTTCAGGTGCCGTATTATGGCGTTTTAATTTCATCATGTTTCCAGTGCGAAAGAGAGATGGAAGAAGCCTGAATGTCAGACAACCAGTCTTACCAAGTAGTGTCGTGTTACCCAGTAACTGGGTTGTGGAGGTCAAATAGACAGTCGCCTATGTAAAATACTGGTATTCAGCTGCATTCCGTTAGAATGGAAGCCGACCACAACATAGTTGGGAAAACGCTGGCAGATGATGAGAGAGACAGAGCTATACACCATCCCTTTTTCGGACTGAAATCATGATGGCATTAATACTCCATAAATACTGGCCCCGGTTCAAATAATGGATGCTTGTGCCGAAAATGATACTAAAACTGAAATGCTTGGATCAGGAACTGAGGACGATAACAAGAATGATATGCTTGCGGAGACAGAAGAATCCAATAATACAACTAATAATGATGAATGCAGTAACAATAACACAATGCTTCATAAACATATGAGTGCAATAATAAACAATTTGGATGCGGAAATATAAAGTTTTCTAGCTATAACAAATGTCAATGCTTGTGATAATAAACGATACATCCTGTTTATTTGTTGGTTAAATGTAAATATTATAAGTGTCGGAAATCATCGCCCGTGGAGTCGTCAGTAGCTGTTGTTGCCAGTCATCGGCATTCGTTGACAGTCGTCGGCAGTCGTTGACAGATGTCGGAAGTCATTGACAGTTGTTGACAGTTGTCGGCAGTTGTCGACAGTCGTCGGCAGTCGTTGATAGTCAGCGGCAGTCGTACATACTTGTCATAGTTTACCAACATTAGAATGTTTTTTATTTATTCCCTCGGAATCACATTTAACCAACAAACTATGGATGCCCAATAATGCCCTCGGTGATGGTTTCAACTTACATATTACCAAATATTCGTAAAGCTCCTGTCCAATCCAATATGGATAACGGCGACCACCGGGGTTTGTGCCACCATCACGCCCGGCGTGTTCTTTATATGTTTTCTTAATATGTGCGCACGCTAGGCGTGTTCTTTATAAGTTTTCTTAATATGTGCGCACGCTAGGCGTGTTCTTTATAAGTTTTCTTAATATGTGCGCACGCTAGGCGTGTTCTTTATAAGTTTTCTTAATATGTGCGCACGCTGGGCGTGTTCCTTATAAGTTTTCTTAATATGTGCGCACACTAGGCGTGTTCTTTATAAGTTTTCTTAATATGTGCGCACGCTAGGCGTGTTCTTTATAAGTTTTCTTAATATGTGCGCACGCTAGGCGTGTTCCTAGTCAAACTTAGCCTTAATTATAGATAAAAAAAAACGAGATTCTGATACCTAATGTATTTTTATTTCTAGTTTCCATCGTTACTGTTCGTTCATTTATTTAAATCGAGAATTATTTCGCTGTTATAATATTACATATAATATGTAAAACTTTTTCTTCTATTAGGTATTTTCATCTTTTACTGGAAATCCTGAGTATACTTCATATCTCTAAAAACACCAGTAAGCAAATAACTGTGACACGCTTGAGTTGGGAATGTAGACAGAGTCGGGTGATGGTGTTGTATGTAAATACTAACGTTTGTAATCACTAACCGTTGTTGATTCACGCCTCTTTACTTATTTAGACATGTACAGTCGAGGAATTATGGAAGGTTTTTCGTGCATAATGTTGGCAGCACAAAGTCGGAACTGACTTGAAGGTGATTAACCTTCTCATTCCCCTTCTGTACATAGTTATAATTACTCCATTGACTAAACTTAGCAATTTTTCTTACGTCGTATCGACAGAAGCTAAGAACAGCTCGGGCCGTAGTGACAATGTAAGCCATCCAGCGGCTCTAGAGAGGCTGTCGATGTCGGTCAGAGTGGCTTCAGGTTATTGTATCATTATGTTACATTTTCTTAGGTTTTTTGCAATTTGCATAACAGTATCAGGTTTATGTTGATCTAAATATGATTCGCGGCCGTAACAAATATTTATTTGTAGAATTGTAATCATAAAAATCATAATACAACTCTCCAAGTTCATAATAAAATCCTATTGATTGATATAGTCATTCAACTTAAAATGTTGTTCAACTTACAACCTGACACTGGCTTACAAATAGCAAAAAACGTAAGAAAATTTGAATTTCGCGGGTACACTGGGCTTAAAACCTTTTTGATATAAGTAAATTATGATAGCATAAGAAGTGCTAAGTTAAGTCAATTGGGTAAGAACTAACAAGTTTGCAATATTTAAAAACAAAATTATAGCTCCAATTGTAATAAAAGTATAGTTACAAAATATACTTCTTGCAATAAAGGCGTACCTAAGATGATAACATTAAAGGCGCAACTAGGATGGTAAAATCTGCCCAGCTGTCTTGCGGACCACCTTGTGGTTTTTTCTTTCTATTATTCATAAATATGTCACACGGAATTTCAGCCTTTAGTATTTTCTATTTCTGATTAAATATTCAACTTGGGTAAGTACTTAAAATCCGCTTCAAATGCTTTTCGGGAATCTGCTGCTGTCATTTTAGTATTGCTACAATTCTGAAAAAAAAAAAATAGTCCTACAAGACTGTGCGTGGTCTCTATAATATGCCACATCGGCTTTTTAGAGCGTTTTGTCTGTCACTCATGCCTGTGTGACAGTCTTTTTCTAAATCTCGATGTGCGCAACGCTCGCTCTGTCATCCTAGTTACGCCTGTTCACCGCTAGACGCGCTAGTGTCTCACGCGACCAACCACTTTCGTCCAATACTTCGTGTGATACTAATGTATGTTCTCGCGCAGGTTGGGGGGTTCTCTTTCATGGGGCATTTCACATGGACTGATGTGCCTGACAGAGAGAAGGCGAGGCGAGGCTCCGATATAGCGCCGACTTGGTTAGTATTCATTACATATTTAGATTCGCCAACGTCTGAAGCGATACCAACAATGTAAGATTTCTAAAATTCTTCAAACAATGATTTTTACGGAAGAATTCTCAGTAAAGCTCGGTGTTGCCGTGACGTCATAGTCCACCACAATTACCAGGAATGGGGTTGTTTCCTGTAAGCTTCGCCGCGAGAGAGCGCTGAGTACGTGTCGCTTATCTAAGTCATCTTGAACGAAAAGCGACCAATCGGCGACAAGACAGGACACTTAGTGCTATCTCGGGACGAAGGTTTTACTTTGTGATGATGATGTTACATAAAGCCAATCACCACTTCAATCTACATGGTCTTCACATGATCTGACCAAGATAATGTCTGGACTTTAAAAGAGAATGTGGCCTCTGATTTTGTTTCGGCTTTTCTTCTTAGAGTAATCAGATAGGAAACGCCGCCCTCATTTAGTTTTAAAAATATGATTGACGTGTAAAAGTGTTTGTACAAACCTACTTACAGAAATAAAATCATAAATCATTTAAAGGTTCCAGTGAATTGAAGTAACAAACACGTGGCGCCATCTACGCGGAAATAATTTGACAGGTGTGTTCGCCATTGCGCTATCGTAGCTGATAAATGAACCTTCTTCGCAGGTCGCCGACGATGGCGGGCGGTCTGTTCGCGATCAGTCGCTCGTACTTCTGGGAGCTCGGTGCCTACGACGAGCAGATGGGTGGCTGGGGCGGCGAGAACCTCGAGATGAGCTTCAGGATCTGGCAGTGTTAGTATACTTTAGTTTACCGATAATGTTACGCCGACTTCGGCGTATTTTCAGCCTAACAAAGCTATGTTAATCAATCAACTCAGCCTATCGCAGTCCATTGCTGGACATAGGCTTCTCCCAGGCTGCGCCACAACACCCTGTCCTCTGCCTTCCGCATCCAGTCTGTCCCAGCCACCTTTTTGAAGTCTTCTGTCCAGCTAGCTGGGGGCTACGCTTGCCGACCCGTGGTCTCCACTCCGGGACTCCAAGACTCGTCTGATCAAACGGCCATCGGTCCTTCGACAAACATGGCCAGCCCACTGCTACTTGAGCATGGTTACTCTGCATTACCATGCAGAGTAACCATGCTCAAGTAGCAGTGGGTGGCTTTGTTACCACAAAGCTAAGCATGGGTTTCCTAATAAAGCAATCAAAGCGGGCTATGACGCCCGTTCATATACTGCAATCAATCAATCAGATTATTTGTGAAACATAGGTGTTTACATAAATAGGTGCGCTATGTTTTGTCATATTATTAAGACATACAAATTTATAAGTGACACATTAGGTGTCATTACATCATGTAACTTAGATTTAGATTTTTTTTTAAATAATTGAGTGTTTCTTTTCACAAGCAACGCAGTTTCCAAAATGTATAATGCTGGAAGGGTCAGTATTTTTAAAGACTTAAAATAGGGTCTACAGTTATCCGTTGTTTTTATATTACACATTGCTCTGACACATCTTGTCTGCATCCTAAATATAAGCTCACGGTCAGTCGACTGCCGGCTGACTGCTACAAGTCCATGCTACCAGTAACGTATCTTTATTTACCTTTTTTGATAACTGAAAGAGTGCATAAGCAGATTTACTCGGGTGTTTACAAAGTTCTTCTATCATGGGTTTCCAAGTAAGCTTACTGTCGATGGTAATACCTAAATCTTAGCACTATTAACTTCTTCTATTTTATGGTTATTATAAGTTACAGCAATATTTGGATGTGGTTGCCGTTGATGAAAGTGCATCACCCTAGTTTTATTTAGATTCTTTACGAGATTATTATTATTCATCCAATGGATGATATTAAGAAGGGATTTATTAATATTATTTTGATAAGTTCTCACATTATTACATTTTATAACAGCTACGCTATTACCGGCAAATAGGATCATTTTGTGTCGTACTGCATATATCAATTGTGTGCTCATATTTAAGGGTGTGGTAATGCCATCAAACTGAACAACTTTCTCCATGGGACAAACAACATAATCGCAACAAAATTATCAATAGTTCCACACAAAACTTCAATACCTACTCGACCCAAATATACGGCTGGCAAATATGACCACACCTTTTTGATATATGTATCTATCGATACTGTAAAATCACGGTGAAAATTACCAATTTTCATGATAACCGACATTTTACGGCCGATAAATGATAACTCTGTCCTCCGCCTTCCGCATCCAGTCTGTCCCACCCGCCTTCTGTAGGTCGTCGCTCTATCTAGGACAGCGTGTTGTGACGTGGCTTGGGAGAGGCCTATGTTCAGCAGTGGACTGCTATAGGTTGAGTTGATATGCAACCCTTTTCTTAGGAAATCCAAGCTTCAAGGTTGAATCGATGTTTTCTTAGGAAATGCAATGTATATCAGATTGACATTCTACAAAGCCGTATTATACCCGTTAATCTACTTGCATGTCTGCAGGCGGCGGCACGTTGGAGACGATCCCCTGCTCGCGCGTGGGGCACGTGTTCAGGAGCTTCCACCCGTACGGCATGCCCGCTCACATGGACACGCACGGTAAGTACACATGGTAACTTCAGGATGTTATCGGTTCCGACTCTAAGCCCAGGTGACCACGGCCGATTATTTAACGTGAAGATATTTATCGCGCATTTGATTTTTATCTATCGCTGTCTTATTACAAAAAACCGGTCAAGTGCGTCTCACGCCACGCGCAGTGTAGGGTTCCGTAGTTTTTATAACAGCCAAGTGCGGGTCGTATTCGCTGACTGATAGTTTCGTACCATGCTCTACAACACAACGACGACGACACAACTACGACACAACTACTCGACTAATAGTAACTACCTACTAATAACTAATAGTCGACTACGATACAACTGACGCTTAGCGCCATCTATCGACATTTCTAAGGAGTTGTTCGAGATTTTACGGTTTGAATTCATTTATTTCTAAAGATTACAAATCACTTGTACTGAAATAAATACTAAAAATTAAAAGATTTTCGAGTCAAATACATTTGGTCGACTATTACTCGTAAACTTGTAAAGCCCACTTAAGTGTGATAGTTTTCCTTTTTAACTTCGTTATATATAGGTACTACTCCCGTGACATTTGAATTTCTCACTACAACCGTTTAGTTGGTAGAGGCGGGGACACTTGACTCTAACGAAAATTGGTACTTTAAATCTTGATAAGTCACGAACGGTTTACTTAATAAAAAAACGGTCTTCCAAACCATTAATATTTTTGGAAGACCTATCCAACGATATCCCACACTATGGGAAGGACGAAAAAAAAATTATCATCCCCACTTTACATGTAGGGGAGGTACTCTATATAATTGTTTTTTTCAAAATTTTATTTTACCATGTTTTCGGCGTCATTAACGTATATACTCATGCCAAATTACAACTTTCTAGTACCAATAGTTTTTGAGCTAAACCTCGGACAGACAGACAGACAGACGGACATGGCGAAACTATAAGGGTTCCGTGTTGACTACGGAACCCTAAAAAAGAGTTTTAACTTTAGACCTAGCCTAAACCTTCAAGCCAGTTACTGTATTTTGAAAAATGTTAAGTTCCTAATGCACAATTAACAACTTAGACTCGGGTATAACGTCAGTTTTTTAATAAGAACTTTTAAATTTGTCGGATTATAGTTCGAATTTCAAAAATGACGCGATTGTTTAAACCTGGTTCTAAAGATAAACCTTGTTTTGTATACCGCCGAAAGTGTTGAGAATCCAACAGCGTGCAACCCAGAGCAAAAATCACATTCTTGGATTTTCAACCCTGCCTCGGTGGAAAGCGCGTTGAAAATCCAGTACGCTAACAAAAACCCCCCCGTGTGTACGAGGGCTGACTATGTAGTTCAAGGTAAGAAAGTTTCACACGCTTAATCACACCATGACGCCGTTTGTCCAACAAGTCCGTGATTTATTGGAATTGATTGCGGAAGTAGTGACCACACCATGATACTTTGGGTTCCATGTTACTCAGAGTTGTACAGCCAGCCTCAAGAATTTGTATGTTTATTATTTGTTTCCATGACATGTTTCAGTAAACTGGTTGGTCCTCAGGTATAAACACGGCGCGCATGGCGGAGGTGTGGATGGACGAGTACGCCGAGCTGTTCTACCTGCACCGGCCGGACTTGCGGGTGAGTGTCCAGGGTACTTCCTGTTTGTATGTTGTGAATGTTTATGAATTGTTTGTTAGGGAATACGCTCTAAAGGATATCTTTAGTAAATATGAGGCTTCTCAACAAGACCTGAGTAAGCGCATGCAGGAGGCTATTGAGTTGGCAGACCTGGTCAAGTATAATGTGTAGAGGTATGAGTCTTTGACAAATACCTGCTCCCGGGGACCCCAACTTATTACACCCTCACCCTCAGTACCTCAGCCAGTAGGTAGCTGTATTAGTGATGATAGCAATAATATGAATAATTTGATTAGCACTACTTATATTTTTTCCGATAAATTTGGTCAAGGTTTTGGTAGCTTGTTAAATCAGTGTTCGCAACAATATGTACTTAATCATTGTTTACCCGGTGCCAGTATTAGCCAATTAATTAGTAATAATAATAATAATTCATTTATTTCAGGTAAATATAACCCATTAAAATCAAACACATATTAAAATCAAATCAAATCAAATCAACACAAATCAAATTAGAATAATAAAAAAATGAAAATGAAAAAAAAATAATAAAATAAAAAAAATAAAAATAAATGAAAAAAAATAATGTAATGTGTGTGTGTGTGTGTGTGTGTGTGTGTGTGTGTGTAATGTAATGTGTGTGTGTGTGTATTTTTAATGTAATATCAAATTGACAAAAATAAATCCCAGTTCAACTGTTATATTATTATATGGGGATAGTTTAAATGTAAGAAAAAATTACATAATTGAATATGTCCATTAGATGTTGCATCTTAATGAGACTAATAATTGTAAATTAATTTTTTGTGCCTTGCCTTCTTCCCATTATTTAACTGATGAGCAAAATAAGCATATTTATAATTTAAATATGTTCATTTATAATAGGACTTGTCGTCACAGTGATGCTATTTCATATTTTGATTGTAATCAATTCATTACTGATTACAAACTGACAAATTATACTATGTATTTGCCACCTAGTTGTAGGAGACAAATTGCTAATCTTTTAGCATACAATATACTCAGTGACACTGGTACTTATAGTGTACCATCGATTACTGTTAGTACTGATACTAATACTACTTTTGATACGCCTTGTAGTTTAAACTATTAGCACCTAATAGTAGACAACGGGTCAGCCACATATGTTGAATGTTGTACATCAAAATATGCAGGGTCTGTCCGGCAAAGAGAGAATAATATTTGACATACTCTAGCAAAGGAGTATCAAACCTATATGTTTTTAAACCATATAACCATATACCAAAAGATAAGTTTATTTATGGAGAACTATGATGTTCAGATGTTATGTTTGACTGAACACTGGTTGAAGGAACATGAAGTAGTGTTTATAAATGATGAAAACTACCGTACAGAGTGCATTTGTGAGAAAAAGTGCTATTCGCGGTCGCTCTTTAGTTCTTGTTTCAAACAAGTTGAAATGTAAACAACGTTTAGATTTAGTTAATCTTTCAATCGAGCGCACTATAGAGTGGTCTTGTGTTGAACTTGAGCGATATGTTATAATTTGCGTTTATCGACCCCCCTCTGGGGATTTTATTAGTTTCGAATCGGTAATGGAGGATTCTCTCAACAGGTTGAAATCAAATAACAAAAGTATTATTTTATGTGGAGATTTCAATATTAATATTTTAGATGTTACTCCATTAAGTATTAGACTTCTCAATCTTTTGAGGTCTTATAATTTAATTAACTTGTTTTTTGAACCTACTAGGATCACAGCTTCTTCGTCAACTTGTCTTGATAGTATATTTAGTGATTATGATGCCAAAAATAAATTAGTGTTAACTGACTTAACGTCCGACCACTGTGGTTTATTAGCTAGCTTCCCCATGCCATTACATAAAAAGCCACATAAACTTGAATGCAGGCCTTATACAGCTAGTCGTTGCAAAATGTTTAAAAATAATATAGCTCATAGAATTACACCATCGATAGTAGAACACGAGAATCCTAATGAAATTTATGGTGCCCTTTTTGATGTTGTGCAAAAAGAATACCAATCCACTTTCAAGACCAAAACTATTAACATTAATGGATCCTCTGTTGGCTTTAGCCAATGGGCTACTCCAGGTATATATAAAAGTAGAGCGAGACTATACGAGTTATATGGTTTGAAAAAATATAGGTTTGATACTCCTTTGCTAGAGTATGTCAAATATTATTCAAAATTATTCGAAAAGATTAGTGCTTTTGCTAAATCAAATTTTTTAGGCGATACAATTAAAAATTCTAATAACAAAGTAAAAACCAATTGGAAAATTATTAATAATGAAACGGGTAAATCGGTTAAACAAGAAAAACTACTTGAGATTATGGTCGACAGCAAATTAGTTAATAAAGCAGCTGACGTAGCTGAGGCATTTAATGAGTTTTTTGCCAATATACCGATACCTACGACTCGCTCCTTAAATTCGTCCTCGTCTAAAGCTGAAAACCTTTTACATAGTAGTGTACCTAAATGTAGTCCTTTATTTAGTTTCGAACATGTAACCCCACGTGATGTAGGTAATGTTTTTAATACACTTAAGTCTAAAAACACCGGTGATTATTGGAGCATCTCCATTAAACTTTTAAGTAAGTAATATAATAGACATCGTAGCCCCCTATCTAGCTGTTACTTTTAATAAATGTGTTGATTTAGGAACTTTTCCTGACCTCATGAAAAGTAGTAAAGTCATACCATTATTTAAATCAGGTAATAAGAATGACGTTGGCAATTTCAGGCCTATTTCTGTCTTACCTGCATTTAGCAAAATATTTGAAAAGTTAATACTCAAGCAGTTGCTAAGACATTTTAATTTAAATAGCCTCCTCCATAATGAGCAATATGGATTTACAAAAGGTCGTTCAACTACAGATGCGGGTGTTGCTCTGCTGAGACACATATTTGACGCATGGGAGAAATCGCAAAATGCTTTTGGAGTTTTCTGTGATGTCTCCAAAGCCTTTGATTGCGTGCATCATGACACGCTTTTGCGTAAAATACGTCATTACGGTGTCCAAAACGAAGCTCTCAACGTAATAATTTCTTATTTACACAATAGGGTCCAATGTGTAGATGTTAATGGTGTAAAATCTTCCGGGCTACCAGTTCAGTTAGGTGTTCCGCAAGGCTCAATACTAAGTCCATTCTTGTTCTTAGTATATATCAATGATTTACCATTCCATTTGAAGGGCATCTGTGACGTTGTACTGTTTGCAGATGATACCTCTCTTATTTTTAAAGTAGACAGGAATAGACAAGATTTTGACGACGTAAACAGTGCACTCTCAATAGTTACAGATTGGTTTACGTCAAATAACCTAGTTCTCAATGCTGGTATCTGGTTATAAAAGGTTATACCAAGCCCAACAAATGTGTTATGAACCTTATGAAGGTGAAGGTGAAGGGCGGGCGTTTTTGAGGGACTGTCTTTTGTAATTTTGACGTTCAAAAAGTGCTGATTCTCAGCCTAATTTAAATAAATGACTTTTGATTTTTTTTTTACTGTGATATATACACATTTTTTTTACAGCCAGAAATGGTTAGTTTCATTTTATCCTCATATTTCATAATTGCTTACCCCCCACTGTATACATAACAGTCGTAATTTCTTCTTCGTACTTTTTGCTGTAATGCCACTAAACTTATTTTTCTTTCTTTAATTTCTGTCTTTCTTCTTTTTCTTTCTTTCTTTCGATGGCACGACAGTGAATTAGATTTTGCTGGCCCAAAACTTCTGTGGCACAAAGTATGCGTCACCTCTTATCCTCTCCTCTGTGCCCCAAAAATGCTGCCAACGTGACCTTTGAGCTGCCACCGACGATACCGTGGAAGTAGCAAAGTTTTAAACTAACATTATCATCAGCCTAACCTTTTCCCAACTAACTAACGAGCGGATTTTGGAAGTCAATAATTAAAGTGTAGTAAAAAAATATTGTCGCTTGACCATGTGGGGGTCAAAATAAAGGGCTTCAGGGTCCAACAATCAAGCCTTTTATTTTGCTAAATCTTAAATTGACAAAAAAAAACATTGTGTTGCAGGCAGGTTTTTTTGATTTATTTGTTTTTTTTTTATGTTTGTAATACATTAATGAATTCCTCCTCTAATAAATATTTTAATTATAATAAATAGATATTTATGCACCTACAAAGGTAGGATATGGTTTAAAGAACATTTGTTATATTATGTATCTCCTCGTGTATTTACCCATAATCAAGCAAATAAATTCTTTGTATTAGGTCAATGTTCAGACTCCACAATTTAGATTCTTGTAAGCCATTCTTTATCAAATACAAATTATTGACATTTCCATGCTTATATATTTTTGAGGTAGCTGTATTTGTTAAGACGACTCCAGACCTGTTTACCATAATATCATTTTATGACACACGAACTCGACCACAGAACAATAATTTGTGCGTAAAGAGGTCCCACACAGCATTGATGCATAAAAGTGTATATTACAAGCATATTACAGCATTTCGGAATTTTTGACAGATAAAATGTAATGACTGTTTTTGACTTAATAACAATACTAGGTCAATGAGTACCAACTAAGGTCAGTTGGTACTCATTCACCTTGTATGTTATTAAGTTCAATTCCATTAATTTAACATTGCACGTGACATTTTGTATTATTTTAAATATTATTAATTTCATTTAAAAATATAAAAAAATAGTAGCCCGCCGGTATCGGAAACAGGGTTCAAGCTACCGGTGGTCATGTGTCATCTAATTAATATTATTTTTATTGACATTATTTTTACATTTTTCCTTTCGACATTTATATATTTTTCTTTGTTTTTATTTTTGTCAAAATCAATTATTACTATATACATTCCATTAATGTAGTTATGTTATCAATTTTAATGTCAATGACCTCTATAAATATTTGTTCGCCTTCGGGTATAACATAGCACTCTTGTAAATTTCTGTAACAACTATGTATTGTACCTGTGTTAACAAATGAATAAATCACTTATGACTTGTGGAAGGAAAATATTTAATTGACCCTCTATGAACGTACTTATTGTCTAATGATGTACGCTTATTGTAATAATTCACAATAAGAGGCACATATTATTTTTAGGATATCAAAATGGCAATTATTTGTGGTTCGATTTCGATGCAAGCAAATAAATGATGTGTATTTGTCAAATCGTCTTTCCAGAACAACCCAAAGATAGGTGACGTCACGCATCGCAAGATCCTGCGCGAGAAGCTGAAGTGCAAGAGCTTCCAGTGGTACCTCGACAACATCTACAAGGAGAAGTTCGTGCCGGTGCGCGACGTGTACGGGTACGGCAGGTGAGAACTAATATCTACTTTATTGGGATGTGAATTGAGTTGATTATAGAGCGACCGGTGAAAAGGTCTTGAAAATATTAAGGTGCAGCGGAAATTAAACTTTAAGTCAAGGCGTTAGAGTTATTTTTAACAGAGATGTTTTGATAATGTATTTTTTGAACTGTCATTTGTTAAGTCTTTTCAAGGTTATCCATTAATTTTCAGCACCTTGTATAGTTATGTACTTATTCTTTGCTTATATTCGTATAATTTTCAAAACGACAGATTATATCCCATCTATACATAATATCTATATATATAAAATTCAAAGTCCTGACTGACTGACTGAGACATCAACGCACAGCCTAAACCGCTGCTCCTAGAGACATGAAATTTAGAGGGTGTATTCTTCGTGAAGAGTAGGTATCCACTAAGAAAGGGTTTTTCGAAATTCCACCCCTAAGAGGGTGAAATGGGGGGATTTTGTCTGTATGAAAAATCTTATTCCTTGAGTTAATAAACTTGAAACTTGGCACGAATACTTATCTAAGTAAATTATGAAGTTGGGCATTTTTTGTTTTTATAAACTACCCCCTAAAAGGGGATTGGTGGGGTTTCAAAGTTTGTATGGAAGAATTTTAGCGCGCGGTCCAATTTACTCGAAACTCAGCATTTATACCTAAAATTAAAAAGAAAGAATAATGTGTATCAGGGTTTTTCGAAAATCCCTGACGGCCTGAAAAGGGGTAGTCAATTTTACAGGGGAGGATTTTACAGCGTGGCTTGATTAACTCGAAAATTGGTATAAATAATCTTTGAGTCAAGTTATGAACACATCCCAAATGATTTTTCAATATTCTACCCCTGTGGGGGTGAAAAGCGGGGATACAGTTTATATGAAAAATCTTATTCGTTAGGTTAATTATCTTGAAAATTGGCATGAATACTCGCCTCTAAGTAAGCAATAAAGTTAATCAATATTAGTTTTTCAAAACTACTCCTCAAAGGGAATATAGGGGTGTTGAAGTTTGTGTGGAAGAATTTGAATGCGCGGTCCGATTAACTCGAAACTCAGTGTTTATACTTTTGACAGTAAATAATTAATAATAAGTATGTAAAGTTGTCGAAAATTGACCCCTGACGGGTCAAAAAGGGGTAATTCGGTTTTTAGGGGAGGATTTGAACTTGAAACTGTATGTTACATTTTCACGCCTGGCAAAGAGATAGATGGCATCCTGGGGAACACATACTTTTTATCCTGGCAGCACGTTCCCGTGGGATAACTTCCGACATCCACGCGGGCGAAGCCGCGGGCCTTCTGCCCGCGGCTAGTGTACGATAAAATAGTAACAAAGAATGTTTGTCCGTTTGTCTGGATGTATGTCCCGGATTGGCGCAAAAACGACTGAACGGATTTGGCTGAAACTTGGTACGAATTGGATTAACACATAAGTTACTTTTAATCCTGGTAGTACGTCCCCATGAAATATATTCCTACATCCAAGCGGGCGAAGCTGGCAGGCAAAAGTTAGTAAGCTGCGATGGCCTAGGACTTAAGGAGAAATGAAGTGATGACTAGTTGACATATCAATACCATAGACAAATCATAAACTTTATAAGTTTAATCATAAAACATGAAACCACTCAGGTTCAAGAACGCCGAGACGTCGATGTGCCTGGACACGCTGCAGCGCGAGCACGACGCCGCGCCGCTGGGCTGCTACCCGTGCCACGCCGAGCTGCAGGCCACGCAGTACTTCTCCTTCTCGCTGGCCGGCGAGCTGCGCGACGAGTTCAGCTGCGCCACCGTGCAGGCCTCCAGGTAATGTGTGCGGTGACCGCCATCTTGGATTTTGATACATCATCTGCCTGCCTTTTCCCAACTATGTTGGGGTCGGCTTCCAGTCTAACCGGATGCAGCTGAATCCCAGTATTTTATTTAAAGCGACTGCCTATCTGACCTGCGCAACCCAGTTACTGGGTAATAGAATAGAATAATTTATTTCAGATAATTAAAAGAAACCTCTAATAAGATACCCCTTGGATACTGATTGTCAGACTTTCCGGCTTCTCACTACGAATGTCAAAGTTTTACAAATGACAGCAGAGAACAACGGTTTAACATGATTTCCGAGGTACGGACGGGTCTCGTTATGAAATGGATGGTCATCCATCCACGAACCGACCTTGTAAACCTTCGATCGACCCGTCCGACTTTTATTATGTAGCCACGAGCCCCTGCATCTTGGATTTTGATGACGACCTTATTTTCAAAATCAGCACCCCGCAAAATTACTAAAAATAAAAATGTTTTTATTTCAGACGCAAAAAGTCCATTCGGTTAGTATACTCAGTCCCAGCTGACTGGTAGTGGGGATGATGACTTTTATTTTAAACTCTAAAAAAAATTTGTTTAACAATATTATAAAACTCGTATCATGAGGTAACCGGCACGTCCTAGAACCAAAAATTCGAAGACATGTGACATCTACAATTTCACCACCACTACTCACAAAACGATGAGGAGTTGAGTGATATCTACCAACCCGCAATGGGCCCGCGTGGTGGATTACAGCCCACTCCCTCTCGAAGAGAGGAGGCTTGTGTCCCAACAATGGGAACAGTATAGGCTGATTAAGCTATTATAAAAAGTTTAAAAGCTTAAAAAGTGGTCAAGTTAAAAACGTTTCAAAATAACTGCTAGACAGAGACGGCACTATCCAGAAGTGACGTCACGACGATGTATCTTCACAGTAGTGCCATTCATTGTCCGTACCGCGTGACAAGGACGGGAATAATCCCTTCCAAAAACTTTTAAATGTGAGCTACATATTTCCACCGATTTTACAGATTTTTTCGATTATCTCATTTTACTATGACTTCTTTGAAATAACATTATTTGTTCGAATATTTCTAATATTTGTCATCATCCTTGTTGTTAGGATTCTATAGGAGCGCGTGCGCACGATGGAGGTGCATCGTTTGCGCGAATAAAATAGCATCCATGTCGAACAGTGTGTGTGTCTGCTTATTGGACAACGGAATACTTACACTTTTTAGGGTTCGCTACCCAAAAAGGAAAAACGGAACTCTTACAGAATCATTTCGTTTCCGTCCGTCTGCTCGTTTGTCTGTCTGTCAAGACATTTTTTTTCCAGATCAAGTTCGAAAGAAAAGAGGTATCAAGTTGAAATTAATATCAAATACTTAGGTCTACGGGTATCTGTAAAAAAATCGGCTTCTTAACACAATCAAAAAACGTCCAAGACCATTTATGCACAAACAAGAGAGGCAATTCTCGTAATTTTAAGAACGTTCACAGTCTGAATGCCAATTCTCGTAATTTAAAACGTTCAAAATCTAGTCGCAGTCTCATCTCGGCGACAAACAAATGTCAAAAACTTGTAAAAATGTAGGGAAATTAGAAATATTTTTTGACAGATTGACACTGAGATCAGACTGTGAACGTTCTTAAAATTACGAGAATTGCCCCTCTAATCTCAGTCTCAATCTGATTGTAAATTTATAAGCTGTATCGTGAATTACCACTTAGTCGTCGGTCACTCTCCATGGTTCCAAAAGATTTTTAAACTGCCAAGTAAATTTTTTCCTACAATCCGGAGTGAAGCCGCGGGAAGCCGGCCACAGCTTTGAAACGGAACCCTCCGGGCGCGATCTTACTCGCACCTGTACGGTTTTTTTTTATTTGTATTTTGCAGAATATTATGTGTTAGTTTATGCTAAATAAATGTAATATCTATCTTAAGTAAACATTTTTTCACAGGGCCGCCATCTTGGATTTTGATTTCAGCACCTTGTAAATAATACTTAATGCTCGGGTTACACGAGGATAATGTTTTAAGCTGGGATATCAACATTGTGCTAGTAAGCTAGTCACTCTGGCGTGTATACAGAGCTATCCTTATTGTTAGGCCAGTGAGCTTGTGAGAGCAGTGGTGGCTCAGTGGTAACTGCTGTCGCTGCAGGTTATAGGTCGTAGGTTCGAACCTACGCGCTTTACTTTGTGTACATTATTTCATCACCACTGCTCTCAGAACGGTGAAGGAAAACATTGTGAGGAAACCGACATGTCCTGGTACCAAAAATACGAAGACATGTGATATCTACCAACCCGCACTGGGCCCGCGTTGGTGGGTCGTAATATCTCAGTGCGAGGAGGCCTGTGTCCCAGCAGGGGAAACGTTATAGGCTGATTATGCCATGCTCAGCTAGTAAGATTATTGAGTATGGTGGGTTTCTATATGTTAACTGTTTGTATTTCCTGTGCGTGTCCCACATAAAATATGTTACTTCCTTTCTTTCATGTAGCAAAAGTAAAACCTAATCTCCCCTCTATTAGGACTGCCCAAGACGATCACTCGGCGGACTCCAAGGTGGTCGTGATGACGCCGTGCCACGGCAACGGGCGCGAGCAGAAGTGGCGTCGCCTCAGCACCGGCCAGCTGCAGCACGCGCAGAGCGGGCTGTGCCTCGCGGCCGCGCGCGACGTGGGCGACGTGCAGGCCGCGCCGTGCCGCCCGGACGCGCGCACGCAGTACTGGACCATCGACTACACGGAGGATAATAACTTCCATGCTAGTAAGTCATCACCTTCCTGCCCTCGTCCAACATTGCTTGTGTTCGGCGCAACACGTTTTACTTTCCCGTTCTCCCCGGTCGACCGTCACGCTATCGTTGACTCCCTCTCCTGCTAGTAAGTGTAATACAATTACAAAACATTCATATGTTCTGCTGCATGCATACGAGTATATGTTCGCATAACGTAGTCATTTACAGTTTGTTTGCAAAAAACTATCTCAATCATCGTATGCTCTATATATATGTGAGCAAGAAAAGTTGGTCTCCCGACGTTACTTGTGGCTTATCACGGATTAGTTGCTTCACGTTTGAGGTATGGCATGAGGTATCATCTTTTGGGGCATTGCTACTAACTGGAATAAGGTCTTCAAATGTCAAAAAAGATGCATCCGTGCAATATGCGGTCTACAAAAAACTGAGAGCTGTAAGCAGTATTTTACAAAACTAAAAATACTCACAGTACCATCACTGTATATCTTTGAAATGGCCCTTTTTATCAAAAAACATCCATATTTATTTGAAATAGTGACGAGATCACGCAACAGAAGTAGAAATATATTTACAAAAATAATACACACGCAATATAAAACTACTCTTTATTGGAAAAGTACATTTGTCATGGCGCCTAAAATATATAATAAAATTCCTAAGGACATTAGAGACTGCAATAACATCCTTAGATTCAAAAATATTTTTTTTTAATTTCTTAACGAACTCTCATTTTACTCAGTAAAGGATTTTTTAGACTTAAAATGATTTTGCTATGTTTTTATTATTTCTTTCCTCTTTACTGCTTTAATAAAGCGTTAATGTCTGATTGAGCGCCTTGTGAACTGTATTAATAATTGTTTATTGTTTAATTATTATTATTATTATAAATTAGTATGCCCATGAGGCTGAGCACAGCAGCACAGCATGAACTCGTTGTATATTGTAAGACCTTTATAACCCGTGTATCACAAAATAAATGTTTGATTTGATTTGATAACTTGACAAAATGTTGGGAAGAGCTGGTTTTTGAACGAAGTTCTTTAATGATGCTTGCGGTAGGAATTGACTGGTAGAAATCGTCACGTAAGGATCTCTCTCTCACTTTCTATCTCTCTGTGTGTCTCTCTTTCTTTTTATTATATACGAGTGTGTTTGCGTGCGAGTATCGCGTAAGCCCCACGTTTACCCTCCTCAATACGAGTATCTATAATCCCTTTTGCTCATATTGACGCAGTTCTCATTTTTACATTGCAAAACCAAGAGAGAATGAATCGGTGCCAAAAATCACTAAAGTTTATTTATTAAAACTTAGACACACTATCTTTACAGGATGACCCTAATGCAATAGTGGTTAGCAAATACACACCAAATAGAATGAAAAATCAACTTACGCCTAATACATAAAAATCTAAATTTAAAAAAATACAAAGCACTTTAAACAATACATAAAAAATCAAATCTTTAAAAATACAAAACTTTATTTTTTTATTTTTCACTTTTAGTGGTTTTTACGTCCCTTCCCGAGTTGTCATACTCGTACGAGTTCTCGGGACGTGACATATTCGTGTAATTACGTAACATATTCGTGTAACAACGTCGACGTCTTTGTCCACAGGTGACTTGAGATTCGGCGCTGAACGAGAACAGAGACTGAACAGATTGCGAGGACAACGGTATGTTGTATTGACTTATACATAACACCACGAACGGCCAAGGAATGAAAATGCTAAAAAATAACCGCAAGGTGCTTAACATTTTCATTTTTTGACTTTATGCTGAAGTTTTTTCAATCTCGTGCAATATTACCGGCTCTTCGCTGGAAACGTTATTTTGTTATGTAAGTAATTTAAAAATAAAACATTAATTTCAGAACTGCCCGGTTAGTATACAAATATCGTTAGAAACTAATGTATGTACAGTAATGTATTTCATTTTTCTGGTAGAAGTATTTATTTTAAAAACTACGCCACATGCATGTAGGCGTGTCCATTGTACCTGTGTGCAAAATAAGGCTCGTTTACCAAAGGTTGTCTTATAAGAGCGCCCATTTTATTGCCTCATGTATAATTTCTACATTTATGTCTGTAATTCGTACGGTGTACATCATAAAGAGTATTCCATTCTATCGTATTCTTGCTTGGCTGTTCCCGTGACCCAAGGGCTGGCTACCCAGGCCACAGGCATTGCCATACAACCTGGCAATGCCGCCAGTCTCTTGGGCACATAACTAGTCGACAACGATGCTGAAGAATATTTCTATGACCTTTTATGCCTCGTTGGTCTAGTGGTCGCAAGGGCTACTGCTGAGCAAGACGTCCTGGGTTCGATGCCCAGGTCAGTCAAAGTGATGTTGAGTGTTTTCATCAGGAATTTCTCAGTAACATCCGGAGTGTGGATGTGTGCCGAGATCTGTGCGGCTGATGGCAATAGGCTCGCTCCCTGCCACATGGGACTTGAACATGACAGAAAATGTGTGACACCCACATCGCAGGATGTTATGCATGTAGAATATTTTACTGGTTTTGTTTTCTATCTGTAAGGCCCGATGGCACCACAAATCGCTAAACGTATTAAAAATATTAAAAATGCTATTATCAATTAAATTGTAGGTTTTAATTTTATTTCATATGTTATTTATTATACGATAAGATAATGCTTATTTGCCAAAAACACTGTTTTAAGTTTCCTTATATTCTACATTAATAGCTAGGTTTACACAAAGAAAAACAAATATAACATGTAAAGGCAGTATTTTGCTTATGAACTCCACCCTAGGGCCATGGTCCACTAGGTGGAGCCCATGTGTGGTATTACCATATAGTGAAAATGCGCATTATATTAATATGATTGTCACAGTTGAGAGGCATATGAGAAAGCGTAAACATTGAAAAGTTGTCTACACACATCAAAAGTGTCTAGGGATCAAGTACATTATTAACTATAAAAAAATATCCAATTAATATTTACCAAATCTAGTCTTCCAGACTGGCTTCTTACTTTAATTCCTATGTTTAAGTTAACAACTTATCCCTATATTTTGTAAAAATTGGCAGTTGATTTTCTATTTTAATAAAAATTTAAGGATTTTTTTTTATTCAAATAGTGAAATTAACTAAAGAGAATCAATCACGATCCAAAAAAGTTAAAATAATAATCCTCAATTGCGGCGATACTCTAAAACGTACTTGATCCCTAGACACTTTTGATGTGTGTAGATTTACAACAGTGAAATTAAAACAATAAAGAAATATTTTGAGCAATGTGCACTATGTGTAAGTTTATGTGTGTGTGTGCGTGAGAGAGAGAGTGTGTATGTGTGAGTGACTTTACATAACTAACTGCATTCTCTAGAATTTCATTGTTTCTGTTCCCGTTCAAGTTGTTGTTCCCGTTTCAGGTTTACTTTAAGACATGGCAGGTGTGTTTTTGACTACTTTTTTATTGTTTTTTTTTACTAGCCTACGCTGTCCCTCTCCTGGGCAAAAGCCTGCCTCCACTTCTTCCATCTTCCGCGAGCCCGCGCGTCCTCATTTCAATACTGACGGAACCTATGCAGGTCGTCACGTGGTCTACCACGACCACGCCTCAATGTCTCAGGGCACGGCCTATTAGTTGTCTGTTATATTTTCACGCCAAAACAGCTGAACAGATTTAGATAAAATTTAGCACACCGGTAGACCTGGGAGAACGAATACATTTTATCACTAGAGAATGCTCTAATTTCCGCCTTTCCACCATTTACGCGGTTGAAGCCGCGGGAAAAAGCTATTCGAATATATATTTCGCCGGCTGGCCGTGCCGAACCATGCCGACCCGAACACATTCGATCGATCCGTGCGACTTAGCCACGAGCCTCCCCGTTCTGATGTTGTTTAATGAAAAGAGAATGTTGTTGTGCAGTCGTATCTCGCGCTCGCTGCTGTCGTACGCGGAGCCCGCGCCGCCAGCAGGCCTGCGCAGGCAGGGCGCCAACGGGACCGAGAGGCGACGCACGCACAAGGTACGCTTAGTTAGCACAGTCATACTGCTGCCCTTTGCACATTGTTTATACAGACACTATTCTATCTATCATTCTAAAGATGATGAATAATATCGGAAATGTTCAGACAATAATTTATGGCGCTAGTATGAAGTCACATCGTCGTGACGTCACTTCTATGATAGTGCCATCTTTGTTTAGCAGTTATTTTAAAACGTTTTTAGCTTGGCAATTTTTTAAGCTTTTTCACATTAAATAATATCATGCAGACAATATTTTTTTTGGATCAAAATTAATAAAACGTCACTTCAATCGAATCGAAATACTAAAATTGTATAGTAATTGCCAAGGAATGGGTAAGGCGAACCGCAGCGTTTTTCGATGCGTTGGGTGTGGCCCCAGGCGACTGTAATATGGTGATGTTCTGTCCTCCACAGAGAACGCACCACAAACGCCACGGGCGCAAGCGCTCGCACTCGAACAAGAAGAAGATCAAGAACAAGTTCATCTTGAAGCTGCTGCGCACGCTCATGAACGGCACCGAGGAGCACCTGGAGGTGGACATCCACTGCAAGCACAAACAGCTGTTCCCCAACAACACCTTCGTGAGGGACCTCGTCACCATGCTGAATGATAAGAATGTTAAGGTAAAGTTGTCACTATAAAGTCAAGTCAAAACGTCGCTTTTCATCAGACGAGGTCGAGGTCAAGAAAAGCTCCACCAAGCAGAAAAAAAACGGAGAAACTTCACAGACGATGATCTCTGAAGTTTTGTTAGTTGATAAATAAATAAAAACTTTATTCAGTTCAGAAAAAACACGGTACAATATTAAAAAAAAAACTAGTAACGGATTACATAGGAGCCATAGATGCAAAATTTTTACAAATATTCCGGACCCCACACTAGGATTCTGTGTGTCGTGGGGTCCAGTTAGTTTATATATAATATTAGTATGTCTTTCCGCGCTAATACTTCAATTATTCCACTTAAAAAGCCTTCCCATTGACCAACTGCCTCCCCCTCCCCCCAGGTGATCAACAACGGGCGCATATTCGAGCGCAACAAAGTGACGGAGCTGGAGTCGCACTCGCCGCAGCGCGTGCTCAACAAGATGGACGTCGCGCGGCCGAGCGCGCCCGAGCGGCCCCGAGGCGCGGCGGGCAAGCCCAGCGCCAGGGAGGGGGTGAGAACAACCACTAGTAGGCTCCAATCACATCGAGATGGCAGCGGCCGGCAGCGAAGCGGCGAGCAGTTTCAGTGTCATATAATTTTAAACTTTATCTACTTAATTAAAAGACCGGTGTCGCTTGAGTAGCTCGCGCGTCCGCCCGCGGCCGCTCGCGGCGACACGAACATCATTATGGTGCATTCTGGCGTCGCTGCCGGCCGCTGCCGTTCCGGTGTGAATCGGCCCTTACGCTACCAGCTTTTTTGGGCGTGGTCAAAATCGGAGGTAACCGCCGTCTTGTTTTTAGGGTTCCGTACCTCGAAAGGAAAAAACGGAACCCTTATAGGATCATTTTGCTGTCGCGCCGTCAGTATGTCTGTCAAGACCCGTTTTCTCAGGAACGCGTGGAGGTATCAAGCTGGAATTTATATCAAATACTCAGGTCTATAATACCTTTAAGCTGTAACATAATCAAACTTCTATGTCAACGAAATCAAAAGAAACAGCAATTTAAGCCGCATATTTTCAAACTCCTTTGTACCAGATTTCTAAATAGTGACTAACAAACTTTGATAAAAAAACTTGCCATCATTCATCAGCAGACTTTTTCAAGGCTGCTGCAAGGCTAGTGTAGGTATTTCAGTTATATTATAAAATAAATGATATGTGTTAATATAAAATAAAGGATTACCAAAACGATTAAGAGTCCTTTGTCTTTAATGTGGAGCATACATTAAAGACAAAGGTCTCTTTATCGTTTCAGTAATGTATGCTCAGTTTAATGTATGCTCCTCCAGCTTTCCATATTGTAATGTTATTATGGATTTCATTTTGCAATAAAAATACCTACAGGTTTGTACGGAACCCTCGGTGCGTGGTTTTTTTAATACATTTCACAAGTCTACAACGCCATGCAAACTACGAGTACCTGGCGTCACACAAATCCTGCATCGCGCAAGCACGGTTATCCGCGCGACTAGTATATACAGGTTGGATTTTGAGATGGGGCAGTAAGGAACCACTTTACCCGTAGTAGATAAAGGATTAGTGACAGTTGAGCTCTTATAAGGATCAAAAAACTACCAACAGGTTTGAGGACTAGAAAAGTCAGAAATCACAAAAAACATTCCCCATACTTTTCGCAGGAAATGAGACTATAACTTACATATACGCAATGTCTATTTTTGTCTTTGGACAAATCCTATTTATGACAGTCACTTGTTTTCTGCCAGTTAAGTATGCTTCAATCAATTTTAACATCTTGCCTCTAATGCCATAATAGCGTTCTAACTTGCTTAATAATATATCATGATCTACATGATCAAAAGCTTTTGACATATCCATTGGTAGTTTTGCAATAGCTACTTTTTGTCAACATTCAGCACAATTTTCGAGAATAACTCATATACTGCTTTCAACTCAAGTGTTTCCACTTCGACCGGAACCTTGAGTGCTAAAGTACAAATTCTCCCACAGCCTCCAAAACAACGCATTAAGAAACAGAAGCCGACCTCGTCATCAATGTCCAGTAACAACGCCGTCGCGCCGTCTGCGCGGCCCAAGGGCATCGCGCGGATCGAGCTGCAGCAGTCGGGGCGCGGGGACAGCAAGAAGATCGTCGTGGAAGACTTCGTGGAGGCGAAGGGTACCAGTGTCCCGGCGACTGCCAAGGAGAGTAAGGTTGGTCCTGTTTATATATTTATCTTTACGTATTATAAACTAGCTGTGGCCGCGGCTTCGCTCACGGGACTGGCTATTCTATTGGCATTATAAGTTAATCGGAACGTGAAGTCTTAGTATATTCGTAATTTCCTCTTCATTTTCGATCGGTTTGTTAAATTTGTTAATTTGTTTGTTTGTTTGTTATCTATGGCTTAAGTACAAAAATGAAAGAAAATAGTTTTAATTCATGACCACTCCTGGGTCCCGACAGTACGCTAGCATTCGTTTCCGATACCACACGTTGGTCAGTTGCATCATCGGACATGGACTTAAGCCAGACTGATAATTTCTGTTTTAATAAATTCTATTACCATTTATTACACACATATAGTGATATAGTGATGCTTATTTCATAAGACATCTCTTTCAGCACACCAGAGACAGGACAATAGATACAGAGATGTAGACAGCGTGTGAAAGAGTAAAGGAGACAAAAAAAAATACATACTTTTACAACATACATAATTCTTCTACTTATATTATTACAAAGCTTAGAGCTAATGTGGTTGAAGTGGCGACTTACAACGCAAACTTGTAGAGGCTTGCAAATTCTTTCAGAGCGTCGCTTTTTATAAGGTGCTGAGTTGCCGAGGTTCGTAACGCAAAAGCAACATCTTTTGCTTTCCGACCCTTTCTTTCATAAGCACTGTTTCTACAACGAACAGCTGCCTTTTTGCGAGAACCTCACAAGTGAATATAAATCAGTAGTCGGAAATCGAATATGTTTCTTCGTACTCCGAATCGAGACGTTGTAAGGAGTAGACGTGTGTCGATTGTCGCGAGTGATTTTTTTCTCTAAATTCTGTGATTGGCTACTTTTAGCAATTTTCGATTCCTTGTTACTCATTAAGTGATATAACGCGTTAGTTACTCCCACTGGGCGGTCCTAGAGAGGGATGCAACTATTTTTGTGAATTACACTCGAAACAATAAACTATAAATTGCCTGTGATTGGCTGGATTCGATCCAGCTACTCACCGGCCGCCGACCCGCTTGCTTAGCTATCGCGCCACCGCTCAAGTAGCAGCGGGTCTCGGAACTTCACTCCCCACAGTCCCCACTGCGCCGCAAACAACAGCTCCGCTGCAACCGCTACGACGTGCTACGACCGCTACGACGGGCTACGAGCTACGAGTCAACGGATCGGCTACGAGCAGTGCTGCTGTGCTACGATAACGTAAAGACTAAGGACGTGACGCGGGGCTCTGTTTACGTTAATTATATCATACTTGCTAAGTATCGTTTGGTTACTGCGTACTTTTAATAAAATGGCAAGTTTACAGCGCACTCCCTAACACGTCAAAAATTCAAACAATCAGCCTCAGTCAGACTCAAACTCAATCGGAACACATCCAAAATTCCCAAATCAAGGACACTAATGTCGAGATCCGCACGTCTAACGAAGACATCCGGGAATCAATGCGCTTTATTAACAAACAATTTGAGGATATGAAAAAGGAGGTCGAGGATTTAAGGAAAGAACGACAGCAGCAAAAACAGTACATAGAAATTCTAGAGAGGAAAATTCTTGACCTTCAGCACAAGTCACGATCATCTGGAATCGAAATCCGCAATATTCGCCAGGATAATTCTGAAACCACCCCCAGTCTTATAAAAACAATTTGCAAGATTGTTGATGTCGTTGGAGTCCTTATCATGGAATCAGGCATACGCGAGAGGGCGATAAGCAGGTAATAGTTCAAACCGAAAAATGTCTTCAGGATCTCGTTAACATAAATATGTGACTCATTTGTACTCCTGAGTTCATTCTAAGTTTAATTATATTCATCCTTTTTATTATCTGTAAAGCCAACCACACGTACACTACTCTCACAACGACACGTACACTACTTTCACACCCACACATATGTAAAAATCCAACAAACACAAACCGCAATTTACACTAACACTATTGCTCTCTCACACGTAGATCCTACTTACCTAAAATGGCGTTCGGTCATCCTCACAGACCCCAAATATATTACAATACGCACTCTAAGCCACTCGTATTTGTCCCCACGTTTAGTAATCATATTTCTATTTTTAAACCTAGGGAACTCCTTCTCCTGTAGTCCTGATGACTGCCATAAGTATATCAACCCAGATGATAGTAACTTCAACGTGTTGCGTATTAACCTACGAAGTGTCAACAAAAACTTCAACCAGCTTCAGGTGCTGCTAAATTCAATAAACATTATAAAATAAATAATAAAATAAAATTTATTTTCTTCAGGACACCAGGTCTCCACCCCGAGGAACAATGTCTGGGACATTGTTCCTCGGGGTGGAGACCTAGTGTCCTGAAACACAGGTTTCGGCCTAGCTTAGGCACCAGTCTCCCACAATATTGTAACGTGTATTAATAGCTTATTACTAAGCAGTACTTGTTGACTTTTAAATATTGTGGTGAGAAAATAAATTTTATTTTATTATTTATTTTATAATGTTTATTGAATTTAGCAGCACCTGAAGCTGGTTGAAGTTTTTGTTGCTCAAATCGTTTGTTAATAAAGCGCATTGATTCCCGGATGTCTTCGTTAGACGTGCGGATCTCGACATTAGTGTCCTTGATTTGGGAATTTTGGATGTGTCAGGTTCCGATTGAGTTTGAGTCTGACTGAGGCTGACTGTTTGAATTTTTGACGTGTTAGGGGGAGTGCGCTGTAAACTTGCCATTTTCTTAAAAGTACACAGTAACCAAACGATACTTAGCAAGTATGATATAATTAACGTAAACAGAGCCCCGCGGCACGTCCTCAGTCTTTACGTTATCGTAGCACAGCAGCACTGCTCGTAGGCGATCCGTTTACTCGTAGCTCGTAGCCCGTCGTAGCGGTCGTAGCACGTCGTAGCGGTCGTAGCACGTCGTAGCGGTTGCAGCGGAGCTGTTGTTTGCGGCGCAGTGGGGACTGTGGGGAGTGAAGTTCCGAGACCCGCTGCTACTTGAGCGGTGGCGCGATGGCTAAGCAAGCGGGTCGGCGGCCGGTGAGTAGCTGGATCGAATCCAGCCAATCACAGGCAATTTATAGTTTATTGTTTCGAGTGTAATTCACAAAAATAGTTGCACCCTCTCTAGGACCGCCCAGTGGGAGTAACTAACGCGTTATATCACTTAATGAGTAACAAGGAATCGAAAATTGCTAAAAGTAGCCAATCACAGAATTTAGAGAAAAAAATCACTCGCGACAATCGACACACGTCTACTCCGTACAACGTCTCGATTCGGAGTACGAAGAAACATATTCGATTTCCGACTACTGATTTATATTCACTTTGTGAGGTTCTCGCAGAAAGGCAGCTGTTCGTTGTAGAAACAGTGCTTATGAAAGAAAGGGTCGGAAAGCAAAAGATGTTGCTTTTGCGTTACGAACCTCAGCAACTCAGCACCTTATAAAAAGCGACGCTCTGACAGAATTTGCAAGCCTCTACAAGTTTGCGTTGTAAGTCGCCACTTCAACCACATTAGCTCTAAGCTTTGTAATAATACTAGCTTCTGCCCGCGGCTTCGCCCGCGTGGATGTCGGAAGTTATCCCACGGGAACGTGCTACCAGGATAAAAAGTATGTGCTTCCCCAGGATGCCATCTATCTCTTTGCCAAATCAGAATTTCAGTGGTTTAGGCGTGAAAATGTAACATACAGTTTCAAGTTCAAATCCTTCCCTAAAAACCGAATTACCCCTTTTTGCCCCGTCAGGGGTAAATTTTCGACAACTTTACATACTTATAAAATTACTTTAAAAAATTTATTTTCTCACCACAATATTTAAAAGTCAACAAGTACTGCTTAGTAATAAGCTATTAATACACGTTACAATATTGTGGGAGACTGGTGCCTAAGCTAGGCCGAAACCTGTGTTTCAGGACACCAGGTCTCCACCCCGAGGAACAATGTCCCAGACATTGTTCCTCGGGGTGGGACCGTACTAAAGCGTTACCTACATTGACTTTGACACAGTAATCCTGACCGAATGTTGGCTTAGTAAAGTCGGCCATCTACCAGTTTTAGACGGCTTTAAGTCTCACGCAACAGTAACCAACTCTAATCAAAACGATGGCATCTTAATATACACTAGATTAAGTCTACAAAGTACCGTGTGGGAACCGGACTTCGAAGGAGGAAACTGCCTAATATGTCAGATAAATCAGAAGCTTACAGTGGTTGTTACTTATCGATCCCCATCTCTTAACTCAACACAATTTTGAAAGATTTACATCTAGCCTGAATGCTGTCTACGGAGCAATCTCCTCTTGCACTAATATTGCCCTTATTGGTGATTTAAACATCGATATAAGGCCGGACAACAGGAACGATCAGAGTTTTGATTACCTATTACTCTTAATGCCTCTCAAGGTCTCTTGCCAACTCACCTTTTCCCCACACGCCTCGAACACTGTATTGATCACAATACTTCTCAAGTCTAACCTCACATCTACCACACTTGTATTGGACTCGCATATTACCGATCACAAACCTATCGTACTATCTATTACTCACGCCAATCCGGTACGTAAAGTAAGTCATGTTAACACTGGTCTAGACTATGAAGCAATCATCTCAGAGCTAGAAAAGGGGGACTTTTACATATACATATACCACCTCGAAGATGTAAAAGCAGCCATCTCAAAACACTCAAAGCTAGTCAAAGTTCCAAGGCGTAAAAAAATCATTAAACCATGGATGACTCCTGGTCTCCTAAGATGCATTCATAATCGAGACAGAATGCACATGAATTCAACCAAAGACCCTCACAATGAATTTCTCAAAACCACTTACACTCGCTACCGAAACTTTTGTAATGAATTACTTGAAAGTTAAGAACATCTTATGAAACGAATGAACTCGAAAAAGGCAGGAATAACCCTAAAAAGTTGTGGACAACAATTAAAAGAATAACCAGCACACATAAAATACATTCCTCCCCCACTGAACTCCTAAAACTTCACGATAATCCAGAAAACTCCTCAAATGAGGTTTCCCAGTTCTTTTGTAACGTGGGCAAAGGTCTGGCGGAAAATATTACATCTCGGAACCCTGCCTCTCCAGCAATCTCCTGCAATCCTTCCACTTCTTTAAGGCTCACGCATACCCCCCCAGTCAACTCACTTGCTCTACTAGAAGTGGACGAAGCTGAAGTAGTCACTTATCCTTCAACTACGCAGTGACTGCGCCGTCGGTTGGGATGGGATATCATCTCTCTTATTGAAAACCTGCCGTCACATCCTGGTCCCAGTCATCACATACCTCTGCAATCGGTGTTTAGAAACAGGTACCTTTCCGAATGCTCTCAACAGGGCAATAGTACATCCCATCTACAAGAGCGGGGACAGGAACTGTGTCAGCAATTACAGACCCATAGCAGTTCTCCCTGCTCTCTCGAAAATCCTCGAAAGGATTCTCAGTAATGGCCTTAAGAGCAAAATATCACATTATTGCTTCGAATCAGTATGGCTTCCGCTCGGGGGTATGGACTAGGACAGTATGGCATCCTAATTAGGATGCGATACTTGACTTCACACAACAAGTTGCAATGGATTTGACAATAAAACCAAGTGCTTTGGGTATCTTTTTAGACCTTTCTAAGGCATTTGACACAGTTTCTGTTCCCAAACTTATCCTTAAGTTAGAGTCAATAGGCGTACGTGGTGGACCTCTCCAAATTTTCACTGACTACTTAAATAATTGCTCTCAATGTGTTAAAATTGACAAGTACATTAGTAATGAGATAACTGTCACTTACGGCGTTCCACAAGGGAGCATCTTGGGCCCCACGCTGTTTCTGATTTATGTCAATGAGCTGTGTAAGATTCAACTGCCCAACTGCAAGATCTATGCCTATGCAGATGACACAGCGATTCTAGTCAGTGGGCCCACATGGGATCTTGTTAAAACAAAAGCAGAGGCAGCTCTGTCTGTAATAATGCAATTGCTTAGCTCAAATTTACTCACTCCCAACTTGCATAAAACTAATTACATTCCATTCGCAATCCGTCGTTACACTACACTACCACAAGATTTCTCTATAACAGCCCACTCTTGCCTGATCTCAGCCGGACCCTGTGCCTGTCCCATACTCATCAGAACCGATAGTGTAAAATATTTGGGTGTACTAATAGACGATGGGCTAAAATGGGAAAAGTAGATTGATGCCCTCACCACCAGAACACTACGCCTCATACACATCTTCAAGTCACTCAGGGAGTCAGCTAATGCAGATACGCTTAAGATGGTCTACTACGCTCTGTGTCAATCGGTTCTTGGATATTGTATTACGGCTTGGGGTGGTGCATGGAAAACTAAATTTCTTAGAGTAGAAAGAGCGCAAAGAGCAATTCTCAAAGTGATGTCGAGGCAACCCTACAGATACCCAACAGCGGATATTTATTCCGACTGTATGGTTCTAACGGTCCGGCCAGCTCTTTGTGCTACGATCGGTCCTAAGAAAACATGCCTGCCTGCCACCCTATGATAGCAATAAACGAACACTTCGTCTCCCACGCACTCAAAACAAAACCAGTTTTGCTAAACACCAATACTACATCCTAAGCACTCACTTATATAAAAAAATTCACCAAGTGCTGTGTATCTTAAACTTAAATACACAAATGGTAAAATCAAAAGTAACAGAGTGGCTTCTACAGAAGGACTATGCTTTTACAGAGTCCTTACTCTCCTTCAGCGCCTAATGTCTACTTATACTTTACACACAATACGCTCACACTTACATATAAAAAATACATTTACTCAACAAACATAACCCTCACAACACATTCATATATTCTTATATATACTCACACACATACAACACACTCACGCAGACACAACCTACACTTCCTTAATACATAACAACGGCACACCGCTCATCAACTTTATCAATATATTACTAATATTAATTAGGATAGTTTTATAATAGAGGAGTATGGAAGAAAAAGACATGTTGCGCCGACCCCAAATAATTTGGGATAAGGGCAGGAGAATGATGATTAATTAGGATAGTTTTGTTTTGTTTTTTTTTTTTTAAATTAATTTTATCGGTTCTCTTTTTGGTTTTTTTTTGTTCTGTTTCCACGAACTACTAAGATTTAACTGTAAAGGATGGATCGACACACGTCTATTTCTGTCATTAACTTGTTAATTAACTATGTTTAAAGACCCCCATGGCTGATCACTGTCTCTTAAGATACAGGTTTACCTAGTTTAAGAGGCAGGGCAATAATACTTTAGTACAGTTTTAACATAGAACCATGTATACAATGCATAGTACCTATTTCATAACGAACAACATTGTACACCCGCTGTTGTTACAGTATGTCTTTTTAATTTAATTTATATTATTTGATATCTCCTATATGTATGTACTATGATACTCCGTTGGTCGAAATAAACGTTATTATTATTATTACTGCTCTCTGTGCCGTAAATACAAGTCATGTTTTGTCCCCATCGCAGCGCAAGCGCAAGCACCGCCACCGCGCGCCCCTCCCCGCCGCGCCCCCCGCGCCCCCTGCGCCCCCCGCCGCGCTCCCTGCCGCGCCCCCCGCGCCCCCCGCGCACAGTATGGAGTACACGCGTCAGGTGCTGCAGAAAAAACTGGCCGACAAGCTGGGAGAGGACACGGGGTGAGTACATACTCATTTCTAGTCACGATAGGACGGTTGCACGACACATTGCACTATATGTGCAAAATTAAATAAATCGGTCGTGTCGTGCAGTATTTAGGTCATACGTCACCATTACATTTTGCACACAATATTTTTCTTCAACTACAACACACACTTTAAATTCAACGCCTACTTTAAAATATGTATTCTAGAGTTGGCCTTGAATTTAAAGCTTTAGGTCAGAATCAGAATCTTTATTTGTAAACATAGGTAGGGTTACACAGGTGTTTAAGTTTTGTACATGGAAGGGTGTCCGTGGAGTTTCTTGCCCGTTCTTCTCTAAAGGAACCTACGCTTTAGAATGAGCAACTAGCTTCATCTTTCTGACTAACCGACTCCTTGACAATTCAAAAGTGCCTGTAAATGGTTTCATTTAAATAAATGCTTTCGAGTTTGAAGTTCACCTTGTGTGTATTTTTGTCATTACAGGTCGGCACCACGTGATTCACGCGAAGGAATAGTCGGAGGCAACACAGATGGTGGCAACATTGATGGAGGCAACACAGACGGTGGCGACATAGATGATGGTGACAAAGGTGGTATGGAGTCTATGGAGAATCTGTTAGATGACAGTATGGACCGCTCCGCCGGCCGGGAGGACTGGGCCATCGGTGAGTTGCTATACTTCAATAACAGATAGGAATCTCAGACAAACTGAATGGTACATCATCACATCATAGTCATCTTTACTTGTGGTACTCGTAACCAAGTGTACAAACACCTCATATGTTTACAAATTAATTGAAAACACTTCACACACGTAATATCCGTCTGAAAAGTTTCACTAAAATAATTCATTTGAATATCAGTAGTTTCTGTATTCAAACACTAATAACATAATGTTTCCAACCAGGCGAGTCGCGATTCCGTCGCAAGTCACAAGACCGACCGCTGTCTCGAAACGACAACGACATCGACTCACACTCGAGTGAGAAGGAACTCGTAACTCAGGGCCAGCGGGCGATCCCAGTAGCCCGGGAGAGTGCAGCACTGGCCTCGCCGGGACATCGGGAGAGTGGAGCAGTCGCCTCGCAGGGACAGCGCCTGAGCCAGCGCGCCAGTGCGCGGGCGAGCGACTCGTCCGGCGAGCGGCCGAAGGACAATGACATTGACTATACTAAGCATAAAAAAGTAAGTGTTACCTACCCTACAGCTTTTTGTATCGCTTCACGTGATCATATTGATTTGTAACATAACACGGCAGGCGTCTGGTATGCCCGGAGGGTTAGACAGAGGTGTACCTGAGAACGGACTTGAGACCTGCTGATAAGATGTTTTCAGAATTAAGTTTAAAAATAATGCTGCTGATAAGATGTTTTCAGGATTATGTAGATCATAATATACTTATAAGTAAACTTGAAGCATACGGCATAAGAGGCAATATTTTAGATTTAATTACATCCTATTTAACGAACCGACAACAGATAACAGTAGTAACTAAAGTGAATCCTAAAACCAAAAAAGAGGAAACATTCAGCTCCGTGAGGAGAAATGTCACATACGGTGTTCCTCAAGGCAGTGTCCTAGGGCCGCAGTTGTTTATTATCTATATCAACGACTTGCCAAAGGCAACGACTCAACCTATGACATTATTCGCTGATGACAGCACAGTTTCAATTGCATGTAAGGACATTAATAATTATAAATATGACATAAATAATTCACTGACATCTATAATTACTTGGCTTGATAATAATAATTTAAAAATAAATTTATCTAAAACAAAAATAATGCACTTTGGACAAAGATTGCATAATCCATTAAATGTAAACTTGATTCATGATAATTACACAATAAATGAAGTATCCAATGTCCGTTTTCTCGGCTTAACTATAGACAGCAAGCTAAACTGGAAAGAACACATTGACGCACTATGTAAAAAAATCAGTAGTCAAGCATTTGCTTTGTACCAACTTGCCCCATCAATCAACACTAATGTGTTATTATCGGCTTATTATGGACTTGTTGAATCTGTCCTAAGATATGGCATTATCTTCTGGGGCAACTCATCAAATAAAGATATGGCATTTAAAATGCAAAAGCGATGCATACGTGCTATGTTCGGTATCCAAAGTACTGAGAGCTGTAAGCCATTTTTTACAAAGCATAAAATCCTTACACTGCCGTCACTGTATATTTTAGAAATCGCCTTGTTTGTAAGAAATAACCCCCATTTGTTTCCTCGAATATCGGACCTTGTAATACGAAATCGCAGGGATAATAGTAAACTTCGTGTTCAGCCAGCTAAGACAGCACTACTGTATAAAAGCGTTGTATGCAGAGCCCCAATAATTTATAACAATATCCCTATCTGTGTCAAAAAACTAAATACAGACCAGTTTAAGAAAACATTTAAAAAAATACTGACAGGTAAAGCCTACTATAATGTCAATGAATTTTTAAATGACAAATCGCTCTGATATACTGACTGAATCTATTGTATTTGTTTTGACTAGCATGAATATTTATCAATTGTTTTATTATTGTTATTATTATTTTGTTTTTAATCTAATTTTAATGTAATTGTTATTTATTTTTAGATTATTTAACTTTGTAATTTTTTATTATTTTTTTAAATCTTATGGTCTTCCGACCTAATTTGTACACCAGCCATGGTCAGACATGTTGTGCCAAAGTATATCCTGTAACACCTGTAATAAACATCATAAAATGTATATTATCTACACATGTTTTTGCAAATAAATAAATCTGAATCTGAATCTGAAAAAACACCAAGTTGAAAATGTTCAAAATGGTTGGCAAGGACATTGACGCGCAAACTGAAACCATGAATTCAGCACATGATTGTAGAAATTATTTGCCGGTTATAAAAAGATCTATATATTATATATCGGTTATATATCGGAAATAAAACTAGAATTCACTGGTCCTACGTTCTCCATCGGAAGAGGCGTGAAACAAGGCGATTCGCTGTCTCCAAAATTATTTATATTTATCTTAGAGTCAATAATAAAAAGAATTAACTAGGAAAAGACAGGATTAAACATCAATGGCAAGTACTTATCCCACCTACGCTTCGCAGATGACTTAAAAAAATTACAAAACATAATTGATTCACTAAACACAGCTAGTAAGCAGATAGGACTAGAAATGAATCTTTCGAAAACAACGGTCATGACAAATAGTAAGTAATAGAGTAATATACAGAGAAGAATATCAGTGGACAATGAAACTCTGAAATATACAGAGAAATACATCTACCTTGGAAAACAGCCCAGTTCATTAGTAACAAGATCAAAACAGCAGATAACAAAATAAAAACAGTTTGGAAAGTTATACATAATGAAACTAGTGGGAATAAAATACGAAACAATGATTACACATTGGAGACTTCACGTGGTGCCATAAGCTCTAACTTAGAAGTAGCTCAGGAATTTGTAAATTTCTTTACAAATATACCATGTAAAACGACGGAAGCTTTAAATTCCTCACCTGTTGTCTCAATTGATCTATTAAGAGCTAACGTTCCAGGATGCTCGATTGAATTTCAATTTAAACACATAAACCCTATGACAGTTATAAAAGCTTTTCGGCAAATCAAAATCAAATTGACCGAAGATTTATGGGGAATGTCTATCAAAGTTTGTACATCCATAATCGAGACTATAGCACCATACTTAGCTTTGATATTTAATTTGTGTGTAGATCAAGGAGTCTTCCCGGATTTAATGAAATACAGTAAGGTTATACCGCTTTTTAAATCTGGGGACAGCAAAGACACCAACAATTATAGACCCGTATCCGTGTTGCCCGTATTCAGCAAGGTGTACGAAAAGGTAATGCTCAATCAAATGCTTAATCATTTTAACACCAACAAAATCTTACATGATCAGCAATATTATTTATTTATTTATTTATATATCAATTGCTTGCTGCACTTACAGTACACACCAAAGCGCGCAACAAGCCAACAACATACATTTAACTAAAAAACTTCATGCAAACATTAAACCGGTTTAATGTTTGCGGCTTTGGTTTCACCAAAGGACGTTGTACGACTGACGCCGGTGTCACCTTATTAAAGCACATATTTACCGCGTGGGAGGAGGCCCAAGATGCCATAGGAATCTTTTGTGACCTCTCCAAGGCATTTGACTGCGTCAATCACGAAACCTTACTTTTTAAACTGGAGCACTACGGACTAGGTCAACTTGCGCTCAGTTTAGTCAAATCTTATTTAAATGATAGACAGCAAAAAGTTCAAATAAATGGTGTCAATTCTCTTGCTTTAAAAGTAAAAATGGGTGTTCCTCAAGGCTCGATTTTAGGTCCTTTCCTCTTTTTAGTATATATTAATGATCTACCCCATTTAATAAAGAACCAACCACAAATGGTGATATTTGCTGACGATACTTCCTTAATTTTTAAGATAAATAGACGTGCACCAAATATTGACGACGTAAATAACGCCCTACAGCAGGTACTAAATTGGTTCACTGCTAATAATTTGGTATTAAATGGGAAAAAAACTAAATGCATAAGATTTGCTTTACCAAATGTTAAAAGTAGTGATTGTGACATAGTATTGAACAAAGAGAAACTAGAATTCGTCGATAAAACTGTTTTCCTGGGGATCACGCTCGACTCAAGGCTGCAATGGGGTCCTCATTTAACATCTCTTGCAGGAAGGCTAAGTTCAGCAGCTTACGCTGTAAGAAAAATCCGTCAAGTTACTGATGTAGATACCGCGAGGCTAGTCTATTTTAGTTACTTTCATAGTATCATGTCTTACGGTATTTTACTATGGGGACGGGCTGCAGATATCGAGTCCATTTTTATTCTGCAGAAAAGAGCCATCAGAGCAATATATGGCCTCCGCAGGCGCGATTCTTTAAGGGAACTGTTTAAAGATATTAACATCATGACGGTACCTTGTCAATACATCTATGAAAACATCATGTACGTAAGAAAAAATTTAAATCTGTTCAACAAAAGAGGTGAAAAACACAACTATAGGACTAGAAATAGGGACCAATTAGTTCAAACAGGTTTCAGACTGGCTAAAGTAGACTCAACCTTCATGGGGTACTGTTTAAAATGTTACAATAAAATTCCTCCCCACATACTCCAACTGAATGAAACGAAATTTAAATCTTGTATTAAACGCACACTATGTAGCCAAGCATATTATAAGTTAGGGGATTACATCGCTGACAAAAATGCTTGGCTCAATGCTGGTCCAGCTCCACAGGGGCGCTTAAACTAATTAGCATTCGGAAACATTGCTGGAGCTGCGGAACATTGGAAGAAAACTATATTTGCATTGTATAAACTCAATTGTTTAGTATTGTATAATTACATAGCACACGTGTGGGCACTATGTACTTTCTATAAAGCTACCATTTACTGGGTACGTCTTTCATTGACTTAAATGTGCCCTGGCGGCTGAGAGTATGTCATGCTCACTCTAATGTCTCGCTGGTGGTGGCGTGTGTGTTGGATCATTAAGTTCCCTTCAAAATGGTTGAGCTGAATGGTGCTGATCCATACGTCATGTTCGTGAACGGGCGCCGTCAGTAGGGACTGGTCATCTCTTAGCTGCCACGGCTTATTGTAATTTTTAATTTCTGAATTGTTTTTATGTTTTCTATAACGGACGCTTTTAACGTGCACGTCTTTTCTACATCGTTCTCACATGGTTAATTTCAACACGAATGATGTAATCAAATATTTTGTAAGAATTTTATGATTTAAAAGAGTGTCCATGGAGTTTCTTGCCCGTTCTTCTCCATAGGTACCTACGCTTTGGAATGGGCAACTAGCTTCATCTTTCTGACTGACTGACCCTTTGACAATTCAAAAGTGCCTGTAATTGGTTTAGTTGAATTAAATGATTTGAGTTTGAGTTTGAGTTTGAACAAATTGGCTTCAACAGAAAACGAAATGAACTAGAAGTAGAACGAAGAGTACAAAATACTTGGAACAAGTACTGGTCCTTAAAAGAGATATTCAAAAGTAACATGCCAACAAATATCAAAACAAAAGTCATGATGTCATGCCTCCTACCTTGCCAAACTTGGAAATATACATCCAAATTAAAAAGCAAAATCACTGCACCTGCCAACGTTTTATAGAACGAAGTATGCTCAATGTTAAAAAGATGCAAAAAATTCGTCACACAAAAATTAGAGAAACCACCAAAGTGACGGATGCTCTAACCTACGCTAAGAAACTAAAATGGAAGTGAGCTGGGCACGTAGCGAGGCTAAAGGACGAGAGACGGACTAACAGGGTAACAACGTGGAAGGGTCCAATCAGCAAACGTCTCAAAGGCAGACCCCACACGAGATGGGCAGACGAGTTGATAAAAATAGCTGGTACCTGCTGGCCGCAAATAGCTCAAGATAGAGACACATGGAATTCTGTAGAGCCTTCACCTTCACTTGAGGAGGGGTTCATGCAAACAAACTTCTATATTATTATCTATATTTAAACATTTTTTTCTAAAATAAGTGAAATACGTGTAAACAACATCATTTTTTTTTATTATATTTTTTTTCTTTAAACTATGTATGTATCCCACTTTTTGCATGGAATAAAAGGTTTTTTATTTTATAAAAAGATTCATCAGCACTAGTAACGTAACACATTACAATATAATGACTAAGAAGTGATTCATTCATTTGTGTCCGTGACGTATAAAAAACTTAATTATAAATATTATAAAGAGAAAAGATTTCATTTTTTGTGCGCTAAAACGGCCGAACGGATTTGGATCAAATTTGGCGCATGGGCAGACCATGAGCTGGGTTAGGAAATAGGCTACTTTTCATCCTGGATCGCAGAAGTCGAATTCGCGGCCAACAGCTAGTTTAAAATATAGTGAATATAATTGACACAAACATCTCCATTAATCCTTATTGAGTTTTTTTTGATCGGCCATAATTTCTTCTATAATTGCCCACCATATACCCCCCCTACCCCCCTACCCTTATACCCTTATTTACCTTGTATCGTTCTAGCCGCGCCAAGACCACTGGAAGTCTTCCGGCGAGGTGGCGCCCGTGAAGGTTGTGATGAGGAGCAACCTGACCTTCAACCTCGGAGACGAGTTCTTCTCGTGGAAGAATAGAGCTACCAATGACCTCGTGTGAGTACACCTTTTATGTCATCTTCTGGCTTGACTGCTCCCAACTATGTTGTGGTCGGCTTCCAGTGTAACCGGATGCATCTGAATACCAGTATGCAGTATGAGTACCAGTGTGTGCATGGAGCAACTGCCAATCTGACCTCCACATCACAAGACTGCAATACCTGACATTAAAACTTCACTAAAGCAATTCATAATATGTGACCATTTTACGAATCTCCATACAAAACTGTCAAATAGATGAATTACGTGATATGAATTGCACACAGATCATACTATGAATTGTCAGTTTGTGACCATTTTACGATTTTTAATATGATGTTGTTATAGAGATTATCATATTATGATTCTGCCAAAGCGGCCCTTTTAGGCCCCCAGGAAACTTAATTATTCTCGCTGTTATAATAGGCGAACTGTTGTATTTGCGCCGATATATATAATTTGTTCAAAATTAAAGTAAAAAGATAACAAAATTATACAATATTACTATATTAAGGAGCGCAGTAGATATTATATTATTGAAATACTATCAAATTTCGATTTTAAGGGGCATCCAGGAATTCTTACCGCCAGTGTGGCTCCACTTTGAAGTGGGCTGACATTGGCACTCGACTGATCTGACAGATATATTTATCCGGAAAAGGCTGGGCTGATTTTTTTTTGCCCTATAGTAATAAAATACTTTTTCTCCATTACAGTAACGATTTCCTCGGCGAGCTAGCGATCCCGACGAACAGCAGCAACGAGGCAGCTCGCCAGCCCGCCAGCATGCGCGCCCAGCACGACTCGCCCACGCCCACGCCGTCACAGAGCTCACAACACTCGCATTCGCACTCCAGCCAGCACAGCACCTCGCATTCTGACAGCTCTTCTGACAGTAGCGGAGATTGAACGAACCAGACCTATTAACATTTTACAACATAGTGCATTGCACTATCTTGTAAAATGTTATGTCTTGAAATGTATGTTTGTTGTGTGTTGTTGTGAACTCTATTTATTCCCTCAGCGTAAGCTCCAATTTCTACATATAAGCATGGTCTATGTGATATATATTTTTGTGTCTGGGAAATTAATTGTTTATCAATTGAACGTTGAAACGGTTGTAATACGGCAAGTTGACGCAGTGTGTCAACTTGATAAACAATATAATGCCCTGTCCGTATAATATTAAAAAAAAATGTATGTCAAAAAACGCATACTTAATATAATAAAAACTGTAGCCTCCTGCATAGATTTATCTGCATATTTAGGCACCTAATAATATATTTTTATGTTTAAGAAAGTTAAAATACAAAACCAAATTAAATTAGCCAGCGAAACTTCACAGACGTGTTGGGTATCGATGTCTAATAACGATAAAAAAAGAAGAGATCATGATTTTATGTATGTATTAGTAACTACACTACCTAAATTGCCTCCCCCATATTCTTCCACCATTCCTTGTGCTGTGCCTTCTACATCCAATCGGTCAGGAACGATTCCAAATCGTCACGCCAGCGTTTCTTAGGCCTGCCTCGGTGACGACGTCCGTCTTCAGGCACCCACTGTGTGACGACTTTGGCCTATTTGTCTGGATCAATGGATATTAAATAGACTGAAATAAAAAAGTATATTTGTAAAAAACTAGATATCCATACTGACCACATCTGTGAAGTTTCGCTAATTTAATTTCATTCATTTCCCAACTATGTTTGCTGATCGATGGACCTGTGTGGCTGTTAGTATGTAGCCCTGGGCCCCATGGGCCCCTCAGCTAATTTAATTTGACCTTGTGTAATATGTATAAAACCTATAAAATGATATTAAAATAGTGTATTCGGGTGCTGAGCCCAAAACGATCGGTTTCATTCCGATGTTTGTAATAAAAACCCGCATTTATCTTTACTAATGACAAGAATCCGTCCATTGTCGATGTTGACAGCATTTTATTGTTTTTATAACTTTAGACACGCTAGAATTTATAGTATAAGGCACTTGTAAACGTGAAATGTGAGAATAATGTTGACAATATTCAAATATCAATACACTAGCTTCGTAGTGATTTGTTTATTATATTATTATTATTAAAATAGATCCTATGACACTCGCCAATACTGTAGCTTCCCATTAGTGGAAGAATTTTAGTAATCGGATCAGTTCCGAAGATCATCTCCTACATGAAAACTCACAAATTTCACTTTTTCGATTTTTTTTTATCTACTGGCCGCGACTTCGTCCGCTTGAAATGTCTTGTTCCCCCGCCACACCCCGTCGCATCGCATCACCTGCCCTATCAAATGCAAAAAAAATATTTTCCAAATCCGACTGGTTGTTCCAGAAACTACATAAAAGTAAAATTTGTTTGTATGTAGGGGTACAGAGTAAACAAATTGTACCTCTTTTTAATATTAGAGAAACTTTTTCGTCTTTCTTACGTCGTCTCTGTCACTCATACATGTGTGACAGTCTTTTTCTAAAGCTCAATGTGTCATATTGACGCTCTGGTGTCAGCAGCATTTTAATTTATTTTCATTTTTCGCGTTTACATATTATATTTTATACTAATGACATATCATAATATATCGCTCAATATGAACTGATCTCTAGCTTGAGAACAGTGTCATATTTATATCGACATACTGTGCGGCCCGTTTTAATACGGTCTCAAGTCTCGTTGAGTCACTCATTGATACACGTATTCGGTTTCCATTCGGCTCGTGCCGATTGGCATCTACCCTCTCTGAAACATGTTCGGCTCGGCTCAGCACAATTCATGTTGAGCCGAGCGGCTTTTTCCCGAACATATTTTGTTACATTCGATTTTATCGTCCGGCTGTGCCGAATGGTGCCGACCCGAACAAGGGGAAGGGGAAATTTTTAAGAGTTCTCAATCGTTCACTTGATATGTATTAATACGGATCTGTAGGTGTTTGTTTGTGACGCTCAATCACATAGCATAATAAAATGTTAATATAAGTAAGTAATATAAAGACTCCGTCCTCTTCTGTATTTTTAAAACGCGCCCGACTGCGGCGTCGTGTTGTATCATTGTATGTAGAAGAATTACATAATATTAGTTTATGATGACTGCGCTCGGTTTCTGAAAGGTCAATCAAAATACATAAGAAGTTGCATCGTTGGAACTGTTCAGACTGGTTCAGACGATGCAGCTTTAATGTTGCTTCGATTTACGGCATGCCACAGGCAATTTAACCGGAACGTGTAAATCAGGCTATAACTGCAAGATTTTCAGACTCATGTCAACGGCTGGGATTGTCTGACTAAAATAACGACAGTCAATCAAATCACTTGACATGAGTTTGACAGTCTGACAGCAAGCGTGTTTGTTAACTTTCAGAAAACGGTTGTTCAACTGTAAGATTGTCTTTATTTTAATAATTTACACTAGTTGCTGCACTCCGGTCGTTATTATATAATTTTTTAATAATTGACAATATTGAAAAAAAAAATGTCAAGTACATAGTAGCATCATTTCCAGTTATCAGATCGCTATTATTATTTTTATCCATTCTTTTGTAATATTGACGATTCAGTGTGTATTTTGCTTTCAAATCAATGTCATAAAAGGAATTTTAAAAAAAATTGCTCGCACACGAGATTGAACTAAAACATCCTAAAAAATAAAGAGTCAGAGGTGTGAGAGAGAGAGAGAGAGAGAGATCTTTCTTCTCTCTCATGTAACGAAATGTGCCTAAACGTGACGCATCCTTGAAATTTCACTCTCAATTCTTGTCTAATTTTCGCTTAATAAAAAAGTAATTGTGTAATTTGTTTGTGTTCGTTGTTTCCCACGACCGGACTGACGGTCAAATATAATACAGGTGTAAGTACGGGGGCCAAATTATTGTAAATTATTATCTAGTAATAGTGAAAAGTTGTAAATTTTAAAGTTATTTATTTAGTTATTACGCGAAATGTTCCTCTTTGTTTACTTATTAACTTTCTAACTTTGTTAAAGTATGATTTGTCAAATATATCATAATAAACTAACACCCGGTTTCTGAATTGAGAATTTGAAGTTGCCTTGAGTTTGAAGTAAAAAAAAAACAAGAAATTTGCAAAGAAATTTATCCAGTATGTTGCACCTGCTATGTTTTGTCTCTGCATCACCTTAAGGTCGACTGGTAGAAAATGCCTCGGTCATTAAGTACGCCTTTGTACGGTTTTTTTTTTTACTTGAGAATATAGTTTTAATAATTTAATATATTATTAAATTATATATATTTATAATAAATTTAATTTAAAAAAAATTTGACATCTGTTGTAATTTGAACGATTTGACATTTCTGAATTATTATGACATTCTTACTGTAGTTCAGACGATTTGACATTAATTTGTATTTTGTATTATCATCATTTTTAATTGTTACTTAAAATTATAATACGATTTGCATGCCCATGTGTCGGTAGAACATGGAGCACTATTATAAAAATAAAACATCTATAGGTATGTATACTTATTACCCATGTTTGCAAATGAATAAATGATTTGATTTGATTTGATTTGAATAAAATAAATAAATTTGGGGCTACATTTTTTTAAACCAAAAAATGGAATTTCGGGGGTTACCTTAAAGGAAGCACCTTAAGTAAGAGTTTCACAAGTTATCAATTCAGACACCGCTTGTAAGAATTGCATATTCTATAACTACGTGATTTTTTTAAAAATATGTTTGTCTAGGAAATTGATATTGGATGAATAAGCTATTCCTCAGATAACCAATTTTTTTGTCTAATATAAAATTATAATCTAGAAATTGGTCAAATATCTACTAAGGCACCCATTTCATGGTAGATTTAAAATCAGACAGCATTATAATGTACTTACAAAATGTTCATGTTCCTTTCGATAAAAGAAAATAATTATTATTTTGAGTTCATTTTGTCATTCTAAGTTATGAGTTTTCCATACGTTGTAATATTACACATTGAGTCCAAGTGTCGGAAAGAGATAGACATAAAGAAAAATGCTGATCCGTTCGCGTAATTATAATTTAACCATTATTTACATTTTTAAATATTGGAATGTAAAAATAGTAGCCCACCGGTACCAGGCTCAGTACCGGCGGCGGCGCGGCCGTTAGGGGAACAGTACCGGCGCGGCCCTAGAGGGAGGAATTGGGTTATTATTATTTTAGGAAGAAAATTTTATCTACCATGTAATGAGACCTTCATTTTTTTTTGTATCTATGTTTTCACTTTGTTCTAAACTTTTAAGAAATAATGATTTATGTGTTTTACGGCCGTATTCTCAAACGCAACTCAGTTTTAAGTCCCCTCTAAGAAGGTGAGGAGGAGAGGGTTCTCTATGTGTATGGTTAAAGTGGCGTTTGAGAATGCGCAAGTTATTTAGTTAAAGGCCTACATACAAGTTTGTACATAAAGGTAAATATTTGTAAGTAATAAATACGAATGTTTGTTTCTTTGTGTGTTTTCATTTATTCAATTCTCCCGGACATCATGACGTGTTTTTATCTAGTCTAACTGGACCCCCTGAGCCACGGCAACGTAACCGATGCAGACGGTAAAGCTACGGTTTCCTAGAAGAGCGGTGGCCGCCACAAAGCGGCCGTCATGAAAATGATGGCACCGGGGTTTGACTCTACGGGTGTCAAAAAAACCAGTCAAGTGCGTGTCGGGCCACGCGCAGTGTAGGGTTCCTTAGTTTTTATAACAGCCAAGTGTGGGTCGTATTCGCTGACTGATAGTTTCGTAACATGGTCTAACTAAAAGCCAAACATGACTACCTGCCTAATTTGACTTCACAATCCTCAACTAATTACTTAGACACAACTAACTATAATTTTATTACTGTTTTTTTTTATAAAAACTTCTTTAGAAATGAAACAATAGCGCGATACGACTGACGCTTAGCGCCATCTATCCATATTTCTATGGAGTTGTTCGAAATTTTCGAGTCAAATACAATTTGTCGACTATTACTCGTAAACTTGTAAAGCCCACTTTAGTGTGATAGTTTTCCTTTAAATTTCTTTATATAGGTACTACTGCCGTGACATTTGAATTTCTAACTACAACCGTTTAGTTGGTAGAGGGGTAAAAAAAGTAAAAACGGGGGGGGGGGTGGTGTAAAATTGGTACTTTAAAGCTTGATAAGTCACGAACGGTTTACTTAATCAAAAAACGATCTTCCCAAACCCCTAATATTTTTGAAAGAACTATCCAACGATATATACCGTTTCTGTGACGTCATTCGCCGGTAATTTGCGGACGCTATGTGGCGGCCACCGCTCTTCTAGGAAACTGCAGCTTTCATTTGTTGAATTTCCTTTTCTAATTTTTTTTTTTTTTTAATCTTTATTTATTAACGAGGGTTTGATCACACAGTGAACCTTTTCTAATTGAACGACAATTTCCTATGTACAGTCACCAAAGGAGATAAGTAACCAGGGTCGTCGGATGTAGTTGAAGTTTACTAAGAAACCGATAAATGTTTTCGAATGAAATTTAATTTAATTATTAGAAAACAAACAGTTCATTTATCAAATTAAATTTCATTCCTTTGGTAACTGTGTTTCTGCCACAAAGGCAGAAATGGCATTTAATTTCGATATCTATCCAGCGGGCCCTTCGTTTAAACCGCCGCGGCGGACCACCTTGAGTCAGCGAAAGGATTTCAGGATAACATATAAGGCTAAAAAGATAGCGCGGTGAGCTCAGAAAGCACGCTAAGTCGTTGGTCCTCGATGTCATTCGTAGCCTTGGCTCACCCGTAATGACTGTGAAAGTACACTCATTACGGGTGTTCAGAAGCCCAAGTGTAACCACCTGTCTTACCATGGGATATCGTGTAACTCGCAACTGAATTGTGGAAGTCAGATAGGCAGTCGCTTCAGGTAACACTAGCACTCAGCTGCATCCGGTGACACCGGAAGCTCCAACATAGTTGGGAAAAGGCTAGGCAGATTGATTCGTATGAAACACTTTTCATGCACTCAACATTCATATTTATATGAATGGCTTACTTAGCAAAGTAGACATGGCGCATGTGAATCTAGCCCCTAATGCCTCCTCTCTGTGAGAGGGAGTGGGTCGTAATCCACCACGCGGGCCCAGTGCTGTTTTGTGGATGTCACATATCTTTGAATTTTAAATTCTAGGACATGCCGGTTTCTTCACGGTGTTTTTCTTCACCATTTTACACAGACGCACTTGTAACATCGGCGAGGCGCACTTGTAACATCGGCGAGGCGCACTTGTAACATCGGCGAGGCGCACTTGTAACATCGGCGAGGCGCACTTGTAACATCGGCGAGGCGCACTTGTAACATCGGCGAGGCGCACTTGTATCATCGGCGAGGCGCACTTGTAACATCGGCGAGGCGCACTTGTAACATCGGCGAGGCGCACTTGTAACATCGGCGAGGCGCACTTGTAACATCGGCGAGGCGCACTTGTAACATCGGCGAGGCGCAATTGCGTGTCACACTATTAGTAGCAATGGGTATCATTTTTCATTTTGACAGATCAACATTAATTGCGTTATTTACGTTGTTAAGCAGACACATTTTTCGAATATAATATGAAGCGATGGATTAGCAAAATCCGTCAAAATGATTGAGATTGATAGTGTGTTACGCAATCAGGGTGCAGTATTATGCTCGGAAGATAGAACCAGGATTAAAAGAAAAATAATTATAAAACCAACATGTTTTATTTTAGAAAACATACATACATACAGACTTTCCATACAGTAAACTTTACAAGAGTGCAATATGCACTCCTTTGACATCACATGCATGACACGACAACACTATCGGGTCAAATTAAGTTAGCTAGCAAAACTTCACAAATAATTCAAACTTAATCAAGTAAACTACAATATCAGTAGCTATTACCGCCTTTCTTATTTTTTTTCCATTCTTTATTTAGCTATCGTGGACAAAGGTGAAGGAAAACATCGCGAGGAAACTTTTTTTTTTTTTTTTTTTTGAGGACGGGCAATCATCAAATGACCCCTGCCGCTCTGGTTGGAGCGGAAGGGAGTGTCAGACTCTTACTGACTAAAACCCACCCGTGTTCCTTCCTTAGCCATTTCTGTTCCAGGGCAGCGGTAACCCTTTCGGAAGATCCCGCCGCCCTGGCAGATCGCGAGGAAACCTGGACTTATAGGTAATATAAGTCTGAAATCGCCAACCCGTTTTAAGCAAGTGGTGATCAATGCTCGCGCCTTCTCTGTAGTAGAAGAGAGGCTTTCAGGCTGGTATAGATATACCGATCATGACTGTGAAGTTTTGCTAAGTAATTTAATTTGACCTTATATTTTTTAAGTATAGTATATATTAATAATAACACACTCATATATTTGACAAAAATCATCGATTTAGTAAAGATAAGGAGAAAGAATTAGTAACTAGTTATGTTCAACAGTTGCAAGTAGTATAGGAACTAACAAATCAGATCAGTCTCATCCAAAATACGAGTATTACAGTCCGGTCGTCGACAGAATGCACAACACACATATTTTCTCGACAGACGCACAGTAACATACAAACAGTCGTATGTAACATTTTTTTTCTTGAGTATAAAAATAAAGTAATAACCCTTCTTTTAAGAAAAAAAAAGTAAAAAAAAATGTTTTATTTAAGGTTATATCTTACACAATTTTAATATAATGTTTATATTACAAAAGCTGCCTTCTCTGTATGAGAAGCCTCTCCCTGCAATGGAACAATAATAGGCTGGGATTGTTTATTACAAAAATGTACTTAAAGGTTAATAAGCACACATTTTCCCCGTTTTGTTAGGCTTGATAAACACTAATTCGGGTCGACATGATTCGACACAACCGGGCGGCAAAATCTGTAGTAATATTATAAAGTTATGTGAGTTTGTACGTAGGGTAGTCTTCAGAACTACTGATTCGACTCTTCAAATTCTTTTATTGATGAGAAGCTACAGAACTGCAGTGTAATTAACATGTTAAAACAAGAAATTTTACGCCGACGAAGTCGCGAAAATATACTCAGGAAAAGCTGCTAAACTTAGCTCAAATAGTGCCGAGCCGAGAGTAGATGGCGATCGGAGTTTGTCGATCGGCACAACCCGAATAAGTCTTCCGGTCGGCCAACACTAGTCAACAAATTCTATATGATGTTGCTTAAGCTACCTATATAGGCTGTCGCACATTAGGGTGGGCTGGCTAAAGGATTTTGAAAATGTACTCAAGTACAGGAGGCGCAAGGCGATAACGACGAGGCGTGGCTCGCGCCCTCTTAAGGGGATAGCACTGGGGTGGCCGCGACATTCTAATTTTAATACTTTAATACGTTTTTTGCAATTTGCAGGTCACTGTCAGGTTGTATGTTGATCTAAATATAATTCGCGGCCGAAACAATAAGGGCTTTAGAGAATTATAAATCATTATAATTAGAAACACAACTCCTTGAGGTAGAATTGGCCTCAGATGTCATGAAATAGTAATTTAATAGGGTAATATGAACTTAGAGCCGAACAACAAGAGAGCACTAAGAGACAAAACAAACAATAAAAAAGAATAATAATACGTATGTTGCAATTTGCATGTCAGTATCAGCTTGTATGTTGATCTAAATATCAGTTGCGACTGTAGCAAATATGAATTTACCGAAATATAATAATTAAAATCATCAACACTAAGTTCAAATTCCCTTACAGATGACTATGAAATCATGACACTTGAGGTCAATTCTAACGTATTGATGATTCTAATGATTATAATTATGTACATACATTTTTGTTTCGGGGGCGAATCATATTTAGATTAACATAAAACCTTACACTAACCTGCAAATCGAAAAATCATATCATTTGTTTAATTTCGCGGGTTACCTTAACGCTTCCCTCTTAAAACCCTGTTTATCAGTGGTTCAGACTAAACTACTGTTAATACCGACATATATTTTTAGAGTTTGATATAAAACTTAAACACAAGTATCGGAAACTACTTTTATCAAGCTAAGTACAGTAACGTTTCATACGAAAATGAACCTCATTAGTATAAGTTTAATGTTCATATTTGTATAAAACGCTTCATCACATTCGCTTATAGGAATATGCACCTTAAATCTATGTAAATAAGGTTAATTTCTCAGCCAAAGATTCATATTTATTTTCGAAATAAGATAAGAAAAATGCACTTTATCTGTAAATCTCACAATTTTTTTGTGGATATATAATATAATACCCATAATTTAATCACTCCAATGGCATCACCATGTGTAAAATATATTTTATTTATTTTCTCATAGCTGTATATGGCACATTTTTAATTACTTGGCGAAACTTCACAGACCTGATGGATATCATTATAAGCAATAAAAAAAAAACTCTCATTATCCTCTCAAAACTAATATTATAAATGAGAAGGAAAGTTTGATTGTTACGATTTTACTCTAAAACAGCTGAATGGACTTGGATGAAGTTTAGCACAAAGACAAACCATTACCTAGGTATAAAGGACATAGGCTACTTTTCACCCTGGATCGCAGACGAAGTCGCGGCCAACAGCTAGTCTATATAAGGTCCCATTAAAATAGGTAGACAAACTTTTAGAAATCATTCAGACCACCAAAATAAGGACAATGGTAAAAAAAAAAATATAAGAAAAACGCATTAGATACTTACAATTAAAAAAATCAGCTAACAAAAATACACTTATAAATGTTGGTTACCCAATGCATAAACACTTTGTTAAATACAGAATGATGCAAGGACGTAACAGAACTGACTGTGTACCTACTTACGAGCATAAGTTGTGTGTGTGGGTGTTCGTGTGTGTATTATTTTAGGTCAAAATAAAATCATTTTAATCAGTGTTTTTTTTGCTTGGATATCTTTGGTTAGACATACTGAGCACTGTGGCAAAATTTGTCCATCTATTTTAATTGGACCCTGTTTATATAAAAATGAATCCCTGTTTCCCTTGGTCACGCCATAACTTGAGAGCGACTTTACCAATTTCATCCATCCAAAGTTTTCTAATACTTTGTAGAATGTTCTTACGGCAAATAAATTAAGAAAATTGCTTCACGCAGACGAAGTCGCGGGCAGAAGCTAGTCTTATATAAAATCTTAACTTCAAGTATCTTAAAGTTGTAGTTACAGGTAGGCAGCTGTTTTTTTACACACACATAACATCACGCTTGTTTTCTCCGAAGGGTTCGACAGAGGTGTACACATAGTACACCCGCATTTCGCCAGTTAATAATAGCGAGATAGGGAGTTTTTATTGCTATGCGATACTGATTATGTCTATGAAGTTACGCCAGTATTTTTTTTTTTCATTTAATAGCATTTACAACGGACGGCATTTCATACAAACTTTCAAGTCCTTGTTTTTCGAAATGCATGAACCGATTTTAATGAAATTTCATACGCATAAGCAGGATATATAGGTCTAAAAAGTTAGTAAAGAACATTTTCGAAATGTCTTATTTGAAAAAAGATAACTGGAAATCTCTGTTTCTATGGAAAATTTAAAATCGGTCAATTTAGCTGTAACACTATTTTTCGAAAATGTTCTCAATTAACTTTTTAGACCTATGACCTATATCCTGCGCGTAGGAAGTTTCATTAAAATCGGTTCATGCATTTCGAAAAACAAGGACTTGAAAGTTTGTATGAAATGCCGTACGTTGTAAATGCTCTTATTAACAGCCGGCACTAGTTACAGTCTATAAGGCCTGCCCATGCCTATGCCGATGACCCTGTGTGTCTGATGCAGGCGTCCGCGGCCGCGTCCCGGCTCCGGCGCTAGCGGCAGAGCAGACACGGCACCGTGCGAGCTGGGCATGGCGTGTGAGCCGGACAGCACGACGTCCGGCCGGAACGGGTCTGTGTCGCGGGTCGGGCAGTCCTCGAAGGGAATCGGGGGGTGTAGGTGGGAGTGGGAGTACTGTGGATGAAACAGTTTTATTAGAAAATAAAGAAACATTGTTTATTCTGCATGAATAAATAAATAAGGCGCACATGTAGCCAAAAGCCTCGTATTCAACAATAAGAAACTTTATTTAAAAAAAGTTTAATATTATTGTCTATTGCTCGATGTTAGGACAGGGCACAATATGTTCTGTGGACACAATAATGATGCGTGTGCGTACGTGCATGTGCGTGCGCGCGCGTGCGTGCGTGTGTGTGTGTCGTGCTCACCGGTCTCTCTCTCAGCGCTTGTTCCCCGAGCAGGTGTACGAGCGCGCAGTGGTGTCGCTGCACGGCGCGTGCTAACTGACGCTCCGACAACATGTACAGCAAGCCGTCGTATGTGCATGGACAATCTGCTAATGATAAAAAAAGATTTAAAAAAATGGTATACTTAAATACAAATCACAACCCGTACCTGTGAAGCTTCGCCGGCCAATTTAATTACACACTGGAAATGAACCAATCACGCTCGTTCCATTATAGACCTCATCCATCGCTTTCCTTCAGGCGTGACCGAGGTCAAGAGTGGTCCCATTCAGCAATAAAAACAAATAGTTACCAGCTGTGACGCTCAGCTCCATCTCTGACGAGTGCGAAGCGTCGTGGGCGCCGCGCATGAAGTCGGCGATTTCGTCCACCAACTGCAATATAATAGAATAGAATCATTTATTTCAGATAATTAAAACCCATATCTTGTTAGTATATATTAGCAACAAAATTAGCTTACAAATAAGTTAGTACTTATCTTTATGTAGACTACTTATACAAAACCATTCACTACCCTCACCCACTGTTTTTGAATGGGGCAGTCAAATTAGCAGCAATGACTTTCAGAATGCCATTTTTAGCACCCCGCAGACGCAGCAGCGAATTATGGCCTTGAAGCCGTCCGCGTGGGCTTCTGCAAACATCCCGGAGGCACTGCAGCGCCACGGTAGCCTTTACAAAATTCTGAAAGCATTGTTCTATTGAACCCGCAGGTTGTCATAAGATCGTCGCGTATAGCACACCCACAGGCCACTCGAGTAAAAAGATTGACAATACGCTTTAAAGAGCGTTATCTTAACTTGAGTTGTACATCGAGCGAACCTGCGAGCAAGCATGTTACTTGTCACTTGTCACTGCCAACGCCCTGCGTTCCCGCTCTTTATCCTCGTCATCCTTTAAGTCATCCGTCACAAATGCCCCAGATATTTAAATTTGTCAACCAGCTTTAGTGCAACGCCATTGAGGTATACTGCAGGCACAGGGGTAGGTCGATGTTTGCCTGCTTTGAAGATCAGCAGCTCGCTCTTTTTGAAATTGTACTTTGGTCATGTGCTTCTGCATATTTCTCGCAGATATAAAGTAGTTTCCTCAATGCGTTTATCGAGGGACCCAGCAGCACCATGTCATCTGCATAACTAATATTGTTGACACAGGTACCGTCGATACAGCATCCGACATGAGTGCTGCCGAGTCTCTCAAGTAGCTGGCTGACGTACAAATTAAACAGAAGAGGTGAACTCGACCCAGGGTGGGTTGAGTTGCAATTTTGAAACAGCTATTGCCACCAGTATATTTAAACGTATAGTCGTAAGATAGGAATTATTATTATCTCTGGCTCTTCTACTGCCCACATGTGTCAAACGTTGAGAATCTAGGGCGTTACCGCCCATGTTGAGAACCTGTGACTTAAATAGATGACTGTTTGGGCAACAAAGTTTAGGAATCTTCTTGGCACCCAATAGCCATATACACAATGGGTGTTTAAATACCCTTCACGAAACCGAAATCTATGCATACGGTTCATAATAACGAGTAACATTGTGAAAAAATAATGACTGGAGATAGACATTTATTTTTAAGCATTAAAAAGAAGACAGTAGATAGAACCAGAAGCGCAAACTTTCGTTGAGAGATCTGTACGTACAGGGTACGTGTACAGTTTGCGCTACTCGTCATTCGTGGCTGCACACTCCTGGCGCAGTGGGTAGCCGTGCTGCTGCAGCCATGCTTCAGCCACCTTAGCATCTGGATAGGAATCTATTGCTCCTACAGGTCTACAGCAACGTTCAGATTAAAGTGGGACCCTGGGTAATCGCACGTTCGTATTTCCGAACACAGACGAAGTTTACCGAAGCGTACACCTTTTCTGGTTTAACTGTAAGCTGTGTGGTACGTACCCCATACTCGTCATTCGTGGCTGCACACTCCTTTGGCAGTGGGTAGCCGTGCCGCTGCATCCAGTCCTCGGTCGACTGCAGCAGCTGGTCCAGGGCATCTGTTGCAGGCCTTAGCTCCAAGTGGGAGGCTGGAACAAATACAGAGTGTAAAAAGACCCATCACATAGCCGTTATCTACGCATTCTGTAAATCAAACTAGCATTGAGCAAAAATTATTAACAATGATAACGTTTGACCCTCTCATCTCATGTTTCCCTCCGATAATTTTATGCAAACGGCAAAACAAGAAATGAAATATTACCTGGCGTCCACAGGTTCTGTTGATGTCCGTCCCACTGGTCGTACGCGAGCTCCTCCGGCATGCTCCCGGGTTCTGCCCCCGCCCCAGACCAGTCCTACAACACGTACTAATAATATGTATAACTAAACATAAAAAAAAATGAAGTCGCGTCCGAGTCAGTGTGTGACGCGTTGTTCTTCCAAAGTGCGCAACGGTTTTTATACGGTTTTCACCATCATTTATAGAATTGATTCCGGAAGGTTATGTGTCTAATACATTCATATTAAACTTAAAACATAATATTATAAATAAATCTCGATGGTTTTTCAGGTCGTAGAATCCAGACGAAGTTGGGGCGGGTCACTAGTATTTAATAATTATTGGAGAGCAATGGTGTCCCAGTGGTAACGACAGCGACTTCCCGTGACACAGGTCGTAGATTCGAAGCCAGACAGGCACTTTGCTTCGACCAATATAAATTCCTGATGATTGATGAAATAAATTTCATCACCACAGCTGCTCTCTTCGGTGAAGACAAACATCGTGACGAAATCGACATGTCCTAGAACCAAAAATTCGAAGACATGTGACATCTACAAACCCGCACTGAGCCCGCGTGGTGGATTAAGGCCCACTCCCTCTCTTATGTGCCTGTGTCATGCCGGTTTCCTCACAATGCCTCCGTGTGCCTTGTGACCAATAAACTCCTCGTAGCCACCACTCTGTCGGTCCAGGCTGACCCCATGTATTTAGCATATGCTGATAACCTCACCTGCGGAGTATCCAGGCAGAGCGCATCAGTCTTCTCCCCGCTCCAGGGCTGTTCTGGCCAGGAGTGTGCTCTGTACAGGTTGTGTTCGGGGGCTGGCAGCGACGCGGGCTTGTCTGGGGGCTGAAGGTCTGGCCCGTCCTCTGTGGGGGATAGTGCTGGTTCGTACATACGGTTAGTCGGCGATATTGCCATGCACGATTGTTACGTAGATGTGCTCACTGTACTGTCTTTTGTAAAAAAAAAAACAACTTTATTTGCCAAATGAATCTATCAACCTTCAACTCAAGGTACAGTATTTTTATCTCACGAAGCGACGCGCGCTTTACTTGTGGTAACCAAGAGTACAAACACGCTGTGAATGTGTGAGTGAAGACGAGTAGCATCCGTCAACTTCGCTCGTATTTCGGGCGGTACCGAGAGCACTTGCGCTTACACGCACAGTGTGTTCGTACACTTGGTTACCACAAGTAAGGATAGGTACAGTTCAGTATGTATTGGTACTTATTATAGTACTGTTTGTCTATGATCGGCTAAATAACCAAAAATGACAGAATACTGACCCGGTTCCTCACCCAAGAAAGCCTTGTTGTGTGGCGAGACCTGCTCGACATCATACTCTGGCTTTGGAAACTCCTCGGCAACATTGTATGTCTTGTTGAGCTTACTGTAATGTATATTTATTTATTTATCAGGATCTATAAATTCTAAAAGTGAACATGCAGCAATAATAATAATAAAAAATTATCATATCATAACATCTGTTTGATCTATTCATTCACTCACTCGTCCCCGCCATCCCCTTCTAACCTAACCTGTCCGACTTGGGGTGCCCCAAGTCCCAAGCTCGCTTCGCTCGCTCTTGCACCAAATAAAACACCAAAATGTTAACTTTTATAAATACTTTAATAAGTATATATACATATTTTGTCACTTCCATCATAAAAATGTAAGAATTTCGTGTAATTTATGTTCCGTTTCAGGTATTATTAGTGATTTATGAATATTTTAAATATTTCGACACAGCTCCGGCAGCTAAAATTGCATGGTGGCGCTTGAGGTAAGCCCCCTTGACCCCCCCACAGTGACAGACTCCTCAAATTCAGGCGACTTGATACTAAACCCAACCCTAATTCTATATAAGGGTGTCTAGAATCATGTGCTGACTTCATGGTTACGGCAGTTTACGCGTCAATGTACCTGCCACCTTATAGTTTAGTACCTAGCAGTTTCACATTTTGAAGCACTGAAACTCACCTGATCAACTGATGAGAAATCATCAGTTACAACGACACTGCTTTTGAGCAGATAGATATTTTGGTCAACAGAGTATCGTGCTAAAGTTCAAGTTACTCGAGGGCTTGTAGTCTGCCAGTTTGCCAGTGTAAATCCTAGCAAACAATGACTTTGTCTTGTTTGTTTGTTGACTTTTCCTGGTGACCTCTTTGGTCACAGGATCGTCAGAATCATAAAATAGAAATGAACCGTTTGAGACTTACACTAGCAAAGTTTTTATTTATATTTTTCAAGTAACTCTGGTCCTAGCTGTCCTGTCCTCTGGTCCTGGTATGAGGAAAAATCGTACCAATTATCACTTACTTTTCAGTTTTCGGTGATGGCGGCGGCTCTTTCCTCACCTTCTCGAACAGCTTCCAATTCTTTTTGTTTTTATAGAATTCCAATCTATAAATTGCTATTAGTTGCGTTTTTGCTGACTTGTCACCTGAAGCCATTTCGAAAAGTTACCAAAACACTTCACTGAATACTTTGTATGTTAGCTTTTTATGTAACACTTCCAAACACAAAACTACAAAAGTAATGACAGACTCGGGTATCTCATTAATTTTATGCAAACAAATAGATTTGTCTTGGATATCTAAGATTTCGTAGGTAGTTACAAAAGATTTGAAAAAATTATTGCCGCCATATTGACATGACTCCTTGACAGTGACAGATTGACATTGACGGGTGAGAAGAGTCTAAGTCAGATAAACGAAAATATATTGCTGATTGCAGTTACAGAGTACAATAAACATACATTGCAGTCTCTGTCTCTTACTAGCAGGAATGGAGGAAGCAGGAAAAGTTAATGTGGCTTTCGACGAATTTCAGTTACGATAAGAAATTGCTATTGCGGCATTGCACGGAGTACATTTTTATATTTTATATAGGGCATTCTGTTGGTATGTAATACCTATGCGTTCGTAATTCAACACCATATTAAAAAATATTCCGTTATCACTAGTGAGTGAGAATAATGGAACTAACTAACTTGTGTGAAGATAATTAAAAGTGCGAGCTACAAATTAATTAAACAATGAACGAGCCCTAAAAACCTAACGGTCCGTTTTTGGGGAGTCGTAACATTGATACCATCATCATCTGCCTAGGCTTTTCCCAACTATGTTGGGGTCGGCTTCCAACCGGATGAGCTGAATACCAGTATTTTACATAAAACGACTGCCTATCCTCCACAACCCAGTGACTGGGTAGGTAATAGGTACGATAACCCTAGTAAGACTGGTTGATACCACAACTACTAAATTAAATAGCATGAATCCTTCCTTTTTTTATTTTATTTTGAATCAGTTTTACCTAAGTAATACAATCTCAACAAATAACCTAAATATGTATAGGTACTTAATAATAATACATTCTAAAACAAATTAAATAAAATAAATTCATAATCTCTCAGAATGTCCAGTTTAAACAAATGTTGACAATGCACTTTTTAACTGTAACGCATAAAACGCAAATATATAATTGAAATTAGGTGGTGGTGGTGATTTTGTACTCACTCTTACTGAATAATTCCAGTATATCATAAACTAGAGAAGTAAATGGGCCTGAAAGGCTACCGCGTAGGTATTACAGCCGCAACACAGCACAGCACCTCGCATTGCAAAACAATACCTATGTTTTGAGTTGAGCTGCACGATTTCTGACAAATGCGTGCACTGACTGGACAGGTCCTCTCAATCTGTGTGATTCTTTCCTCAAAAGACCATCTCAGACATCGATCTACACGGTGATCTTCATATGATCTGACCAAGATTATGTGGACGAGACTGTGACCTCTGAGTTTGTTCCGGCTTTTCTTCTCAAACTAGTCAGATAGGAAACACCGACCTCATCTAGTTTTAAAATATGATTGACGTGTAAAAGTGTTTGTACAAACCTACTTACAAAATATAATCATTTATCAATGATAGAAAGCGGCGGAGACAGAGAGAAAGTCGCATGGAGGGGGCACAACCATAACGCTTTTACAGTGTGACGATTTCTACCCGTCAACTCCAGACTCCAGGAACTTCGTTCCATTAAGCCACGCCCACGCGTCCCACCTCTAATGTGCATATATGCGGTAGATTGTTGCGTTCTGCCCAAATATCAATTATATTATAGGTACCCTTCATTTGCGCAGGTCATAACAAAAGTCAACATGTCTGTACTGGACATGATCTCTGTTTACAAGTTTTACAACATTATCATATGATAGCTATTACACTCAAATGAACATTATTCCAAGGCTTTCATAAGCTCGGCTTTCACGAAAAAGCCCGGCTTTTAAGATCACAGTTTTAATTCACCCTTTTCAAGCAATTTTACTCCTTGCACGGAACATGAGCGGTAGACCAGCTTTGATTGCCTGCACTACGCTGGATAGAGGGTCTACGATTGGATGCCTGACACTCTCTGGCGCTGGTTCCACTGTGAAAATGGACAGGACAGCCGCTAGTCCTGCCAGTGACTGCATAATGCCGAGACGTTCACCTGTGAAAAAAATAACAGGTATTTTAAATAACTGGTACAAAAAGTAACAGGGTTTTTTTGTGTTAGTATTTTTATGAAAGCAACTTGCCTTTTTTTTCATTTAACCATGTAATGTTGTCCCACTGCTGGGCAAAGGTCCCCCCTATACAATTTCCTTTTTTATGCTTTCTTTGCGTTCTCCGTCCAATCGGTTAGGAACGAGTCCAAATAGTATTTATGTTAGTTAATTTATCGTCTAACTAAATAAAGAATTAAAGTTTTTCTCACCTATACAAGCTCTCGGTCCTGCACCGAACGGCAAATAAAAATATTTATTGCTGTTATCATATGCTTCGGGATCGAACCTTTCTGGTTTAAACTCCTCAGGGTTCGGAAAATACTTCGGATCATTGTGGAGTGACTGCAGCGGAATCATTACTCGGATGTTCTCATCTATCGTTAAATTTAACTCTGGGAAAGTAAACGGGCGAGTACATTGTCTAAACAAGAAGCCCAGAGAAGGAAACATCCGTAAACCTTCTTTGAAGACCATCTCCAAGTAAGTCATCTCTTTGATCGAGTCGTACGATAGCTTTCCGTCATGTTTGGCTAAAACGCGATCCACTTCCTCCTGCGCCTTCTTCTGAACGTCCTGGTTGTATGCTAACTGGTGGAGAGTGTAGCTGGTGGCTGACGATGACGTTTCGAAGCCGGCCGCGAAGAAGACAAATACTTGGGCACCTATCAATCCGTCGTTGAACTCCAAAGTTACAGTCTCCGGTGTACCATCAGGATTTTTCTTCTGAATTGACTCGCCGACAATAACGCCCTTCTCTTTGCATTCCAACATTAAATCTATAAAATCTCCTCTCCCACTAGGTTTATAGTTCCTTTTCCTGAGAATCTCTCCCACCAGCTCATTGATTTCTTTCTCCACACGTGTCCATACCTTCAAGTTTTGAAACATTTCAGGGAACAATTCCTTTGCAATAACTATTACAATTTCACGGGGTCGCATTTTGAAAATATTGATGCCGAGTTGTCTGAACGCCGAGTTCTCGTCGTTCAGTGTATCCGTATCTAGTCCGAAGCCACATGCTCCGATGAAGTCGGTAGTATACCTCGCCATTAGCTCACGAGCGTCTATAGACTTGCCCTCAGCAGCCACGGTCAGCGCGCGAGTCTTCATCCTCTCTGCTCTTTCTACTATCAAAGGAAACATAGCCTTCAGCTTCCCAGTAGTGAAAGCAGGGGTCATTCTCTGTCTCAGTAGCTTCCAAAGGTCACCTTCAGCGAAAAATAGATTCTGCATCAGAGGTTCAAACACAGTCTTATGGGGCGTGAAACCTCGTTCGAAGAAATGCGCAAAGTCTGTGGTCAAAATCCGCTTCACGATTTCAGGATCTCGTATCAGCAATTCTGGTCGTGAAGATCGGAAGAATCCAACCACTTGTTCGTTGGGATACTTCCAGTACAACTCGTCTCCAAGTGTTGTCATACTAGCTTTGAACATATATCCTTTTAAATTGTTTCCGAAAAGCGGGAGTGGTTTATCGAATTTTATACCTCTTTCCTCCCAGTATTTAAAGTTTCTGGTACCGTAAAAGTATAGCGAGATCAAAAGAACCACTACTATCGCCAGGGTAATCATGTTGCTGGTTGCTGGAAAATTCTGAGTTGTACATTAATTGTTCGGAGATCACCGAACCAGGACGCCCCACACAGTCACCTGTAAGATAAGAATGCATGTGTTGATAAGCTTTCTTCATAATAGGTAGTGCGATAATTAGATAAGTAAACAACACATTATGTCTTATTTCTGCATGTAACAATGCCTATGTGGAGGATAAAGTAATCATTTGATAGGAAAGTAAACTGAACAATTAATAAAACGATAACTATGTAAATATATTAGAAATATTATGTAAGTGTATTATAATTATGTTTTATTATTCTTTGAGAGCCGTCGTCAAAGATTTGCGCATTAGGTACGTACTTACCTAACCAGAATTAATGACCGAACCTACAAAGAGTAAGTCTACATTAACGTGAGAGTGGTCGAACACGGGCCTAATCATTGTCAAAAAGAATCCCATACAACCATACATTAACTATTAAAGTATCTTCCATACTTTAGTAACAGTTCCAAAAAAATCGATAAATGTGTTACTTTATTAATTGCATGTGGTTCAAGGACATCACTACAGTTTTTACACGTACATTCATTATGTAGGACCTACCATAGAGATATAAAAAAACAGGTAAGTACGTATCTACCTATTTATTTATTTTAATAGTTCGCGTCAATAGTATTTACATTTTACATTAATTAATAAGTATGAGTTGTGATGTATAAATATAGGTAGGTACCTACACAGTGGCGTAGCCATGGTGTATGTGTGATGGCGTCGCGTAGCCACCAATTACAGGTCAATTAACTTACACACATTAGGTAGGTACATCTTCTAAAATTTTATAAAGTTTTAAAGGAACTCATTTGGAACTTCCTTAGAAAATACCTATATTCTCCATGGGAACTTCCGAACTAGTATTAATTACTCATAATTACTCAACGAGGTTCAAGGTTAATTTATGTTATTTAGTAGTTAATTCCTAGGTATTATTTAGTTATTAATAATGTAATAGATGAGCAACGTTTATGTTCTGGTTTTTAACAGATTAATTTTCAATAGAACTATAATTATAAAGTAAAGAGATCAATAAAAATTATAGTTAACGCATGGGTACAAAAAGAATCAGTTTTTGTTCTAAGTAAGTACCTACATCACTTTACCCACCAGACAGACTTGCAAAAACACTGAAATTTGATTAAAGGTACATATAAAAATAAAAACAAAAACTCACCAACAAAAACTTAAACAAAAACACAAAAAGTTGTTATGACTTAATCTGATAATGGCACGAGAATCACGACTGTTCGCAACGAAGCGTGCGCAAAAGACTACACTAAGCGCACAAACTCGCAGACATACAATAACAAAACAACGCAAAGATATAAATAGAACCACCGCGCACCGGTTATACGAGATAAGTATGCTAGATTATGGGTATCTCAACCTCCAACAGTCCAACCAGGTGCGGTCGCAGCCCAAGAGTTGGGGGGGGGGGGGGGGGGGGGGTAGCGGGATCGTCCGAAAGGGTTACCGCCATAGAGTATAGCAACTAAAAAGGAATACCGCTGCCCTGGAACAGAAAGGGCTAAGGAACGAACACGGGTGGGTTTTAGTCAGTAAGAGTCTGACACTCCCTTCCGAGCGGGAGGGGTCATTTGTCATGATTTCCCATCCACAAAAAAAAAAAAAGAGTTTGGGGGGGGGGGGGTCACCAAGTAGTAAGTTAGTAGCTTAAGTTAGTATGGCAAGTACATCATGCAGACTCGACAACTTAAATGATTTTGGGGGTCATGACCCCCACGACCCCACCTCTCGGACTGCACCTGCCTCCAACTCATTAGGGAGTCCGGATTCAACTGCGGTTTAATCAATCATCAATTAATTTATGATACTAATTGCGTAACACACCGTCATTCACAATCCGAGAGTTTTGAAGGATAATGCTGATACATTGCTTCATAGGTTCGAAAAAATCGTCTGCTCAGCTACGTAAATAACGCAATGAACGTGGGTGAACTGTCAAAATGAAACCCATTGCGATAAATTGTGTGTGTGAGTGTGTTACGCAATTATCCCGCTGGTGTGGGTGACAGTGACGGTGGGTGCAATCATGATTGTGTGTGCGCTTTTATTGTGGTTCAGAAGGAGCACAGAGTACAGTCAACAGCAAAAGTAGATGATCAAAATCAGAAATTGAAATTGAATTGAAAACTGATCACGAATATATGGCAGCTGTACTAGTAGTAAATGTTTGGTATAATAATTTACAATCACATACTTTTTAATCACTTCAACGCCACACAGTTCTGACGCGAACTCCGTTAATTAGTATTGAATTTCTGATTTTGATCATCTACTTTTGCTGTTGACTGTACATTAAACTATATTATGAGAAGGAGGTTCTGTATTCTGCGGCTACCCGAATTGTATTATAGTATGTACTAGGTACTAGGTACTCAGTCTGTGGTACGTATGTATGGCCGGTGGCCGCGTTAGTCTCAGTAGCTATAACGATACTACAGCAATTTTGATGGTTTTGCTCTGTGGGTTTTAGCATGAGTTTCATTCAGTGGTAACTGGTACCTACCCAAGTAAATATGTTCCTTGTACCTACCGCCTACCGGTAATTGCGGTTATAGGTTGGTGAGCTAAGATATTCAATTTTAATGAAACGGTTGACTGCCTTAAGGAAACGGGCCCTCGTATTTAGTGGCTTTATATTGTTAACGACCCTGAATAATAAATGATGCAGTTTAGCAGGTATTTTAGCCTTTTTACAATCCCAAACTCTCAAATAAAAGTAACTAAGTAGGTAGGTACAGACGCCAGCACATCAAGCTACTACAATCTGCTAAATTTCTTTAATAGATTTTCAACTTTATCGCCAAAGCATTAAGGTTCAAGGTTGAATAGGAAAATTTGACAGTTTCGTGTTTTTCGAATATATTTTCGAATGTTTGACAGTTTCGTGTTACTTTGAAGTTTCGTAGTGAACTGTCGTATGTTTTACTGTGCTTAACACATTCACTGCGGCTGCGCTACATTAAAATTTACTTCCAGTGCTGTACAAGTCAGATACTTCCCGTATCAAGAATGCCTGAGATGCGTTACGACGTTTATTTTCCCGTACGTAGTCCTGACTTCCAACCTCCACAGAGACATGGAAAGTCCACAGCTGTTTTTTTTTGTTGTACCAATCAATAGGTTAGCTACATCCTTGTGTATACACAGCTGCAGTCGCACGGGGTTCTAAGTAATAGGTATCTTAAAAGTTACAGGTACCTATTTTTGGAAATGGTTGATTTTACGGGAAAATACTTGTCGTGGCGCATACAACAGTCATATTGCTAGGGATGGGGTGTAATAAGTACAATATTTTTTTGTTTTTGATTTATTATTGTTTATTCAGGTGATACGCAATCAACGAAAACTATTTTTAACAAAAATAATAAGTAAGTAATTAATAATGTTAACTTTTTAACAAAAACAGTAAATTCTTATTTTATATTATTATCTATTTATTTTAGGTGCTTAGAAAAGCTAAATTAAAAAAAAGTCCCTAATTTATTTACCACAATTATTTATTGTACTCGATAGGTAATTTAATCAACAGAAAAATTTAACTGGGGTTTTTGTAGGTACTAGATGATTTGGGATTCGGTAAACTGGAACCAGTACTCTGCACAATAATGTATCTAGCCTGTTTACCTTCTGTCTTTACACCTTTCCCCATAATAAGTTTTTTACGTGAACGTTTCATTGTTTATGTACAATTAACCTACTTAGGCGTGACGAATAAAATATTGCGTTCTGTAAAAACGTATTAACTGGGCACAGCACTACGACTAACTGAAGCTCCGCGCGCGCGCACTATTTCCCGTATCACACTATTGTAAAATAATTAGCTTTCTGTGCGTTACGACAAAATAATTCCCGTACATTTTTATTCGTAAATTTCAATACACTTCAAGCAAGGACACCGGCAATATAGGCGTCTCTTTTTTACTTGTACGAATACTTGAAAAAATCACCCCCGCACGGAGTGCAAAACAAGGACAACTAGCTGCTGCACAGAGACTCAATTACAACCAAATACTTCCCGTAACGCAGTGAATGTGTTAAAGTTTTTGTAGGTGAGTTGTTATTTTTGACAGTTTAGCTAAAACTATTCGTTTGTTCGGAACTGTTCCTACACAGTTCATTGTTTTTTTTTTTAGGAAAAAGGCATGCGTGAAGACTCCTCTCTCAAATCTCTTGTTATTAGATCTACCTAGGACCTTCCGTTCTTTTCATCATAAGTTGAGACAAAACTGTTTATTTGTGTTAGTTTGCCTATAAATTTATTTAATTCTAGCCATACCTATCATAATAATTATGCAGTATAATAATGTGATAACCGAACGTCGCGTTTTTAATTATTTAAGGTTGTAGATACCTTATCAATATGCACTCTTATCTTACAGATTGCTGTGAACTGCATCCTGGATATTTAATCTTGAATGATTCGAGTACCACTTAGTATTGTCTAGATCCGGCACTCTAAGATGATTACCCTAGCTATAGTAGTAGTTCTTTTGATCACCCTGTACTTTTACGGTACAAAGAACTATAGGTAAGTACTGGGAGGACAGAGGTATAAAAACCGATAAACCAATCCCTTTCATTGGAAACAATTTTAAAACAATTACTTTCCAGAAGAGTATATCACAATTAGCTGACGAGTTGTACTGCAGATATCCCAACGAACAAGTGGTTGGATTCTATCGTTTTTTTCGGCCAGAATTGGTAATACGAAATCCTGAAATTGTGAAACGGATTCTGATTACTGACTTTGCACATTTCTCCGGTCGAGGCTTTACTACTCATAAGGACGATGATGTAGTTGAACCGCTGATGCAAAACCTACTGCGACAGAGAATGACCCCTGCTTTCACTACTGGAAAGCTAAAGGCTATGTTTCCTTTGATAGTAGATAGAAAGAGCAGAGAGGATGAAGGCTCGCGCGCTGACCGTGGCTGCTGAGGGCAAGTCTATAGACGCTCGTGAGCTAATGGCGAGGTATACTACCGACTTCATCGGAGCCTGCGGCTTCGGACTAGATACGGATATACTGAACGACGAGAACTCGGCGTTCAGACAACTCGGCATCAATATTTTCAAAATACGACCGAGAAATTGTAATAGTTATTACAAAGGAATTGTTCCCTGAAATGTTTCAAAACTTGAAGGTATGGACACGTGTGGAGAAAGAAATCAATGAGCTGGTGGGAGAGATTCTCAGGAAAAGGAACTATAAACCTAGTGGGAGAGGAGATTTTATAGATTTAATGTTGGATGCAAAGAGAAGGGCGTTATTGTCGGCGAGTCAATTCAGAAGAAAAATCCTGATGGTACACCGGAGACTGTAACTTTGGAGTTCAACGACGGGTTGATAGGTGCCCAAGTATTTGTCTTCTTCGCGGCCAGCTTCGAAACGTCATCGTCAGCCACCAGCTACACTCTCCACCAGTTAGCATACAACCAGGACGTTCAGAAGAAGGCGCAGGAGGAAGTGGATCGCGTTTTAGCCAAACATGACGGAAAGCTATCGTACGACTCGATCAAAGAGATGACTTACTTGGAGATGGTCTTCAAAGAAGGTTTACGGATGTTTCCTTCGTTAGGTTTTCTGTCAAGAAAATGTAGGTACTCGTCTCTATACTGTACCAGAGTTGAATATAACGATAGAAGAGGACACACGAGTGGTGGTTCCGGTGCAGGCGCTCCACAATGATCCGAAGTACTTCCCAAATCCCGAGGAGTTCAGACCATAGAGGTTCGATCCCGAAGCATAATTATGATAATTGCACTAAATATTTCTATTTACCCGTCGGTGCAGGACAGAGAGCTTGTATAGGTAAGTAGTTTTTTTTTTTTTTTACATATTTCGTATTATCTTCTCAAAGACTGTAATGAATCAAAAAAATAAAAAAGTTATTATTTAGATACCTACCTATTTGCTTATTCTAGCCTTTTTTGTCGGAACACTAAGACCAAACATAACATCATTTTGTCTTAATTTACGGGAACATATTGATAAAATATTATACTCGTGCTAGATAACGCGTGAGAACAAAAAGTCAGATAACCCTTCACCTTCCAATTTTAAAAATAATTTCGACAAGAGCTCATACTTGTTAAAATACCAGTTATTTTGTAACAGCTCTAACTTGCTGTTAGTTTCATAATAATTTATCTCTACCACGAAACCTAATAATTGCCATAATAATATGTAATTAATAAAGCTGAAGAGTTTGTTTTGTTTTGTTTGCACGCGCTAATCTCTGGAGCTACCAGTCGGTTTTGAAAAAATATTTTCCCCAATTCTTGAGGAAGGTTAAAGGCTATCTAATACGATGTCTTAGTTGTTACAATTTCAGATATCTATTTAAGACGTATTTGTATATATTTAGAATCAAACGGATGTTTTTATCAATAAGATTGTACCTACAGCATTGTCGGCGATCGATAAAAAAAACAATAAATCTTTGTATTTGTTTTATTATGTTGAGTCCTCCCGACGTCCTGGGTTCTATGTCCGGGTCGGGTAGTGTTATAATAAAAGACAATAATCTATCTTTTTCCATCTATGTTGGGGTCGGCCTCCATAACCCAGTAACTGGGTAATACACATAGATTGTATATTTACTACTAGCGTAACACAATACCCCATGGCAAAACTGGTTCTCAGACTTGTCCTTCTGACTACGCGAAACGACTGTCAAAGATCTACAAATGACAGCCGGGGGCAACTCGGGTCTCGATATGTAATGGAAGGTCACCCATCCACTCAGCGACCGCGGCAAGCGTAGCTTAACCTTCGATGGACCTGTGGGGCCGTTATTATTTAGTCATGAGCCTTTCGGATCTGATATATTGTGATGTACCTAATAATAAATTATACCATAATAGTAGACTACTATATTATGATGAGATAGAGATATAGATGGAGTGGGCGGCGCAGAGGGACAGCCTGGATGCGGAAGGCGGGGGACGGGGGGTCGTGCGGAGCCGGCGAGAGGCCTACGTGCAGCAGTGGACTGCGATAGGCAGTTGATAGAATAAATTAAACAACAATGTAATCTCAAAAAATAATCTTTACTTATACAACCATTTTTTACACGTTCACACACTCACGGCGAGACGAAACCAACACATATCATAGAAAAATAACAAATTTGTTGAAAAAATAATAATTTAAAAAAAAACATCCAAGGAACAGAAAACAAATAGTATAAATATTATTATGTACAGATATTTGAGTATCTCGCACTCAGATTGGTAAAAAAACTAATAATACACTAGTTTCATGTTATTGCTGATTTTTCGAGACATTTTTCGAGTTTCAGCGAAGTTTTTTCGAGTTTCGGCGAAGTCTTTTCGAGCTTCGGCGATGACTTTTCGAGTTTTAGCGAAATCTTTTCGATCTTCGGCGAAATTATGAGATCATTACTACAACACTGCAAATAATGTAATAAGTTAACTTATTAGATAATTATTTTTTGAGGAAACATGTTTAGTTTTTGTTTAGTTAGCAATTTCCTCCGTTTATCAACATCCTGTTTCGTTATTATATAATTATTAAATAAGCTAAGATGACACATTTTTAAATAAAATAATGTATTATGAACATTTAAAAAAAAATCTACTTTTTTTTTCAATCTGATATGTCTCATTGGTCTTTAGTTTCAAAATAAGGACAAGGTTAATAGAACGATCTTTGACTTAACACATACGATTATGAACTTTATTTTTATTAATTTATGTTCACATTCTTATGAAACGCTTATTCACACTTGGTTTTACGAATATGAACACTATAACTAAATAAGGTTCAAGAATAAGGAATAGGTTAAGGAATAAGGTTCATATTCGTATGAACGCTTACTTTACTGAGCAAAGTCAATCATACAATCTTCGTAAATGATTCAAAAGCAAGGATGGTTCAATTTTAAAGTAGTGTCCTTTATGTAAGTTAGGAAATTCTCATTAGCAGCTCATAGCTTCGAAATATGACCAGTAAAAGGTTTCCACCCGGTTTCTAGGACGAAGTTCAACGTGTCAAATTTAAACTCATGTCAAGTGTTCCCATTGGCTGTTGATGATTCAGTCAACCAATCACAGCAGACCATCATCTGCCTGCCTTTTCCCAACTATGTTGTGGTCAGCTTCCAGTCTAACTGGATGCAGCTGAATACCAGTATTTTACATGGAGCGACTGTCTATCTGACCTCCACAACCCGTTTTTGAGTAAGACGACACCTAAGTAAAATTGTTTGTCAGACTTTTGGGCTTCTGACTACCCATAACGACTGTCAGCCGGGACCAAGAGCTTCATGTGCTTGCCGAGGCACGGAGGGGTCTCGTTATGTAAAGATGGTCAGCAGTTGACATGTGTTTGACAATTCCTTAGCTAGTTTTTGTGTCGATTTCCGTTCCAGACACCGGGTGTTAGGCTCGCCTATTATAGGGACTTAAATAATACTTAGTACAACAGTGTGGCCTACCCCTTATGTTACAACAATCTTTTTTGTCATTAAAAGATATTGAGTATTATTACAACAAAAGATAAATAAATTATTGTCGAATAAAAGTTACTAAAAAAATATTGGGAAAACATTCTATAACTTTTGTGGATAACGCCATTTATCGGTGGTTGTTGGCAATATCATGAAACTAGTGGCGCCACCTAGCGACCTCTACTAACCACTCCTTAGAAGAATTTCTTCGCTTGCGCTTCTTTCCTTTCTCTGTGAACAAAAAGCATAGAATTTATAATAGCTATTACAGTACCAGGTTTCTGTGACTCATACTTATGTGACAGTCTCTTTCTAAGGCTTAATCTATATATATATAAAATTCAAAGTCCTGACTGACTGACTGACTGACTGAGACATCAACGCACAGCCTAAACCGCTGGTCCTAGAGACATGAAATTTGGAGGGTGTATTCTCCGTAAAGAGTAGGTATCCACTAAGAAAGGGTTTTTCGAAATTCCACCCCTAAGAGGGTGAAATGGCGGGATTTTGTTTGTATGAAAAATCTTATTCCTTGAGTTAATAAACTTGAAACTTGCCGCGAATACTTATCTAAGTAAATTATGAAGTTGGGCATTTTTTGTTTTTATAAACTACCCCCTAAAAGGGGATTGGGGGGTTTCAAAGTTTGTATGGAAGAATTTTAGCGCGCGGTCCGATTTACTCGAAACTCAGTACTTATACCTAAAATTGAAAGGAAAGAATAATGTGTATCAGGGTTTTTCGAAATTCTACCCCTGACGGCCTGAAAAGGGGTAGTCAATTTTACAGGGGAGGATTTTACAGCGTGGCTTGATTAACTCGAAAATTGGTATAAATAATCTTTGAGTCAATTTATGAACACATCCCAAATGATTTTTCAAAATTCCATCCCTGTGGGGGTGAAAAGCGGGGATACAGTTTATATGAAAAATCTTATTCGTTAGGTTAATAATCTTGAAAATTGGCATGAATACTCGCCTAAGTAAGCAATAAAGTTTATCATTATTAATTTTTCAAAACTACCCCCCAAAGGGGATATAGGGGTGTTAAAGTTTGTGTGAAAGAATTTGAACGCGCGGTCCGATTAACTCGAAACTAAGTATACTGTGTGTGTACTTAAGACTAAAAATAAATAATAACACGTACTATGAGGGTTTTTCGAAAATCTACCCCTAACGGGGTGAAAAGGGGTAGTTAATTTTACAGGGGAGGATTTGAACTTTAAACTGTATGTTACATTTTCACGCCTAAACCACTGAACTTCTGATTCGGCAAAGAGGTAGATGGCATCCTGGGGAACACATACTTTTTATCCTGGCAGCACGTTCCCGTGGGATAATTTCCGACATCCACGCGGGCGAAGCCGCGGGCAGAAGCTAGTGCAATATAATTATGCAGATATTCATCATCTGCCTGCCTTTTCCCAGCTATGTTGAGGTCAGCTTCCAGTCTTACCGGATGCAGCTGAATACCAGCACCCTATTTTACAAGGAGCGACTGCCTATCTGACCTCCACAACCCAGTTACTGGGTAATACGATACCCCTTGGTAAGACTGGTTGTCAGGTTTTCGGGCTTCTGACGACCCGTAACGACTGTCAAAGATCCACGAATGACAGTCGGGACCAACGACTTAACGTGCTTTCCGAGGCACGGAGGGGTCTTGGTATGTAAGGATGGTCACCCATCCACGAATCAACTGCGTCAAGCGTAGCTTAACCTGATCGATCGACCCGTGCGGCCGTTATTACTTAGTAGGCTTATATATGTAGATATTATGTTTGGGAAAAAGTCGCTCGGCTTAGCTCGCATTCGAGTTTGTATGGATGGATGTTTGTTACTCTTTCACGCAAAAACTACAGAACGGATTTGGATGAAATTTGGCACACAGATAGTTTTTAACAGGATTAACATATAGGATAATTTTTATCCCGATATTCCCACGGAATCGAAACGTATGCGGGTGAAACCGCGGAGCGCAGCTAGTACATACATAAAATATAACAATTATGAGTCCCGCGACGATCGCTTTGGCTAGGACACGGCGTTATAAGTTGATTTTGAATGGACTGTAGAGAATGCTTATTTGCCAAGCGGTTGGCTTACTTACTTGTACATGGCGTAGACCAGCATGAGCCCCAGTTGTGTGGCTACGGCCACCAGTAGCCCCGTGAAACTGACGCAGCTGACGTCGGGGCAGGCGGGCAGGTTCAACGCCTGCGGAGCGCCCTGGGCGAGCCTGGGAACGATTCTCTTTGATTAGGAAGGCAGACACAACAATCACACAACCACACGACACGTCCACCTTCCGGATTAAATTCTCTAAAAGACGGTCAAAACCGCAACAAAATCCGTTGTGTAGTTAAGAAGATCTCGGCGGCCACACAGACTGACACGGAAAGTGACTTTCCCCTTTATTCATAAACGTTGCTTAAAGTTAAGCAGTGATTAGCGACTGTTTAACCATACATTTTTGACGTTTAAATGTTACTTAACTTTAATCATCGTTTATGAATAAACCCCCCTAGTTTAAAAAAATCTACAGGTACATATTGTTATATCATCAACATTGTTATTTTGATATAACAAACAGACACTTCAATCTTTACTAAATGCATATGAAAAGCATCTTTATATATTATGTGATGTTACAAGGAGTAACATAGGTTACTTTTATTTTAGAAAAATAATTAAGGTTCCGCGCAAAAAAGAAAAAAGATTGTTCCTTTTTTTTAATGAACACATTTACGTGAAAGAAGTCGCGAGCGCAGCTAGTTTTCAAATAACATATAAGGCATGTGCACGATGGGATTTCCCATCCACAGACGAACTTTCATCCTCTATTTAACCTATTAAACTTTCGATTTTATTTTAGTTATCCTAGTTTTTAGTATAGAAATATGAATTAAGTAGGCCGGATAGTCGGTACATCTGTAACAACAAGCGGTACATACCTCTGTGCCAGGCCGGCCACGCTGGCCTTCACCTGCTGCAGGTTGTCTCTCATCTCGTTGAGCAGCTGCGGGCTGGCCCCGCCGCCCGCCGCGGGCCCGCCCGCGCCCGTGGCCGCGGCCAGGGAGTCCGACTTGCGGGACACGTCGATTATGAACCCTCTGTGGATGATAATAAGGTGGATGGTTGAAATACAAAGAGTTTGTCAACAGAGAAGGTCCAGAATTCAAAATGGACGGAGACGAAAATCAAAATGTTGTAATAAAAGATGCGCGTGTGCACATAGGTTAATTATAATTGATATTTTACAATTCAAGTTGCAGTTCTAAAATCCATAGAGGAATGGAGCTTTCGGCTCACTGAGGCCCGTTTACACCACAAATCGCTTAATCCGTTTATAGCTAAACTTAAAAAAAAACCACGCTCTGTTTCTATCGATCGTTTAACACGATATGGTTTAAATATTTTTGCAGGTTTTGTGTAAGTGAGCCTAAATATGTCTAAAACCCTTGTAGTTTGATTTATTTTAATGCCAAAATATAATTTTAAGACGCATTTTAACACGCTTTTATTAGCTTCACTTGTAACTAACAAACAATGTAAAAAAAATCTTAGAAGTAAATTTTAACCTATTTCTAATTGTCGTATCGAAATGAAACTTTGTATGTATATGTAGTTCGGATGACAATAGTATAATCTGGTATCTTGGAGTTGATCTGATGATAAGAGCCAGGAGATGGATAGTGAAACTCTTAAGTGGCTACTAGTAAGCTCCTCGAGTTTGGGCTCATATGACTTGTTTTGACGAGTTCAATAGATTGGATACGCGTTTTTTAGTTTTTTTTTTAACTACGTAATTTATTCGATGCAATAATAATGATTGAAAAACACGTAGAAATAGTAAACTTACTTGAGTTCAGCGATAGTATTGATCATGATTTGGTTGTTAGCGACCAACGCGTCCCAGTCGTGGCGACCGATGGGCAGGTTGGGCATCTGAAATCATAACATTATTCCCATATTTAGTAACAAACCCACAAATTTTCACTCACTTATATCCTTAGGCAAATGGCACAAACGGAACCCTTAAATTTAGTCATGTCCGTCAACCCGGATGACACTCAGTCATTTTACCCAGTGTCATTCGGTCCCATAATTAAAAAGACAATGATGTTTCAAGTGAGTTTTTTATTAAAGTCATTACTTTGTGAAAATTGAGATATTTTCGGCCGCAGAAATGGCTTACGTTTTTCGTAGTTTTTCGAGAAATACTACTAAATATAAACTTATTTTTGCGATCGAGAAAATTAACACTGTCACACACATGCGTAAATATTCATCTCGATAACGGAAGACTCCACTGTGCAGGGCCGCGGGTTGTTCGAAAGAGATACGGTGGCGCCTGGCACAGGCAACTGGAGGAACACGGGTGGGTTTTAGTCAGTGAAAGTCTGACACGCCCTTCCGCTCAGCCCAGAGCGGAAGGGTCATTCGATGATTTCCCACTCAAAAAAAAAGCCTCCACTGTGCGTGGTCCGACACGCAGTTGGTCAGTTTTTCTTTTGTGGCTATAAGATATTGATATTGTTAGTTAGCGAAACTTCCGACTCCTCATCTGTTAAGTTTCGTCAAATAGTTAATTAAGAAGTGAAGTAGTTAGGTACCTGTGCGGGTGCGGCCGCGCCGGGCTGGATGGGCTGGCCCTGCGTGTGGCCGTACACGGCCGTCAGCATGGACAGCGAGTTCATCTGTTTGCCTATCACCTGCGGGAAGGAGCATTTATATTAGTACAAGCGGAGTGTCCGATGGGATTATTCATACAATTTTTCGTCCCGTAATTAACCCCTTTAGGGGATGAAATTTCAAAAATCCTTCGTTAGTGTAACAAATGGTAACCATGAATTCAGCACATGAGTCCACCTTAGCGCAGAAATGTTTCGTCGGTTAAAATAAAAAAGATGTTCCACACGTATTGACTGCGTAGGTATTGCACTTTTCTATGAAAAAAACTGTTTTTTTTTTTTTTTGATAAAATTCATGTACTGAATCCATGGCAATAGGTGGCCCGACGATGTGCCCGCCACCTGATGGAACTGTTGTGACTATTGTGCTAAATTTCAGGCTTCTAGACACAGTGGTTTAGACTGTGCGTTGGCTGACAGTTTATTTAAGATTTTACTATGTAGATGATATGAAATAAACGAAATAATAATAGTTCCCTTACCTCATCGACCTTCTTGTTGAGATCCCTCAGTATGTCGTGTATCTGCGTCTGTCCCTGGAAGATCTGCCTCAACTCGCGCTGCGCGTCCGACTCGAACCAGTCGTCGAACTCGCCGTCCTTGTCGCGCACCTGTGGGCAAACGGAGAATCAGGGAGATGAAGATATGTTCCGTGGTACGTTTTTTAGAGAGATTTAAGAATTTAGATAATTATTTTTCGCGACACGCCTGCTTGCACCAAAAAAGAATGTGCTGCGTTCGTGATTTAGTTTCCAATCATGTAAACAAAGTGGTTTTGGAAAAACCTCTTTATTACCCACACATAGGGTTGAATGCGCTACAACTTCAAACATTTCTTATGATTTTTTCAATATTACTGCTGTCGCGGCAAGCTAAGAAGGTCATTCTGGCGTTTGCTTGTCCATATTCGTGACACCATAGATGGTACACATACCTCGTCAGGATGTTCCTTCCTGTAATCTTCTTTCTGCTGCTCCAACTTCTTCTGGTACTCTTGATACTCGAGCGATAGCTTCTGTTGCTCATCTTGGCTCATCTGTTGACCTCCTGGAGAACAAAGGGGTTTAGGATTAGCAGGATAAGGACACACCTTTGTCCGAAAGGATAGTCTATGTCTAAGGATAGGCTAGCTATGTTCATGTTCAAGTCCCATATAGTAGGGGGTGAGACTCCATCGTCCATTATAATGATAACTAACTAGTAGGAATGTTCAAAAAGTACTAGGCCCTCATGAAACTGAGATGGTCCAATGTATTAGGCTCGCATAAAATAAAGAGGCTTCACAAAATGAAGAATCTTCTCAGCATTTCAGCAGTCATCTAACTAAAAGTACTAGGCTCACATAGGATCGAGAGGGTCTCAACGTGGTCTCCTCGTCATCAACAGATTGTTGTCACTTTTCGTTTTAGAGCTGTTAATAAAAAGTACCAGGCTCACATAAGAACAAGAGGGTTTTAATCGCTCGTTGCAGCCTCATGTTGTTGGCTCTCAATAGTAGCAGGCTATCATAGAACTCAAGATCCTTACCGCTCTGCTGCTGCTGCGTGTGCAGCGAGGTGGTGAGCAGATGGATGACGTCGTGGTCGTCGGCCAGCCCACCCGTGGCCGCCGACAGTCCCAGGAACCCTCCGCGCGGCAGCACCACGTTCTCCGCGCGGAAGCACAGCTCGTAATCGGCTTCGTTGTTAGTCATGCCTAGAAGGAAAAAAAAAATAACATCACGGGTGTATTCTCCAAAAGAGTAACAGGGTCAAAGTAAATGAGCTAGCGAAATTCGACAGACGTGATGGGTTTCGATATTTACATATAATAAAATTAAAAAATATAATTACATTTCATTCAAGTCAGTGGTAAGGTAACTAAAATATCAGTATATAAGAAATCGTTTTTTTTTGTGTAAAAAAACAAACTTATTTAGACTCTTACTTAAAGTAATCTTAGTCATCCAGAAATCAACTTAATTTACACCAACCTGAAGTTGATATTCGCGTGTGGAAAATAACGAGAATTTCAACCATTTTCAACTTACCATTGTGGAAGTACACAGTGAGAGTGTTGAGGTAGTATTCGATGCGCGCGCGCGTCGGGAACGGTTTGTTGCGGAAGTCTCGCAAACAGCCGGACAGCAGCTGCTGGGAACCGTCACTGGAGTGAGGAGAGGTTGTGTGTTAATACTGATGAGTGCGACCAACATCATCATCATCGTCTGCCTGCCTTTTCCCAAGTATGTCGGGTTCGGCTTCCAATTTAACCGAATGCAGCCGAATACCAGTATTTTACATGGAGCGACTGATTATCTGAACTGCACAGCCGAGTAACTGGGTAATACGATACGAGTACCTCTTGGCAAGACTGGTTGTCAGACTTTAACGACCGTCAAGGATCTACGAAGGACAACCGGGATCAACTGCTTAACGTGCTTTTGAGCCATTTATGGATGGTTACTTATCCACGTACCGACCTCGGCAAGCGTTGCTTAACCTTGAAGATAGACCCGTGCAGCTGTTATTATTTAGCCACGAGCCCCCTTGTCATCATTATCATCACCAGCCTATAGACCACTGCTGGACATAGGCCTCTGCTATTGCACGCCATTCAGCTCGATTCTCGGCAACTCTCACCCAGCTGTACCAGCCACCCTGCGACGATCGTCGCTCCGCCTAGCCCGAGGGCGCCCACTTTACGTTTGCCTATTTGCGGTCTCCACTCAAGAACAGGTCTACCCCAACGGTCATCGGTTCTACGGCTAATAATGGCCGGCGCATTGCCACTTCAGCTAGCTTATTCTGTGAGCTGTGTCTACAACTTTGGCCGGATCACCTCGTTCCAGATTGGATCCATCAGAGAGCATGGAGGGCATGTGCCGTTTCATAGTTCGCTGAGTGGGGGCTGGTACACCACAAGGGGTTGTGGTGTACTAGAACGTAAACATCAGTACGAACCTCTTATGATCGAAGACCTTGGTGCCATCGTTGACGACGGCCATGATGTAGGGGTTGTTGTGTTTGTTGTCGTTGTCGAACGAGTCGAAGATGACCGCCAGACCGTTCCACCGGTCTGAGGAGCCGAACACCTCGCCTGTGTAGTCTCCCCGTTGAGTTGTGTACCAGAAGGCCTGGGGAAGGGAGGATTATGTTATTACGGCAGTGATATCGGAGTCATTTGACGACGTTGGGCCACAAAGGAGATGAATGAAAGGTGAATTGCATGCAGCTAAAATGAGAATGTTAAAACGACTATATAGACTGCTGTCGATTGATATTGGTCGCATCAAAACATATTCTACCGATGGTCGATCGATGAACGGCCGACCATTAATCGACATCGAATGAAAACACGTCAACCAACCGCAGTGTGGTCGCACAATTAAACTGATGTGTGGTAACATACATAAATAGCCTGTGATCCCGAAGGGTTAGACAGAGGTGCACCTAAAGTAACACTCATATACCATTGAGGTGACGGCTAATAGAGGTACGAGTATATGGAAAAATAAGATATCACCTCGCCGACCAATAAATTCGGATAAGGGCAGGAGAATGATGATTCTTCTTCTTTATAAATAGATAATACACGTTTTGCTAGATTAGGTGCTGAAGACCATACCTGACGACGATTACTTACCAAGCCATCAGCCCCTATCCTGCCCCTACCGGTGACTTTGAACATGACGTCAATCTCCCACCAGTCGAAGTTGAGCGGCTGCTTGGTCCAGATGGCACCCTTCTGACTGCGCAGCGACGGCGCCAGGCGGACGCTCTCGCCCGATGCTATCGCGTCTGGAATGAAGGGAATTATTGCGTTAAAATGATGACAAACCAGCCCACATGATAGTAAGTGGTAACCATCGCCTGTAGGCAATTTTTTTTGTTGCCTGGCGGGTCTGCTCATGACCTCGATCTCGCCTGGTGGAAAGCGATGGATGAGGTCTATTATGGAACGAGCGTGCTCAGAAGATGCCTGTTCACTCTTGCTTTGAAGTCAGTACTTTGGTCATGCGCATAATAAATGTGGAGGAGAAGCAATGTCAGTGGCGAAGCAGATGCGTTGCCATCCCAGAGACAGCTGATATTATGTCCCATGTGCCTGTAACTACACTGGTGCTGGATACTTTTAATCGGATCGGGGGCAAAATTAAGTATGGTGGCAGCAGTTCCCCGGATAAGCTCCTTTACAAAAACCTCTCGTGTTTGTTGGATAGAAATTTACCATCGTCAAAACCATTTACCCGGTCGTTAATATGACACATCGAGCTTTAGAAAGAGACTGTCACACAGGCATGAGTGAAAGAGACAACATGAGACAGATGAACTTTTTCTAAAATTCGATGTGCCGTATTTGAGACTGGGTAGGTGCCGTATGGAAACGGTTTAAATTGTTATGTTAACATGTTGTGTCACTATTGTAATGACAGGCATTGTTTGATTTAAATATTCATGCGTGTTACATCGTTTGTTGAGTTGAATGGTATAATATGGTATGCAAGCCGACAAAAGGCAAGGTTCTACAGCCTTTTGTCGGCTTTCAGGCTACGGAGGTATGAGGAACAGGGTGTAAAGTCCACTCATACTCTATAGAAAAGGGAGGATCCTTCGACCAGACGGGTGTTGTCTGGTGGGCAACTGTCCGATGATTCATGATCTGACCTCGACAACACAGTTACTAGGTAACACGATGCCACGCGGTAAGATTGGTAGTCAGACTATTGGGCTTCTGACTACCCATACACGACTGTCAACGATTTACGACTGGCAATGCGAAAACTAAAAGTGAGAATTTTCAAACAGGAAAAACTTGAATAAATCTGACTTGCAGCAGGTACACCTGACAACAGACTATCATTAACTATTACGCCAGTGATGTTTAAGTTCCATGTAATGTAGGACGAGTCTTGGCATTAATTGTGCACACAAATCCAGAGATTGGGAGTTATGCCAAAAACCAATGAAAGTGCCCGACCTGGGGTTCGTGTGGTTCGAACCCAGTACGCTCAGTCACGCTAGACTAAACTCGTATTTCTATTTCAATTACTTTATTCGTCTACCTTACTAAATACTAAACCAGTAGTTGAATGTAACGCGGTAATCGAAACGCAATATGTTCAATAAATAATGATAAAAGCTACAATAAAGATTAGTGTTCAGCTAACCGAACTGTTGTAATGTGTAACATTATATGTTTGTATCTAATCGACATTTTTATAGTAGTCTTCCTATATCTATTACAAAATATTTAACAGAAATAAAAAAAGATAGATCATGGCCGGTCCGAACTTTGCGGAGAAGGCTGCGCAAGCGCAATAAATTTTTTGCAGTTCGGCCGACGAGAGAATGCGTTCTTCACATGTTTCATACGAACGAATACGTGTTTTGCGATTTTGATCTTTATTAGATACTAGTATTATCGCACTCACAGGTGTCAGGAACGAATTCTTCGGACTGTAGGAACCAAATGGTGACATGAGGTGAGTGAGTGAGTGAGAGAACATGCGCCAATGTGCGAAGAGCCTAAGTTCAGACCCGTCATGATTCATCGGCTGTACTGTATCTCGGATGCGGGATGACTCCCTCTTTGGTCTAGTGGTCGCACACGGGACCACTGAGGTTCTGGGTTCAAACTGGTGATTCGTGCGATCGTGCCCGAGCATTGCCCACAAGCTCGCCCCCATCATCATCTTACACAGCTCGACTTCATCCACTGCTGGGCAAAGGCCTCTCTCTTCTTGTGCCAATCCTCACTCTCCTGTGCTGACCTCGACGAGGTTTTGCCCCCGATGCCAACAATGCCGCATCCTATTACATGAGACTGACGAAATATACAGTACAGAATGTCAATACAGGACGTTTTGTTGGTTATAAATGCTTCTTCTTTTTTACTGTTCTATTTCGTGTGCGTGTCCTAATTAATAAAATAATTTTCTTTTTTTCTTTATTTAGACAAACCGGATAAAATCCGTTTCAAGAACATGTAACCGACAGCCATTGATTCTTGCTTTGATAAAATGATAAGACATAGTTATAATGTTATAAATTTAATCTAAATCCGGCGGATTCTATTGATAATAGTATTGACAACTTTATAGCCCAGTAGTTCAGTCTACCGTGAGGTCATAGGTGCCTTCTTGGTCAATGTTTGTTGTGTTGTAGGTACCTATGTGTTTGTTTTTAACCCACTTCAAATAGGAGGATATATTTGACGAGTTTTTTGTTTTGTGTACTAGTGTACCTGTGTGTTTGGCCTGCCGCATGTCAGGTGAGCTGTTGGCTGAGGGTAATTACATGCTGAAGATGCCCCACTGCGACACATCGCGGGCAGCTTGGGGGTTTACCTCGATGCCTGGCATGTGTATGCGTGTCTATTAGCATGCATTTGTTTTACATGAAGGTTACATGGAGGTGACATCGAGGTAGAGAGCTAAACCGCGACCGCGAGGTATCGCAGTGATTCATCGTCGGCATGTTATTAATTACCCTTAAAAACCACCGATTTGCTCCCATTAAATGCTAGACGACATCGCAGCAGACCAAGATGGATGATGGATGGAGGAACGAACTTGAATCCTGCCGAGAGGACTTCGCTAGTTCCCCTAAGTCCCATGTAATAGGGGACTAGCGCGTGCGAGCACTACACCAACGAGGCAGTCCTGCCGGTGCCTTAAGATAAATGAAGTTTATAGTAATAGGAAGTAATAAAACTGCAGTTGTAGCTTAACAGCGTGAATATTAGTACGAATTATGAAAATCAATGATGTAAGCGTTTCATAATTATTCGTAAACATTTGTGCATGTTCGCCGATATCGATGTTTGTATTTAAGCGTGTTAAACCGACTCCTACGTGTACTTTCGTACGGAATTATCGATATTTAAACACGTTTTTTTTATCAGAAAACTTGATAGGAATTCAAAGAGTTGTAAGTCGTAGGTTCAAACCCAGACAGGCGCTTGTATAAATTATTTCATCGCCACTGCTCTCAAAACGGTTAAGGAAAACATCGTGAGGAAACATATCCTAGAACCAAAAATTCGAAGACATGTGACATCTACCAACCCGCACTGGGCCCGCGTGGTGGATTCGGCCCACTCACTCTCACAGAGAGAAGGCCTGTGTCCCAGCAGTGGGAACATTATAATTACATTATGCTGATTAAGTTACATCTTCGGTAGAAGGAGCGTTGATAGACCAATAGCTAAATGGGTGGACATTTTGATCTGCATTCACAGATTTTGAAAAGAAAAAGTAGAGACAGCAAGAAAATGGGTAATTTTCCAAAACTTTTCCCATAAATTTTGCAGGAAATGAGCCCCTGTTTCCAACTTACTTTTTTTATGATATATTCACTGGTCGAATGATAATGCAAGCTTATCAACGGAGGGTCTCTATTATCCCCTGCTACTAAAATATTGCAAATCAGTACAACTTTCATATTTTATCTAGTACTGTCATATCCTCCTTTGTTAGAACAATGTTAACATACACCACTTTTTCACCCTGAATTTGCATACTACAAGAAATAAAAACCGGCCAAGTGCGAGTCGGACTCGCGCACCGAGTGTTCCGTACAATTTAAAATTATTAAAAATATTTTTATGGTGGTTGTAGTCGTGGTCGTCATTGCTGTATTTTGCTTCTAGTGTGTTGTTGTACAAATTTTTATAATCCAGTGCCTTATAATGTTTCTTTTTAACTTGTAAAGAGCCATTATGGCTACTATGCGTTGCCTGACACGCTCTTGGCAAGTTTTAATAATGTGAAGGCACGCATCGCTCATCGTTTATAATGTAACTAAACATTTACGGTTTTCGCTATTTTCCTTTATCTGTGTTATAAGACGTTGCTTCGTACCAAATTTCAAGATTCTGAGTTCACGGGAAGTACCCTGTAGGTATTGATTCCCTTGCGAGTGTCGAAAATTTGCGGAAATATGGGGCATAAACGGCTGTATCTTTTGATTCGGTTGGCTTAGAAGTTTGATTTTTCATAGCTCCAAGGGTCAGTAGACCTGAGTATTTGATATAAATTCCAGCTTGATACCTCCAAGCGTTCCTGAGAACCAGGGTCTTGACCGACAGACGGACGGACGGACGGACGGACAACAAAGTGATCCTATAAGGGTTCCGTTTTTTCACTGAACCCTAAAAAGGAACTTGGTTTTCCCATAAAGTATACAAGTATGCAAGGTGACATCTACCAACCCGCACTGGGCCTGAGTGGTGGATTACGCTCCCTCTCATCAGGAGGAGGCCTGTGTCCCAGTAGTGGAAACATTATACATTATGTGTACACGGTAGCAGGGACATCGACACGGAACCTTTTACTATGGATTCAGTTGTGATTTTGTTTTTCAACAGTCAACAGATTTATTCCTTGATGAAAAATTTGGTGTTCAGCACCAAATTTTTCATCAAGAAAAAATCTGTTGGTTCATAGTGAAATGCATACCTATGCGGTAAATCTTTCTTTCTTTGAGCAATGCATAGGGGAATGCTGTGGATCCTACAAACATACATATAATCCAAGTCAAATCATTTATTTTATGTAGGCCATTAAGACACAAAATATAATTGATGCTAGTTGCCCCTTCCAAAAGGTCATTTTATATGGAGAAGAATGGGCAAGAAACTCCATATTACAAGTTACGTTACAACACTTGATTCTCTCCATCCAGCCTTTAAAAGTCCATCTAGCCGGGACTGTAAAATACTGATATTCAGCTGCAACAAGTTTGACTGGAAACCGACCCCAACATAGTTGGGAAAAGGCAGGGAGACGATGAGTCCAACTGGGCCGGAGGCAGCTCAGGCTTCGATAAGTAATGATGTTCATAAGTTTATGTCATAAATAAGCTGGGTATATCTTAGCTTTCCATAGTAACACTGCTCCTTATTGACGCGATACTAACTTATATACACTCTCATCTTCCCATGGGTGGTAAACTGCAGAAACCACCTGTTACGATCATTACTATACCCTGTTTGCCTCGTTTATGTTCATACATCAGAGGGGCCATTCTCGTAGTTTGAAGAACTTTCATATTCTAATCTCAATCTGTCAAAATTGCCTACCTTTTTGAAATTGATTGTTTCTGAGATGAGATTGCAACGAGATTTTGAACGTTTTCAATTACAGGAATGCCAGTTTCGAGTACTAAGCACCTTTCTGAAGAACATTACCAATGAGGTCACAGACTGGACATGCTACAATAATTAAACATAAGAAAGAAGAATTGAACTACTACTTAAAAATTAAAAGTGCCAGTAAACATTTTATTGATCTCTTCAAAACAATGGTTATGCGGATGATATCATTTTAATAAGACAAGGAAAGTCTTGGGCACAGGAAGGAAGTTAATGTATTCAGTTTATAATCTAAATTTATTCATTTTACTTGTAGCAGTTTGGTTTTTAAACTTAATTAAATAAAAAGAAAGAATCAATGTTAGATTTGAATAGGAATGTGCAAGTGATGGTATAGCTTCAAATATTGCATTAATGGGATATTAATAACCTAAAGCCATACCTACAGCGCATCACTGACACGTTTTTTTGTAGAAAGTGTTAAAAATTAAGAGAAAGAAAGAAATTATTGTACATTTCCTAACATACTCTGTTAATAGCGTGTCATATCAACCATTCCGAATAATTAATAAATAAAACGATTACCGAACTAGTTAAAGTAACGATAACGAGTATTTAATTTAATATTATCATATAAATTATTTAAGGTTTTTTAACCGTGTCGACTGCTTTCGTGGAACCAAAAAACATGATCTCGGCAACTATTTCATATCTCTTTCCAACACATGAAGAGGTGTATAGTGCTGTCTCTTTCACACTTGACAGATTTCACTGACGTGTCGCTGTCAAATCGTATGGACCGAAACAACAAACGATTTTAGCTTTTTTATGCGATATTTATAACTTAACATGAATATTTATGAACATAGAAACGGAGTTAAGGAGTCTTTAGACATATTTAATAGGACTAAAACCAATTTATCAGTGATGGATAGTGAGAAATTAGGTTATACTTACTGCCACCGTACTCCCAGAACGGAACAGATCCATCTTTTTGCGCTAAATACGGCGGCTTGAACGAAAATTTGTATTCGAAACGTCTGTGTACGGACTGGGTATTAACGCACACCAAAATGCATAATATCACACTGCACAATACTAAGTTTAATTTAATCGACGACATATCGACGGCTAACAGCAACCGTACTCGCTCACGTCAAGACTCTAAAAAAAAAATTGTTGATCGTGATATTCGACCGTGATTTGTCAGCTGAGATTTGTTCGGATACAGCTACCACATTTCGGTAACAGATTGGTAGGCTTTTTATGGCTTTTTAGCATGTTTTTTTTGTAATGATTATGGATGTTTAAAATCACTATTACTTTTTTGTTGATGGCTGTCATTATTTCTGTTCATGGCTAGTCATTGTTTTTTGTAGTCGTTCATATTTGCTAATTGTAAGTGTGAAATTATATGCTTCTTCTTTTTATCACTTTTTATAAAATAAAAGTGCTTATGATTTTTTTAGTAAACTTGTAAAGGCGCATAAAACAATCAATAAAACTGCTGCCACTGTGTATCCAACCATAGACTTAATTATATAAAATAAAAAAAAAAGCAAATGTCAACTGTTATCCAATATCAATTAATGTCAATGTCAAAACAATACGATGAAATGTCGGCAATCAGCACTGTGCAAATATTATTTTGATAATTTTTGATTCATTTGGTAGTTTGTTCAATGAATTGCAATTTTAGGGATAATTTTGGGAACAAAATAAATGTAGGTATCAAGTTTCATTAATGATTTTCCCGTGTTTTGTAGAAACCATGCAATATCGTATAAAAACAAACATAGGATAAGATTTCATTTCGCTCCATATTTCTAATAATATTCTGATAAGAAGTCAGTTTTTTGTACTCATACCTTGTAGATTATGGTGACTAGAACCATTCTGAGCTGTATTTAATCCCCCTTATTCATAAACGTTGCTTAAAGTTATGCAGTGATTAGCGACTGTCTAACCATACATTTTTGACGTTTAAACGTTACTTAACTTTAGTCATCGTTTATGAATAAACCCCATGCCTAAGAATGATAAATAAGAATAAGAGATTATTTAAGAAAATCACAAACAATATGTTTATTTAATGGACGCATCGTTTGGATAGACGATTAGTGGTAGGTAGTGGAAGACCAATAAAACGATGGATGGACTGTCTGAAAGATGATTTTTTTTTCATAAGCCTAATAGAAGGAGAGAAAAAAGGGTTAACAATGCATTTTTTAAATAACTTATATCCTTATACTAATAAGCTAGGTATATACACATTGTGTGAAACTCCTGACACCCAAACTAGGACATGTCCTGTATCTCAGGTGTCAGCGTTCCTCCTGGCCCTTCACGTTTGTGAAGCCTAACATTCCATTTTATTGCTCAGAATATGGCCAGGAAGGGACTGACTAACCACATGACGACTAATAGAGAAGTATGGAAGAAAATTACATGTTGCGCCGAACACTAATAAATCGGGATAAGGGCCATCCTGATGGCAGCACGATGATGAATAATAGACGCGTAGGTTCACAAAGTACTGCGTATCGTGGGTTTGATTCCTACACAGAACAAATATTTCCTATAACGTTCCCACTGCTGGGACACAGGCCAGTGGCGTAAATATACCCTTTGGGGCCCGTGGCAAATTCATGAGTTATGGCCCACCCTCAATGTAAAGAAGCTTGACCAATGTTATAATTTTTTTCACTGGCTCTTCGTCCACGTAGATTTCGTAATTTCCCCTACAAAATTGAATAAATCCTGTTTCGTTGGTCTAGTGGTCGAAAAAAGCTTGCATTTCTTTACTTATATTAGGATCCCCCTGTGCTCATGGCCCTCTCGAACCGGGGGCCCCCTCCGACTCGGGGCCTGTGACACTTTGCCCCTCCTGCCACCCTATTGTTACGCCACTGACACAGGCCTCCTCTCTGTGACAGGGAGGTTTTTCAATCGCGACTACACTCATAAAATTCCTAAAATGAAATAACATAAAAAAGCTTTGCCCAACCTGGAAATCAAATCCTGAACTTTACACTTTCACTGTTCATAAAGTAGGAGACACAATAGTTACACAATCAAACTGAATCATATGTGGTTCATGGGACAGGGAATGGATTAAGTTTAACTATCACACTAATTTACCCAGCCTCCCAAAAGTAAAATGGCTGCCTGTTAATTTTTTCAACTAGTTATAATAAAATAACATTTAAATAATAGGTATAAAAATGATTATCCTAAAAGTATGCCTGCCCTACTCTAAAAGTATGCATTCATTCTAATTCCAGAATCATGTCCGAAGAACAGTTCCATAGGCGCCAGGTGTCCCGGCAGCACCTCGAAGTCCTAGCTCAGTACATGGAGCGCTATCCTCCGCTGGCCCTCGCCAGCGCCCGCTCCAGAGAAGGACACCTTCAGTCCAAACGGATGTGGGAGAAGATAGCCCGGACGCTGAACAGGATTGATGAGAGTGTTACGAAGAGTGGCCGGAGTTGGGCTAGAGTGAGTGTTGCCAGTAAAGAATGTTGAGTAATAGTAGAACTCTCTGTCAATGAGCTTGAAAGAGGCAGTAGTCTGTCAACCCGGCCGGTCACACGGTCACACCTGCGGTGTAATTGTGTCACACACCAACACAAGCAATGGCTTTCATTTTGACAGTTCAACAACATTCATTGCATTATTTACGTTGTTGCGCAGACAATTTTTTTTTTACATAATTTATGATGTAACGTATAAGCAATATCCTTAAAAATGATTTACATTGTTATTGATAGTGTGTTATGCAACAATTAGGGTGCTGGTCCAGGTACTTGCAGTCTTGTACAAACTGTGGCTAGAACAGCCTACCTAAAGTGAATAGTAACAGATTGATATGGAATATGTCTCTATTACGACTATTACGAGTTAATAAGGCGGGTTTTCGTAATTCAAGTGTTACTACTGAATTTCAATTTACTTTGCTAAAGTAAAAGTAATCATATTAAACGAATATGAACATTAAAAGCATAAAATTAAAGTTCATATTAGTATGAAACGCTTGTTCACATTTTCTTATACAAATATGGACATTATTTCTGATAAAATAAAGTTGATATTCGTAAACTCTGAAAACTTAAACCCTTACTTTTTTTTTTTTTAGAAATCTCGCCCTCTTTTTCTACTCAAAAAATAATTTTATTCCTTCCTTTGACCACAGTACTGGATAGACCTAAAGTTCAAGATCCGCCGCAAATACGCGGTGATACAGAAGTGTCACTCGGAGGGCACCCACTGCTCCGTCCACCTCAACCCTCTGGAGGAGAGGATCGTGAAGGTCCTGACCGATGAGGAGGGGAACCTGCTGCCCACGGCGTCCGTCTACCATCAGATGAAGAGCTACCATCCGCTGCATTATCCGTTGAAGGGGACGGGGGTATGTTGTTGGAGATTGATTTTTCGTCCTCCTGCCCTTATCATAATCTAGTAAATATTGACGACACGGTTGTCGCGGTGGCTGAGCGATCGACTGCTGCGCTGCGTGTCGCGGGTTCGATTCCCGCACGGAACAAATATGTGTATTGCCTACAGGTAGTTGTTCCGGGTCTGGCTGTTTGTGTATGGGAGTTTAAATGTTTATAAACGCACCCACGATACAGGAGTAATTCCTAGTGTGGGGCAACGTTGTTAAAATATATATATATATATATATAAGTAAGTAGTATTTTTTTTTGACGGCACGGTTGGCGCAGTGGTTAAGCGATTGACTGCTGCGCTGCGTGTCGCGGGTTCGATTCCCGCACGGAACAAATATTTGTATGACCTACATGTATTTGTTCCGAGTCTGGGTGTTTTTCTATCTATAAATAAATAATATGTATGTATTTAAAAAAAAAAATTGTATATAAGTAGTTTATCAGCCATCTTGTTACCATAACACAAGCATTAGGTTGCTTAGCTTGGGACAAATGGTGCTGTGTGAAATGTCCAGGGATATTATATTATTATTTCCTTTATTTAAAATTAAACATATAAATTATATTTTTAAATATTTGCATATAAAAATTATAAAAACATTTAAAAATATAAAAAATAGTAGCCCACCGGTATCGGGAACAGGGTCCAAGCTACCGGCGGTCAGGGCTTCAGAGAGAGGAACCTCCTGACAATACGAGCCGTGTCCAGAAGTACCGCTTTCTGAATCAAGCCCTTGATCCAGCTGCCCAACGAGAGCCTCCTCAGGTGTTGGTCGAGGCTCTTGGCTATTAAGCCATTGGCGGTCACGACTATCGGCACAATGATCGCTGAGTCCACATCCCACATGTCGACAACCTCGCGAGCCAAGTCAAGATACTTGATTTGTTTATCTTTCTCGGCCTTCACGAGGTTCTCATCATGCGGGACGGTTATGTCAACAATCATTGCGCGCCGCTCTGATCGATCCACCACCACTATATCAGGCTTATTGGCAACAATAGTCCTGTCAGTGATGATGGATCGATCCCAGTACAATGTGATATTTCCATTTTCGAGAACTGGGTCGGGCACATACCTGTAGTACGGCACCTCAGATTCCACAAGGCCATATTTCAGAGCAAGTTGCTGATGGATTATCCTGGCTACAAGGTTGTGTCTATGCAAGTACTCTCCGTTAGCTAGACGAGAACACCCGGAGATAATGTGTCTGATTGATTCTCCCGGCCGGTGGCATGCCCGACAGATGTCAACCGTACCGTCTTTCACAATAAATCTCCGATAATTGTTCGTCATCATAACTTCGTCCATAATTGCACACACAAAACCTTCGGTTTCTCCAAAGAGGTCACCGAAACGTAGCCAGGCTACGGACGCTAGTTGATCTACATCGGGTCCATTTAGGGCCCGGTAAAAGCGTCCGTGAATCTCCTTACTCTGCCATACTTCCATGCGATCATTGGTGTCAAGCACTACTGGCTTGCGCCAGTTCTCTTTAGCCAAGGAGAGCGGGGTGAGGCCCTTATCCACTGCGACTACATCTCGATGCATCCCCACGTCGGTTTCTAGGAAATATTCCCTGAGACTGCATATCTCGCGATTGTGGAGGGTCTTAGCGTTTAAAAAGCCTCGACCTCCACACTTTCGCGGGATATACAGCCTCATTACCGACGACCGTGGGTGATGCATTCGATTTGCAGTCAGCAGCGTCCGGACCCTCCTATCCAAGGCGTCTAGTTCGGTTTGAGTCCATTTGAGTATGCCGAAAGAGTACATCAAAACCGGCATGACCCAACTGTTGAAGGCACGCACCTTGTTTCCACCTGATAGAAGACTGTTAAGTACTTTTTTCATATATTATTATTATTATTATTATTTTTCTTCATACATCTCCATTAGTCGTCATCTCAGTAGTTTCCCCTTTCTAGCCATATCATCGCATACAATGCACAATTTAAAAGTATTAATTAATTTTTAATACTTTTAAATTGCTTAAATTCTTATAATAATATAATTTCTCAAGACACGAAACAATATGTAGGTACTCTCTTTATCTTAGATAATTATATGATTTCAAAAGTATTTCCGCTGCAATTTTAATAGTTTTTTTATAATGATTCTAATAAATAGTCATTCTGAAATCAACTTAATTTATAGAGGGATAAAGTTGATTTGATATTTCTCTAAGTTAAAAACATTTAGAAAAAATATTTACCCAGATAGAAGCTAATACTAAAATACAATTACTATCTTTTACAGAACACCCGCCTTCTAAAACAAATATCAGATAACGACACAAAAATTGATGACAGCGGAGGCCTAGATACAGCTGACGACCAATCACAGGACTTTCTAGTCACAGCATCACCAATCACAGAACACATAGTCCTGCCCCCTTCCGACATTAAACCAATCATAGCGTCCCTCAAGCATGACCTCACAGACCCCATACAAATCACAGATGAAAAAAAAACAGTTGAAGATTTGAAAAGAGAATTGGTAGAATTTGAATTGAAGAAGCAGAAAGAATTATTTGAAATGGAAAAACAGTTTTTGAGAGAGAAACATGAAATGGAGATGTCTATTTTGAGGTTAAAAAAACAGTTAATGGTTAAAGAATTGAAGAAGTTATAGCCTTGAGAGCCAGGACATAATCTTACATAATCAGCCTATAGTGCTCCCACTGCTGGGACACAGGCCTCCTCCCTTCGAGAGGAAGCGGACTAATGTGCGGGTGGTAGATGTCACATGTCTTCGAATATTTGGTTCTAGGACATGCCGGTTTCCTCACGATGTTTTCCTTCACCGTTTTAAGAACAGTGCTGATGAAATTATTTACATAAAGTAAATCGCCTGGGTTCGAACCCACGACCTACAACTCGGTAAGTCGGGGCCATTTCGACTGGGCTACCACGTGCTGCTATCGAGAATATCACCTGCCTGCCTTTTCTCCTACTATGTTGGGATCGACTTCCAGTCTAGCCGGATGCGGCTGAATACCAGTATTTTACATGAAACTGCCTATCTGACCTCCATAACTCAGTTACTGGGTAACACGATACTTTAGTAGCACTGGATTTACGAATGACAGCCGAGACTAACGGCTCCGCGTGCTTTCCGAGGCACGGAGGGGACTCAGTATGTAATGGATGGTCACCTGAATAACGCCGCCCTTTTTCACGAAGTCTAGATGCCGTCTTAGCCCTTGTTGACACGGGTGATTTTTTAATGCGACGACTTTTGATTGCTTACTGAATTTCCAACTCACTATGTTAAGCCGAGCATTGAAAATCCAACGTCGTGCATCCCAGCACGCCAGCAAAACGCATTGTTGTATTAAGGTAACGGTAAAAAGGTGCGTTGATAATCTAGTGCGCGATTAAAGTCGTCCCTGGATACGACGGCTTTCAGCGCCTTTATTTCGTAGCAATAAGGTTGATTTTCGTAGTTCCGGTGTTACTACTAACCTCCCAAAAATCCTGGCACTGTGTTTAGATATAGAATAAAAGTGATACAATATAGTCATAGACCGTAAGTGTAAATAAAGATGTTTATTTTGTCAAGTTTTAGAAATACGTTGTCTTATTGTTACCCTCTTCTCTCAGCAGGAGTTTCACAGTAGCAGGCTGGAGTCTGGATTTGCGCTCGGTTGATGGCATGGCGCCCCCTATTACATGGGACTTGAACCTAACGGGCGAAATGTGGGTGTAGCTGTAGATCGCCGAGCACAAAACCAGCTGTAGATATACTACCCCTGCCTAACCCTTCGGCGTGCACAAGCGTGACTCAGGGTTGTTCCTAAGAGTTTCTCAATGAAAAAAACTAATATTTTGGACCCGAGCTGGTGTTCGAAGTCGGGACTCATGATCCTCACTAGTTTATTAAGCGACCCACTCAAACCGCCTTATTACAAAACAAGGTTAATATTAAGACATAAAAGCCCGTATCTTTTGATTGCGTTGACTTAGAAGTTTGATTTTTCACTTCTTCAAGGGATTACAGCGCTGTGTATTTGATATTAATTTCAATATGATAACTCCACGCGTTCCTTAGAAAAAAGGTCTCGACAGACGGACGGACAGACAGACAGACGGACAACGAAGTGATCTTATAAGGGTTCCGTTTTTCCTTTTGAGGTACGGAACCCTAAAAATACTGGACTCGCGACATTAACTCAAATAATAATACAATATTCCAAATTCTTTTATTATTAAATGATTGAATTTCACTTATTCCTTAGTTTTCTCAAAAGGATAGTACGGATGGTCGAGCCACTTCAGTTGCGGTATGGTCCTGTAGTTTCTATCGAAGCTCTTCAGCACATCTTTCTCTGGCTGGGTCAGGCTGAAGTCGAACACATCCAGGTTCTGTTCGATCCGGGATTTTGTCAACGATTTCGGTATCGGGATCACGCCTAACTCGACCTGGGGACGAAAAATGATCATTATGTAATTAATTACATTTTCATCATTATGATTTACGCATATTTGTCTATAGCATAGTATACTCGTGCAATGGGCTGGTGTCCGCAACTCCACGCTCTATCGCTTATTATGAGTAAGTACGTATAACAGTCTATAGGTAATGGTCCCACTGCTGTGACTCTGGTCTCCTCTCTGTGAGAGCGAGCGGGACGTTATCCACCACGGGGTCACAGTGCGGAAAAGTATATATCACAACAATAAGTAGGTAGTAGGTATGTCTTTAATTTTTTCGTTGTAACACAGTATACTTGTGGTTCTAGGACGTGCCGGTTTCCGCACGATGTTTTCCTTCACCGTTTTGAGGGCAGTGATGGTGATGGAATAAGTAAATTGCACAAAGTGTCGACGTCGACCTTTTTTTTTTTTTGAGGATGGGAAATCATCAAATGACCCCTCCCGCTCTGGGTGGAGCGGAAGGGAGTGTCAGACTCTTACTGACTAAAACCCACCCGTGTTCCTTCCTTAGCCCTTTCTGTTCCAGGGCAGCGGTAACCCTTTCGGAAGATCCCGCCGCCCTGGCAGGCTTCGGCCCTATCGGGCCCCGTCCTCTGCTGACATCTCTTTGAGGCGCGCGTGGAACACAACGCGCCGTCCGGCACGGGCCTGGTCCTGATCGGACGGCGAGCTACCCATTACTCACCGTCCGCAGGCCCGCGCCTACGGTGGCCGGGAGTCGTCACGCGGCTCCCGACGCCCGGAGCGTCTCCCGCGGCGACTGAGGCGTGAGGTGTTCTCCCTCAGCCTCTCAGCCACCTCCTTCGCTAGCATGACTGCTTCGCAGAAGGAGGTGACTGCCTCCCACTCCCTCTCGCCCCGGACCATGGCTTGCACCAGGGCCGGACGCGAGAGGTCGCCGCCGTTGCCGATCGCCTCTACGAGGACACGGCGGGGCTCCGCCCAAGCAGGGCAAACCGCCACCGTATGCTCCACCGTGTCCTCTGGGCGATCCTGGCAGTGGTGACACCCGGGCGTGTCCTCCCGCCTGATTATGTGCAGGAACCTCCCGAAACATCCGTGTCCGGAGAGGACCTGCGTCAGGCGGAAGGTGAGAACGCCGTGACGCCTCTCTAGCCACTCCTCAAAGAGGGGTCTTATCGCCGCTATCGCGGCGTGCCCTGTCGACGTCGACCTGAGAACAAGTCGAACCCAGACAGTCACTTTTCGAGTCCGTTACTATGGGCCACCATTGTTACCTCCTTCCAGTGTAGTACATTACCAAAAGATGGCGCTAAGCTGGGTCCACGGTAGTTAGTGCATGGGAATGGCCAAGTTTCAAATGATTGTTTTACCAATTACCTATTTCGTCTGCGTTTATTCTAATCATCGTTTTTTAATAATAATATCCAGAACCAAAAGAAGCCCTTCAGGTCCCACAGACTACCAATCTGTCAAACATAAAGATCGGTTCACTGGTTTATGCGTGAATAGATAACAGAGATACCATCGCATTTTTAAAATTAGTTGCAAGGATTTTATGAACTTTTCAAGATTTTGTTACTGTTTCCTGCTTCAAAACTCACCAAATATCTCAAAGAGACTTGCGGCACAGTCTTGTTATATTTGTTAGCGATCTCCAGAAGCGCAGGGTCATCGACCCTTGGGGGCGGAGCGTCGGCCTTAGCCTTGCTGTAGAACAGCGAGCCGAACGGAGTGTAGCCCATCACGCGGATGTTCTGGCGTGCGCAGTAGGCGAGGAGGTCTGGCTGTTGCAGGTTCAAGTTGATCTGTCGAAGAACATAATATAGGTATCATCACGACTGTATTTCTCGACGATGGCAGAGGTGTGAAGAACACCTACATTTCACCCATGTTAAACGAGGCTGCACATTTTGACAGTTATGTTTGACGTGTGGCCAAAATCGGAACTAACGCCGCCATCTTGTTGTTATCAGCGCCAAAATGGTGAAAATCAAATATCTTCGTTTTGTCATCGATAGTATATAATTATGATGTCCAGCGTACTTGTATAATATAGGTCAGGCATCACAGTTGGCAGTTGCTTTGAACTTGAAGGCTCATTTTCATTGGTTGTGTGTCTCCGCTCTTTTTACCTACCGATGAATTTCATCGGCCGCTACGGGGATTCCCCTCAGACGGTGTACCGACCGCGTTATCGACTTCGTTTCTAACTTTCATTAGACATTAACGCGCTTGCGGGAAGTCCCCGCATGCTGTATATCGACCGAGTTATTGACTAATGAAAATGAGCCATTATTGACTTGATTTTACCTCGACTTGCTGCACTGTAGGTTTCTCCAACCCCAGTTCTAGAAGTCTGTCGATCTGCTGCTGGTTGAAGTTGGAGACTCCGATGGACTTGGCCAGGCCCAGGCTCTTGGCTTCCATCATACCGCGCCAGGTGTCCACGTAGTCTGTGTAGTCGTATGTGCCGTTGTTCTGGAATTTAGAGTTAGTTGCTGGTTACAGAAGTAGAAAAATGGTTGGTCTGCCCGAATGATGAGGCAAGCGATTGGGATTAATGGAAGAAAAAGCGAGAGAAAACCTGTCTTCTACAAAAGGTGAAGATGAAACAAAAAAATATTGTTTTTCTGCAAGAAACGTTGCTTGTGGTAGTTGATCCATTGATAACATTTTCAACTCTTGGCCAGTGGCTTTTCTGGAAGAGTCACCACAATTTACCAATACCACGTCCTACGAACCACCAAACGTCTCTTGATGCCTGTAATGCCACCGAAACCCATACCATTCATACCTGAACACATAATTGCTGCTTGGCCCCGAACAAGGTCCTTCATAGAGATCTCGACTACCAGAATAAAAGGATTTCTTTGTTTAGAAAATATACCTACCCAAAAAAATCTGGATTAATCAGATATACTTACAAACTGCCCAACCGGCCAGTGCACCAGGTATAAGTCCACATAATCCAGTCCGAGGCTGCTGAGTGAGGAGCGCAGTGCTGGCACTACAGCATCTTTAGCGTGTTCACTGTTCCATAGCTGTGGGTGCAGAAAGAAACAGGGTTACTGGTCTTTCATACTTCGAAGGTCCTGTGCTTCTCGCAACCAGCGGATTCCTGCGACCTTCATCAGGTCATCGGTCCACCTTTTAGGTAAAGTTACCCAAAAAGTTTGATTATTGTAGGTACTGACAAATTGAAATTTTGGAATCTCCATTTCTGACATGGGAGGCTTATCTACGCTACACCTTCCAGTACGCGCGGAACACTTATAAAAAATAACCCTTGTACAAACCTTGGTAGTAATAAACAGTTCCTCCCTCTTGATTCCTTCCCCGATCTTCTTGGCTATAGCCCTGCCGACCTGGTCTTCAATCCTGTATGCGAAGGCGGTGTCGATGTGCCGGTACCCAGCGTCGATGGCCCAGGAGACGGCCTGCTCCACCTCGTTCGCTCCGGGCTCCAAGCGACCATGTTGGGGGGAAACGTCTACATTATTTGTCTGTTACACAAATTCGTTCTGTAGAACTTTTTACCTACCGCAATGGTGGTGTATGTTATACGTTTGTGTTCCCCGAGGGGGTAGGTAGAGGTGTACCTATAGTACACCCACATTTCGTCAGTTATATTTCAAGTCCCATGTTATAGGGGGCACATAAGCCGACGTTAGACAGCTACTGATGATTTCTACTGGGAAAACCCAATACAACACAACACCTTGCCCGACCTGGGAATCAAATCCAGAGTATATGTATAGGTACTGGTATCATCTGAAATAAATACCTTTGTGTTGTTTCCCAGCCAGGTCCCCAGAGCGAGTGCCGGTATGTCTTTGCCATCATGAAGTTTTAGCGTCGGTACTGTCCCTACGACGAGCTGGAACATGTCAAAGAAATATCAGGCACTGGTTAGGACACCATAAGAAGACAATCCTACAGAAATGGAAAATTCGCTAAATGTACCTAACATAATCAATTTCAACGAAAATATTTTTAATTAGCTTCCAAAAAAAATAATGACATCAATTTTTATAAAAATAATCATAATCTTAACTTTAAGTAAGTATTAGATTTTTGGCTACTTAACACAATTTTAAGCATCATTTTTCAACTCACAAACGTGGGTGCAACTTAAATGAATTTACTAAAAGACACGTTAAAGAATCATCATTATTAGAAGCACAAATACCAAACTAAAACCGGTAATTCAACCAAACGCTTGAGAGAAGCATAGAAACAAAAGAAACACAACCAAAACTTTTAACTTTATACTCAGAACAACACTTGTACGTGTGAATATGAGTTGGATAAAGAATAAAATTATTGCTTTCAAAATTTGAACATACATGGTACCTTTTACAGACTCACGATCATTGTGGAACTGGTCGGGCACAGGAAAACAGGAGAGGGGGGCGTAATTTTACAAATTACTTTTTACTCACCGAAATAAACGCGAAAATTAACACAAAAACACTACTGAAGGTCCCCATGACTTCTTATTAACTAACGACTCTATTTAATGTTATAATCGCGGAATTAAAAGGTATTTTTGATAAAGTTGTGTTGTTTGCTTGACCTTAGATAGCCGGCCGCACGACGTGCACGGTGTGTAGATGTGTACTATGTTTAGATTGACTTTGGTAGCTTATCCAAGTTATTATTATGTATGTAGGTCCATACCTCAGTGGAAGTGGAACGTCAACTTACATTATGTTTATAAGTGATTGTGGATGGTGGTGTGACATTGAATACTAAGATGGCTAACGATAACTATGGGGTTTATTTCTAAACGATGATTAAATTTTAGTGACGTTAACATAATCAGCCTTTAATGTTCCCACTGCTAGGAGGCCTCCTCCACAGGCTTCCTCTCTTCGAGAGGGAGTGGGCTCTAATTTACCACGCGAGTCCAGTGCGGGTTGTTAGATGTCACAATAGGCTATTTTCCTAAAAAAATCTAATTAGTCCGTCAATTAGATTATCAAAAAATTTTGAACCCGTATTTTTTCTTTTGTCAATTATATAAAAAAATATGAAGATATCGCCCATTCAAGTTTCGCGTGACGTCACTTGCTTGCGACTCTTTTGCAAGCAAGTGATGTCACGACCCACTCCCAAATTTTGACGCGCTTTATCTTTGTCATTTTTTGTTGGATTGACAAAAGAAAAAATACGTATCCATTATTTTTCGCTATTCTAACTGACGGACTAAATATAATAATATTTTTTTTACCCAGGAAACTACCCTATTCTTCGAATTTTTAGTTCTAGGACATCAATAGGAAGGAAGTGACGTTTAAACGTCAAAAATGTACTACTTAACTTTAAGCTAGGTTTATGAATAAAGGGGTATATTTTTAAAGTCGAACTTCACCATGATCGCCGAAGTAATAGCCTATAGTAGGAGTTGGTTTAATTCAAGAGAGATGGTTATTTATTTATTGAATACTTTAAGCACTGTAGGATCTTTACACCCTTTATTGATGATAGTTGAGTGATACGCAAAAATAAGTAATAATAGATTAATATTGATGATGAAATTAATTGAATGCTAATGAGTGCACGCGATTTGGATGATATTTGTGTAATACTCAAACTAAAACTCAAACTCAAAGTATTTATTTCAATTAAACCAATTACAGGTACTTTTGAATTGTCAAGGGGTCGGTCAGTCAGAAAAATGAAGCTAGTTGCCCATTCCAAAGCGTAGGTACCTATGGAGAAGAACGGGAAAGAAACTCCATGGACACTCTTTTAAATCAGAATAATATGGTTACAAAGTATTGGTTACATCATTCATGTTAGAAATTATGCATGTGAGAACGATGCAGAACATTAAAAGCGTCTGTAATCCTACTAATATTATAAATGCGAAAGTTTGTATGTATGGATGTATGGATGTTTGTTACTCTTTCACGCAAAAACTACTGAACAGATTTTGACGAAATTTAGCACACAGATAGTTTATAACCAGGATTAACATATAGGATACTTTTTATCCCGACATTCCCACGGGATCGAAACTTATGCGGGTGAAACCGCGGGGCGCAGCTAGTGAACAGATAAAAAAAAAACAATTCAAATATAAAATTAAATAAAAAATAAGCCATGGCAGCAAAGAGTTGACCAGTCCCTACTGACGGCGCCCGTTCACGAACATGACGCATATATTAGCACCATTCAGCTCAACCATTTTGAAGGGAGCTAAATGATCCAACACACGCGCCACCATCAGAGAGACATTAGAGTGAGCATGACATACTCTCAGCCGCCAAGCCACATTCAAGTCGATGAAAGACGTACCCAGTAAATGGTAGCTTTATAGTATGTACGTACATAGTACTCACATTTATGTGCTATGCAATTATACAATACTAGGAGATTGAATTTATACAATGCAAAAATAGTATTTTTAAATCTTCATCAGCTCCAACAGTATGTAGGTAGGGTAGGCGTGTGTGAAGTATTTCCAAATGCTAATCAATTTATTTATGCGTCCTGTGGAGCTGGACCAGCGTTTAACCAAGCATTTTTGTCAGCGATGTAATCCCCCAACTTATAATATGCTTGGCTACATAGTGTGCGTTTTATGTAAGATTTGAATTTCGTTTCATTGAGTTGGAGTATGTGGGGAGGTATTTTATTGTAACATTTTAAACAGTACCCCATGAAGGAAGAGTCTACTTTAGCCAGTCTGAAACCTGGTTGAACTAATTGGTCCCTATTTCTAGTTCTATATGTGTGTCTGTCACCTCTTTTACTGAAAAGATTTAAATTTTTCCTTATACATGATGTTTTCATAGATATATTGACAAGGTACCGTCATGATATTAATATCTTTAAACAGGTCCCTTAGAGAATCGCGCCTGCGGAGGCCATATATTGCTCTGATGGCTCTTTTCTGCAGAATAAAAATAGACTCGATATCTGCAGCCCGTCCCCATAGTAAAATACCGTAAAACATGATACTATGAAAGTAACTGAAATAGACTAGCCTCGCGGTATCTACATTAGTAAATTGACGGATTGTTCTTACAGCATATGCTGCTGAACTTAGCCGTCCTGCAAGAGATGTTATATGAGGACCCCATTGCAGCCTTGAGTCGAGCGTTATCCCCAGGAAAACCGTTTTATCGACGAATTCTAGTTTCTCCTTATTCAATACTATGTCACAATCACTACTTTTAACATTCGGTAAAGCAAATCTTATGCATTTAGTTTTTTTCCCATTTAATACTAAATTATTAGCAGTGAACCAATTTTGCACTTGCAGTAGGGCGTTATTTACGTCGTCAAGATTTGATGCACGTCTATTTATCTTAAAAATTAAGGAAGTATCGTCAGCAAATAACACCATTTGTGGTTGGTTTTTTAATAAATGGGGTAGATCATTTATATATACTAAAAAGAGGAAAGGACCTAATATCGAGCCTTGTGGAACACCCATTTTTACTTGTAAACCAAGTGAATTGACACCATTTACTTGAACTTTTTGTTTTCTACCATGTAAATAAGAGTTTACTAAACTGAGCGCAAGTTTACCTAATACGTAATGCTCGAGTTTCTAGAGTAAGGTTTCGTGATTAACGCAGTCAAATGCCTTGGAGAGGTCACAAAAGATTCCTATGGCATCTTGGGCTTCCTCCCACGCTGTAAATATGTGTTTCAATAAAGTGACACCGGCGTCAGTCGTACAACGTCCCTTAGTGAATCCATATTGTTGATCGTGTAAGATTTTGTTGCTGTTAAAATGATTTAGCATTTGACCTTTTCGAATACTTTGCTGAATACCGGTAACACGGACACTGGTCTATAATTATTGGTGTCTTTGCTGTCCCCCGATTTAAAAAGTGGAATAACCTTACTGTATATTATTAAATCTGGGAAGACTCCTTGATCTACACACAAATTAAACACTAAAGCTAAGTATGGCGATATAGTCTCGATTATGGATGTACAAACTTTGATAGACATTCCCCATAGATCTTCGGACAATTTGATTTTTATTTGTCGAAAAGCTTTTATAACTACCATAGGGTTTATATTATGTTTAAATTGAAATTCAACCGGGCAACCTGGAACGTTCGCTCTTAGTAAATCAACTGATACGTCCGGAGAGGAATTTAAGGCTTCCGTCGTTTTCGATGGTACCTATATTAGTAAATTCTTGAGCTACTTCTAAATTAGAGCATATGTCACCACGTGAAGACTCCAATGTGTAATCAGTATTTCGTTTTTTATTCCTACTAGTTTCATTTACTTTACATTTACTGAAGTATAGACCGCGCGTAGCAAGTAAAGTGCTGACACAATGATGTCAATTTTGTACGTGCTTACAAGCACACAAATGTACAGAGGCGGACTTCATGCTACAGGCATTTTCTCCCAGTCAACCTTTGGGTGATGCAGAGACAAACAGTGGTAGGTGCTGTTACGAAATATTGTAATTAAATAGACATACCTACAGGGTCTCGCAAATAGAAGACCATTCTTGAGATAAGCTTGTATTAAATTGATAGGTCGGTCAGTGGCTCGTCTTAGGGGCGGAGTTTTAGGAGTTAGAGTATACGCTTAGGGGCACTATGAGCAGTAAAGAAAACCTTTTTAGCTCCGATGAAAATCTTTTCTGGAAAGAAATTGTTGCTCTAGTCGAAAACCATGAGATGTAAAAAAACCCGCGAAATAATGAGATTAGATGTGCGTTTGTGTGATGAGGTGAAACGGTGCGTCGTAGGGCTATGCTTCTCAGTACCTAAATCGTTTCTATGGCCAAGGTCAACCCGATACTGCAACAAAATTGGGAAATTTCCGAAAAAAAAAACTAAATTTTTTGGAAAATTTTCCAAGTCCTCGCGCCATAGCGCCTCTTAAGGCTACACTCCAAGCGATAGATCATACAGTTAGTAAAAAAAATATAGTAAAATAATGAAATTAACCTAAATTGAATTGATAAAGGGTGGAGCGCACTTATAATTAATTCAAAATGCGCTCTACGCTTTTTGCAAAAGTTAAAAAAATTATAATAAAATAATATAATTTTTAGCGCGTTAAACCGTGTTTCTTTTAAACTACATATTTTTATTTTTAATTGTTGCTTATAGTATATTACATATACCAAACATACAAAGTTTCATTTCGATACGACAATTTTAGAAGTAGGTTCAAATTGACTTCTAAGATTTTATTACGTTGTTAGTTAAATACAAGTGCAACTAATAAAAGCGTGTTGAAAAGCGGCCAAGTGCGAGACTATCTATCGATATTTTAAGACCTAAAACAATACATTGCGCTCGTAATTCCAAAGGCTCGCAGAGAGTTCCAACTTATTATTTTTTACTGTAAAAGTAACACCATACATCATACACCGGTTTTGCACCGTAATAATTTCGCCAGAACTGCAAGAATAACACCTACTGAGAATCGAACCCAGGAAAAAATGCTCACCAACTAGGTAGTCAACAGGCTACAAGTCTTCCTTGTGTACGTCACTGTCTAAAATATATATATACTAGCTGACCCGGCAAACGTTGTTTTGCCATATATAAATTATTTCTAGCTGCCCGGCGCTACTTCGTTCGCGTGGTGTCCTACCCCCTACCCTACTCCTACCCTACTCCTACCCTACTCCTACCCTACTCCTACACTACTCCTACCCTACTCCTACCCTACTCCTACACTACTCCTACCCTACTCCTACCCTACTCCTACACTACTCCTACCCTACTCCTACCCTACTCCTACACTACTCCTACCCTACTCCTACCCTACTCCTACACTACTCCTACCCTACTCCTACCCTACTCCTACACTACTCCTACCCTAGGGTGGACATCCCTTATCACTTAAGGGTTTGAAAAAAAAAAAAAAAAAGTACATAGTAGCCGATTCTCAGACTTACTGAATACGCACAAAAAATTTCATCAAAATCGGTCAAGCCGTTTCGGAGGAGTATGCAGACTAACATTGTGACACGAGAATTTTATATATATATACTCGTATAGATAGTCATCCAGACCGTACTCCAGCCATCCCAAACGGAAACTAGCCTTCGGCGCGGAAAATATTACAGTGCACAAGTGTGTACGCAGACAAAGGTGCACTCCCTCTTCCCTCACTCTCATAGTCACATGGGACTACGGCCATCCGACACGACCGGATAGAGCGAGGCACGGGGGTATCACACCGACAACTTCCAAACTCCGGGCTGATACTAAGAAATTCCTAAAAATATTATATGAAGGCTCTAGGTGGGTTTAGATACCTATAATTTCATTAATGATAGGTACTAAACTTTTTTTTCGAGCAATTATATAATCAATCCAAACCCATTATAAAAACCAGTTAGTTGATTGGTTTAATATTTTCTTAATTTATTAGCATTGCCGTATATTTAGCTTTAATAGAATATGGATTAAAACTAGTTCTATAAGTTTGCTTAGTTCCAAGAGTCAATGAAAGGTCGATGGTCCTATAGTTTTTCTTATTATGGCGACGCTTAGCAACTGCGGAGATTAAAAACAAATAAGTAATTTATATTGATTTTGCTATATGAGTAGGAAAAGAGCCAAAAAACGATGGATGGACTGTGTGAAAGATGAGGCTAGAAAGGTGACTAGCGAGATGACGACAAATAGAGAAGTATGGAAGAAAAATACATACCTAGTAATGCGCCGACCCCAAAAAATAGGATAAGAGCAGGAGATCCCCAATTGCAGGAAACGACTGTGCAGCAGGCCCAGAAAGAGGTGGCGGGATGAGCTGGACTCATTCTCAAAGGATTGGCCCACAATCGCAGTAGACCGGGAAAGTGGAAGGAGGTAAGGGAGGCCTTTGCGCTGCAGTGGAACAACAGTGGCTTATAATAAAAAAATAAAGAGTAGGAGAAGGATGGATTTATCTTTATTTTAACTCCTGTATCTCATCATCATCTGTCGAGCCTTTTCCCAACTATGTAGGGGCCGGCTTTCAGTCCAAACAGGTGCAACTTTTCACGGTGAGATTGTTACAATAGCCAAAGCAGGGTTGTACGTGAACCGACTACCTATCGGACCTCCACAACCAGTTCCAACACGATACCTCTTTGGTAAGACGGTACTGGTGTCAGACATTCAGGCTTCTCATGACCCGTCAGACATTTTGGCTTCTGATGACCCTTATCGACTGTCAATAACTTAAATAATATAGAATTCAAAATATCTTATTAAAAAGCTTTTGAACAATTTTTTGCAAAATGTGTACGTAATATTCAAGTCGAGTCACGGAGGGGTCTCGGTATGTAAAGATGGTCACCCATCTACCGACCGACCTCGGCAAGGTTAGTATAAAACATTGGATCGACCTGTGGGACTGATATTACTTAGCCACGAGCCCCTCAGTAATCACAGTCGTTATAATTAGGTATTACGACAAAAAAGTTTTCTTTGTTCTTAACAAAGGCATTGATAGCATTTCAGGTATTTATTGATTCATTATGTATACATAAGGCATATACAATGAACTTTGTTTTGAATACGTAACCATTTAAGGAGACCTCTACTTTGACCTAAAATGTACACAAGTGTAGGTCTTGGTTGTATAGCCACTTTAAAAGGCCCATGTTTTCACGTCATTCCTACGGTGGTTTGGGTCGTAGATGACTGGTCTTTATATTGTACTCTTATAAAACCGGTTTCCCATAGTAATTGTGTTATGTATTGCGAAAACGTATCGTCAAAGATTATTTTCGTAGAACTGGCACTGCGCGGTGGCACTTTTTTCTTGTCAAAAATCATAATTTTCTAGTGTGATCCTATTTGATCCTGCGCCACAGGCGAAAATGAGGGTAATGTTTTTAATTTTGACAGTGACACATTTCAGTACAGGAATATCAGGGCTTTGCTAATGAAATCAGAGAGGGAAAAAAAACTACCTGCGTGAGGGAGTGGGTCGTAATTAGTCGTAATCAACCATGCAGGCCAAGTGCAGATTGGTGGCTGTTTCATAAATTAGATTTCAAGGAAATTCTAGGTAACAACAACAACTTTAACTTTGGAAGACGCCAAAGGTTTGGTTTGATTTCCACCAAAATCCGAGGAGTGTTTGATTTCCACCAAAATCACCCCGGTGCACGGTGGGTGGAAACCAGCTGACTGACAGCGGACAGACGACCTAAAAAAGGTGGCTGGGACAGACTGGACGCGGAAGGCGGAGGAAGGCTGTTGTGGCGCAGCCTGGGCGAGGGCTATGCCCAGTAGTGGACTGCGATAGGCTGAGTTGATTGGGTGGAAACCAGCTCCAGAACCCTCTTGTAGGGTCTCCCCTGAGCCTGGTCGCGCTGTACCATCTTCTGTCTTCCGTCACTCGTATTCTATCGACTGCCGCATCTACAACTTGAGCTACAAGCCTAGGTTCGTGATACAAATATCAAAGTTGAGCTTACCATCGCTCAGTGTCGCTCCGGCTGTCCAGTGACCATGACTCTACTAAAGTTTACCGCTGTAGTGTTGTTGGCTGTGTGCTCCGTAAGTTTATAGATTTATTTACATAATTAACAAACGACGGGATTTCCTATCGACAAAATAACGAACTTCCATGAAACTTCAATCCTCTATTTAATGGTTTTAGAAGATGAATTTTCAAAAAATATTTTTATTGCTCAATTTTGTAATAGAGATAAAAACGACTCGTTTTGCTTACCAATGGTAGCATTTTTTTTTGCCAAAGTGGGCGTGATACTTTCGTAAGCTAGTTTTACCTATCGAAGCTACTTCTACATGGGAGGGTCTACTATGCACAGCTGTGAGGTTTTTGCTTCATTATTGGTAACTAGATACAAAAGTCTTAATTTTAAGCAATAACGGTCCGTCGTCTAATCGACCATGAGGCTGTGCGTTGTGTGTCTGAGTATGTATATTTTTTTTAATATTTAACTAGATTCAGTTTTCGTTGGTCTAGTGGTCGCAAGCGCCACTGCTGAGCATGAGGTCCCGAGTTCAATTTCCTGGTAAAAATAACAAAATTTATAACCGAACTTAACTAAAACTATTCAAAAACTAAAATATCGCGATAAATAAATTGTCCCGCATCGCTACCGACTGGTCATGTTAACAGTCTGGAGCTGTGTCCTGCTGGTGGCAATACCCTCGCCCCCTAGCACATGGGACTTAAACATTACTGGCGAAATGTGGGCTAAGTAATAACAGCCACACGGGTCGATCGATCAGGTTAAGCTACGCTTGCCGCGGTTGGTCCGTGGATGGGTGATCTTCACATATCAAGACCCCTCCGTGCCTCGGAAAACACGTTAAGCCGTTGGTCCCGGTTGTCATTCGTGGATCCTTGACAGTCGTTACGGGTCGTCAGAAGCCTGAAAGTATGACAATCTTACCAAGGGGTATAGTATTACCCAGTAACTGGGTTGTGAAAGTCAGAAGCAGTCGCTCCATGTAAAATACTGGTATTCAGCTGCATCCGGTTAGACTGGAAGCTGACCCCAACATAGTTGGGAAAAGGCTAGGCAAATGATGTAGACTATACTAACGGCTAGTCGGAAGTTAGGAAGGTAAGTACTGCCTACCTCTTCCGGAATATGGGCGTGATGTTATGTTCATTAACAAATAATAACTTTATTTGTAATCAATGTTTATGTTAAGGAAATGTAGTTAAGAGTTGGTCAGTTTAATTATAGTGTGCAGTTGGCCTTGAAGGAATCTTCCGATTGTTGTGGACATGCAATCTATTTAAAAACTTACTATACTATATGTATAAAAACAACCTAGTATAGTATTTTTATCTTACGAAGCGACGCGCGTCTTACTTGTGGTAACCATGTGTACAAACACGCTGTGAATGTGTGCGTGAAGACGATTAGCGTCACGTCAGCGCACAACACACACGCATTACACACACTTCACCATTATCTCGGACGGTACCGAGAGCAGGGAGCTAATATCACATGCTGTGAATGGGTGCTGTGAAGCCCTCCTGTAATGCTATTCTGTAAAAATCTCGCCGTGAAAACTTATGTGAAATGAGCTGAAAGTGAGCTGTCAATAGTGTTAATCCCAACGACCCTATAGCATCAGAATGGAATGACAGCTCACTTTATGCTCACTCCACCTAAGTTATCACGGTGATGTTTTTACAGAATAGCACCGCTGCCCTTACAAACTCGTTCCCAGCGTGTTTGTACACTTGGTAACCACAAGTAAAGTAGTAGCAAGTAATACTATATCACGCCTGTATTCACTATTTCTCCATTTATCTTTTAAGTCCCATGTAATAAAAATGTTGCGTTTTTTTGTGCAAATATAACTAGTAGTAGTTAGTTTATTTCCACAAAACGGCACTGGAATGCATACTAAATATAGCTGGACTTTCGTTGGTCTCGTCGCAAATGCGATTTCGTAGGGTCCTGGGTTTGTCCACGGGTTAAAGTGTTTTAAATATTGGCTTTTCCAATAACAAATTCTCAGTCATTCTCTTACCCATGGCCATTCTCTTACCCTTGTCCCAATTTACTTGAAGTCGGCGCAACATGTCGTTTGCCTCCATAATTCACTATTAGTCGTCATCTTGGTACTCACCCCTTTTCTGACCATTTCATCATTCACACAGTCCATCCATCGTTTCTTTAGTCTTCCCTTACTCTTATAGCCATCGACATTCATACTCAAAACTTAGCAGCCCAAAATCCCGAATACTGGATATATGCCAAGTTACCCAAGTAGGTATGTAGAATGAAACCTGGGCACTTATACCAATCGTACTGGCTGGACCAGGCTGGCTATCGTACTGGCTGGATCCAAAATCCTCAATAACCATTGAGGATTTTCGCATAAATCCTTATTTCACAAAACAATTCGAAATCAATTTTGTCAATAGGTCAGTCCATAGACTATACACATATATAAGAGTCACAGAGCACAGAGTACATTGATAAGAGTCATGATGTCTCGTTTTTGTCAAAAGCTAACCTAAACATGGATATAATGAAAAAAAATCTCTAAAACAGAGCTGTTGTCTTTAAAATTATGAATTTACAAGAGCGCACGCATAAAAATCATGAAAGAAAAAACGCAGCAAGTTTGAAATAGCATTCAAAATAAAAATGATAGACGTTACCCTTATACCTACAACTAAACATGCCAAGACTACCAAACCGAACTCTCGAAGAATTCGTGAAAGACTTCGAAAGGACGAACCAGATCCTTCGGCCAAACCCCGACTGGGAAGAAGACTTGCTTCAGACGGTGGAGGTGACTCCTGAGATCCAAGACAGGGTCCGGAATTACACTAAATTTAAGAAGAGAAAGCCCAGGATTGAGTGCTGTTGTCAGGTTATTGCTTCTATTATTTAGTAGCATCAAACTCAAGCATTTAGTGGCACTTTTGAATTGTGAAGCTTAGTTGCCCGTTCCAAAGCGTGTAGGTTCCTATGGAGAAGAACGCGCAAAAAAGTCAATGCCATCCTCCGTGCTCCGGAAAGGGGCTTTAAGCCGATTGTCCCGGCTGTCACTCGTAAATCTTTGACAGTCGTTACGGGTAATCAGGAGCCCGAAAGTCTGACAACCAGTCTTGCCAAGAGGTATCGTGTTACTCAGTGACTGGGTTGTGGAGGTCAGATAGGCAGCCACTCTATCTAAAATACTGGTATTCAGCTCTGCATCCGTTTAGACTGGAAGCCGACCCCAAACATAATTTGTAAAAGGCTAGACAGATTAATTAGATATACACTGGTTTATCGTTGTCCACAGGAAGCAGTGACCAGGCCCGGCGTGGCGCCTCGGATTGAGCTGAACGACGGCAACACAATCCCCAGCCTTGGTCTCGGTACCTGGCTCGGATTTGCCAAATCGGTAAGTTTAGGGCAGCGCCATCTATTGACGAGCAGCTGTACTGCTTAGGTTTTTGCTTACGTTGTGAGTTTCAATGTTGGCCGCTTTTATGGTGAGCGCTGTTTCATGATTTGCTAAAAAATACACGACATTAGGCTCTTTTAAAAAAAAAACAAGTCGCAGCTCCTTTTGGTAGGTTTAATACATACCGTTATCAACAGATTTCCGAAACTTTTCGCAATTTTCTAATCAGAAATTGGGTGTAAACATTTAATGTTCTACTGACAGTTTATAATTGGGTAATGATCAAGTATTCGTCAAAAAATTAACTTAATTTATATCCACAGGGTGGCCGTGTGCCGGTAGATGATGATTCCGTCCAGAAGGCGGTGGAAGTAGCCATCGACGCAGGATACAGACATATCGACACAGCAGCCATCTACAGCACGGAGAAACAGGTATGTACCTACACACGACGACATGTCAAGCTTTAAATTTCCAGTTTTAGCTGACCTCGCATTGTATAGGGTTTTCGAACAATGAGAAGTCAGCTTAAACTGGAAAAATATAGCTTGATAATGTCGTCGTGAGCACCAGTCAGTACAACAACGTTACAAGAACCTCGGGGCGCGTGGCCCCAATCGGAACTAACCGCGCCTGACGCCACCTTGTTTTTCAATTCTTTACAATTTCTTTGACAATTTCACAACAATTTCTGTGGCAGTTTTTGTCCAACCTATGTAAATATTTTTAAGATATTAAAAATTTCCTGCCTATAAAAAACCAAAAAAAGAGTTCTAAGTTCGATTACATTATAAACATTGTTTACAGATTGGCGTCGCGATAAAGAATAAGATAGCTGAAGGCGCTATAGCTCGAGAAGATCTGTTCATTACAAGCAAGGTAATTAAACTAGTATTTATACTAAAATAATATTTTCATTTTAGACTAAAGCGCGGGCCACACCGCCAGCTGGCGGGCGGGCGGAGCGGACGAGCGAGCGTCGCCTCACCTTTTTTCATACTTCGGTAGCTTATCTCTGTAGTTCGCGGTGTGAACCCAAGTATGAAAAAAGGTGAAACGATGCCTCGCTTGGCTCGCCCGCCCGCCCGCCAGCTGGCGATGTGGCTTGCGCTTGTAGAAGACACAATTTTTTTAATGTTATGCCTACCAATCAAAGTTTAAAAACGAATATAACCAGTGATATTATGTAACCACGGAGTTTCTTTCCTAGTATTAGGTTCCTATGGAGACGAACCTCTATAGGAACCTAATACCATATAGTTTACATATAATACTTTAAAATATTTTGATGTTATCTCCAGCTATGGAACGACCGCCACGCCAAGAATGCCGTGGTCCCGGCGCTCAAGGAGTCACTCGCTCGATTGGACCTCACATACCTGGACCTCTACCTGATACACTGGCCGGTGGCACATTTTGTAAGTATTCATCCGACTCCCATAAAGGCGGGAAAAATATCAGCGGTTCCATATATTTAATCGATATGCGGATACAACTGTATGGAACCAGCTGATTTCTTTTAGCAATTTCTGTGTTGGTTAATTATTCATAATTATGAGTCCACACGGTTATACATCAAGCTGTACATTTCTATTTTTAGCTGACCTTGAATTGTATAGGTTTTTTGTACAGTGAGAAGTCAGCTTATACTGGAAACGTATAGCTTGAATCAGCTTGTACAATTAAATTAGGTAGTACATATCAGACCAAATTAATAATGATGTGTTCTAACGATTTTTCATATAAATTTATATTTCATGAAATGGTCAGGCAGGCCATTGAAAAAGGTTATAAGTTGATGTTAACTCGACATACTCGACAATATACTCAACATATCAAAGAAGTATTATAGCTATTTTGATCTTTGTTTTCAAGTAATTAAACATAGTATTCTATGCAGTACCGTTAGCTTTAATATGTGTATATTCTCGAATTTGAAAACTAACGTTGATTTAAAAGGGGTTCATCTATTTAACCGATATCTTCCTTTAAATTCACAGGAAAACGGCACCTACGCCGATATAGACTACGTGGAGACCTGGCAGGGTATGATCGATGCTCAGGCCATGGGGCTGGTGAAGTCCATCGGAGTGTCCAACTTCAACGTCACCCAGCTCGACAGGCTCATCACTATGAGCAAGGTCAAGCCTGCGGCTTTGCAGATTGAGGTAAGCGTTTGTGGCACTGATGCGGGAATGCAAAGTAAAAGCACTAGTGTCCAATTTTCGAACAAGTGTGTTGAAAATCGATACGCGTGAGCATTTGTCATTACACAATTGCATCAAATTGTAATATTGTTGAGGATATACGTATCATATTTTGCTATAAACTGTTGAGGATATTTAATATTTTGCTGTAATACAATTATTAAGAGCTTTAAAATACAGACATACACACGCTTTCAACAAACAATTCAAAACAAATACTTTTAGGTATAGTAACCGGCATGAGTCGTGAGCACAAACTGACACCTGCGCAGTAGTTCATTTTTCGGTCTCTTTGGCGGAATGAAGAAGGCGGGGGGCACCGAGGCTGCACGCGATTGGTTCGTCTGTCGATGCTCGTCGTCTTGGACTCTCACGTGTCATTCGGCTACTGTACACTTTCGTGCACTTTAAATGACTTACGTTTTTAATTTTGAAATAGTTTATTTTTGTTTATTCGTATTTAATAAGTCAAAGTAACGGTTAAATTTGTTTCTTCACTATTTTATCAGATACTTGAACGAAGAAAACATTTGCTGTAGTATCAGTAAAGGTCAAGTAAAAGTTAATACTTTGACTGATTGTGTTGATGAAGAAACTGGCCGTAAGTCACAAAGGCCTACAACATTACTGTATCAAAGTAAAATTTCAAGTACCACTAATATTTTAATTATAGTTTGCGTAAGTAGGTACAGCTATCAATAATTTGAGCAAAAGCGGTACTAAATAAATTTGGCCGAAAGTGTACAATGCGCGTCTACTACTGCCCATCTGTGCTCACGACTCGTGCCGGTCATTATATTAGGTCAACTTCAAACAATTATTGACAGAAAGACAACGATGTTTTTTCAAATCTAACTGGTACTTCCCGAGATGAGCGCGTTCAAAATAACAAACTCGTCATCTTTATTATTGGTATAGATATATTTATTAGTGATGTTTGTCGTTTTTATGGTATATTATGTGTTATTCATCCAGGTGAACCTAAACCTGCAACAAGCAGAGCTGATCAAGTTGTGCAAGACGCACAACATAGCCGTCATCGGGTACACGCCCTTTGGATCCATCTTCCACAGCAAGGCGGCCAAGGATGCCCCCCCTCCCAGGACTGATGAACAAGCGTTGTTGAAGATTGCTGAAAAACACCACAAGACTGTCGCGCAAATCAATCTGAGATATATCGTAAGTAAAGCTTCCTGATGGCATTATTGGTCTTATACTTAGAAGTATTAGGAACAGGGTGTAAAGTGCACTCATCCTCCAGAAAAGGGAGGATCCTCCGACCAGACGGGTGTTGTGTCTGGTTGGTATTGCCCGACGATTGATGTCGGGTTGTTTACATGTGGCGATGTAGATGCCGCCAGTGTAGTGTTTGCAAGCACTATTGCTGAGGATGAGGTCCTCTGTTCAAGCTCACACTGCCCGTTATTAGGATCTTCTCAGTAGCAGCCCGGAGTCTTTACTTGTGCCCGGTTGATGGCAATAGGCTCACCCTCATTACTGGCGAAATGTCGGCGTTGGTACTATAGGTCCCCTCTGTCTCACTATACGGGTAAAGCAGGCGTGATGATTTTATGTAAACCTTCGTTTTGTTATACTTAATACAAAATATTTTTGTACGGATTACTATTTTTACAAGGAAATGTTTGGAAAAGCACATGATTATAGTATGATTATTAAACGCTAGAGGGCGTTGATGAGTAGTTATTTTGCGTAAATGTACGGCTTTTTGCTGTGCATTGTTGTAGGTGACATTGTTTTTCATAAAATTTTAATACAATAGATACCTATCGAAATAGAATGATTTACTTACAAACATGTATAAAACTGTACGGTATTTATTACGTCCACTCGTCAACAGATGGCGCTGATACAAATCTTTATTTCAGATTGAACTAGGAGTGATTCCTATTCCAAAATCGGTGACAAAGAAGCGTATCGAAGCCAACATTGAAGTCTTCGACTTCCAATTGACCCAGCAGGAGAGAGATGTTATGAAGTCGTACGAGAGAAACTACCGGACCATACCTGTTACCATGTGGAAGGACTCACCGTATTACCCATTTAACAATTAAAAATTAAGTTCTAAAATAAAGTAATTCATGAACAGCTAAGTTTTTTTCTACCGTGATTAGCAATCTTTTCGGCTGACAAGATTGCTAATGCTAATTGGCAGCTGACATTGCCGACAGACAGAGCGACTTTTCTCTTTGGTTATAAATCCACGATTCCACGTTCAAACGCAGTGATTCGCCTAAACGAGAAACTTGCTGAAAAGCGAAATTTTGCTATATTGACCGGCTATCGAAAGAAAACACTCGCCAAAACGCGATGTAGCAATGAATCAACGATGAACACGCAAACTCGCCAAGATACCACGAGTGATGCCAAGTGTAAGTCGGCTAAGGCTTAAGTACTGCGGCGGGATCGTCCGAAAGGGTTACCGCTGCCCTGGAACAGAAAGGGCTAAGGAAGGAACACGGGTGGGTTTTAGTCAGTAAGAGTCTGACACTCCCTTCCGCTCCACCCAGAGCGGGAGGGGTCATTTGATGATTTCCCATCCTCAAAAAAAAAAAAAAGGCTTAAGTACTCTTCTAATAGGTACTAAGTTTCTATAATTACTCTGGTTGCATTCCATCACTCAAGCGAATTAAGAATTACGTAGTTTCGAAATTCGGTGATTTTTGTACCTACTGCTTCTTATTTTCTTATGTAGCGCCTACCCTATATTGATTGATTCCGGTAGGTACTGCGCTTACAGTACCTACCGGAATCAATATAGGGTAGGCGCCCAGCGCTCACATAGCGTCCGCAATTTACCGGTGAATGGTGTCACTGAAACGTTATTTTCATGAAAATAAGTTGGTGTGTTTTCCTAGTGAGTTTTTGACACAAGTCAAACCTTGCTGACCAAAGATTTAAATCTCTAGATTTGCCCGAACCATACTTAGTCCCTCAAAAAAGTGTCCATACTGAGAAGAGTGAGCTCACACATGATATACAGCTATGACGTATTGAAAGAATGATGACGTCATAGAATGATGCAACGTGAGGAATAAAAAAGAATGATGACGTCATAAGAGTATGCAATATTGTGAATAAAAAGAGTAACCGTGTGCGCGAACGCCCATTCCATGGCCGATTCGCCGCATTGAATTTGCGGGTTATTTTTTTTTTTAAACCGAGAAGTACCAGTGATTAGAGACGAGCAATAAAATAACAAACTATTTTAAAACAAAAAGTCGTAAAGAATTTGAAAAAAAGGATCAAGAATTTCTAACAACCACATACAAAGCATTTGCAAGGGAATAAAATATATGTGACGACCATATCGTCAGAACTTAACTTGCTTCAACCGCAACATGAAACGTGCAAAACCAACTGTACGCAACGACTTGCTCAAAAAAGTCAAGCGGGATCAGCAACTGAAGACGCCACCAAACAGTCAGAGGGAGCAGGAAGACGAACCAGAAGCATCACAAGAGGAGACATCCCCGACGACGGACTGGGAACAGAAGAACATGTATCAAGATTGTGTCCTGGATCAGATGGGACTATTGAATCTGAAGACACAAACGGATTCCGAATCAGATGGAGAAACAACCGATTACGAAGATATTCAAACGGAGGAGGAAGACATGGTCGACTTCCAGAAAACGATGGGGGAGTGGGAAGAAGGTGAATTTACAAAACTTTTTAAAGGACCTTATAAACTCATCGCTTACCATCAAGAAACAAGAAGACCACATTGGCATGTCATATACTACTCTATCAATAAACAGTGAAGATTTAACTCACGACTGGGAAGAATTATTCGACGCGGAACCTACAAAAATAAATCAGTTGACTGCCTGTCTTGTCTACGCGAGTATCTTTATTCCCGCAATGGTCGTCAAATAATATATTACAAGACGTTCTCAGTCAAGAACATGTTGAGACTTGTCAGTGCGCCGAGCATCACTGTGGAATGGGAGGGACGAATCAATGGAAAACTGAGAACTACAAAATTGACTGTTCCGAAGGGGGAAATTCAGTATTTCGACCAGAAAGCATGTCATTTGAAAAGGGGATCGATGGAATGGTGGATGCAACTCTTCAAGCCGATGACGATCAGCAGGACGAATCCGGATATCAAATTCCAACAAGGAAAATTTTGGATGGAGGGGAAGACAGTTCAAGCTCAAAGTCAGGAAACGGTGGCAAGAACAATAGTAGAAACGCAGATATTATTGTACTTTTATGCAAAAGCGGTGCTTTCACATAACCAAAAGCTATGGGACTATTTGCAAAATCAGATCAAGGAATTGACTTTGTGTGCACAAAACAATATGCTGAAAAAATCAGGACCTACCTCCACATCGCCCGAGTTTTGGTATTTTCGGAATCGATAAAAAAAAACGATTCAAAAGAGCAAAAGTCAAGTACGAGAGGGAGTACGAAGAAGACGCGACGCTGGACGAAATCAAATTAAAATGTAAGGAAATTCTAAACATCAACAAAATCGACCAGCAAAAATTCTTCACGGACACATATTACATGCACTTCACAAAACAAAGCAGCAAGAGAAACAACGTATTCTTTTTGGGACCACCATCAACAGGAAAAACCATGATCATGAACAGCCTCGTGGAGTGTCACTTCAACATTTGCCGATTGACGGGACTAAACGGCAGCTTCAACTTTAGCGGCCTCCTGCATACGAACGCGTGCCTGATGGACGAGTGTAAGCTGACGGACAACCAGTTGAACAATGGAAGCTGTTAGCGTCAGGTCTGCCAATGTCAACAGACGTCAAGTACAAGGACGTCATAAAAGATGTGATATTGTATACATGTAGTAATTATCCTATTGAAATGTATTGTAATGTACCAATGGCACAAGACGCAGTAAAATCGCGTATATATAGTGTACTAGCTTCTGCCCGCGGCTTCGCCCGCGTGGATGTCGGAACTTATCCCACGAGAACGTGCTACCAGGATAAAAAGTATGTGCTTCCCCAGGATGCCATCGATCTCTTTGCCAAATCAGAAGTTCAGTGGTTTAGGCGTGAAAATGTAACATACAGTTTCAAGTTCAAATCCTCCCCTAAAAACCGAATTACCCCTTTTTGCCCCGTCAGGGAACAATTTTCGACAACTTTACATACTTATTATTAATTATTTTCTGTCAAAAGTATCAATGCTGAGTTTCGAGTTAATTGGACCGCGCATTCAATTTCTTCCACACAAACTTCAACACCCCATCCCCCTTTGAGGGGTAGTTTGAAAAACTTATAATGATAAACTTTATTACTTACTTAGGCAAGTACTGTTGCCAAGTTTCAAGTTTATTAACTAAATTAATAAGATTTTTCATATAACTGTACCCCGCTTTTCACCCCCACAGGGGTGGAATTTTAAAATATTCATGAAAATTCATAACTTGACTCAAAGATTATTTATACCAATCTTATAATTAATCAAGCCACTTATTATAATCCTCCTCTGTAAAATTAACTACCCCTTTTCACCCCGTTAGGGGTAGATTTTCGAAAAACCCTCATACGTGTTATTATTTATTTTTAGGCTTAAGTACACACACACTGAGTTTCGAGTTAATCGGATCGCGCGTTCAAATTCTTCCACACAAACTTTAACACCCCCATAGCCCCTTTGAGGGGTAGTTTTGAAAAACTAATAATGATAAACTTTATTGCTTACTTAGGCGAGTAATCATGCCAATTTTCAAGATTATTAACCTAACGAATAAGATTTTTCATATAAACTGTATCCCCGCTTTTCACCACCACAGGGGTGGAATTTTGAAAAATCATTTGGGATGTGTTCATAACTTGACTCAAAGATTATTTATACCAATTTTCGAGTTAATCGAGCCACGCTGTAAAATCCTCCCCTGTAAAATTGACTACCCCTTTTCAGGCCGTCAGGGGTTGATTTTCGAAAAACCCTGACACACATTATTCTTCTATTTCAATTTTAGGTATAAATACTGAGTTTCGATTAAATCGGACTGCGCGTTAAAATTCTTCCATACAAACTTTGAAACCCCCAATCCTCTTTTAGGGGGTAGTTTATAAAAATAAAAAATGGCCAACTTCATAATTTACTTAGATAAGTATTCGTGCCAAGTTTCAAGTTTATTAACTCAAGGAATAAGATTTTTCATACAAACAAAATCCCCCCATTTCACCCTCTTAGGGGTGAAATTTCGAAAAACCCTTTCTTAGTGGATACCTACTCTTCACAAAGAATACACCCTCCAAATTTCATGTCTCTAGGACCAGCGGTTTAGGCTGTGCGTTGATGTCTCAGTCAGTCAGTCAGTCAGTCAGTCAGTCAGGACTTTGAATTTTATATATATAGATATAGCTCGCACATTTATTTAGCGTTTCCATGTTAGCAATTCAAGTCCCTGCGTCATTGTGCGTCAGAGGTGTCAAAACGAAATAAACACGACACGAAACAGACACGACAAATCTTTTGACGCGGTAGGGCGTATCAAACGATTTAAATCGATGCCGCTGCCATCATTTTCATGACGTCGCTGCGGCCGTTACGTGCGGTCACCGCTTTTCTAGAAAAGCGTAGCTTTAAAGTAACGAGGACGCTAAAAAATTAAACAAAAAGTTTAGAAGACACTGTACAACAAAAAAACAAATACAAAACGACAATATAGTCATAGACCGTAAGTGTAAATAAAGATGTTTATTTTGTCAAGTTTTAGAAATACGTTGTCTTATTGTTACCCTCTTCTCTCAGCAGGAGTTTCACAGTAGCAGGCTGGAGTCTGGATTTGCGCTCGGTTGATGGCATGGCGCCCCCTATTACATGGGACTTGAACATAACGGGCGAAATGTGGGTGTAGCTGTAGATCGCCGAGCACAAAACCAGCTGTAGATACTACCCCTGCCTAACCCTTCGGCGTGCACAAGCGTGACTCAGGGCTGTTCCTAAGAATTTCTCAATGAAAAAACCCAATATTTTGGACCCGTGCTGGTGTTCGAAGTCGGGACTCATGATTCTCACTAGTTTATTAAGCGAACCACTTAAACTCAAACCGCCTTATTACAAAACAAGGTTAATTTAGACCCAGGTTTAACCCATCGAGCCATTTCAGAAATTCGAAAAAAAGTATCATAAAAAAAAAAAAATACAAAAATTTACGGTAAAAACGTATTAGTTGTGAATTTTGTAATAAGAACTTTAACGTTCTCCGAATAAAGTTAAAAATGCAGTAACTGGTTCGATGGTTTAGCCTTGGACTAAAGTTAGAGCTCGTTTTGTAATAAGACGGAAAACAGAAATTGCATTGCATTGCATTTCAATTAACAAAACCGGTCAAGGGCGGGTTGCACTCGCGCACTGATGGTTCCGTACAAATAGGTATGCAACTAAGTACAAATTTACGGTTTTCGGATTTTTTCCTTTACTTGTACTACATGACATACGTACGACGTGCGTACGTGCGACGTGACGTAGGTACTTCTTGCTCCAAATTCCATGTTTCTAGGTCAACGGGAAGTACCCTATCTATAGGTATCCTATCTCTTTTGATTCTGTTGCGAGTGCCAAAATATGCGCCTTATACATAACTCCACGCGTTCCGGACGGACAACGAAGTGATCTTAGAAGGGTTCCGTTTTTCCTTTTGAGGTACGGAACCCTAAAAATACTGTACTCGCGACATTAACTAAAATAAACAATATTACAAATTCTTTTATTATTATTATTGAATTTCACTTATTCCTTAGTTTTCTCAAAAGGATAGTAGGGATGGTCGAGCCACTTCAGTTGCGGTATGGTCCTGTAGTTTCTATCGAAGCTCTTCAGCACATCTTTCTCTGGCAGGGTCAGGGTGAAGTCGAACACATCCAGGTTCTGTTCGATCCGGGATTTTGTCAACGATCTCGGTATCGGGATCACACCTAACTCGACCTGGGGACGAAAAATGATCATTATGTAAATAATTACATTTTCATCATTAAGATTTACGCATATTTGTCTATAGCATAGTATACTCGTGCAATGGGCTGGTGTCCGTAACTCCACGCTCTATCGCTTATTATGAGTAAAGTATATCAGTCTATCGGTAATGGTCCCACTGCTGTGACTCTGGCCTCCTCTCTGTGAGAGCGAGCGGGACGTTATCCACCACGGGGTCACAGTGCGGAAAAGTATATATCACAACAATAAGTAGGTAGGTATGTCTTTAATTTTTTAGTTGTAACACAGTATACTTGTGGTTCTAGGACATGCCGGTTTCCTCACGGAATAAGTAAATTGCTCAAAGTGAAGTGTCGACGTCGACCTGAGAACAAGTCGAACCCAGACAGTCACTTTTCGAGTCCGTTACTACTGGGCCACCATTGTTACCTCCTTCCAGTGTAGTAGATTACCGAAAGATGGCGCTAAGCTGGGTCCACGGTAGTTAGTGCATGGGCATGGCCAAGTTTCAAATGATTGTTTTACCAATTACCTATTTCGTCTTCGTTTATTCTAATCATCGTTTTTTAATAATAATATCCAGAACCAAAAGAAGCCTATGTCCCCCTTCAGGTCCCACAGACTACCAATCTGTCAAACATAACGATCGGTTCACTGGTTTATGCGTGAAAAGTTAACAGAGTTACCATCGCATTTTTTAAATTAGTTGCAAGGATTTTATGATCTTTTCAAGATTTTGTTACTGTTTCCTGCTTCAAAACTCACCAAATATCTCAAAGAGACTTGCGGCACAGTCTTGTTATATTTGTTAGCGATCTCCAGAAGCGCAGGGTCATCGACCCTTGGGGGCGGAGCTTCGGCCTTAGCCTTGCTGTAGAACAGCGAGCCGAACGGAGTGTAGCCCATCACGCGGATGTTCTGGCGGGCGCAGTAGGCGAGGAGGTCTGGCTGTTGCAGGTTCAAGTTGATCTGTCGAAGAACATAATATAGGTATCATCACAACTGTATTTCTCGACGATGGCAGAGGTGTGAAGAACACCTACATTTCACCCATGTTAAACGAGGCTGCACATTTTCACAGTTATGTTTGACGTGTGGTCAAAATCGGAACTAACGCCGCCATCTTGTTGTGACAATTAAACTCCTTGTCAAAAATATTAGCTCCACGGACGCTCGTTGTTATCAGCGCCAAAATGGTGAAAATCAAATATCTTCGTTTTGTCATCGATAGTATATAATTATGATGTTCAGCGTACTTGTATAATATAGGTCAGGCACCGCACAGCTGGCAGTTGCTTTGAAGGCTCATTTTCATTGGTTGTGTGTCTCCGCTCTTTTTACCTACCGATGAATTTCATCGGCCGCTACGGGGATTCCCCTCAGACGGTGTACCGACCGCGTTATCGACTTCGTTTCTAACTTTCATTAGACATTAACCCGCTTGCGGGAAGTCCCCGCATGCTGTATATCGACCGAGTTATTGACTAATGAAAATGAGCCATTATTGACTTGATTTTACCTCGACTTGCTGCACTGTAGGTTTCTCCAACCCCAGTTCTAGAAGTCTGTCGATCTGCTGCTGGTTGAAGTTGGAGACTCCGATGGACTTGGCCAGGCCCAGGCTCTTGGCTTCCATCATACCGCGCCAGGTGTCCACGTAGTCTGTGTAGTCGTATGTGCCGTTGTTCTGGAATTTAGAGTTAGTTGCTGGTTACAGAAGTAGAAAAATGGTTGTTTTGCCCGAAAGATGAGGCAAGCGATTGGGATTAATGGAAGAAAAAGCGAGAGAAAACCTGTCTTCTACAAAAGGTGAAGATGAAACAAAAAAATATTGTTTGTTCTGCAAGAAACGTTGCTTGTGGTAGTTTTTTTTTTGGCCCCGGACAAGGTCCTTCATAGAGATCTCGACTACCAGAATAAAAGGATTTCTTTGTTTAGATAATATACGGTTTAGTAATATACGGGTTTAGATAATGTTGGTACGGTATTCTCACGGTTGCATCACAATTCATCCTTGCCAACTTTTTATATATTAGGCAAAATTTACACTTGTACACTAAAAATAGTGATATTCACAGTGTTAACACTAGAAATAAGGACAAGCTACGCTACATGCCCCCTTCCACCGGCTTCATAAGGTTCATAAGTAACCCATTTGTTGGGCTTGGTATAACCTTTTATAACAAGATACCCTCTTCTTTTCTAGCCTTGCCTTTTAATGCGTTTAAAGCTCAACTAAAATCCAACCTTTGTTCAAAGGCATACTATTCCATCATCGACTAGGTACTTAGACGATAAGAATAGTTGGTCACCCTAGTTAAACGCAAGACAATGTTTATGTTCTTTCTCCAGAATTAGTTATCTTTTAATATATAAGCTGTCACGCCCTTTATGCCTGGAGCAATGACTATAAAATTCTCTTTGGCCTGGAGGCTTTTATTTGGGTAGTGAGTTTTTTTTTATTTACATTTTAATTACTTAATTATTTTTTAGCTTGAGTACGTATAGTTTTTATTATATTTGTTGGTATATTGGCGTGGCTAGCTGACATATTATGGCAAATAATTAAATTTTTTGTTCTGGTTTTGTAATGTTAATTACCGAACATAGGTACCTAGTATTGTATACAATCAAGTATTTTTTTAAATTGAACAGACAGCTGTGCTGCTGGGGAGTTTGTTGCGCCACTTCTTCCCAGCGATAGCACTAGGAAGTAGTGAAGGGCGGGCGTTTTTGGGGGACTGTCTTTTGTAATTTGGACGTTCAAAAAGTGCTGATTCTCAGCCTAATTTGAATAAATGACTTTTGATTTTGATTTTATACCCAAAAATATACTTACAAACTGCCCAACAGGCCAGTGCACCAGGTATAAGTCCAGATAATCCAGTCCGAGGCTGCTGAGTGAGGAGCGCAGTGCTGGCACTACAGCATCTTTAGCGTGTTCACTGTTCCATAGCTGTGGGTAGAAAGAAAGAAACAGGGTTACTGGTCTTTCATACTTCGAAGGTCCTGTGCTTCTCACAACCAGCGGATTCCTGCGACCTTCATCAGGTCATCGGTCCACCTTATAAGTAAAGTTACCCAAAAAGTTTGATTATTGTAGGTACTGACAAATTGCAAGATTAAAAGTAAAATGTCCGAACTCTTTTGCAAATATCCGGTTACTTTGACTGGAGTAGGTATAACACAAAAAAAAATTGTGTCTTCTACTAGCCGTAGATAGGAACTAGCGGACCCGGCAGACGTCGTCCTGCCCGGCTGAGTCATCACCTAACGACAGCAGCGCACCTACCGGGTCCAATTGTGTTTTCAAACCATCCAGGAACCCATTCAAATATACACACAAAATTTCATCCAATTTGGTGCAGTCGATCGGAAGTTATGCGCGTACCTATATACATTTCGGTTATTCATTTTTATTTATATAGAAGAGAAGATACTCGTAGATAGATAGGTGACTAATTTAATTACCTTGCTTGTAATGAACAGATCTTCTCGAGCTATAGCGCCTTCAGCTATCTTATTCTTTATCGCGACGCCAATCTGTAAACAATGTTTATAATGTAATCGAACTTAGAACTCTTTTTTAGGTTTTTTATAGGCAGGAAATTTTGAATATCTTTAAAATATTTACATAGGTTGGACAAAAACTGCCACAGAAATTGTTGTGAAATTGTCAAAGAAATTGTATTGAAAAAACAAGGTGGCGTCAGGCGCGGTTAGTTCCGAATGGGGCCACGCGCCCCGAGGTTCTTGTAACGTTGTTGTACTGACTGACGACGACATTATCCTATATTTTTCCAGTTTAAGCTGACTTCTCATTGTTCGAAAACCCTATACAATGCGAGGTCAGCTAAAACTGGAAATGTATAGCTTGTTAAGTCGTCGTGTGTAGGTACCTGTTCCTCCGTGCTGTAGATGGCTGCTGTGTCGATATGTCTGCATCCTGCGTCGATGGCTACTTCCACCGCCTTATGGACGGAATCATCATCTACCAGCACACGGGCACCCTGTGGATATAAAATAAATTATTTATTTGACGAATACTTGATCATTACCCAATTATAAACTATCAGTAGAACAATGTTTACACCCAATTTCTGAATTGAAAATTGTGAAAAGTTTCGGAAATCTGTTGATAACGGTATGTATTAAACCTACTGAAAGGAGCTGCGACTTATTTTTTTTTAAAAAGAGATTAATGTCGTGCATTATTTTAGCAAATCATGAAACAGCGCTCACCATAAAAGCGGCAAACATTGAAACTCACAACGTAAGCAAAAACCTAAGCAGTACAGCTGCTCGTCAATAGATGGCGCTGCCGTAAACTTACCGATTTGGCAAATCCGAGCGAGGTACCGAGACCAAGGCTGGGGATTGTGTTGCCGTCGTTCAGCTCAATCCGAGGCGCCACGCCGGGCCTGGTCACTGCTTCCTGTGGACAACGATTAACCAGTGTATATCTAATTAATCTGCCTAGCCTTTTACAAATTATGTTTGGGGTCGGCTTCCAGTCTAAACGGATGCAGAGCTGAATACCAGTATTTTATATAGAGTGGCTGCCTATCTGACCTCCACAACCCAGTCACTGGGTAACACATTTCGCCAGTAATGTTTAAGTCCCATGTGCTAGGGGGCGAGGGTATTGCCACCAGCAGGACACAGCTCCAGACTGTTAACATGACCAGTCGATAGCGATGCGGGACAATTTTTCGCGATATTTTATTTTGTGAATAGTTTTAGTTAAGTTCGGATATAAATTTTGTTATTTTTACCAAGAAACTCGGGACCTCATGCTCAGCAGTGGCGCTTGCGACCACTAGACCAACGAAAACTGAATCTAGTTATATATTAAAAAAATATACCTACATACTCAGACACACAACGCACAGCCTCATGGTCGATTAGACGACGGACCGTTATTGCTTAAAATTAAGACTTTTGTATCTAGTTACCAATAATGAAGCAAAAACCTCACAGCTGTGCATAGTAGACCCTCCCATGTAGAAGTAGCTTCGATAGGTAAAACTAGCTTACGAATCTATCACGCCCACTTTGGCAAAAAAATGCTACCATTGGTAAGCAAAACGATTCGTTTTTATCTCTTTCATTTTATTACAAAATTGAGCAAAAAAAAAAATTTTTTTTAATTCACCTTCTAAAACCACTAAATAGAGGATTGAAGTTTCATGGAAGTTCGTTATTTTTATCTATAGGAAATTCCGTCGTTTGTTAATTATGTAAATAAATCTATAAACTTACGGAGCACACAGCCAACAACACTACAGCGGTAAACTTTAGTAGAGTCATGGTCACTGGACAGCCGGAGCGACACTGAGCGATGGTAAGCTCAACTTTGATATTTGTATCACGAACCTAGGCTTGTAGCTCAAGTTGTAGATGCGGCAGTCGATAGAATACGAGTGATGGAAGACAGAAGATGGCACAGCGCGACCAGGCTCAGGGGAGACCCTACAAGAGGGTTCTGGAGCTGGTTTCCACCCAATCAACTCAGCCTATCGCAGTCCACTACTGGGCATAGCCCTCGCCCAGGCTGCGCCACAACACCCTTCCTCCGCCTTCCGCGTCCAGTCTGTCCCAGCCACCTTTATTAGGTCGTCTGTCCGCTGTCAGTCAGCTGATTTCCACCCACCGTGCACCGGGGTGATTTTGGTGGAAATCAAACACTCCTCGGATTTTGGTGGAAATCAAACCAAACCTTTGGCGTCTTCCAAAGTTAAAGTTGTTGTTGTTACCTAGAATTTCCTTGAAATATAATTTATAAAACAGCCACCAATCTGCACTTGGCCCGCATGGTTGATTACGACCCACTCCCTCACCAGGTAGTTTTTTTTCCCTCTCTGATTTCATTAGTAAAGCCCTGATATTCCTGTACTGAAATGTGTCACTATCAAAATTAAAAACCGATATATTACTTTACTCTATGTTAAAACATTACCCTCTTCCTGCTCAGATAGTCAGCATGTGACATCATTACACCTTCGGTATTCTATAGTGAAAACAAAATCTTGCAAATAAATCCACCAGCGATGCACGCGTGGAAACAGATCCTTCTTGCGCTCAGTGGCCTTCAAGGCATTGCAGTCAGTCACGATTTTGAATTTGATGCCAATCAAATAATGCCTAAAATTCTGCAGTGCCTTGACGACCGCTAGCGTTTCCAACTCATAAGAGTGGTATCTGCTTTCAGCGCCCTGGGTAACCTTGCTAAAATAGGCAACTACACGTTTATTATTTTCCCCGTGTAACTGCATTAATACGGCCCCGTAACCTGCACTAATGCATCTGTGTGCAATTCAGTGGGTAGTTTTGGATCAAAAATTGCAAGTATGGGCTCACTTGTCAACTTTACGAGATTTTGGCGGGCTTGCTCTTGAGCTGTCCCCATTCGAATTTTACATTTTTCTTTGTAAGTCGTGAGATACTAGCAGTTTTTTGTTGCATAACCCTGGATATACCGCCGAAAATATCCCGCTAAGCCCAAAAATTGTCTGACCTGTCTAACATTAATGGTGTGGATGTGTTTGTTAACGCCTCGATCTTTCGAGAGCTCGTGCCAACCTGGCCATGGCTTATTACTCTGCCCAAATACTCTACTTCAATAGTTAAGAATGAACACTTTCGAAGATTAATCGAAAACCCAGCCTGTCCGTCTGTCTGTCTGTCTGTCCGCGGTTTAGCTCAAAAACTATTGGTACTAGAAAGTTGTAATTTGGCATGAGTATACACGTTAATGACGCCGAAAAAGTAGTAAATTAAATTTTGAAAAAAACAATTATGTAGGGTACCTGCCCTACATGTAAAGTGGGGATGATAATTTTTTTTTCGCCCTTCCCATAGTGTGGGTTATCGTTGGATAGGTCTTTCAAAAATATTAGGGATTTGGGAAGACCGTTTTTTGATTAAGTAAACCATTCTTGACTTATCAAGCTTTAAAGTACCAATTTTCGTTAGAGTCAAGTGTCCCCCCCTCTACCAACTAAACGGTTGTAGTTAGGGATTCAAATATCACGGCAGTAGTACCTATATATAACGAAGTTTAAAGGAAAACTATCACACCTAAGTGGGCTTTACAAGTTTACGAGTAATAGTCGACCAATTGTATTTGACTCGAAAATTTCGAACAACTCCATACCTCAATTTTGTTTTTTTGTGACGAGTGAGTACGAGTAGTGTAGCTCTGTTTCCTGTATTTAAATTCAAAACACCGGCTATGACAAGTCTTATCCAAATCTCAGAAAAAAAATTAAAACTTTCCGTGCATAATTGTCGGACCAGGTGAGGATTTGTACAGGTAAATTCTCAAATTAGGTAGATAGTCATGTTTAGCTTTTAGTTAGAGCATGTTACGAAACTATCAGTCAGCGAATACGACCCGCACTTGGCTGTTCTAAAAACTACACTGGACGGAAAACCTACACTGCGCGTGGCCCGACACGCACTTGACTGGTTTTTTTTTATATTTCTTACAATAGAAATAATAGTATGCTTGCAAAATTAGCCAAATGCGCCAATAGGCGCAGCCTGGGAGAGGCCAGGTCCTGCAGTGGACTACAAAAGGCTGAGTTGAGAATTTTTTTTTTATAAAAAACATTAAAAAATTGAAAATAGTGGTGCGCCGGTGTCGGGAGCAGTGTCTAAGCTACCGGTGGTCAGGGCTCCAGAGACAGGAACTTCCTCACAATGCGAGCCGTATCGAGGAGTACCTACTGCCTTCTGAATCAGGCCTTCGATCCAACGGCTCCACCCAATTTTTGTTATTTTTATTCTTAAAAAATTTGCAGTATTACAAGTTTTTTCTCTCCGAGGTCGTTAGCTGTTCTGGCATAATATGCAAGCGTCGCAGAAGGCGATATGTTTTGCTACAATTAGTTAGGTACTGCAATTAGGAAAATCGTGAGAGCTGTCCGACCTTGTCATTATTTACGGATGACCTTGTAGATACTCTTTATGTTATATATTGCTGATGTAATGTAACGAACTTGAATATGGATTTTTAAAGGGGAATTATAAAACGCTCGTTTTTTTTTTAAAAAAAAGCTTTGCGACTGATGATGACATACTGTATTAATAACTTGAGCGGTATGAATTTGCGTAAGCGAAAAATTAACTAAACTAACGACGAATATTGATTAATAATAAAATCCAGAACAAGCTTACAAAAAATGAATTGTGATAAATCCATTTCATATATTAAAATTTTATCCGAGCGACTACATTACTAAGTGAGCGACTGGAAATACAGAGAGGGCAAAAGGCTAGGTTAGGTTAGGTTAGAACTGTGACCACATAACGCACGAGCCGAGCGAGCGAAGCGAGCGGTGCCGCGGCAGCGGCCGGCGAGTGCCAGAAACATTTTGCTATAGGAAAAATCGCTGTACGCTCCTTATACTCTGCTCATTAGTGTATTTTTCAAAGTGGTTTTTGTATTCGAAACACTTCATTTAAGATAAAATGCCGCTCAGTATAAAAAATACATTTGCCAAATATTGAAAAAAATGCAGGATGTAACGTTGACACTCAAACAAATATTAAGTCGCTTAAATATTATGAAGCTGCTCATTTTGTATTTTAAGTAACTCAAATTAATGTTTGTAAGATATTAATCTGTTGATTTTTCGTCACTTACAGTCAGTCGCTCACTTAGTAATTATATAACCCAAATTAATTAATTTTGACACTTAAAATTGTAATTTACAGTCACTCGTTTTATTGCTACCCATTTTTTAATACAAAGTAGGTATGAATTTATTCAGTGTTACTTGGTATTTTTACCTATCAGTTTCCTTGTAGCACCTCGGAGTCATCATCTGCCCAGCCTTTTCCCAACTATGTTGGGCGTCGGCTTCCAGTTTCACCGGATCCAGTTGAGTACCAGAATTTTACATGGAGCGACTGCCTATCTCCTCCTGGTAATACGATACCCTTTGGTAAGACTCGTTGTCAGACTTTCGGGCTACTGACTGTCAAAGATCCACGAAAGACAGCCAGGACCAACGGCTTAACATGCTTTCCGATGCATGGAGGGGTCTTGGTATGTAAAGGTGATCAACCATCCACGGATCAACCGCGGCAAGCGTAGCGTAACCTGATCGATCGACCCGTGTGGCTGTTATTACTTAGCCACAAGCCCCGCGGGCTACAGCGAGTCATCAATAAATAGCAGATTATATCCGTTACATAACTTGCAAGTTATGTATTATATATATATATATATTCATACAAATTAGACGCCTCCGAACAAGATGTCCTCAGGCAGCCAGACAAGATTCTTTGAATATTTATATTTTATTAATTTCAAGGCATACAAGATTGTTTGAATACATGACTATTGGGTGCCGTAATAAGGTGCCGTATTTTTCCTAGATGTACAGATACCAGCACATCCAGCTACCCGAAACTGTCAAATTTTCCCAATCAACCTTGAACCTAATGCTTTAGCGATAAAGTTGAAAATCTATTAAATCTGAATGCAAAATAAAAGTAAAAAATAATGGTTTGGGTACGTACGGTGGTACGGGTGGTTGTAGTGCTGTGATATGTACACTGCTGCAAGTGGGTTATAATTTAAATACATACTTTTCATTTCGAAAAGCACTTTATATACTTACAGTAAAAAATTCTGCCGCTTAAAAAAATAAAACTACGGTATAAAACGTTGACTGAAGTAGTTAAAAAAACATGAGAGTAGACAAACATAGAAGAAAGAAAGACCATATACCACATCCCTAATCAGAATTGAATTTAACGTGCTCTGAACGCTAAGGACTTGAAATGAAGTCAAAGAAAAAAAGAAAAATAGAGTAGTTGTACTCTACTCTATTTGAGTACTCTATTTTTGAGTCAGTAATGGAAGATGTCTTGGCAAAACTTTCAACTAGTAATAAATCAGTAATTATTTGTGAAATTAATTCAAATAGCAATAGATTATTAAGCCTCTTTAAATCATTCAATCTGTCAAATGTGTTTTTGGAACCAATATATTGATAATGTTTTCTGTTGCTGCGAATATCTAGAGAAGGCCATTGTAAATTATCTCCCTTCTGATCACAGCCGTCAAACCGTTTATTTTTAGTCCAACACATCGATACAAAAAGTGCAGATAAAAACTACACCAATAACATCGGGTAATTTGAATAAGTTTAATATAACTTTAAATAGCAAGTTAAGTGCTCAGGGCCTAAGTATGACTAATGGAAATATTTTGTATAAAGAATTATTTTCATTAGTACAAACAGAGTTCAATAATTATTTTAAGCAGAACTCTAAAACTATTTGCCCTAAGTTTTTATTCAGTGACTGGGCAACTAAAGGTATCAGAAAAAGTAGGGAAAGATTATTTGAACTGTATGGCCTTAAGCCGTATATTAACACGGATACTTTTAATAAGTATGTTGCTACTTATTCTTAAACTTTTAAAAATATCTGCAAAGCAGCTAAAGCTTAATTTATTAGTAACAAGGTTAAATCAGCAGACAGTAAAATAAAGACAGTTTGGAGAATTATTAACAATGAAACGAACAGGAACAAAACACGTAATACTGATTACACTCTGAACACTTCCCGCGGTCTAATTAGCGATAACATCGATGTTGCTCAGGAATTTACAACTTTTTTTACCAATATCCCAATTAAAACTACAGAAACTTTAAATTCCTCGCCCGCACTAGCTATAGAATTATTAAGAGCGAATGTCTCAGCCTGTACTGTGAAATTTAAATTTAAACATATTAACCCTATACTCATTTTATAGGCATCTAAACTTACCGAAGATCTGTGGGGCATGTCTACTAAAGTTTGTCAATCCATTATTGAGACAATTGCACCCTACTTAGCTTTAATATTTAATTTGTGTGTAGATCAAGGAGCATTACCGGATTTAATGAAGTTCAGTAAAGTTATTCCACTTTTTAAATCTGGGGACAGCAAAGACACAAATAATTATAGACCCGTATCGGTTTTGCCAGTTTTCAGCAAGGTGTTTGAACAAGTAATGTTATATCAAATGCTCAATCATTTTAATCGTAACAACATCCTACACGATCAACAGAGGACGTTGTACAACAGACGCCGGTGTCACCTTATTAAAACACATCTTTAACGCATGGGAAGAGGCACAAGATGCAATAGGCATCTTTTGCGAGCTATCCAAGGCATTTGACTGCATGAATTACGAAACACTGCTCTTGAAACTTGAGCATTATGGACTGGGTAAACTAGCTCTTAACTTAATAAAGTCATATTTAAATGATAGATTTCAGCGAGTTCAAATAAACGGCGTGAATTCATTATTGGGTATAAAAGTCAAACTGGGTGTACCGCAGTGCTCAATATTGGGGCCGTTCCTATTTTTAGTATGTATAAATGATTTACCTCATTTACTAAAAACCCGTCCACAAATGGTGTTATTTGCTGATGACACATCACTGATTTTTAAAGTAGGCAGACGTGCACAAGAGCTTGACGACGTAAATAACGCTATGCTTATGGTCCATAATTGGTTTACTGTAAATAATTTAGTATTAAATGAGAAAAAAACTAAATTTATTTATTTTAACTAAATGCATTAGATTCGCTTTACCGAATGTTAGAAGTAGTTTATGTCACGTTGTATTGAATTGGGAGATACTTCAATTCCTCGAAAATACGGTTTTCTTGGGGATCACGCTTGACTCAAAGCTGCAGTGGGGTCCTCACCTAACATCACTTGTTGACGGTTCCTTGTCAACATATATACGAAAACATTATGTACGTTCGAAAAAATCTACATCTGTTTAGTAAGATAAGTGACAGGCATAATTTTAACATTAGGAATAGGAACAAACTAGATCAACCGCGCTAATTGTCTAAAGTAAAAACTTCAGCGCGTGAGTACAGTTAGGATAACCTTATGAAATTTAGATTAAGTTCATGCCATTTATCGTTTTGTGAAGTTTATCAAGCAGATGATCCTAATGTATCGTACGATGGCTTTAATGAAGTATTCCGGCTGTTTTACGACTTGTGTTTTCCCTTGATTAACAAAAAAATAAAGTTAAAAAGGAATCCGAACTGGTTCGCACACGGAATAAAATGCTGTAGCAAAAATAAAAGACAGCTTCTTTGGCAACTAAGAGCAAATCCTAATAATAATAACTTAACTAAACTTAAAAAGACTTAGGAAAATAATAAAACTGACACACGGCGAAAAATAATCATAGGATAATGACATCAACAAACAAATCAAAAGATACATGGAAGATCATTAATGAAAATAAATACTGCCCTCCCTATGAGTACATAACGGAAATACGAAGGAACGGGGTTACTATAACAAACCCCAGCGATATAGCGAACGCATTTAATGATCACTTTGTGGATCAAGCAGAATTACTTTCGAAGGCCTCAAAATCTGCAAGCTGTGAGACTCCGAATACATTCTGCGAATCAATGTTCTTGGCCCCGACTACGCCTGATGAAGTGTTTCGAATAATACAGAATTTAAAAAATAAAGTTAGTGTAGGATATGACGATATCTCAACAAAAGTATTAAAATTTGTTTCCGATGTTATATCTGGCCCCATTCGCCACATCATTAACGTTAGTATCTCCTCTGGAATTAATCCTGATAAACTCAAACCAACAATAATTAAGCCCTTATTTAAGAAACATGACAAAACTGATATTAATAACTACAGACCCATTGCCCTGATACCAGTAATATCAAAAATATTCGAGAAAGCTATTTATCACCGTATAGATTCCTTTTTCACGAAACGTGTACAGAAATTAAACGAATTTCTATAAAAGAAAAAAAGGAACTTAAATATGTATCTGAAAAACGTGACATAACTTTTGGCGTACCACAGGGCAGCGTGTTGGGCCCGCTATTATTTTTGGTTTGCATAAATGACTTTTCAAAACACGTCACTTTTCCTATGGTTCTTTGTGCTGATGACAGTACGATAATTGTTAGACAAAACAAAAATAGAAACTATGAATGACTCATTGCAACAATCAATTAATTGGCTTGATCATAATAATTTAAAATTAAATTTAAGTAAAACTAAAATTATGCAGTTTCGACAAAGATTAACTACTCCTGACATAATAATTATATTATTTGACGATTACATAATTGAAGAAGTAGAGCATATAAAATTTCTAGGCATGACTATTGACTCTAAACTGACTTGGAAAGAACATGCATAAAAAAAAATAATAATCGCTTTTCCTTTGCTCTGCAGCCATAATATGCAGCTGTTATAGCTGCATATTATGGCTATGTAGATTCCACATTACGCTACGGAGTAATTTTTTGGGCGAATTACTGCGAGAAAAATAACATTTTTAAAGCACAGAAGAGGTGCATTAGATCGATGTGTAATTGAAAACCAACGGATAGTTGTACACCTTATTTTAAATCCCTTAAAATATTGACATTGCCTTGCCTATATTCTATATTATATGTATATATGAGACAGCATTGTTCGTCAAGAAAAACAGTAAATTGTTTAAAAAAGCTTCAGAGGAACGTTATAGATCAACAAGACCAGAATATCGACACGAATTATGTCTAAGAGCCTCAAAGACGGCCCTTATGCACAAAAGCATTCTCTGCATGGCTCCAAAACTATATAATAAAATACCAAATGCTATCAAAGATTTTAATGAGACACAATTTTAACGGAAATTTTATGATTTTTTAATTGAAAAATGCTCCTATATACCATTGACGAATTCCTGCTTGACAAAATGTTATAAACTGACAATTATATATTTATGCTTGACAATTTGACTAATTATTGATTGTATTTTTAATGTTTGTAATAATAATTAATTGTATTTTAATTTGTATTGTAATCTAAATTTTGACATTTTCGTTTTGTAAGTACACCATATCAATTTTAAATTCTTATAAAAATATAGAAGCAATAAGAATAATGTAACTAGGATTTTGTAATAATATCTTGATTTAAAAGAGTGTCCGTGGAGTTTCTTGCCCGTTCTTCTCCATAGAGATCTACGTTTTTGGAATGGGCGACTAGCTTCAACTTTCTGACTAACTGACCGACTATTTAATTTTGACAATTCAAAAGTGCCTGTAAAGGGTTTAATTGAAATAAATGGTTTGAGTTTGAGTACACGCCCTTCAGATCCATCTTCCACAGCAAGGCGGCCAAGGATGCCCCCCCCCCCCCCCTCCCAGGACTGATGAACAAGCGTTGTTGAAGATTACTGAAACACACCACAAGACTGTCGCGCAAATCAATCTGCGATATATCGCAAGTAAAGCTTCCTGATGGCATTATTGGTCTTATAGAAGAATTAGGAACAGGGTGTAAAGTGCACTCATCCTCCATAGAAAAGGGAGGATCCTCCGACCTGACGGGTGTTGTGTCTGGTTGGTACTGCCCGACGATTGATGTCGGGTTGTTTACATGTGGCGATGTAGATGCCACAGTCTAGATTTTGCGCGCGCTATTTCTGAGGATGAGGTCCTCTGTTCAAGCTCACACTGCCCGTTATTAGGATCTTCTCAGTAGCAGCCCGGAGTCTTTACTTGTGCCCGGTTGGTGGCAATAGGCTCACCCTCATTACTGGCGAAATGTGGGCGTAGGTCCCCCCACCCCTTACCCTCTGTCTTACCATACGCGGAAAACAGGCATGTGATTTTATGTAAACCTTCTTTTTGTTATACTTAATACAAAATATTTTTGTACGGATTACTATTTTTTTAAGGAAATGTTTGGTCAAGCAATCACACGATTATAGTATGAATAATAAACGCTAGAGGGCGTTGATGAGTAGTTATTTTGCCTGAATGTACGGCTTTTTGCTGTGCATTGTGTAGGTGACATTCTTTTTCATAAAATTTTAATACAACAGACCCCTATCGAAATAGAATGATTTACTTACAAACATGTATAAAACTGTACGGTATTTATTACGTCCACTCGTCAACAGATGGCGCTGATACAAATCTTTATTTCAGATTGAACTAGGAGTGATTCCTATTCCAAAATCGGTGACAAAGAAGCGTATCGAAGCCAACATTGAAGTGTTCGACTTCCAATTGACCCAGCAGGAGAGAGATGTTATGAAGTCGTACGAGAGAAACTACCGGACCATACCTGTTACCATGTGGAAGGACTCACCGTATTACCCATTTAACAATTAAAAATTAAGTTCTAAAATAAAGTAATTCATGAACAGCTAAGTTTTTTTCTGCCGTGATTAGCAATCTTTTCGGCTGTCAAGATTGCTTATGCTAATTGGCAGCTGACATTGCCGACTGACAGGGCGACTTTTCTCTTTGGTTAAAAATCCACGTTATCACGTTCAAACGCAGTGATTCGCCTAAACGAGAAACTTGCTGAAAAGCGAAATTTTGCTATATTGACCGGCTATCGAAAGAAAAGAGTCGCCAAAACGCGATGTAGCAATGAATCAACGATGAACACGCAAACTCGCCGAGATACCACGAGTGATGCCAAGTGTAAGTCGGCTAAGGCTTAAGTACTGCGGCGGGATCGTCCGAAAGGGTTACCGCTGCCCTGGAACAGAAAGGGCTAAGGAAGGAACACGGGTGGGTTTTAGTCAGTAAGAGTCTGACACTCCCTTCCGCTCCACCCAGAGCGGGAGGGGTCATTTGAGCATTTCCCATCCTCAAAAAAAAAAAAAAAAGGCTTAAGTACTCTTCTAATAGGTACTGAGTTTCTATAAAGGTTGCCTACAAAAGGGAACCTTGCATCAAGCAGGAAGGTAGAACAATTACTCTGGTTGCATTCCATCACTCAAGCGAATTTAGAATTACGTAGTTTCGAAATTCGGTGATTTTTTGTACCTATTGCTTCTTATTTTCTTATGTAGCGCCTACCCTATATTGATTGATTCCGGTAGGTACTGCGCCTACAGTACCTACCGGAATCAATATAGGGTAGGCGCCCAGCGCTCACATAGCGTCCGCAATTTACCGGTGAATGATGTCACTGAAACGTTATTTTCATGACCCAGTAAGTTGGTGTGTTTTCCTAGTGAGTTTTTGACACAAGTCAAACCTTGCTGACCAAAGATTTAAATCTCTAGATTTGCCCTAACCATACTTAGTCACGCGAAAAAGTGTCCATACTGAGAAGAGTGAGCTCACACATTACTATATGTATAGCGTTTCCATGTTAGCAAGTCAAGTCTCTGCCTCATTGTGCGTCAGAGGTGTCAAAACGAAACAAACACGACTATCTTTTGACGCGGTAGGGCGTATCAAACGATTTAAATCGTTGCCGCTGCCATCATTTTCATGACGTCACTGCGGCCGTTACGTGCGGTCACCGCTTTTCTAGAAAAGCGTAGTTTTAAAGTAACGAGGACGGTAAAAAATTAAACAAAAATCATGATTAAAAAACTGTTTAGAAGACAATACAAAACAAAAACGTACTCAAAAACAAAAACATCACGTATCAAAAACAAAACAATACGTCGAAAAAGCACATCGAGCCAGCCACAACACGCGAAAGAGACAGTCACACAATATGAGTGACAGAGACGACGATCTACAAAATAGAACTATTTCTAGAACTCGATGTAAGTACCCAGTATAGCAATACTGGGTACTCTTTTAACCCTTTATTTCTTTCTTTCTAGAATAGGGCTTTTAAACATAGTTTAGTGTTTAAAAGCCCTATCCTGGCGTTGTTGAATTATCATTGCTGCAGTGCACAACATAGATGGAGCCATGCAGGCATATAGCGCTAGATGCGAGAATGGATCGCATCGGAAATATTCTGACTTTAACCCACCACCAGGTCGACTTCCCATATTTTGAAGAACGAACGCATTCTGTCTCAATCTGTCAAAAATACTATAATTGACAGCTATATTTTTGACAAGTGTTTGACATTGATTGTCGCTGAGATGAGATTGCGATGCGACTTCAGTCCTTTTAAAGTTCTTTTACCTCTGTAAGCAACTCAAGCAGCAGCCGATCAGCCACCTTATTGCAACAAAAATAGAGACCACTATGATTTAGACAACGAAGCTAAATCAGGGGTAAAAAATCTTTGATTTTGAATGTTTTTTTTTTAATACAGGAATTGGTCTCGGTCAGGGGTAGTATACAAGCCAGCAGGCCAGCATGATGGTCCCGAGGAGGTAGAAGGAAGCCTGCAGAACAGTCGCTCGGTTGCACCAGTTAGTGCTACAAACGCAGGCGTGGAACCGCGCGTACAGGGAAATACCGCGCGACACCGGCAGTAAAGTGGCCATCGGACTGATGATGCAGCCATTTTCAACGTTCTGGGAAAAGAAAAGAAGACTTTACGATAATAATAATCAGTACATAAAAATAGTCCTGGCTTACTCACTAACTGACTCCCCAACGCCCAGCCCAAACTTGGTTCTAGAATGCTGAAATTTAGCAAATTTATTCGAGGAATATAGGGCGGACAAAGTCACTGGCAAAGTGCTAGTTAGTAATAATAATAATTATCATCATCATCAACCTATGCCAAGCAATGGTCTGTTGTAGAAATAGACCACTGCTTGACATAGGTTTCTCCAGCCGCCCTGAAAAGATCATCGCTCTACCGACGTAGCTTGAAGCGTCCGCTTGCCGATTTACGGTCCCCGCCAACGACTAATTAGTAGTAATAATACTGGCCAGTCTATAATTGTCGACGCTAAAATCACCACCACCACTGCTCTAAAACGGTGAAGGAAAACTTTGTGAGGAAACCGGACTGTACCCGCGTTGCCATATAGCCCCACTCTCTCTCACAAAGAGGAGGCCTGTGTCCCAGCTGTGAGAATGTTATAGGCTGATTATGTCACGGTTTTTTACAGCTGATCGCAGTGCGATTCTGTAACCATCTCACCGTGAAAACTTAGGTGAAGTGAGCGTGGAGTGAGCTGTCATTCCAACTAATGCTAGGGATTGACACTATTGACAGCTCACTTTGCTCACTTCACCTAACTTTTCACGGTGAGAGTTTTACAGAATCGCACTGCAGGTTAGTATTTTAAGTAATTATAACATTGAATGCATACCACGAGTGCTAACTCCAATTTGGCCATCCGCTTACTGGCAAAGTGCTTGCCCAGCAAGGGCCTGTACTTGGACCGGCAGGTTCTCTGAGTGTAGACCCCGGTGATGTCTGTCCAGCGCACGGCGCAGCCGCCCGTGAACCGCCCATATATGGCACGCGGCTCGTCAGGGTTCTCTATGTAGTTCTGCCTAAAAAAGAAAGACGAAGAGAAGAATTTATTTAGCACCAACTTTACTGAAGGGAACACAACGAGAATAAAGATCACAATGATTTTGACAGACTTGTAACTGGCAGCATTTATTTTTATTTGGTTTTTATGGGATGATTCTATTTTTGACTGCGTCTATGTGGATGATGTTACAATACTACTACATAATACATAGCACGGTGTCGTGTCGTAAGGGAATCAGCAAGACGACCAGTCACCACAAGCAGCACCCGCATCAGCCATTGCCCCCCTCGCCATATTTGAGGGAAGGAAGGGGTAACCCGACCCCTGACGTTACCGCAAGCAGTAAAGCTATGTTCGTCTGTATGTAGATTTTTTTTTATGTATGTTCATCAATATTTTCATCAAATGTGGACCGATTTTAAAACTCTCTGTCACTTTGTTTACATAGTAAATAGTGGTACATACGAATATTCGTGAAGTAGGTACGAGTATCACAACTCAAAAGTAAAAAATGAAAAAACTTTAAAAAAAAAAAGAACAACCTACTTCTAAAAACTAACTAACTAACTAACTTATTTCGGAAGGCGGTTGCAAAATCGAGAACGCAGGACCAAAGACACCGACTTCCGAAAATAAAGATATTTTTCGCTTTGTAAGTAGTTTGCTGCCAGCTGCGGTCTGTTATTGCGATTGAACGACGTCGCCGATTGCGGTTGCGGTGGAGAGCAACTTAACACTTACGTATCGATGTACCGGCAGTACTTCCTGAAGCCCGCGATCTTCCCTCTGGACTGCGCGTCGATAGGCATCAGCGGCAGGAAGTCGCCAGCGAAGGCGTCCGCGCAGAACGCACTGCGCGGGATCTCCGGCGTGCGCAGCCCGCAGACGAAGCACTGGATGCAATGTGGAACTCAGGATCATCATCATCATCTGTCTAGCCTCTCGAAGTAAATTGTGGTCAGCTTCTAGCTTATCCAGATCCAGCTGAATACCGAGTCGACAATATGACGACGATGATATGTCGTCGATATGGACGACTGCCTATTTGACCTCAAGTTAGAGATTTAACCTTTTAAATGATTATGATATGCTTAGCTCCATAAAGTTCATGGAGCGAAGCAGCCAATCATGACATAATTATACAGGATGGATTTTTGTGATAGCGCATTAAGGTACTCTAATCGTTGTCGCTACAAGAAAACGGTCGTAGAAGCCTGTTCTTAACTTTTTGAAACATGTTGATCTGCATACAGAGATCTTGAAAAAAAAAAACATTACAGTCGGCAAGAAAATGGGACATTTCACAAAAATTATGCCAATCTATCCTGTTTATTACAAGACCCACCACTCTATCAGAACAACTGAGGTTTGAGTACAAGAAAAGTCAGAAATCGCTTAATAACTTCCCATAAATTTCGTAGGAAATGAGACCGAGGTCAGAGGTGAGAGAGAACACAATATACCAGTGTATTATGACAGTTTTAGTATATTGTTGCCTTACGACTTCCACGCGAACGATGTTGCGGACAGACGCTAGTAAATCCTACTTTCTACTAATTCTACAAAAATATAAACGCGAAAGTTCGTGAGAATGAATGGATGTTTGTTACTCTTTCACGCAACGATGACGACGATGTTTCCATACCTTGCTGACGACAGAGGTGTTTTCGAAGTCCCAAGGAAACAACGTGGTGCCACTAGTGGTGGCGGTCCACGCACCGTCTGGACCCCACTTTTCCCAAGGACAAGTTGGAACACCGTGCCTGGGGTCAGATAATATCACGTCTGTATTCCCTGAAGAGATAGGCAGAGGTGTACATATAGTACACCCACATTTCACTTATAATCTTTGAATCTTTGAATTTACAGGGACAAGTGACGGACGATAATTTCAGCACAATACATAATTTTGTAGAATAGTAGTCGCCCAGCGGTAAAGGCCGCGACTTACGAGTTGTATGTTCAGGTTCAAACCCAGCCAGGCGCATTACTTTGTATAATTTCATCACAACTACTCTCAAAACGGTGAAGGAAAACATCGTGAGGAAACCGGCATGTCCTAGAACAAAAAATTCGATCACATGTGGCATATACTAACCCGCACTGGCCCACGGATTACGGCTCACTCCCTCTCACAGAGAGGAGGCCAGTGTCCCAGCAGTGGGAACATTATAGGCTGATTATGATATGCAGTCGCTATGAAGCTTCCACCGCTCCTGTTCGAAACCATACCTTTACACCACTTACTCAATAATTGTCTTGTTGAACTGTTCAGTGAGATTCCATTCGTAGTCATAAGTCAGGTTGGAGATGATGGCCATGATAGCGTCGATGTCCATCCTCTGGGTGGTCGTCGTGGTTATGACAGTCGTCGTGAAGTTTAGCAGTGTGGTTAGTGTGGTATTGTCCGGCTCGAGCGTTGTGGTTTCTGGTTCGCGCTGTAATGATGATAACATAAGAAAGAAGAATATAGCTCTACGTAGGTTTAATACAATGGAACTTTGCCTCTGTGGCGCAACGTTCTTATTTTATAATCAACCTATAATGTTCCCACTTTTTGGACAAAGGCTTCCCCTTGTCGAGAGGGAGTGGGCTATAATCCACCACGCGGGCCAAGTGCGGGTTGGTAGAATTTTTGCTTCTAGCTTCTAGGACATGCCAGCTTTCTCACGATGTTTTCCTTCACCGTTGTGAGAGTTTTTATTGATTAGTGAATAGCAGATCGATTCAAACTTTATGACGTCTCTGAAGTGAGCTTCTCGCTGCACAGTACCTCACCCCTCACCCCCGCTGACATGCGATTTTTACTGCGCAGCGACTCGCCTCATGTTCCGCCATAAGTTTGAATCGGGTTGTATCAGTCAGTCAATCAGTTACTTACCAGCATTTTCGGGGTGTCACTGACCGCATCCATATCTGTATCAGCACGGCTGGGCGGATCGGTTTTAGAGGCAGTAAAGGGCTGGAACAAAAAATAAAGGATAAGGTAAGTAGTATTTACATGTATTTTTAATAGAAATCTCAATTACCTAGAACAATACAAGCTAGCTATAAAAACATTAATAATAATATCCTCGCGACCGATTTCGGTCACGGTGGCAATCTCAACGGAGATTAGCCAGGTATGCAGGAGATATTATAGTGCACAAGTGTGTACACATGTACACACTTGTGCACTATAATATGCGTGTGTACAAGGTGGTCACCCATCCAAGGACCGACTGCGGCAAGCGTAGCTGTAATCTACATAATTATTTCATCGATCGACGCGTGCAGCTTTTATTAGTTAGCCACGAGGCCTTGTCCCTATCCAATAACTATTGGATGGTCACCCATCCACGAACCGACCCGTGAGCTTAGGAAATCAGAATGGAAATTACCTGGGGATCGATTAAATACTAAGTTTATTATGTAGCTTCATATAGCTCCACTAATTGCTCCCACTGCCAATAGTTGCTGGTGTAAACTTAGCTTTCCGTTACTGGTGTTTAGCCAAAGCTGAACACAATGAAAGTCATCCGAAGAATAGCAGTTAAGTTAATACTATGGGGTTTATTCATAAACGTTACTTAAAGTTAGAGACGTTTAAACGTCAAAAAGGTAAACAGTCGAACTTTAAGTAACATCTTTTCTAATGCGCACAGCAAAGGAGTGGAATTGTCTGCCTGCGTCTGCATTCCCGAGTTCATACAACCCTAATCTCTTCAGGGCGAGAGTGAATAGGCTTCTTCTGGACAAGCTCGTTCCACCGTAGATCTCATCCCTGCCTCTGGGCTGGATTGAGGTCAAGAGTGAGCCCATTGAGTTCAAGAGTGAGCCCATTGAGTTATAGATACTAAAGAATTTTATGTTCCTGGTATTATAGAATGTTGTGCTATTGAACTGGTATTTCACAAATTGATTATTATCTGTACCTATAGACCCCCAAAATATAATAACAGCGCTACATCACTTTACTTTGAAAAACTTCAAAAGTTACTAAGCCACTGCAGTCAAAACATGAGCAAAAAAATTTTGCTTTGTGGCGACTTTAATATTAACATTTAAAAAAATACAATTTTGTCTACAGAATTTTTAAATCTACTTTTAAACTACAACTTGAAACCAAGTATCAAACAACCAACACGTATATCCAGCGGCTCATGTATAGATAATATTATGCATAATGTCAAAGGGGGCAGTGGTTGTGTCTTAGAGCTTGCTTTATCTTTATCTGATCACACCGCACAACTCTTTAATTGTCCTGTGAAGAAGTCGTGTTCTATTGATCACTGGTATATATTAGCAAGGGATTATAGCTCGGACAATAAATCAAAGTTTATCGAAACTATTAGTAAGCTAAGTTTTAATGAAGTTTATAGTAGTACTGATCCTGAGTTAGCAGTCAATTCATTTTACGATCTATTCAAACTATTCTATGATCTATGTTTCCCCATTATAAGAAAAAAGATTTCTTCCAAATCACCTCCTTGGATTTCTAAAGGAATAAGAAATTGTAGTAAACGGAAGAGAGAAATATTGTGGGAGTACAGAAGATCACCTAGTTTAAAAAATAAACTATCACTAAAAGCCTATTCACAAAGACTAAAAAGAGTGATAAACTTGACACAAAAATCACAAAATAGTTACTTCATAAAAAATGCAGAAAATAAAACTAAAGCAACTTGGAAATTAATTAATAGATGCAAAATAAATTTCCCCCCAGAACCTATTCAAAATATAGTTGTTCGAAATGAGCAAATAAATGACCCTAAAGTAATAGCTTCAGTATTTAATGATTATTTTATAGATTCTGTTCAACCTAATGTGAATAATAACTGCACTGGTGCTGTATCCTCTGTAAATTACTATCACAAATCGCTATTTATGACACCAACAGATCCCTTAGAAATATTTCAAATTATTAATTCTTTAAAGAACACGAATAGTGCGGGTATGATAGTATAACTTCTAGCATTTTAAAATCTGTATCACATATAATTGCGCCTGTATTTAGTTTTATAGTAAATTTATGCATAGAACATGGCCATTTTCCAAATGCGTTAAAAACTACTTTAATTAAGCCTTTGCACAAAAAAGGTGAAAAAGTTACAGTTTCAAACTACCGTCCAATTGCTCTCATACCAGTATTATCTAAAGTTTTTGAAAAAGTTATTTATAAATCATTAAACTCATTTCTTGAATTAAATAATCTATTTGCAAAGCAACAATATGGTTTTCGAAAAAATAGAAATATTAATAAGGCAATATATGAACTATTTACTGTAATTGTAAGTAATGTAGATAAAAAAAATCCTATTGCAACAGTACTCATGGATATGTCCAAAGCGTTTGACCATGTCAGTCATGAAATATTATTAGGTAAATTAGAGCGATATGGCATTAGAGGGAATATTTTAAATCTACTTAAAACTTATCTCAGTGACCGGAAGCAAATTACTGTTTTAAAAAGAATATGCTCTAAGTCTAAAGTAGAGGTAACTTATATGTCATCACCTAGATATACATCATGTGGGGTACCGCAAGGAAGTGTCCTTGGCCCTTTGTTGTTTCTCATTTATATCAATGATCTGCCAAAATGCACAAAATTTCAAACAGTTTTATTCGCTGATGATAGTACACTCATTATACCATGCAAACATATTGAAACTTACCAAAATGATATAAACAACTCCATCAATTGCATAATAGATTGGTTAGTAATGAATGAATTAAAAATAAACATAGAGAAAACAAAGCTTATGACTTTTAACCAAAAAACCATTACCCCTAATTTAAATATAACATATGCTAATCAAAGAATAGCTGAAACGTTCAATGCCAGATTTTTAGGCCTTCAGCTCGATAGTCACTTGACCTGGAAATGTCATGTAGAGATCGTCTGTAAAAAATTACACCAATACTCATATGCACTCTATAATCTTGCAAAAATGGCAAACGAGTCTATAGTTCTCATATCGTACAAAGCATATGTGACATCTACGTTACGTTTTGGAATTATATTTTGGGGAAATTCCACAGACAGGTTAACTGTGTTCAAAGCTCAAAAGAGATGTTTGCGTTCTGTATTTAAACTTAAACCTACTGACAGCTGTATCCCATATTTTAAAAAATTTAAACTCCTATCGTTTCCTTGTATGTACATTTTTGAAACAGCAGTATTTGTCAAATCCAACTTTCATATATTTAAACCACTGAAGTCTAAACGTCGGAACAGAGAGATATGTACCATTCCACACAAAACTGCATTATTTTCGAAAAGTCTTCTTGGAATGGCACCTAAAATATATAATAAGCTTCCTATTGAAATCAAAGATTTAAATGAAATACTTGATTTCAAAAAAGCTTTATTGAAACTATTGTATAAGAAGGTATATTACTCTGTTAATGAGTACCTAGATGACAGATTTTAAATTATTAAATTCATTTCATAATCGTTTAGTTCCAGCCCTTTTTTATTTTTATATTTTTTTATATAACATTTCTTTTTTAGTTTAATAGCTGTTAGTAAGCAGTAATCACTATAAGTATTAAATATTATTAAATAATTGCCTAATGTTTTAAATATTAACAAATTATTGACTACTATATCAATTAGATTATTAGATACTATTAAATTATTGACTCTTTTAAATGATTGATTGTTATTATTATTTATTATGATTGACTAATATATTAATTAACACTAAATTATTGACTACTGTAATGTTTTTAAAGTCTTTAAATTATTGTATGCCTAAAGGCGGGTCATAGATGTACTTCACTGTATAAACTGTAACACCATATTTTTACCTGTGTACCACAATAAACTATTTGAATTTGAATTTGAATTGTCAATAAAAAAAAAAAAAACACTTATAAATAAAGGGATTTATTCTATTACTTACCAGATTTTCTTGACTATTTGCTGCGGGGTTCCTGTGCTGAACATTCACAGAAGCCTTCTGGTGCTGAACATTGTCAGAAGGGCTCCAACGATGAACATTCATAGAAAGGTCCTGGTACTGAACATTCATCGAAGGATCCTGTTGCTGAACATTCATAGAAGGGTTCCAGTACTGAAAATTCATTGAAGAGTTCTGGTGTTGAACATTGTCAGGAGGGATATGGTGTTGAACATTCATAGAAGGGTCCTGTTGCTGAACATTCATAGAAGGATTCCAGTACTGAACATTCATTGAAGGTTTCTCGTGTTGAACATTGTCAGAAGGGATATGGTGTTGAACATTCATAGAAGGGTCCTGTTGCTGAACATTCATAGAAGGATTCCAGTACTGAACATTCATTGAAGGTTTCTGGTGTTGAACATTGTCAGAAGGGATATGATGTTGAACATTCATAGAAGGGTCCTGTTGCTGGACATTCATAAAAGGGTTCCAGTACTGAACATTTATTGAAGGGTTCTGGTGTTGGACATTGTCAGATGGGATCCGGTGTTGAACATTGCTATAAGTACTCCAGTGCTGAACATTCACAGAAGGGGTTTGGTGCTGAACATTGTCAGGAGCACTCCAGTGCTGAACATTCACAGAAGGGGTTTGGTGCTGAACATTGTCAGGAGCACTCCAGTGCTGAACATTCACAGAAGGAGTTTGGTGCTGAACATTGTCAGAAGGGGTTTGGTGCTGAACATTGTCAGTAGCGCTCCAGTGCTGAACATTGTCAGAAGGTGTTTGTTGCTGAACATTGTCAGTAGCGCTCCAGTGCTGAACATTGTCAGTAGCGCTCCAGTGCTGAACATTGTCAGAAGGGGTTTGTTGCTGAACATTGTCAGTAGCGCTCCAGTGCTGAACATTGTCAGAAGGGGTTTGTTGCTGAACATTGTCAGTAGCGCTCCAGTGCTGAACATTGTCAGAAGGGGTTTGGTGCTGAACATTGTCATGAGCACTCCAGTGCTTATATTGAAGAATAGGGTTCCAGGGCTGCAACTTCTTCAACTCTGTTTGCGTTCCAGATTGTTGCTGGTTCATCTACAAATTAATATTTTAATTAATAATTTTCCGGTATGAGTGGTTTGAACAACAAACTGATAAGCGATTGCAGCAACTTCTTTCATTTTTAAGTCGGTTAAGAAGTAGGTAGTGTTTATAGTTTGAGCAATTTTTTTCTAAAGTTGACTTTTTACTTTGTAAAATAGGCCTAAGTATAGTTAACACTAAGGCCGAGACCTATAAACGTTACCTAGCACGTGCTGTGACTTAGACATGTTCCCGTCTCTATCTTGCACTTGTAGTTTGACAGTTGTGCGACATTGCGACAGCGACCTTAATAACACTCGGCAAAAGTACACACAGCTTTATCAACTAGGTACCCCAGCAAAAGACACTTTTAAAACTTGCACATAGTGACGCTCACTGTACGTGCTAACAGTGGCGTGCGTTTCATAAAGACAGAAAGACACTGCCTACCCTACCTAACTCAGTATAATCTTGTTCTGATATCTATTATTATTTTATCTACGAGTACGACGAGTACCTACTTATTAACAATAAACAAAAAAATCATAAACAGTCGCTCCAAGCAAGCTCGTATTGTGGCATTGCGCGGCACTAGCGCCGCTACCTACGCTGAGTGCCCAGTGCCTCGGGAAAGACACAAACTATTCGGGTCTAAATGTTTATATGTGTGCTCTCGTGGTCATGCGGATTGAAATGGGTGTGCGTTCCTATAAATACGTGGCACACAATGTCACAATAACGCACACAAACGTACAGAATAGACAGTGTCTTTTTTACAACACGACAAATTACGAAATTATCCGATGTTTTCCGAACCGAAATTAGCTATACAACTATTTTAAAAAGTAGCATTGTTTCATTTATATTGCATCATAACTTACACTATTTCTTTTTTTGTCGAATTATTTTTTGCACTATCTCCGAGTTTATGACTTAGTCGCCATATTGTTTGTTTGATTCGTTTTGATTTGTTTTGTGAGCCATATTATTTGGCGACGGTGCTGCTGTGTTATCATCTGAACGGAACGGCGTTCAGACGATGATTCGCCAGCAATGTCCTCTTGCTGAAAACGTTTGGTGTTCCGCCCATGTCCTTAATTTGATACTTTCCAAGTCGTGCGAACGTATTCATGAAACTAAACGTTTTTTCAGTCGCATAAAAACATTAGCCAATTTCTTTAATAATAGTACCAAAAGGCAAAACCACTACAATAAAACGGCTGATATGAAAAAACTGCCTCGCGTTGCTGACACTCGATGGACTTACAATTCGCGTACGTATTGTAAATGTCATTTTCAATTCTTCTTCACATTGAATTGATTTATTTGAGGATATGGCTGAACACATAGAGTCCTGGGATGGCGAGACGTTAGATCGAGTTTCCTCTTCATTAGACAATTTAAAAGACTTCGAATTCATCAAAAAAATTTATGAGTTTGAATCTTTTTTAGAATAATTTAGATCTAGGTTTGAATTCATTTTTGAAGGCGTAAAATTTTCTGCCTACCCTGTCTAAAAACTCTGTGCACGCCACTGCGTGCTAAGCACTATGTATAATAAACAAGTACGCTGGACATCATACTATCTAAGGTGCTAAGTATCGTTTAGAGATCTCCGCTTTAATGTTGTAGAATCATACCAGCGGTTGTGTAAATACCTCTTCCTTTACCATAGAGGGTCCTCGGTGCTGACCACTGCTCGTGTGGCTGTCTAGCTGAACATTGCTGCTAGGACTCTGGTACTGATCATTGACACGAGGACTCCAGTGCTGGATCAACTGCTTCACATCTGCACGCATCGCAGCGTTGTTGTACGAAGAGGATTCTTGCTGGCAATAAAAAAAAATAACATCGCGTCATCTGCCTAGCATAATCCCAACTATACATATAATAAAGAATTAAAGAAAAAGGCAGGAGCTCATTGGGCAATAAAAAAATCGTCGATCGGTATATTGGGGTCGGCCTCCAGTCTAACCGGATGCAGCTTATCTGCATATGCCTTTCTGAACTCCACAACCCAATTACTGGGTTACACGATACCCCCCGGTAAGACTGGTTGTCAGGGCCTTCTAACTAACCGTCACTACTGTCAAAGATCTACGAATGACAGCTGGGACCAACGGCTTAGCGTGCTTTCCGAGGCACGGAGGGGTCTTGATGTAATGGATGGCCACTCATCCACGAACCGACCGCTTCAAGCTTGCTTAACCTACTGCTACGAGCGCCCCTCTTCTAAACCAAGTAAGCATATTTTGTACTTTGTTATTCTAGACTATTTAAAACATTTTACATCGAAATTCATTTACATTGACACTGCTACTAGCGCTCCAATGTTGAACCAACTTCCTCACCTCGGCTTGCATGTCAGAGTTGCTGTACGTCGTCGTAGATTCTTGCATCTACAGTGTAAGGAAATATACATTCTAATAAACAACAAACTGTCATACCAGAACAATGTCATCAGAATTAATTCATGAAATCTTTTTCTTCTTAAATATAATCAGCCTATGATGTTTCCACTGTTGGGACACAGGCCTCTTCTCTGCGAGAGGGAGTGCGGGCTACCACAAGAGCCCAGTGCGGGTTGGTAGATATCACATGATGTATCAGACTTCGAATTTATGGTTCTAGGACATGCCGGTTCCCTGTAGGAGCGCTCTCTGGCTAGCGATTTCTGCGAGTGGGGTGAGCAAAGGTAATGAGCGAGATAGAGAGCCCGCACTCTTCTGAGCCGTGGTAACAACTTTACTTTTTTGTGAAATTGTATTGAATAAATAAAATGGCGGCGTTTGTTCCGATTTTGGCGCCAAAAGATTCTAGTACTACTATACTTACATTGACAGTGCTGCTGGAGCTCCAGTGCTGAACCAACTTCCTCACTTCGGCTTGCATGTCAGAGTTGCTGTACGTCGTGGATTCTAGCGGGTACATCTACAATATTTAGAAATATATTTAACTTTTATTCGAATAACCAACTTTGATCCACACTAGCTCTGGACCGAAACAGCGGGAAGTCACGAAGGCTTTTGCTCAGCAGTGGGATGATGCAGGCTCACGGTAACCGGCAGTCTAAGGGACGCCAAGAGCTACACATGTGGTCAGTCTGTCGCCTGAATAGATACAGGCAGGATATGGCAGCGCATCTCTCAAGAGGAACTTCGCCCATAAGATGACTGCCTCAGAGGGTGGACAGGTCTGCTTGTGAATCATGCGGTGCAATACCTACCGAGGGAGCGATATAAATTGCGCTAGCGCTTCAACGCCCCGGTCAGAGATAGTTGAAGAGCGCCGTATGGTTTTAGTCAGTAAGAGTCTGACAGACAACACTATCCTCCCCAGAGCGGAAGTCATCCAACAATAACAATACGTCCAGACAAACAGAAGGATTTGGATGTTTGGCACTCAGATAGTAAGGTACTTCTAACCCTGGTAGTACGTTCCCGTGGGATAATTTTCGACATCCACGTGGGCAAAACCGCGGGCAAAAACTAGTTAGGTGTAAATTGCAATGATCTGTACCAAAGTATCTTCCGTCTCCTCAGTTTCCTCAGTAGAGGCCCAGGTCTTGACTTTCTGAGTAGGCCTCCAGTCATTGATGGAGGACCGGCTGGGGACCACCGCGTCCCTCATCGATATCATCTGCCTTACTTCAGCTACGATATCATTGTTGTCGGCAGTCGAGGTATCTGGCTGGTACACCTGCCGAGATTAACAGGATCTTACATTCATCTGTCTAGCCTTTTCCCAACCATGTTGTGGTCGGCTTCCAGTCTAAACACAACAACAACACGCGCAACCTGTTACCATAAATAAATAAATAAATCCCTGGACATTTCACACAGCACCATTTGTCCCAAGCTATTATAAGCAACCTAATGCTTGTGTGGATTCTGTACATGATTCTGGACCCTCCTGCGATAAAAACTTTCGTCGATTATTAAATGTGTTGTTATTGTGTTTAGACCTCATCATCATCATTTGTTTTAACAAATGATGATGATGAGGTGATGAACTCAAAGCATTTATTTCAATTAAACCATTTACAGGCACTTTTTAAATTGTCAAAATTAAATAGTCGGTCAGATAGTCAGAAAGTTCAAGCGAGTTGCCCATTCCAAAAGCGTAGATCTCTATGGAGATGAACGGGCAGGGTACATTATTCTTGTTGCTTCTATATGTGAGAACAATAAAATAATAATAAAAAAATAAAAATGTTTATTTCATCAACTCATGATGAAGTCACCTTTTCAGCAAGGATTTGCTTGTATTAGGTGGTTCCGCTCCTCCAGTTTACATTAACTATACATATGCGAAAGAAAATAAACAATTGATAATTTAGAAACCATGCTACAAGTTTTTAACTATAAAATTATGAAATTTAACAATACAATTTAAAAGATTATACCTATAAATAAGGAATGCGCATTATTGAATCTAACTATAGATTATATATTATGTATTTTGGGAATTATGTGATTGTGTAGAGCATAGCCTCGATTTCTTCGTAACCTTTGCTTATTAACCATTCAGTGAGTATCTTTTTGCAGTCGTGGTATGTCATAGAGTATATATAGTGAGTGTTTTGTTGAGAGAATTGTATATGCGAGAAGATTGCTGTGTGTATTGTCTTGTAGCAAATGTAGTGTTGACTGGGGTTTCTGGAACTACTTTATGCTTCCATTGCTTTTTCTTCAGGGTGGTAGGGAAAGTTCCTTGTTCAAAGCAGAGGTTAATAAGGTGGGAAATAATAAACTTGGCAGTTTTTTTTACAAACTTATAGGGATTTTGTCCCAGCCAGTAGCACTGTCGGATTTTAAGCTCATGATTACGGTTGCTATTTCATCAGGCTCAGAGTTGAGAAGTACAAAGGACGAGACCGGTGAAATCGCAACGTTCTGAAGTAAGCTAGGGTCGCTGTTAGCTTTCCTCTCAGGGTTATTATTATGTCGTCAGCAAGACACTTCCCTACAGTGGAAAAGTATTTGTTAACTTTGTTTACTGCCTCGAGGGGGGTACAATGTAAAAACAGATGAAGAAACAATTCAAAATAAGTCCAGTCAGCCCAGAATCACCCACTGCTGGGTACAGGCCTCCCCTTTCGTCTGCCATACTTCCTGGTTTCGTGCGTCCCTCGTCCAGGTTCCCGCGACTTTTACGATATCGTGAACCCAGCGCGCTGTTGGACGGCCCTGGTTTCTTAGACCTCGTAGTCTAGAAATACGTGCATAATTCATGGTTACGCTCATCTGCTCCTTGCATTTAATTTTTGGATCACTCGTAGGCGAGTAAAAGTTGCCGAGTGCCGAAATCCAACAGCGTTGGATCGATTCACTAATGAATTCATTTTTCACTTTTGATTCATTTTGTTCAGACGTTTCACTTCGAGTGAAAGTTGTCGAATGAAAGCCCAAGCATCAACAAAAAGTAAACTCAAACTCAAAGTATTTATTTCAATTAAACCAATTACAGGCACTTTTGAATTGTCAAGGGGTCGGTCAGTCAGAAAAATGAAGCTAGTTGCCCATTGCAAAGCGTAGTAGGTACCTATGGAGAAGAACGGGCAAGAAACTCCATGGACACTCTTTTAAATCAGAATAATAAATGGCTTGATTATTATTAAATTTGATATCGGCGATATTAGGGCAAATAAAGTTATATTTGCCCTAATAACGCCGATATCAGATCCTTTACTTTTTTAGAGTATCAGTTGATACTCTAAATCCTCATCGATCTTCTAATGATGCACACTTTTTTTTAAATTTTTTTTTTTTTTTTTTTTTTTACTGATATTCTAATACAGTGGTGGTAACATAATTATAAACTCGCCAAACTTTTACGTTTGATGGCGAGAAGCGCTCTTAACTTAACTACTACTTATATATTATAAAAGAGAATACAAAAAGGAAATATAAATAAAAGTACGTCTCAATATATTATATACATACAGTGTTCAGTTCGGGTACACTCACGAACAAAAGCATGCATACACTCGGCCTTATTCAAAAGCGATTCACTCCTTTATTTTTTAATGAAATTTTATGTTGTTACGAACATAGCATTTTCGAACCCATAGGTTTATGTAATGTGTCTTATTTCAACATTGCATTTGTTATTTCACGAAAAAATCGCAATTGAAAGTTTCCCAGTGTTGACAAAAACATTATATAGGATACTGTACAATTCTTTTTAACTTTGTCTTAAGTGATCCTTTACTAATTTTGACATTTTCTCTCAATAAATCAATTTTGTTAAACACTTTAGGTACCAAATATTTAGATGTTCTCTTACCATAATAATTTGTTATCTGTGGTAGAACCAGTTTGTTCTCTCTAACCCTACGTGTGTTGTACTTGTTTATAACATTGACTTTGTGTTCATGGTTATTATAATATTCCAGACCTACCAAATAATCTAACTTTATATCCATGGGTATAATGTTACAGAGGGGAAATAACTTATCATACTCTTTGTTGCACTTATCTTTAACATTTTTACTAACCAGAAACTTTATCAGTCTTATTTGTATATCTTTAATATCTTTTAAATATGTAATAAAGGTTCGCCCGTACACAAGAAGTCCATAGCTCATTAGCGAGTCGGCAAGTGCAAAGTACACCATTCTTAGCGTCTGTTTGTTCAATACATTTGTTAACTGGTAAAACTTACTTAGCACCGATCTTAGCCTATTGCAAATGTCATTTACATGTAATCTCCAATTAAAGTTCTTATCTATTGTTATACCTAAATATTTAAATTTATCTACATAGTCCAATTTTGCACAGTTACAATTACGTTTATCCCTATGCAAACATTCGTATGTATGTCCTATCACTGTGAGATATTCATTATTTACAGATTTAGCATTTCGATTATATGGCGAGTGTATGTGCATACATTTAGTTTTTGAAAGATTTAATATAATCCCATTGTCGTGTGCCCATTTGCTAATATTTTCAAAGTCACCTTGAACACACTTTTGTACCTCAGCTATATCTTTGGAGGCATAGACAAGACACATATCGTCGGCGTACATGAACACCTCACATTTACGTACGACATTTGATACACTATTCACATGCATTATGTATCCTACAGGGCCGTAAACCGATCCGGTAGGCACACCCAAATCGACATCCGCCTCTTTCCCAGCCACACGATTGATAATTGTGCTCATTTTTCTATTGGTGAGGTAGTTTTTAAACCAATTATTTGTGGGACCGCGTATTCCGCATTCGTCCATTGCCTGTAATAAGATCTCATGGTCTAAAGTGTCAAACGCCTTTTTGTAGTCAATGAATAGTGCCATAACTTGTTTGCCAGAATCTAAGCAGTCATTGATATAATCTGAAAAACCCAACAAGGCAGAGACAGTGTTACGCCCTCTCCGGAAACCGTGCTGAGTATCACACAATATGTTGTATTGTTCTAAGAACTCACTAATCTGTCCTACAATTATTTTTTCGGTTATTTTATCTATAACAGATAATATTGCGATAGGCCTATAATTACCATATTCTAAATGACTTCCTGATTTGTATATAGGACGTATAATTGCATTTTTTAACTGGTCTGGATAAATACCGTTAGATAAGGACATGTTCACTAATGTAGCTAGAACAGGACTTATTTGCTTACATATATATATAATGTCTTGTACCCGTATTCCATCTGAACCGGGTGCTTTTTCACAGGACAATGTTCTTATAACCTTTTCTACCTCTGACGAGGTCACCTTATTGTATCTAAAGCTTACCTCGCTTGGTTTTACATATTTATTTCTATCTAAAAACTTCAAACTACATACATGTTTAATTCCCTTTATTTCCTCCGTAAACGTTTTAGAAAAGTTTGTACATATCTTTTCTATACAGTCTGTTTTTCCCAAATGCCTTAAAATAACATCGTCCAAGCTAGTTCTGCTTCGACCCAACCATATGTTTATATTTGACCATATTTTCCTAAAATCTCCGTTACATTTTACAATTTGTTCCTGTCTATATTTATTTCTTGCTATATTTATTAATTTGTTTACTTTATTTCTATATTTTGTATAGAATAATCGCTTGTTCATATTCTTTGGATCCGCTTTCCAAACTCTAAATAAATAATCCCTTCTCAATAACATTGCATATAAATTCCTATCTATCCATGGTTGCCTTATTACATTCTTATTATCTGTGCTAATTTTAATTGAACTTTCCTTGTAAATGCGATCAAATACACTACACATAGTCTGATACAATAATACCGGACACGTTATTGTTATTAACTGGGCCCATTCATATTCATCCAGCTTTTGCTTAACAATTTTATCACTTATCACTTCGCGCATACTATTGTTCTCGATATTGCCACTCACACCTTGATTTTCACTTCTACCCGCACATAAGTTCAACATTAATCCGATTCCATGATGATCGGCGATTCGAGACTCAAGCACGTATGCGCACGCGTCATACTCACTCCGTCCCGCTCGCACCCAGATATGATCCAAGCACGATACCTCAAGCCGGCCGTCGGCAATCGCCTCGCGCGTTACCTCTTCACTTGGTATTACACACATCAGGCCGCATGCACACAGGGCGTTTTTGTACGCTGTTATAGTGGGATTAACCCTGTCGCTTAATATGTTTATATTGGTATCGCCAATCACTATAAGATTGTCAGATGCTGGTACGGATTTTATTAGCGTCTGTAATTGCTGAATGAATATCAATTTATTTTTGGCAGGTGGTCTATATATCGCGATTACATGTGTTCTATTTTCCCCGTGCTTCAACTGACCATGAAGTGTTTCTACTGCTTTTGTATTTGCTATTTTAGCTTCGAAATTCAATCCATTCTTGGCGTATATTAATATTCCTCCCCCTCTGCTCTTTTCTCTAGTGTGTATAAATGTATTATATCCTTCTATCTGATAAAGTGGAAGTTCTTCCTTCTTTATATTTATTTCACTTAATATTAATATATCTATGTTATATTTATTTTTATCAAGTAATATTAATAGCTCGTTAAAATGTTTCCGAAGTGATCTTATGTTCAAGTGTAATATGTGTGTATTCCATGTATTTTGGGATAGGTCGTTATTTAGTGCTATTATATCACAGTACCTTTTAAAACTGAAATTACCGGAATAGTTATCTATACGATCGAATGTTGCTGTGCAATATCACCTCGTGTGTCTCGCACTCGCCGCGTCATGCACGCGTGTTTATATACATTCATCGAACTTATTCAGATCTTCCTCCGATCTAATGTTATATATCTTTTTTTCTTCACTATTCTTTTTGACCAGGATACTGCAATTCTGCACCCAGACATATTGGAAACCTTTAGGCTTAAGTTTATTTCTAACAGTCCACAGAAGCTGTCGTTTGTATTTTGGTAAATCTTCGTTAATGTATATCCGCTTTTCGCTGCCATTATCATACACTTTATTATTCGTTATTTTTGTTTCCTTCTTTACCATCATCCAGCTGCTGCGAGCATATTTAGACCGTAGCGTGACCACCACAGTCTTGGGCTTTGTATCATCTGGTTTTTCTTGGCCTACCCTCTGTGCATCTTCAATTTCATTTGGGTCTAGATTTAGTTTCTGTGCCAACTTTTTGACTACCATTATAGTATTTTCGTCTTCGTGTTTCTCTAATCCGTGTATTTCAATGTTTTTCTCTTTGTCCTTTATTTCCAACTCCTGTACCCGTTCTTCTAATGCCTTGTTACATTTCTCCAAATAAACATTTTTTTGTTCTATTGCCTTTATTTTCTTCTGAGCTTCTTCTTTGAAATCAATCAATTTCTGATACATATCACCATAAAATTCAACGCTGTTGGTAAGTTCTTCTATTTTCTTCTCCACTTGGTAAATCACCGCTAACTTTTTATTTACCTCAGCCAGAACGTTCTCTCCAGACTCTTCTCTAGGGTTTAGTGTGATTTTCGTATCATCTGCGGACTGTTTAGGGCTGCTTTTATTTGTCTGGCAGTCGTCGCAGAGTGTACTGACTAGGAACTTTTTAGTTGCACATTTTTTATGGTAAACGTTTTCACATTCACCCTTACATCTCACTATATCCTCTTTAGTCAGAGATAGAAACAGTTTGCACCTCTTACATTGCACCATTTTTACTTTCACTTAAGTAGTTATTTATTTGCGAAATTGATAATTGGTCACTGCTGTTTACGAACTTAAATCGTTACACACAACCGTGTGTTGAGCGCGCGCACACGGAAATAATTGAGCCTTCGTAGTTACTTTGGTTATTTTGTCATTTTAGGACCCCAAACTAAGAATTATAAACGTTCACTAAAGCAGGCACAATCATTGTATTACAATTTTGTGTTCAATAATATTTTGAGGAGCTCAAAAGAGGTTCGATTAAATCTGTAGGTGAAAGCTAAAGGAGCATAAGTCACATTTGATAAATTATTCAGTAGAGCTCATTAAAGATGTCTATACCCGAAATTAGATATTAAAATCGACCGTGTATAAAAAGTAAATAGTGTATCGTTGTAGAATAAAAAGTATGATTATGAAGTTTTATTAAGCTATTATAAGAATCATTGAAAATACAAAAATGACAAAAAATGGACTTAAGGTCCTTTAGCTTTCACCTACAGAAATATATGCCTTTATAATGTTTATAAATTTCGGCCATGACTAACGTTTCGAGCACACTTACAAAACTCCAGTGTTGTTCTGTGGCATGGTTCGAGCGGTCTTCCAAATATTCAGGATCATCGTCGGTTGAGCTCCACTTGTGGACTCCACCTGTAGGCTGCCATTTCTGGGGCAAAAGCCCCTCTTCAGTGCTGCCCTTTACTCCGATGTCGACAGAATTTTCGAGATAGTCGTAAGATTCGGAGTAATCGCCCGCAGTTCGCCGTCCGCGCACAGACTCGGGTTTTTTGCCTTGAAGAATGTTGTTTAGTACTCCTGGGAAATAAATGGCAATATATCGATGTTAATTAATTATTCTCCTACCCTTGTCCTAATTAATTGGTGGTCGACTTTGCCTTTTTCTTCCATACTTCTCTATCAATCATCTCGGTAGTCACCCCCTTTCTACCCATATGATCTTTCACACGGGCAATCCATCGTTTCTTTGGTCTTCTCCTACTCTTAAAGCCATTTCTATGTTATCATGTCATTTATCATTATTTTATGAATTAGTCATAGTAGGCCAAAAAAAGGACGACCCGCCCCTGGTCGAACGGGTGCAAACTCATATGATTGGCGACATGTTGTCAACACATCAAGATGTCTGTGCTATATCTGAGTTAAATATAATATTACTGAATTATACAGAAAAATCTTTTGGAGTAAATTCTCTGAATAATGGTGGAACAAAAGGGGGAGGTATGGTACCTTTTACATCAATGATTCCTTCAGGGTTGAGGGTTCTTATGTCGTCCAGGTCCCTTCTTTTCAGACGGGTGATAGGCTCCATGACAGTAATCGTCTTTTGGGGAGATGTGATTTCTACGCGAAATAAAAGAAATAAAGTTAAAAACCGGCCAAGTGCGTGACGGACCACGCACAGTGAAGGGTTCAGTACTTAGGATGAATATTTACAGTATTGATTTTACCGACCGTATTTTTGCGGTCGGTAAAATCAATACTGTACAGTTTGACATTCACAGTATTTCTAAAAAAACTATGAAAAGCAAAATTGTTTCTGCGGTCTTCTTCGTCGGATGGCACAACAATGTGTTAAATTTAGTTGGCCCAAAACTTCGCCATTTCTACGGCATCGTCTGTGGCAGCGCAGAGGTCATCCCATATCTGACAAACTATTGACTTAAATAAAAAAATCACTTAGAAACATCATCATCTTTGTAATTGTGGGAGTTACAGCGGTACCGCACACGCTTATTGATTTCTTTTCACCCTTCCGTTAAATGACACGCCTAATATTTTTTCGTAATTTCACGACACCATTATTTAGCGGTACGCAGAATACACCTTTCCAATTTTCATCGATATGGTCTTCCTAGTAAAATGTCTGTTCTGTTTGACTCTCGGACGGACGGACCGAATGGTCGGACGGACCTACTTAATTATAAGGGTTTCATTTTTGCCATTTGGCTACCCATACACCTACCCAAAACATTTAGCTTCTAGAATCATTTTCCACCAGACTAAGCCCAGCTACGCTATGATTAACCAAAACGATCGTTTTGATTGTCCATCAAAACGCAGCTTAGCACACCTCTGGAGAAAGGCAGCCTTATTATATACTAGTGACCCGACCAAATGACTTGACCAAACATCGAGATTTCTGAAAAAAAATCTAAATGGCGGTGAAAACTGCATCATCAAAATGCGTTGCGTAGTCTAGGAGAAAAACGCGGTCACACAGACTGACACGAAAAACTACTTTAATTTATAATCTGTATAACATATCATATTATCACACCCGTTGGCAGAAGACACCCACATTCCCCAGTTACGTTTAAAGTCCCACCGGAGGCGAGTCTATTAGCAAACATCCAGACTCCGAGCTGCTACTGCGAAATTCCTTATGGAAAAACTCAATAACACTTTGCCAGAGCCGGGAATCGAACCCAGGACCTCATGCTCAGCAGTACCGCTTGCGACCAGTAAACCAACCAAGCAGTTAGTGTCTTAGCTACTAACCATCGTTATAACTATCGTAGAAATCCGCATTTTGAAAGTCCCCATCTGCATCATAGTACGACGAATAGGCAGCCCCCTTAGCCCCCCGACACACGGGCACGCCGGCCAGCAGGACAAACAACACGCGAGCCAACATCGCCCCGAATACAAACAATATATTTACATCAAAAATTTAGAAATTGATAGAAAAATAAAAAAATCATCTTTATTTTATAACACCATGGTGGTTGTAATTCAAGTGAAACTTAAACTAATAAATAAGTGACAACAAAATTAACTCTTCATTCAGGCTTTTGTGAAGAGCTATTACAATGTTTTTGGCAGAACAATGTTGCCGTGACAGGGAAAGACAGTGATGTTTTGTTGTGTGATATTATTTCATAGAATTTCGATTCCAAGTAGGTTTCTTTAATTTCTTTTGAAAATACTCGGCACACGATTTTTCAATCTTCAAATAACTTTTGGTGGCTTTTGTTTCGACAATAAATCCAAATCAAAAGTCATTTATTCAAAGTAAGCTGAGAATCTGCACGTTTTAAACGACATAATTACATAAGATAATTACATAAGACAGTCCCCCGGCACGCCCGCCCTTCAACACTTCCTAGTTCTTAGCTGGGAAGAAATGGCGCAACAAACTTCCCAGCAGCATATTTTTTTTAACTTGCCGCGCTTTTTAGGATTAACTACTATGAGCCAACGTATTATCACACAACATGAGTTCTAGAGTTCCAACAAGCTGCCGGAAGAGCGGTAAGAGCTCCTGAGGGAGTGACCTAACAAAAACACGCACATTAGTTTCCAGAATTCCCGCTTTCTAAATCAAGTCCTTAATCCAGCTACCAGAAGGCCAATTCTCGTAATTTAAAACGTTCAAAATCTAGTCGCAGTGTCATCTCAGCGACAAACAAATGTCAAAAACTTGTCAAAATGTACGGAAATTTGAGGTTTTTTTGACACATTGAGACTGAGATCAGACCAGGTGAACGTTCTTAAAATTACGAGAATTGCCCCTCTGAAGGCTGTCTTTCTCGGAAGGCCAATACCCTTTGTGAAAACTCTTATTTCAGCGACAATCAATGTCAAAAACTTGTCATAATTGTTGGATAATGAGAGATATTTTTGACTGATTAGAGGGTACAATTGTTCTTAAAAATACGGAAATTGCCCCTCTGGACTGGTGTTTGTCTAGGCCCTAGATAATGCCCATTCCTACTAGCTAACGATTCAAATCTAACTGCAGAATTACTAAAGTAACAGAAATGTGTCATAACAACAAAAAAACTGATGTAAAAGCACTTCCACTACGGTTAATGTTATAAGAATAGCCACAGATATCTTATTTGTAAAGTTAGACGGCCATAACAGTAAATTAGGTGGCATAATAGAGCGAAGGCGGAAGCTGGCTGAACAGGCTAATGTCTGTGCCTCCGTGGAAAACGAAATGCGGCAAGATGGCGGCGCCGGCCTGTCTGGCGCCAAAATTTTCACTTGCGCGACTTTGAAACGTCAGAACTCACTATTTATTCTCCGATCAATTTCGATTCTATTGCTGAATATTAAGGTTGATTTTCCTGTAGCAGATTTATGCAGTTCCTGTATTGACTTTTCAATATAAGTGGTATGCGTTTCGCTACTATTTCTTTGATCAAACGATTTTCCACCTTATCGTTCACCAAATAGAGTAAATATTTTAATGATACAATGAAATTCGTTACTGAAATATTTTTTTCGTTGGCGTAGCTTTGTCTGGGTGGCGCCAAAACTACTTAGTTGTTACACAATGAGTTTTGAACTGTATTCCGTGGGAATAGGGTAAGTTTTCGGGAACTTTGGATTTAAAAGGGCTGCTCCTGCCTTGAAATTCGCGTAAAAGTTACATTTGCTGGCATGGTACTCGCATTTTATCTACTATATTGTTTTCATCTTTTATACCACTGTGTAAGGGTAATTTTATATTCCTAAAGTTGAAAAACTAGCAATTCATTATGCAGGCTTTGCTTTGTACCTATAGCATTTAGATTTTTTTACGCTTGCCTAGAACTTGTAAAGGTCGATTTACACCAAATGAGCGAATACCATTGATATACTTAAGCTGTTAAGTTTATCTAAGGTGAATGCACATTCTATCCCGGCTATACCAAATTATTTTGGAGTATCTAAGCAGTGACAGCGCATTCTTTCGTTGGTCTATCCATACTAAAATGTCAAGAATATCAATAAAATAATGATAAATGATTTTATTTCTGTGGGAAGGTTTGTACAAACACTTTTACACGTCAATCATATTTTAAAAACTTGATGAGGAAGACGTTTCCTACTTAGCTGATTAATCTGAGAAGAAAGGCCGAAACAAACTCAGAGGTCAGGTCTCTTTTAAAGACCAGACCTATTCTTGGTCAGATCATGTGAAGACCACGTAGATTGGTGTCTGAAATGAACTTTTGAGGAAAGAACCACATAGATTGAGTGGACCTGTCAGTGCACGTATTTGTCAGAAATCATGCAGCTCAACTAAAAAAAATAGGAGCTCGATGAAGCTTAGAAACATCTTGTTCTGGTTCTATGTTAGTTTTGAGTAAAGTCCATAAAAAAATCGAATCTGACTCGTGCACCAAGGGTTCCGTATTTTGTAGGTAGGTGTGTAAAGTACAAAAAGGTTTTCGAGTGTTTTCCATTAGGTGCTACATGACATTGCTTCTTGCCAAATTTTGTGATTCTAGGTCAACGGAAAGTACCCATAGGTTAGGTAGGTAGGTAGGTTATATAGGTTTTGATTCCCTTGCGAGTGGCAAAATATGCGGCATAAACGGAACATAAACGCCCGCATCTTTTGATAGCGTTGATTTAGAAGTTTGTTTTTTTCACTGCTTTCCTGAGAAAAAGGGTCTTGACAGACGGACAGCCAGGCGGACAAGAAATGATCTTATAAGGGTTCAGTGTTTCCTTTTGAGGTACAGAACCCTAAAAATTAGCTAAATGTAATACTTATACTTAACCTATGCTATTCACTCGAGATTTTAAAAAATATCCTGAAGCACGGACTCTGGCCGAAAGCTCCACGTTCCAAAAGGCGTGTATTTCAATCGCCTAATAATTACCAAATCCTGTAAATACAAATCAATGCGCAAAATATTCTCACTGATAGTCTTTAGTCTATTGAGGGCTGATTTAAAATTTTATTTGAAGAATAAAATGGACGTTAGACAGTTTTTGTATGAAGCAACTGCCAAAATTTCAAAATTATTCCGCGAATAAAGTTATCAGATGATTGAAAAATCAGCCCTAATTGCGACAAATTTTCGGGACAGATATTTTTTCAAAGACCACTTTAAAATAAGATCATTGGGTAACAAAGGCGTTCATCATTAGAAGAAAAGATTATGAAGGGTCAATTAAATATTCCCCGTTGTAAAACTAAAGAATTGGGTACCAGCAAGATCACAACCCTTCTTCACTAATTTAATATGTAAAAGTGAAGAATGCCAATTTCACAGCGTCATATTATACGTATAATGGGCTCATAGGTAGGTACTACTATAAGCCAGATTCTTACTACGGCTGAGTCATCTGTCTAGACTTTCACCCTCACAAGGGGTCGTCTTGCAAACTAACCAGATGCGAAATATTGTAGGGATCCTATGAATCTCTGCCTGCCTGTTACTGTTTTACCTATAAGCGGCTGAACGGATTTTAATGGGCACACAGGTAGTCCATGACCTGGATTAGGATATACGCGGTCGGTTTGTGTATGGGTGACCATCCATTACATATCTGTTCCTCGGAAAGCACGTTAATCCATTGTTCCCGGCTGTCATTCGTAGATCTTTAAAAGCTCAAAAGTCGGACAACCAGTCTTACCAGAGTAGAATACGGAGTTTCGACGCACAAAATATCGATAAATGCTAATACGATGCTACAAAATTGCGATGCACGTTACTGCGAATGACCATCTCTGCGAAGCCACTACACTTCGATGCACGTTACCGCGATAGATCTTCACTGCGATACTACTTGACTTCGATGCACGTTACCGCGAAAAATCATTTCTACAGAGCCGCGGGCAAAAGCTAGTATGTACCTAATAAACGCTTGAAAATTATAAATAAGTTATGGAATTATTAGGGGAAAATTCAACCCTGACTGACTTAAAACATCTACACGTTAATATGTCTCGGAGAAGGAGTAAGTATATTCCATAACTTATTTGTTAAATAATGTTTCAGACAACAATAGCGATAGTTTTAATAGTGGTAGTTTAGTGGTAGTGGTAGTTTTGCATATAGCAGCTCGTATTATTACTGTCTGGTAGTGTTTCTTACAGGGATCTACCTACTGCAAAGAAATCCTACCAACAACATACTATGTATATTATGTGCCTAAACTGAATGGAAAAGGAAGTTTTTGATATATTTTTTTTAGAAAGTTGTGTTTTTTAGAAAATTTATGAAAATATCTAGTTCAGCAGTTCTACCCGCGGCTTCGTCCGCGTAAAAGTAACATAACATATCCATATCCCATGGCATGCTGTGCAGACAATATAGTGTAGCTTTCTATCATTAAAATATTTTTTCTATTAGGATCAGCCAGTACCTACTTCCAAAGATCTCACAAAACAAACAAACAATTCTACCTCTTTATTATTATTAGTTTAGATTAGATTTAGTTAATTTAAGTCACAATAGCTGCACCCTGCAGTTTCCCCCGCATAAGTCCCGATTCCGTGGGAATATCGGGATAATATTATTCGATGTCCTATACACGTCATGGTCTACCCACGTGCCAAGTCCGTTCAGTGTTTCAGCGTGAAAGCATAACAAACAAACACAAAAAATCAAATCTTTTCTCTTTGTAATAGATATTAGTTTAGAGTAGTTTTTCATTGCTAATACGCATTACTTACTCGGTACGTATGAAAGACGACCGCCTAGCCTAATTTACCAAATTTTTATTCTACCTTGGCTATGTGTGATGTCGTGCGGTGTCCCACAGGGATCGGTTCTGGGGCCGCTCCTGTGGGACATCGGTTACGACTGGGTGCTGCGGGCAGACCTCCCTGATGGCGTCAGCGTGGTTTGCTACGCTGACGACACGCTGGTCCTGGCGCAGGGGAGGTCGCATCAGGCGGCGGCCGACGCGATGACACGCGGGGTTGCGATAGTCGTGGAAAGGATCCGGCGGTTGGGTCTCGAGGTGGCATTGCACAAGTCCGAGGCCATGTCCTTTCATGGGCCCCGGTACGGGCCACCTTCGGGATCCCAACTGATGGTAGGAGGGGTTCACATCGGCGTCGAGACAACGATGAGGTACCTGGGTCTCGTCCTCGACAGCCGGTGGAACTTCGTCGAGCATTTCCGACGTTTGGTCCCTAAACTGGAACGGGCCAGGGCCGCCTTAAAGCGGCTCCTGCCCAACCTGAGGGGGCCAAACGCCTCCTGCCGGAGGCTTTACGCGGGGGTCGTGCGGTCCATGGCCCTATATGGGGCCCCGGTGTGGGCGCGTTCACTGCGGCTTGGAGCCGCACACTATCTGAACGCGCCCCAGAAGGTGGTAGCCGTAAGGCTGATTCGGGGCTACCGCACGATCTCGCGCGAGGCGGCAAGCCTCCTTGCCGGACTGCCGCCATGGGATCTGGAGGCGATAGTCCTCGCGCGCCTGCATGATTGGCGCGCGGAGGCACTACGCCGGGGGGAAACTCTGCACCCGCGGCAAATCGCTGCGGAGCGGACGGAGCTCCGGCGCGATCTCATGGCGGAATGGAAGGCGCGACTATCGCAACCCAGCGCAGGGCACGCCACGATAGCGGCGATAAGACCCCTCTTTGAGGAGTGGCTAGAGAGGCGTCACGGCGTTCTCACCTTCCGCCTGACGCAGGTCCTCTCCGGACACAGATGTTTCGGGAGGTTCCTGCACATAATCAGGCGGGAGGAGACGCCCGGGTGTCACCACTGCCAGGATCGCCCAGAGGACACGGTGGAGCATACGGTGGCGGTCTGCCCTGCTTGGGCGGAGCCCCGCCGTGTCCTCGTAGAGGCGCTCGGCAACGGCGGCGACCTCTCGCGTCCGGCCCTGGTTCAAGCCATGGTCCGGGGAAGAGGGAGTGGGAGGCAGTCACCTCCTTCTGCGAAGCAGTCATGCTAGCGAAGGAGGTGGCGGGGAGGCTGAGGGAGAACACCTCACGCCTCAGCCGCCGCGGGAGACGCTCCGGGCGTCGGGAGCCGCGTGACGACTCCCGGCCACCGTAGGCGCGGGCCTGCGGGCGGTGAGTAATGGGTAGCTCGCCGTCCGATCAGGACCAGGCCCGTGCCGGACGGCGCGTTGTGTTCCACGCGCGCCTCAAAGAGATGTCAGCAGAGGACGGGGCCCGATAGGGCCAAAGCCTGCCAGGGCGGCGGGATCTTCCGAAAGGGTTACCGCTGCCCTGGAACAGAAAGGGCTAAGGAAGGAACACGGGTGGGTTTTAGTCAGTAAGAGTCTGACACTCCCTTCCGCTCCACCCAGAGCGGGAGGGGTCATTTGATGATTTCCCATCCTCAAAAAAAAAAGAAGATAATTATGCTATGTGTACACGTTTTTGTCTATTTATTACTGGTATTCAGCTGCATCCGGTTAGACTGGAAGCCGACCCCAACATAGTTGGGAAAAGGCTAGGCAGATGATGATGACACGTTTTTGTCTATTTATGCTGGACAGAATCCTCATCTCAGAAAGCAAATGTCATCATCATTCTCCTCCCCTTAAACCAAGTTATTTGGGATCGGCGCAACATGACTTTTTCTTCCATACTTCTCTATTAGTCGACATCTCAGTAGTCACTCCCTTTCTAACCATATCATCATTCACACAGTCCATCCATCGTTTCTTTGGTCTTCCTCTACTCTATTATACTCTATAGAAAACGTATAAGCATCGACCGCTAACTACATAAGTCATGTTGTTGTTCAGCGAGCCAAACGGGCACAGAAAATGGATGGATCCATTACCCCCAAAGAAAATTTTAACTTTTCAAAATGGCGTTTCGCGCCCACCTGTTTGACAGCTCTGTGATTGGTCGGCTGAGTTCTGCGTTCGGATACACCCACCCGTGAGGTGTGTCGAAGGAAAATACTTATACAGCCGGAATGTTTTTATTTTAAGTAGTTTTGAAAGTGTGCGTATAAAATGGGGGAAAATTTGGATTTTTTTGGTACTTATTTTAGAAGATGAGTGAGATTTCGTGTTTTTTACGGATTAAACAGACCCTGTAAATCTATTTAAATCTCTATCAATTTTACTTAGGTACTTTATTAAAATACAATCACAATTCAATCTACCATTATTGCAAAGTTATAAGTAGGCTTAGTTATAACATTATTTAGTAAATATTATTTACTAGTATAATAAATGAAAATGTAGTGGAAAAATGGCTCTAATGACTCGCCCCTGCGAAACCTGATCAAAAAAAAACACTGTTACATAGTACCTACACACTGTTGTCAAATTCCCGTGAAGAAATTTACACAACCTTTGGCTTAGATTAGACCATTTAACCAGATTTACCCTCATGACACAATCAGTCAATAATTCGTTAAAGATTGGCAACATTGGCATAATATTATATAAAAATTGCCAAATAAATTGAACCTTGATGCGACCCGCAGTTACATCGCATCAAATTCCTCTATCATTTGTTTTACCAACATCTCCCCCATACTTTATATGCATCGCTGGACTTTTAATAATTATTGTTGTTCACAAATTGCGGTAACAAAATGTTCTTTTTAATGACTTTGTGTTTTAATGTTCGGGGTAGTTTTATTGTTTATTGGCTGACAGCATGTCATAAGTTATGTAGAATCATTTTCATAGAATATTTAGATCAGCACCCCAATTGCGTAACGCACTTTATATCACTACCCGGAGGATTTTGAAAAAAATGATTGCTAAAACAATTTGTACGATCGTCAAAGAAAGTAATGCAATGAATGTTATCGAAGTATCAAAATTGAAGTCAATGCAATTGTTGTTGTAATATGCAATTATCCGGTAGGTTATTCACGAAAGGAAATGGAATTATCACCGGAATACTCGTAACACAAAAAAATAGATTAATTTGCTCGGCAACATAATGATCAATCGTATCGCGTAACTTAACATCAGGAAGGATAGAAAAATAACGCGCGATTTGCAATAAAGAAATTATGGTTTCTTTTCTGGGCGATCAGAATACCAACACTATACCAGCACGGAGTATCTTTGATGGATAAAATCAGGAATTAACTTATCCGGAAAAGAACCGGAGTAACATTGAAAATCTATGTAAATAATTTTACATCTGATAAAACCTGTATTATCAGCAAATAAACTATTACTACTCTTTAACAAATCCGAAGTTATTCTAAAACTTGATGTTATCGGTATATACTTACCGACTCCTAAGGAAAATTTCAAATATATAATAAAAAAATCCCAGTCATTTGGTCTTCCTACAGCTCAGTTCCGTTTTGTACCACGCATGGAGACGCAAGGAGTGCGTACCCCACTCCCCCACGCATGACATAAATCACTGTATTACTACAATTTTATTGTTTTTTCTTACTTATCGAACGCACCAATCGCAATCTTTGCTCCGCGTTCGGATACGCGTCCAATTTGTAATATCGTCTTCAGATAATATTGTTTTTATTTATATATAGTGAAATAGGCAAATTAATTAGGAATAAGTACAGTCACCAAAAGAGATAAGTAACCAAGGTCGTTGGATATACCTAGTTGAAGTTTAGCAAGTAACGGACCGATTGATGTTTTCGAATGTTTCATTTTGATAATTAATGAACTGTTGGTTTTCTATTAATTAAGTAAATCAATGGAGACGTTTCATTTTTGTATGGAGCTTTGGCTAGGACGTGTACATTTCAGAAAATCTGTGAAATATATCTACAAACATATAATAGGCAATGATTTACAGAATTAATTTGTATTAATTTAGTACAAAATTAAAATTGAAAATGTTTGACATTTGTTGTGAGTAAAATGGAGACATATTGAGTCAATGACAGATGACAATTACGTTAATGTCATTATAACCTAAACGAGATATTTTATGTTTTTGCTTCATGGTTAAGCTCTACTAACTACAACTACGTAATAATATGGGAAGTCGTAGAGAAAAATCGCAAAATTTAATGTTTTTGTATTTACGGTTTCACACTTATTTCAGATCCATTCTGGTTTCAGAACGCATGTTTGCTCTCAGGACGCCGCCATATTGGCCATAACGATAACAAATGGCAATAATTGAAAAACTTTAATTTTTTTGTACACAAAGCGTCAATCTCAAATTCACAGATTAATATTTTTCCTATATATATTGTGCAAGTGCTAGCCAAAAATGAAACATCTCCTTTGAGTTGAAAACATCCATCGGTTTTTTATTAAACTTCAACTATCTCCGACGACCCTGGTTACTTATCTCCTTTGGTGACCGTACGTACTCACTTAAGTATAGCTATTTGTAAAATTACTTTTTAACACTTTAAGAGCTATTCACAACCTTTAGCTACACATTTTCTTAAAAAATTAAGAAAATGTTTTTCAATGTAAGAGTTACCTAAGTTACGTTAGTCCTTGGTAAGTTTCCCTCACTCCATAAACTTTGTTGATTAGTGATCAGTTTCCGATTCTAAGGTTGTAAGGACCAGCACCATAATTCCGAATCCATTGCTTCATAGGTTTGAAACATTCGTCTGCTCAAAACGTAAATAACGCAATGAACGTGGCTGAACTGTCAAAAACAAAGAAAATTGTCATGACTATGGGGTTTATTCATAAACGATGACTAAAGTTAAGTAACGTTTAAACGTCAAAAATGTATGGTTAAACAGTCGCTAATCACTGCTTAACTTTAAGCAACGTTTATGAATAAGGGGGAATCTGTGTACGCAAGTAACCCGCAGGACCTTATTAATTTTCTTTTGGGGCTGATTTTCCAAACGACCGATAATTTTTATTCGTGGAATAAACTTGTCGTCTGACCGTTTTAGTATGGAAGAACTGTCAAAAATTCAAAATTATTCTTCCCATAAAGTTATCTAGCGCTGGAAAAATCAGCCCTTAGAAATGTAGCATATATTGACTCAACATCACCTGCCTGCTTTTTCCCAACTACGTTGGGGTCGACTTCCAGTCTAACCGGATGCATCTGAATACCAGTATTTTATGTGGAGCGACAGGCTATCTGACCTCCACAACCCAGTTACTGGGTAATACCTTGGTAAGACTGGTTGTCAGACTTTCGGGCTTCTGGCGACCTGTAACGACTGTCAAAGATCGACGAATGACACCCGGGACCAACGGCTTAGCGTGCTTTCCGAGGCACGGAGGGGTCTCGATCTCGATATGTAAAGATGGTCACCCACCCATCCACGGACCAACCGCGGCAAGCGTAACTTAACCTGATCGATCGATCCGAGCGGCTGTTATTACTTAGCCACAACTCCGTCAAGCATATTTTGACTATACTTACATACCTACTAAAGGCGTAAGGGCTTTTTGCATGAGACAAGATCTTTATAACAACTAGCATGAATGTCTTCACCATAATACCTACCAACTAAGTACTATTGGTACTCTCTATCACTCGTAAACTATAGGAACCGGACGCAAATCCATTCCACCGACGTCCCTACTCCTGACTTAATCAAGCGGAGTGCTCCACTCCAGTTATGACATTTATAACTAATACGGCTCAGTTCGAGGGCTATTTGTCACGTCTACCCCCGGTAAGCCTCGGCGTAATGCTGAACAAACGTCATTTTCTAAAGCTGTTATTTTCTAAAGCTGTTTTAGTGCTGACGAAATTTTCATTTGTTTTTGTTGTGACGTGAGTTGCAAATTTTGATGTATGACAGTGCGGAAGCAACCGATCAATTCTGTAAAAATCTCACCGTGAAAACATACGTGAAGTGAGCTGTCAATAGTGTCAATCCCTAGCATCAGGCGATCGATTCTGTAAAAATTTCGCCGTGAAAAGTTAGGTGAAGTGAGCTTAGAGTGAGTTACCAATAGTGTCAATCCCTAGCATTATTTGGAATGACAGCTCACTCCACGCTCACTTCACCTAAGTTTTCAAGGTGAGATGGGTACAGAATCGCACTGCTGGTGGAATGACAGCTCGCTTCAAGCTCACTTTACCTTAGTTTGCACGATGAGATTTTTACAAAATAGACCGGCTGTTCAGTTAAGACCAAGCCAGGAGCGCTTTTCAAAAACTATAGGTAAGTACCACACGGTACTTACCTATAGTTAGTTACTTACCTCGATGTTTAGGCAATTAAAATGATGTACTTACGTGTGTACATCATTTTAATTGCCTAAACATCGAGCTTCAATTTCCTTTATTTTTCCCATCATAGTTTCGTTTTCCACCTGGCAAAAACTCAACCAATAAGGCACGGTAATACTTAATTATAAATTATATTATGTACCTACAGTTTTAAATAAGTGGGATAGGTGGTGTACCTACCCACTTATTTAAAATTGTGTGCTTGTAGAATACAAGTTTATATTATATTTTGTTTTTAAGAACATAGGTTTTCTTATGAAATGTTATTGTAGGTCCATAAATTAAACAAAAAAGGACCTTTCAAGTCTGTGAAATTGATAAAATTGAAATATTTTACCATTTTATAAACAAAACATACCTAATTACAATGACTCAACCACAAAAGACAGAAAAATCATAATAGTTTTGCACTCAAACCGTTAATAAACTCGCCCCCTCAGTTCACCCCCATTCGTCCCGGCTCACCCCGGGGACGTATAACATTTGTTATCACGACCATTAACAACTTTTTAATTGTTTATAGTTTGACATAGACAATGGTATTGTCTATGGGCCAACGTGACTGGCGCTAAGGGATCACTTTAGTTTATTAAGATGACGTTTTTTATGGTTGTCTTTTATTTTACGGTTTGACTAATGATTATCTTGGGATCTGTGAAAATGAGCAGTTATTGTCTTTATTCTTCTGTTCCCTTGTTTTAGACAGTCATCATTATTTGCGATGTTATTGGCGAATCTCCAAAAACGGTGAAGGAAAACATTGTGAGGAAACTGGCATGTTTTTGAAGCAAAACTTCATAGACAAGTGACATCCACCCCACACACTGTGTCCGCGTGGTGGTAAAGTAGGCTGTACGCCTTTAAAACAAATCAGGGGGCTTACCATGAGCTCTTATAGCAGGGCAGAAGTTAAACTAAACTGTTTTTTTGTACTACGACGTCTTATTAGCAGGCCTGTTGCAGGCCTGCTACGTTGACGTTTACAAAAACTGTTCACCTTCTTTTTTGTATAGAATTTCATACCATGACCAGCAAATTGACAGCAACAAAACGAATATTGAACGTCTGTAACGTCAAAATAAACCATCTTGAATAAGTTACTAATAGACGAGCTTTTTCAACATTGTTTTGTAATGTAGTGCCCATACAACACTTTATTTTTATTGATTCTCTGTGTGACGAGTACGTAATATTTGTTTGGAGTGAAGTGAATATCGAATAGAGAAAAGAAACCAACGGCGTCGCACTATGGAAATAAATAAGCCTTTTGAAATGAATACAGAGAATTTTTAAATTAATATGTTTTCTTATTTTGATCTAGTACCTACTCAAAATCAATATCCTATGTTGCGCATACTGCACATCAATGCTCTAGGATTGAAAAGTAAATTTCTCTAGCTGAACCCCATAACCGATCGTTTTAAACCCTAAATAATCGTAATCAACGAGTGGCGGGAAAACTTTTCCACAATCGTATGATTCTCCTGAAATACGACAAGATCACACATTCGATCACGTCGCATGAGGAATACGCTGGAGTTGGACCGACGACGTAACCCCAAGTACCGAAAAAAAGAGACCGCTTCATCGAAGGCGTTGCTATTAACCTCACTTATGATCATCTACATACCGCACTGATCAGAGCACTTCGACGCCACAGCGCTTAACGATGAGCTAGAAGCTCCAAACATCACCATCGGGGACCTCACCCTTGAAATGACCGCACTCAACCAGACGAGACGAAGGGGTGGGAATACTGTGGGATAAGACCACGCACTTACCAAAGGAAATCACAACAGACGCAGAATGCGAGGAATATATACTACAACTAGAAAAGGCCATCACAGAAACCTTGGATACTCATGCGCCACTACATAAAAACAACAGAAGAGACTAATGAATTGAACCTCACTACTCTGGGATATGCTGGATTGGGATCCATGGCACCTCCATGCACAAGACTTATATGAGGACATGCTGCGCCGACATAATGTTACATAAGAACCAGGGAAATGAAACATCTTATAATCTATTATATAGGAAAATAAATAGGTACTTAACCCTTTTTAAATGAATAAAGGAAATTTGTAAATCAACCTTTTTTTTATTTTGTCCTAGTACCTACTAAAAATAAAATAATAGTTATCACACAGTAAATAAGTACCTAATGCCTATAAGTCCGCGCGGAACTAGTTGGCCGCGCCTTGCGGTGGGACGGCGGGGCCCCACGCACTACGGACGTTGCATGCAACCTGCCGCCTCACCCCCGCTGTCCCTCCGGTCCCACCGCTCACATACCTAAAGGGCTTATTACACTATCCAATTTTAAGCAATGATATCTAGGAAATCGGCAGATGTAATCGCAGATGCGCGTTGATGTGTTCGTCTGTTAGAGTGTTCCTAGTTAGCATTGCTTAAATTCGATAGTGTAATAAGCGCTTTAGGCGCGGCCAACTAGTTCCGCGCGGACTAGTGCAATCTTATGCTCAAACAAGGATTCAATGGCCAATATATTTTATGAAATCAAACTCATAACCCTTGCTTCTTATTAGCCTTTTCTATCATGCATTGCTCTGATCTAGGTATTTATAATGTAAGCAGAAAAACTACACTATGAGAACATTCTAGTGTTATGGTAAAAATACCTTTGACCATTTGCATGCAGACTTAATCTGCTCCTTTGCCAGCAGAATGTAAAAGGAGTTTTTTTTTTTGTTCAGCGATTAGGTATTAGGTCCCCCAAAAATGTTGGCAACTATTAATGAAATGCATGTTTATTTGTTCCCTAAGATGTCTAGATTACAATGGTATAAATTAAACTAACGGGAATACTGAGAAATACGATCTTAGCCTTAAAAAACACTAAAAGCTAAGTGAGTAGTTTGGCCTCGGTTTTATAATTAAGTAAAATAGTGGACTGTTTAATAAATAGTAGACGTAAACGTACATGAAATCAAAAATCACATAATTAGCTGAATATTTTTATTACTTTAAGTAGTATAGGATCAATTTCAACGTCAGACGACTTAGAAGTAAACATAGTATTTCATCTCAAATTATGCAGGTCGTTCCACTTCTCATCTTGATAACGTGTCCATGTCCAAGATAAAAACAATAATAAGTGTGTGCACAACAGCCAACAATGTCTTCGCACATTACGTTGAAATCTTACTAAACAATTTACACATCATCTTTCTGAAGTAAATGCTGTAGGTACCGTCTTGAATAGTCCATATTAATTACCATCCTTCAATTACACACAGGAAAACAGAAATATCAATTTTATGCAATTCGAAAGAAACGGACTAAATGTATTGAATATTGAATGAAGTGTTGTTGTCACAGTTGTCATTGTCACTTGTCTTTCTGACAGTGTCAGATAGTGCTGCGGTTTGATTTTATGTAACTCGCTAATCATTATAAAATAAAAGCTTGAGTTAATTTTATCTCAATGTGCCAGTTGATGTAGTCGCGATTAGATAAATATCACCAACATGACCAACACTGCCTGTGATTCTTAATTCTATTATTAAATACGTAGGTAGGTAATAAACTACTGCTAATAATAGGTAAATATTACACTACACCAACAGCTTCTTTGTCTAATACATATATTTTTAAGTACTATAGATCACAATAGTCTCAGTCTTACACAATCGCCTTATTCGTGATGGTGATATTAACCGACATAATACTATGATGAAAATACAGTTCTGTGGATTAGTGCTGTCAGTTCATCAGTTGATAACGTGTAGGTTGTTATCATGAGGATCTTGCTATGATGATTCTTTCCTTTAAGTTTTTTTTTTGTGTGTGTTTCAAACGTAAGAAGCTGCTAGGTTCAATGGAATAAATTAGATTCAACTTGAATTGAATTTTCGTACTATGCAATCGAGACAATCGAGTGCCTGACCGTTAATAACTGAGTAACAACACTAGAGCCAAACTGACAAAAGACCAAAAACTACAATCCGTTTCACGATGATTTTTACGCAACAGTAAGCAAACTTAAAAAATAGATTAAACACAGGAGGACCTGCTGCAGCGTCAATAATAAATTGTTTTACTTAATAAAAATAGATTTGGTTACCACCTCAAACTGTAATTAGGTATATTAATTAGTTTTTTTTTTATTTCAATCGTTAAATACGCTTCAATATACGTATTATATTACAATAACCACCATGTCGGGAATTGAATCAATTGAGTACATTATCAATACATTTTCTTTTTATTTCGATTTCGTGATCCCGGTTATGGTATAATTAAAAAAATGACCATTTAAAAAAGATAAATTGGTTACTTTTTTTAAGGTATAAGTAATACGATTAGACTTTACAATACAAGGGGGAGCAAAAATACTATTTTCTCTCTGCAGCCCTTTTCCACATTATCTTGCAGCTTGCTATGTTCCCGTGCTTGGGTGGATTTGGTAGACATAACTGCAATTTCTCTATGATTATTTAAGAACTCCCGGCGAAGCAGTTGGGTCATACTAACACGACGACTTGTTCGTGTTTCACTAAAATAAATTCACCACATTCATCAGTAATCTCTGAAGCGACATTCCTAATATAAATGCGTGAAGTACACCATTATGATATTTTCATGTAAGTAAACAAAGTTACGACATTGTGAAGAGGTATACAAACTTATAACATTTTATTTGGCGCGCAAAAATATTTTTTTTTAAATTGTTGCCTGACTTAGCACACACGTTCAAAATCACGTTGAATCCTTCAAAGTTAAAAAGTTGTATTGAACGGGAAATTGAGCTTTGTAGTGCTTTTAGATAATGTATCAAGGTAACTTGTTATACATAATAATAGTTAAAAAATGTATATACCCTAGAAACTCATGTTTCTATTATTTTAAAAAAACCGGTAAAGTGAAAATAGAATTAGATTTAAGTTTTTGAACGATGCCTTTTAAAAAGACAATGGCATTACAGCAGGCCACAGACAAGCATTACCACTCAACTTCGGTGAACTTCGTTCAATAGTCGTTCACTTTTATTACTCTCATAGTACGATTATTAGCAGAACTAAATTAGGCCTGCTTCTGAACTGAATGAAAATTGAACGTTTTCTTAAAAGGTCATAGTAAGCCCCCTGAATCAAGAAACGCCTCCTTTTTGAAGTCGGTTAATAAAAGAACTAAGCCGCATTGGGCCCGCGTGGTAAATCACAGCCCACTCCCTGTCGAACTGAGGAGGCCTGTGTCCCAGCAGTGGGAAAATTATTAATATATGCTGATTATGCTTGTTGCGAACCCAGGCAGTCGCTTTAATTTTTGTGTACCTAATTTATTTCATCACCACTGCTCTCAAAACGGCGAAGGAAAACATCGTGAGGAAACCGGCATGTCCTAGAACCAAAAAATTCGAAGACATGCGACATCTACCAACCCGCACTGGGCCCGCGTGGACTACGGCCCACTCCATCTCACAGAGAGGAGGCCTGTGTCCCAGCAGTGGGAACATTATAGGCTGATTATGCTACGCTTAAGTATTGTATTAATAAAAGAAGTCCAGTAGATTTATTCTGTAAAAAATACAGAGTGAAAACTTAGGTAAAATGAGCTTGAAGTGTCAATAGTGTCAATCCCAAGCATCAGCCGACCGATTCTGTAAAAATCTCACTGAGCTGTCATTCCAACTAATGCTAGGGATTGACACTATTGACAGCTCACTCTAAGCTCACTTCACCTAAGTTTTCACGGTGAGATGGTTACAGAATCGCACTGCTCACCGGCAGCTCGAGCCAACACTTTGTGAGATAACCGCAAAAAAAAAATCAACATCAGAAGAAAAAAAAATTGAGTAGGTATAATACTCAATGATCTGTGTCTCCCAGCATCGAAGCTAATCAATCAATATACAAAGAGCAGTGACTTGCATCCCTCGGCAGATTTGTACATAGATATGAATATTATACATAAGCTATGTAACTAACAATAAAACTTTACGAGCGTGTCTTACGGTTACAAATTGTTCTCGGTAGGGTGACTATTAGTACCTACCTATCGAAACAATAAAGAAAAAAAAATATAAACATCCGAATTGAATTTCCTTTTTTTAAAGTGAAAATAAAACATCTCATGACGCTTTAAATATGAAATGACTTGAAAGGAGGTGACTACTGAGATGACGACTAATAGATAAGTATGGAAGAAGACATGTTGATACATCATTATTTCAAATACGTCATCATTATTTGCGATGTTATCGGCGAATGTCCAAAAACGGTGAAGGAAAACATTGTGAGGAAACTGGCATGTTTATCAATATGTCGTCCGCCGTCAAGCAATTATTATTATCAATGATTGCAAAAATTATATTTACAGCGAAAACAGAACAGAGGGGCAATTCTCGTAATTTTAAGAACGTTCACAGTCTGATTTCAGTCTCAGTCTGTCAAAAAATACTTCTAATTTCCCTACATTTGGACAAGTTTTTGACATTTTTGTTTGTCGCCGATCGAGATGAGACTGCGACTAGATTTTGAACGTTTTAAATTACGAGAAGGTCTTCTGATATGTTTTGAAAATATCTCTATATAAAAAAACATCTTATCCATGGTCACCCTACACCATATTCGCCCCCCGGTAGTGACGTAACGCCCGGAAGTGGCGGAAACAGTACGATCTGTCTGCTCCTCCGCTGAGCTTGCACATTTCACTTCGCCGTTGTATTTGTGCACAATGGCGAAATGACAGCTTCTTGTTTCTTTCATTTTGTTTGTCTAAGTTTGACATGCTTTGTTATTAGTTTGCGTTTAGTTTTGGGATATTTATTTAATCTAATGTATTGTGTTTCGTAATGTTGTATGTAATTACTTTGCATCTTCATCATTTCAGCCGGGAACCACCCAAAGCAGGATACAGGCCTCCCCTTCCGTCTGCCATACTTCCCGGTTCCGTGCGTCCCTCATCCAGGTGTTTCCCGCGACTTTGACGATATATCATCAATCCAGCGCGCTGTTGGACGACCTTGGTTCCTTTGGCCGAACCTTGGCCACCATTCGGTCACAGCTTTACTGAAGAGGTGAAGGGCGGGCGAGCCCCGACTGGTCGTTCGAAAAGTGCTGATTCTCAGCCTAGTTTGAATAAATGACTTTGGTTATGATTTTTTTCGTGTTAGTTTTATTTATACCTATGGCTTTTTTATATTTTTCGTACGTTGTATGTCCCAGACAGCCTTGTCCATCTGGAGGTTGTAAGCGTAAAGTGACTGCTGTTTGGATTACTGGGTTGGAGCCTTAGGTTGGATAGTAATTAAGTTTTTTTATCCATGCACTTACAGTAGGCTAGTTTCCTAAAAAATTCTAATTAGTCCATCAGTTAGATTATCAAAAAATATTGAACCAGTATTTTTTCTTTTGTCAATTATATAAAAAATGATGTAGATATCGCCCGTTAAAGTTCCACGTGAGGTCACTTGCTTGCGACACTTTTGCAAGCAAGTGACGTCACTCCCAAATTTTGACGCGCTTTATCTTTGTCATTTTTTTGTTTGATTGACAAAAGAAAAAATACGTGTCCATTATTTTTCGATAATCTAACTGACGGACTAATTGTAATTATTATTTTTTTACCCAGGAAACTACCCTATTTAGAATGTCATTCTGAATTTCGACAGTTAATAGTAGTACCTCGAAAATAAAAAAGTTCCTGGAAAGACTTAGGGGAGACCGTTCCCCAGCAGTGACACAGTACAAGCTAATAAAAAAAACGAATACTGTAGGAACCCAGTCTTTACTTGTGCCCAGTTGATAGCAATGAGGTTCGCCCCCTATTACAAGGAACTTAAAAATTACTGGCGAAATATGTGTGTACCAAATATACTCTGCTCAATAGCTCTGCCTAGCCTTTCGGCGAATACACCCGTAATGTTATCTCAAACATCTTCAGCATAGCAACAAGGTTGGGGAGCATCCTCATAGCAAGTCAGATGCCAATAAATCACGCTCCGCCCCCTCGATACAGAGCGTCGCCTCATTGAACAGCGATTTACATACAGCTTCGAATTGTATGCGGTACGATGACTTGCTAGAAACAACTCTTGAATAAAAAGGGGTCGGAATCTTTAAGAACATGCATTTGTATGGTCCTTGGTTACAAAAAAAAAAACTTTTTTACAAAATAAAAACAACAGACTCCCAAAAAAAAAAACACAAAGTGGAAAAATTACTTTATTACGAGTATAAACGAAAATACAAAACCAAAGGACAAGGACTGTCTTTTATTTTTCACTTTTTAGTTGTGGTACCTACCTACCCCGCACAAATTCGCATACTATACCCATCATATCTGTGGAGTTCCGCTAGTTCATTTATTTTCACCCTATCCGACTGGCATTGGAAAATTCAGCCATAAGTAAAACATTCACAATAAATAACTTACTTTGCAAGTTACTAAAACGGATGACAATCGCGTTTCGCGAACTCGCGTCTCTGTCCCCCACTCCACGCATGGCTGCCCTCACGAGTCGACGCTACTCCGTCTGTCTGCCTGAGGGTCGAGGACCACACTAATTGTGATATATGGCTTTAGAAATATGGTTAGTGGCATGGTGAAGCATTTAAATTGATTTGAAAGTCGATATTATCATTCTAAAGATTCGTAATAGTTATAAATGTTTTTCATGCCTAATATAATTATGGTTTTGAGTATGTATGTATATATAATAATATGTATTTATATAGCGTCTAACTTTTGCTCCTTTCAAGACTATAGATGCAATGATAAGCTGCCTTGAAGGACCAATTTCCTTTAAAAGTAACTGACGATCTGTTTTGTACAATCTTACCGTGAAAACTTAGATGAACCTTAAACGGTCGAAGCCAATTACCTATATATCACCAGTTTTGGCATACTGGAGGTAGAAAAACTTATCTATCTCTGCTTTTAACGTCCCAATAATCTGTATCAGTAGCGATCTGTATTATTATATTATACTGGCAGTTATAATTAGTACTGGCTACCATCAGTAGCTATCCGTCAATAGGTCATTGGGTTCGGCCGTAAGTAAGCTGTCAATAATGTCAATCTCTAGCATCGGAATAGACTGGCTGCCGGTCTATTTTGTAAAAATATCGCCGTCAAAACTTAGTTGAAGTAAGCTGTCATTCCATCTGATACCTATACGGATTGACACTATTGACAGCACACTTCACCAACATTTTCACGGTGTGATTTTTACAGAATATATCGGGTGAAATATAGTTGGTATCACACATTGACCTTTAGCAAGAGACTGTCACTCATATCACTCATATCACCGGGGTAAATGCGTAACGTGCTATCACTAGCAATGGGTTTCATTTTGATAGTTCAACAACATTCATTCCGGTATTCACGTTGTTGAGCAGACACATGACACATTTTTTGAACATATTGTGAAGCAATGGTTAAGCAATATCCTTCAAAATGATTCAAATTGAGATTGATTGTGTGTTACGCAATTAGGGTGCAGGTTGTGATTGAAAGTGTGTTACGCGTTTAGGGCGCAGCGCCCTAAATGACAGTCTCTTACCCGATGGTTTTCTAAATCACGATTTTCCTCATTACGTTCGGATACTCTAAAAATCTCTGTTCCAACTTATGATGTGAGTATTAAAAGTACCGTATCCCAATTCAATTTAACTAAGTTATTTTTTGTTGCCCATTGATCACTGCAGACCCCCCGACAGAAGTCGTTAACTTGCAAGTTAGCCGCGGTGAGTTAGAGCTCTCCAGTTAACAGATATTTATGTGCAGTTACATTTGATTAGTTTCATGACCAATGTGATTTGATTATTTTAAAATGTTTCGTCACTTAAGAATTAAATGGATAATGGGAACTGAGAACACTGGTAACGACCCTGAATTACTTTTCGCTAATAATAAATGATATTATTTCTGTAAGTAAGTTTGCACAAACACTTTTACACGTCAATCATATTTTAAAAACTAGATGAGGTCGGCGTTTCCTCTCTGACTACTCTGAGAAGGAAGGCCGAAACAAACTCAAAGGTAACAAGTCTCTTTTAAAGACCAGACATAATCTTGGTTAGATCATGTGATGGCCATGTAGATCGATGTCTGAGATGGTCTTTTTAGGAAAAAATCACAGTCATTGAGTGGACCTGTCCAGTCAGCGCACGCATTTGTCAGAAATCGTGCAGCTCAACTCAAAACTTAAGGAGCTGAACGATTCGACGAACAAAGAAAGGACATTTAAATAATAACACGCACACATACTCGTATATAATAGAAAGAGACAGAGAGAGAGAGAAAGTCGTATTGGACGGGCATGACGCTTTTTTCTAAACGTGACGAGTTCTACCAGTCCACTCCTTGCGGCCGCCCGTGACGACCGATTATTTATAATTTAATTCAGCAATTTACAACCAAGTTACAAAATTACTTTCATAGAGGATTTTTGATTCTAAACTCCGTAACTTGAATCGAAAAACAACTTCAAAAAATACCTACCTACTCGAAAACGTTGCGCTACGCCATGCGCTACGCCGTAGCTGTCACTGCTACGGCTACGCGGTCTCTACGGAGGGTCTATAACATGTTATGTATGTAGATATTTTTTTATGCAAGTACATATTTTTGTGGTATTTCACAACATAATAAAAATGGTTGCTGGAAGGCCATTCTCGCGCATCTTGCATTCATTATTGTCGTTCGATTCGAACATTTCCCTCGAAAAAATCAAGTCGAGATATTCTCGCCATGTCGATTCGAGCATTTCTCGCAAGACATGCAAAGAGTGGTCGGGACCAGTCGACACGTACATGACGTCATGTCGACCGAATTAAGAACGTTATGGATTGACGGACTGGATTGGGACAAAGAATAATTTTTCTCCCAATACCACGGGATCGATCCCGTGGTAATATTGGGAGAAAAATTATTACCGCCGCGCTCGGCGCCGCCACCGGGCGCAGCTAGTTACTTATAATTTCATACCATGTCACTTGTTACTTGTATATCAACTTGTTTTCTTTCGATCAATTCGCCACGATAACGTTAGTTTGTGTAACTGTTTGATCTCCGCCGAGTGGGTGTAACCAGACACGTTGACAGACAAACAAACAAACAAGGGGTTTAACCTGATACTTAGCTGTTGCGCAACCGGAAAGCTTTCGACAAGGGTTTATTTAAAACTAGGTTTTCGCCGCAGCATCGCCCGCAAGAAAGTCATTCATTAAATTGTCACACATTGCGTGAGTGTATGTAGGTACGTATGTATTTTTTTATAGTCGTACATCTCATAACTCACCGTTGTATCTCGTTCGCCATTGCTCGTTTTCCAGCACTGTACCGAATATGCGCCTGAGGATTTTCCGTTCCGTTCTCGTCTTTTTTGTCTTAGTGAGCAGCATTCCGAGCTGTACCTATGTTACGAAAGTTTCATGACACATCCAAATTGGCATACGAATAAACTTATATCCTACTTCCTACTAATATTATAAACGAGAAAGTTTGTGAGGATGGATGGATGTTTGTTACTCTTTCACGCAAAAACTACTGAACGGATTTGGATGAAATTTGGCACACAGATATATTTTAAAACCAGGATTAACACATAGGATACTTTTTATCCCGACATTCCCACGGGATCGAGACTTATGAGCATGAAACCGGACGGATCGGTGCTAGTATAATATAATTGTATTAAACCTGTAAACGAAAAAATTAGTGTTTCATAACAAATTAAATCATGTCCGGTTTGAAAAGTTGTGTCTGAAATTTTATCAAAACAAACAAAACCAAGAGTTCCTAATGAGATGACCATAAAATCTCAGATTCGATTCCAGATATCGCATGTCTCCCTCTGCATATAAACTGAGAAACTTCGCCATGTGGTGACGTCATTGTGGTAATGAGCAATAAAACCGGACACTGCAGTTAACTGATAATTTGATAAGATGTGGGCAGACAGGGCAGTGACCTTGGAGATAATTAACGAGTTTCTGGAAGCTCTCGTTTCAAATTATTTTTTTGACAATTTTTAGTTCTGAATTGTACTACATTTTGCTCTAGTGTAAACTCAAACTCAAAGCATTTATTTCAAATAAACCAATTAGGCGCACTTTTGAACTGTCAAGGGGTAGGTCACTGAGAAACATGAAGCTAGTTGCCCATTCCAAAGCGTAGTAGGTACCTATGGAGAATAACGGTCAAGAAACTCCACAGACGCTCTTTAGAATCATAAAATTATTAGGAATAGATGCGCATCCCTGATGAAGCGTGTTCGCGGCGGCACCAACAGAATTCTCAGTGTGTTCGCACATCGGTGGGATTCCCCGATGTTGTGGAGGTGGATGCAGCTCCACGCTGAGTTTTAATTGTATGTACATCTGTGTCTGTAACATACTGACACTAGAAGTTAAGTAAAATTTTTACTCAGTAACCCTATGGACTCCTGACTGAATTTTTTTTTTCTATTCGATTCTATGTATTTAAAGTAGGTACATAAAGGAACAATGGACGATGGTGATAGCGCTATACAAGTAGCCGAATTCTGGGCCGAGTCCATTTATTTATTTTATCATTATTAAAATTAAGTTTACAACAATCTTGCTTATAAACTATGCCCCAAAAAACCGTTTTCACGGTTTGTCTGTGGGAACGGAACAAACAGTACAAAAAAAAAACAGATTTACAAGTGCGGACACTTAATTTCCACTTAATAACCTTACAAAGTAGGTAATAAATAAACAAACATGGTTTACAAACTCTAGAGAAAGAACAGCTTCAGTAATTTGCCAAATTTCCCTTTAATTTTCTGAGTTCTTATATCAGCAAGCAAATGGTTGAGAAGGTAAGGTACTCTTTTTTATCAAGCGTTCGGTCGCCAAAATAATTCCTTATTCTCGGTACATAAAATTTACCTGCTGATGCGGTCCTAGTTGCATGGTTATGGGTAACTACTATTTTATATTATTTAGATTGCTATTCACGCGCTGATAAGAATAAGTAGGTACATATAAACTACTTTTTAACCGACTTCTAAAAAAGGAGGAGGTTCTCAATTCGTGGGTTTGTATTGTTTTTTTTTTATGTTTGATCGCGCATAACTCCGTCGCTTGACAACCGATTTGAAAAATTCTTTTTGTTGGATAGGGTATACTTCCCAAATGGTCCCATGAAAATTTTATCGAAATCGGATAAGCGGTTTTTGAAAAATCAACAAAAATCAAAAAAATGATCACAACAAAAAAGTGAAAAATAAAAACTTTTTTACAAAAAAAAAAAACAACCGACTTCCATAAAAACACTGCAAAGTGAAAAATAACTTTAATTTCGGAAGTCGGTGGCGAAAAACGAAATAAAAAAAGCAAAGACACCGACTTCCGAAATTAAAGTTATTTTTCACATTGTAGTGTTTTTATGGAAGTCGGTTGTTTTTTTTTGTAAAAAAGTTTTTTCGTGTGCTTGTTTTGTTGTGTGTGTGTGTTTTTTCGTATTTTGCTTATTTCCATGGTATGAACATCTGGTCGAAGTTTATTTATATCGTCCGGAACACCGAACACGGTGTATAGTCATTAGAGAACTCACTAAAGGAAAAAAAATTGTCTGGGTCATTGTCTCCACTGCTGTGACTCGGGCCTCCTCTCTGTGAGACGGACTGGGCCGTAATGCATCACGCGGTGCGGGTTGGTGGATGACACGTCTTCGAATTTTTGGTTCTCGGATTGCAGGGTAGTCGTCGTCAAAGCAAGCTGGGAGTAGCGTCTTCTGAGGCCTAACAAGAACGCGCTGACGTAAATGTAACGTAAGGCAGATCACACCGCCGTAACCCGCCATGCGACGGGGCGTGGTCAAGGAGCCGAATTCTCCGCGCGGAAACGCGTTTTTACTGAAGTTGACGCTCACTGGGAGCGTCACCGTTGACAATTAGGAACTAACGAGCTGTGACAATTTTGGCAATGCCTGTGTCAGACGAATTACATACGCGGGCTTAGGACATAGGACATAGGACTGGGGGCTTTCCACCAGCTCTTATAGCAGGGTACAAGTTGAAGTGCACTGCTTTTTTGTTCTATGACTAAGTAAAAAATAGCAGTGCAAGTCAACTTTTTCTGGCTGTAAGAGCTGGCGGTAAGCCCCCGGTGTCTCTACTTGCTGCTGAAGCTGAGTATGAAGACCTGGATTCAATTCCCAGATCGGGCAGTGTTTTATTGGATTTTTCTATTAGGAATTTCCCAGTAGCAGTTTGGATTTGTGCCCCGCCATAGGCTCGCCCTCTATTGAAAGGGACTTGAACTAAGTAAACTTCTGTCTCATTCTTTGGGGATACAAACCAAACTAACATAATCAAACAGGCACTTAGATACTTAGATTCACCAGGTGTTGAACTTTCTACGACAGCGGCGGCCGCCACATAACGACAGCAGTGGCAGCAGTCATGAATATGATAGCAACAGGACTTTACCGGGTCAAAAACGCTCTCTAGGAAAAAACAACAACTTACTTTTATAAATAACGTTTCAGTGACGTCATTCGCCGGTAAATCGAAGACGTGGCGGCAACCGTTCTTTTAGGAAACCGTAGCGTAAGAGACGGTAGTGACAGTACCGTCAGCCATTGGGCTACCAGAGCTTAACCTTATTAGTAAAACTATTTTAAAATAGACACAATAAAAACTCTACAAATGCAGAACAAGAAAAGGAACGCACCTGACATAACCTAAGAAAATCTATCAGAATCGTAGAAGACAGATCAGATTCCTCAAAACTATGATCAAATTCTCAAATTTCAAACACACCAAACCTAAATATAAAAAATGGACAAAAACACAAAGATTTTGATAGGTGCGATGGCTTCAATCTTCGTTTTGATCATTATGATGGCGGTACAACTGAATTCGGTTGTGGGGAACACCGGCCAATACTCGGAGGACCGAAAATGCGCTCATGCCTTACGCCACGTGATAACTCTGAGCGACACTGACCTGAACCACACGATGCATTTGGCGGAGAGGTTCCCCTACGTGGTTGCTGTGACCAAGAACTCTTCTAGTATTTGGTCTTTTGCATGTTTCGCCAGTGTCATTCTATCTAAATGGATCGTTATTGCGGCACACTGTAGGTAAGTTAAACACCTAACTAACTAGCTAACTAGCTAGTTAACTTAATCAGCTTTCAACATCCCCAAAACGTCCACAAAACAACTTCACAAATCGTCTTGAAGATAAGAAGCGCCAAATACGCAAAAGTCGCCCAAAACCTTCATATACCTACACATACATATGTATAATGATGCTGATCAGCTCTTCTGTACAGTGTGACTGGGTTTTCGAGACCAATAATATGGTTTGCTATAGTCACCATATAGCTCAAGAAAGCATAGTAAAAATTTCTGGGTCACTGTCGCCGAATACGGTAAATAACACTATACAGATATTATAACGTCCCCACTGCTGTGACTAAGGCGTCTTCTCCGTGAGAGGGAGCGAGCCGGTATCCCCCATGTGGTTACAGTGCGGGTTGTGGATGTGACATGTGTTCGAATTTTTGGTTCTCGGATACGATGTTTTCTTCACCGCCACCGTTTCGAGAGCAGTAATGATGACACAACTTGTACAAATTTAGATGCATGTCTACCTATCATCATGTACCTCTGCATTATAGCAGAAGTAGTGCTCTTGCGCAACGCAATTTCTGTAAGTAGGTCACCTACCGACGCTGACGCCGCAAATGTGAACGCGCGTCGCGGAGCACAAAACGCCTCCATCTGCAATTTCGAGTCGGCGGGCTCGAATGCGTCACCAACTGCCGAGAATGCATGCGTTGCAACGCGTGCCGTGGCCGTCCCTGCCTCGACACAGGTGGAGACAACGACGTGTGTAGGTTCGTCGACCCCCAAACGAGCCTACGCAGCAATAGTAGCCGCTAACAAGCCTGCTGAGTCGCAAAACTCGCAGGTAAAACTAGCGGGAAAACCAAAAGGGGGTAAACGGAGCCGGTCGAAACCCAACAAGGTTTTGAAAAGGCAGGGTCTAGAGAAGGACACGTGCGACAAGGATGGTTTCATCAAGGTGGAGAAGAAGAAGAAGAAGAAGAAGCCTCCTTGTCAGAACCAGTGCGGCACCGCGCTGGCAGGACCCAACATGCTGCTGCGACCAGCAATCCCGACGACGCAGCTGTACGTGTCCAGACTGCACCACTCCACGAAGGTTGAGGAGATCGTGGAGTACATGCGTGTGAAGACCAACTGGACTTTGAGGGTCGAGAAGTTGGAGCCGCGTCACAACACGAACTTCAAGTCGTTTGTGGTGCGTGTTCCGACACATCATCTCGAGAAGTTCCTCAAGGAAGAGTTCTGGCCGAAGGGTGTTGTGTACCGCCGGTTTCGTGGCCGGCTACATGACACCAGTCAGCGAAACACGACGCAGACACTTCGTGTGACTTAGTTAGTTTTTAGTGTAATTATAATGTTGTATATATTTATAGTATTTTTAAGTTATATTAATATTGTATTGTATGTGTTTTATATGGGCCTTGATGCCTGAAATAAATGGATAAATAAAAAAATAAAAATTTTTTTTTATCATAGTTATACCTTTTTCCAACTATCGGCTTCCAGTCTGCAGCTGAATACCAGTATTTTGTAACATGAAGCAACTACCTACTGACCTCCACAACCCAGTTATTTGGTAATACCGGCTAATAAGACACCCCGTCGTCAGAGTTCCGAGCTGCTACCCGTTACGTGAAAGATCTACGAACAACAGCCAGAACCAACGGTTTAACGTCCATTAACTACAAGATTATTTTTCCTTACAGGATCCCTGGCCACACACATCGCGCGATCCTCTACCACGACTTCGCTCATAATCAGACGCATTCCTTCCCAATTCTCTTCTGGCGGATCCACGAGAAGTTCAACAGAACACTGCTGTCTCCCAAATACGACATCGCAGTTGCCAAATTGAATGTGGAAACGTACAAGTTCAAACTGAGACCCGCGGTCTTTGAAGAATCCACAGCCATGGAGATAGAAGCAAGCGTCTGGAGGACTGTGTCTACCATGAATAAGAGGCTGTATTTGACGAACCAGTTCGAGAAATATGATGTCAAGATTGGCAACGCAGGGAGATGTTTCGAGAGCTACGGCATAGAGATTGACGACAGCTTGATCTGCGTCGATACCTCGGACTACGAAGATTGCTTTACACACGACTTCGGTCCCATTTATTCAGGAGATAAAATAGTGGGTCTCTTAGCGATTAAGCCTATGGATTGTGATACGAAATTATCTATTTTTACAAATATTTCTTATTATACTAATTGGATTTTGAAGACTACTCATGATTGACGGTTTTGTGTTTTTTTTTTTATGTAAGTTCGAGAGTGATATGTCCATGTCCGCATCACTAGTAAACCTAAGCAAGTATCCGGTCTGTAACAAGTTGACACCGCTCCAACTTAGGGAGGGCGCCCACCAGTAACTCAGTTGCCTAGCATCGTTTTTGTCCTCTCACATCAAGTCTACGGGTTTGTACGCAAGTCCGCGCATGTAGCGACGCGACAAAGACAGCACTTTCCATGTGAGAGACAAAAGTTGCTCGTGGGCGCCCTCCCTTAGGATTTACCGTCAGAGTCACTAAAGCTACGGTTCCTAGAAAAGCGGTGGCCGCCCACATAGCGTCCGAATTAACCGGCAAATGACGTCACTGAAACTTTATTTACGAAAGTAAATAAAGTTTCCTAGAGAGGTTTGGTGTGTTTTCCTAGAGAGCGTGTTTGTCACCGTAACGGCAACCCGTGGTGCCTTCATTTTCATAACAGCCGGTATGTGGCGGCCACCGCTCTTCTATAGCTTAAGCAAGTACGGACTCCGCAACACCACCAACCACTCCAACTTAGGGTTTAGCATTAACGAGCCGCTTAGCATCTGCAAGGCCTTCGACCGCTCATACCCCAGTCGTTGACTACGCGTCAACCATCGGGTCCTATCCTACCACATCAGTTTCACATCCGACGCATTTGCAAGCCTGTGATCGCCAACGAGGCAACGACGACTAGCATTGCATGCAGTAGCAAGAGACGCTATAGCAGCCCTCTGCTGAAGTGTCGCTATATGCGCGTACTACTTATATGTAACGAGATCTTTGGTCCCTTCCAAAGATCAAAGTTTAATACTGTAAATACTATGCAATAATTTTCAAAATATACGCTGTATATGTAACGAACTTATACAGCGTATATTTTGAATTATTGCATAGTATTTACAGTATTAAACTTTTCCCCTCCATATTGACGGGCACGCATGGTCTAGCATAATACAGGATAGTCTAATAAACAGAACTTAATTGTTTAGGACTGCACCATAATGATAGACGTGAAAACGTGCGACTGAAGCCCCGCATACGCGAATTCAGCGTCACCGACCGACTGGAACCGAGAATACCCATTTCAGCGTCACCGACACGAGCGTGACGGTTCAGTTTCGTTCACTGTTCAGAAAGAGCGCAAAGTGCACCTGAAAGAAATTTTCAATCCTACTAATATATATTATAAACGCGCAATGTTTCGCAATTCGCAATGTTTTTAAGTACTGGCATAAAGTATCTAAAGTCTTTTCAAATTGATGTTATTTCATGTTAAACAAATATCAACTTTATTGCAATAGTAATTAAGTTGATTTCGGAGTGACTAGAACTATTGAAAAAGTTATAAGCATATTTGAAGTTCCACTCATATTTGTTTACATTTTTGGGAAATAAATCGCGAATGCAGTTTAGGTATAAACTACTAAATAAAACAACAAAATCACAAAAAAACATCACAATATCATCCATAGTAAGTTGTATGTGTAGACTTCAAAATCCAATTAGTATAATAGGAAACATTGGTGAATATCGCCAGCTTCATATCACAATCCCTGGGCTTCACCGCCAGGATACCTACGACCTTATCACCATAGTACAAAGGTCCAAATTCATGGATGAAACAGTCTTCGTAATCAGACACGTCGATACATATCATACTCTCGTCTAGTTCCACTCCATAGCTTTCGTAGCACTTCCCTGGATTCGTGATCTTCACTTCATACTTTGCCAGATCATTTGTCAGAAACAGTCTCTGGTCCATAGTTGACAGTGTCTTCCAGATACTGGCGTCGAGCTCAAAAACCTCCCGTTCGTCGAAGACTGAAGGCTTCATGGTAAATGGGTAGAAGTCCAGGTTCAGCTTGGCAACGGCTATGTCGTAGCGAGGCGTTGGGTTGCTGATGTTGAATTTCTCGTGGAGACGCCAAAATAAGATGGGGTATGTATGTGTGTAGTTTCGGGCGAAATCGTTGAAAAAGAGGACGCGGTGGGTTGCGCTGGGACGCCTGCAAATAAAGGTTTTTTTTTTTAAGTAAATGGATATTGGCATGCCAAGGGGTGTCCACCCAGTAACTAGGTTGTGGAGGTCAGATAGGCAGTCGCTCCATTGTAAAATACTGGTACTTATTCAGTTGCATCCGGTTAGACTGGAAACTGACCCCAACCAATTTGGCAATTAGATTCCAGTCGGGGGTGCGGCAAGCGCACAAGTATCTCCCGCGCCCGACTCATGGTACTATAAGGAACAGTGGGTTTATAGTGTGCATACACACGAGAGATACGCGTGAACGGCAGAGGCAACTGCAGCCGTCGTCAACCTGTCGCTCGTGTATTTGAGCACCGTACTCAAATACACGAACGGCACGTGCGGCACTGATGATCTGTGAGGACTGTCAAAGATCCAAGAATGACAGCCTGAACCAACGGCCTAACGTGCTATACGAGGCCCGGTGAGGTCTCGGTATGTAAAGATGATCACGGACTAACCGTGGTAAGCGCAGTTTAACCTGTTCGATCAACCCTGCTATATTATTACTTAGCCACGAACCCGAACGAAACAAACATTTCATTCAAATCATAACTGAAGAAAGGTTTGTATTTATACAATCACCAGAGCAAAGCCTGCTTACCTGCAATGAGCCGAAGTAATCACCCATTTAATTAAAACAATGCTAGCAAAGCATGCAAAAGACCACAGAGTAGACGAGTTCCGTGTCACAGCAGCTACATAAGGGAACCGCTGAACAATCGGCAGGGACGAGTTATCAACCAGGGAGATAACCCCCATAGCCTTGGTCTTGGAGAACTGATAGACGGTTTCCCCCTGCATAAAGTCCCTCTTCCGCTCCTCAACGGTAATGTCAGTGGCGAATTTCACCATCACACACACGGCCATAATGGCTATTAATATGAGGACAGTTAACACAATACATGCTGCTTTCATTATAATTTGTCTGATAATAATAGGATTGATAGGATTTTGCACGAGGATTTTGTAAGCAAAGATTTCAAGTCCGATGACAGATAATTGACAGAAGATTAATGAGTTTTTCGTTTCCACTTTTTTTAAGATGTGTGTCCCAAGCAGGTCTATCAAGAAAAGTTTTTGTGTGATGAGGAAAATGTAGAGAACTTCTTACACGAATTAACGCAAAAAATGCGGCCTGGCCAAAGGCCACCTAGCAGTAGGGTGATTTCGGACTGAAATGACGATGGTGAATGTAAAAACTCAAGCTTTGGAGACTCGATTTACGTGTACTACAAGTTTCTCGAATGCTGATATTTAGGCTTATATGCAACGTTTCTAGCTTTTAGAACTTCCCGATATCCTGAGAATTATAAACTCGTAGCAACTCTCGGTCTGACAAGTCCTATTATATCGATAATCTTCCTTAGTGTTCAGAAATCATAGACCATTTATACTTGTGTTATATACACAAGTATTTTACACGAAGCGACTGCCTATCTGACCTCCACAACCCAGTTACTGGGTAATACGATACCCCTTCGAAAGACTGGTTGTCAGACTTCGGGCTTCTCACGACCCGTAACGACTGTCAAAGACCCACGAATGACAGCCGGGACCAACGGCTTAACGTACTTTCCGAGGCACGGAGGGGTCTTGGTATGTAAAGATGGTCACCCATCCACAGACCAACCACGGCAAACGTAGCTTAACCTGATCGATCAACCCGTGCGGCTGTGTGCCACAAGCCCCTCTCAGGTAGGTTATATGGTCTAAGTCAGAAATGCAAAGTCGATTTTTTACGCACGCTTGTCTTGGAGTAAACTCATTCACTCTTTGAAGAATCAAGGATCTTACAATTTGTGAAATGGTTTTGTTGAAAGGTGGTGGCGTTAGTTCCAATTTTGGCCACGCACCAAAAGAGCCTTGCTCAGCTAAACTGTATTATTTATTTAAGTTGTTACTTCAGAAAATGGCCAATACTCTAATACAAACCACTTGACTCCTGCTAATCCCATCCTCGTCAGTTTTCCGCGGCGTTCCCCGAGCGCGGCCATGGTGTCCGAGCTCGCAAATATTGACACGCTCGGAGTTAAGCGTGCATTTAGGCTTATTGGTCTGCATAGAGGTGCTGGATGTGGTAGTTAAGATTTAGATACACAGGTGGACAACAGTTTACAGTGCTTGGAAATGACCTCATGTTGGTAGTTGTCGAGCACTGCAAAATTTAGTTATGTTACATTTGAGTTGTGTTTGTCCCATACTTTGTGCAGTTTATTTCATCAACACTGCTCAAAATGCGGTGAACGAAGGTGGCAGCAAAAAATCAAAGCATTGTACAAAATGTAACCTCCTTCTTGCGCTACAAAGTGTTATTGGGTTTGTATGTACCTTAGGACCTCTCGATCGATTCTGTAAAAATCTCACCGTGAAAAGTTAAGTGAAGTGACCTTAGAGTGAGCTGTCAATAGTGTTAATCCCTTAGCATTAGTTTGAATGACAGCACACTTCACCTAAGTTTTCACGGTGAGCTGAATCGCACTGCTGATCTAGTTTTAAAATATGATTGACGTGTAAAAGTGTTTGTACAAACCTACTTACAAAATAAAATCATTTATCATTCATACTTATGGATTTCTTGACTCAATAGCGACCTGTTTGTGAGCAGTTGGCAGCAGTAAGCTCAGTCGTATTACTTATAACTAGCGAAATGTGTATGACTTGCATAATGTGATATGTTACGTACACTCAAAAGGCCAGCCCGGATGCTACCCTGCATGGTACCTACCAGATATTTTGGATATTTATTGTCTGGACTTTATAATTGACTTTGAACCCTTTAAAAAGATCCCGATAACTTATTTACAGAATAAACTATTTAATTTCGTATTTTTCTGCCAATAAATTATGTCTTTTCCGCACCGTCCATTCTCTGCATCATCTAGTGTGCCTATATCTATGTGCCCGCTCCCCTCGTGTGGGAGCTTAGCGTATTTGTTCAGATTTGCACCGACGCGGTTCACTTGTTAGAATTAAGTGATTCACTTCATACAAATTTTGATTATATTCTCCGAAGCCCTCTTAGTGAGGGTATGCTGCACTATAAATATGAATTATGAGAGCTATGGACCGCGGAACTTGTGCAAAGCTTATTGTATTTTGCGAAGTGCTTTTCTGGGGATTCTTGGCTTTCGTAAAATTGTCGTCTACATAATAAACAACTTAAATTCACTGACAGACAACGCTCAGCCAAAACTGCTGAAAGAGTTTCTTATAAAATGCTAATGAATAGCTATGCTGCTCTGAAACCGCGCGCAATACCACAGATTAATTACTAAATAGTTACTGCAATACTTAGTTGTTGTTGTTGTTGCGAATGATCATCGCCTGACTAACGTTTTCCCAAGTATATTGGGGTCGGCTCACAGTCTAATTCTAATTACTTTGTTTCGACTATTTTCAAGCTTGCCTTGCCTATCAGTGGGCCTCTTTAGATAGATAGATAGAATTCTCATTCAGAATACCAGTGCTGTAACATTTATTTTTTAAATGTTGCAGCATCATGCTGAGATAGGAGCAGTTTTTCTTTACTTTTATTTTTTACTAGCTGCGCCCCGCGGTTTCACCCGTTTCGATCCCGTGGGTATATCGGGATAAAAAGTGTATCCTATGTATGTGTTAATCCTGGTTATAAACTATCTGTGTGCTAAATTTCATCAAAATTGGTCCAACCGTTTGAGCGTGAACAAGTAACAAACATACAAACACACACATACCCATATTCATTCACAAACTTTCGCCTTTATAATATTAGTGTGATAATTTTACTTTTTTTCTTTGTATGATTGTGTTTAGTTTACGAGTAGTACGAGTCACAATAAATACTTTTTCTTTCATTCATTTTTTAATTAAGCCATCACGTGTCCATACACGTGCTCACAAATCTGTTTAGACATAAACACAGACATGTATATACTGATGCCCCCTGCTTTTACAGATGTCAATGTAGAAATTTTACACAAATAGGTAGGCATTCTCAGTAAGTTTTCGTCTTAGTAAATCGATCGCTCTCACCCCAATAACCATAAAAATAGCAAACCCAATCAAAACACTTCAAAATAAATCAGATTCACCATCAGATAACTCGGCACAATTGTACTGGGGACTGGAGATGTAATTCAGTGCTATCTATTGATGTGCTCGTTGTAATGTAGATACGTATCGAGATGGGACGCCCCGTCGAGATGACTTGACGAGAAAATGCGAAGTTTGGAACATGTGAGATGGTCTGGGGTAAGAGGAGATCGAAGAGGAATTATTTTCGAATCTCTTCTTGGTTATGGGTTCAAATCCTGGCACGTACATACCTAACAATGTGACTTTTTCAAACCATATGTTTGAGCCGTTTGGGGTTGACACACTAGGGCCATGGGGTCCGAGTGCTCACTTGGTTTTTCGAGACATCGTCAAGCAGTTGGTCGACTCTTCACGAGACCAAGGGCTGGCCTATTGTTTGGCCGAAAACGGTTAAAGAATTAAAAGATGTATCTCTTCACAGTCGACCTCACGATTCTTTATCAAATAAACAACAATTATTTAAATGAGTTCAACCATTAAGGGACGCCCAACCGTTTAAGTTTTAACTTAATTATGACATCTTTTCATTGCGTTGCTGATTGTACGGTCAGACAAACAAATCGTTTTAAACTAATGTTATAAAAAAAAACGTGTTAGTACTACATACCTTAACTTCTTATATCAGAAGCATGTTGTGATACTTAGCGCACACACACAAATAACATAACATCACGCCTGTATTCCCTGAAGGGTCAGGCAAAGGTGTAACTATAGTACACCCACATTTCGCCAGTTATGTTTGAGTCCCATGCACTAGGGGGCGAGCCTATTGCCATCAACCTCGCACAGATCCAGACTCCTGGTCCTGACTGCTACGGAGAAAATCCAGATGGAAAAATCCAATAACACTCATCGACTTGAGATTCGAACCCAACACCTCATTGTCAGCAGTAACGCTTGCGACCACTACACCAACGAGGCAGTCTGTCAATCCGTTTGTCAATTGCGTAACACATTATTAATCAGAATTGGTTTCATTTTGACAGTTCAACAACATTCATTGCGTTATTTACGTGTTGAGCAGACAAATTTTTCTAACTTATGAAGCAATGGATTAGCAATTTGTTTCAAAATGATTCAGATTCCGATTGATAGTGTGTTACGCAATCAGGGTGCTGGTTTGCATTTCACACATTGAGGGCAAGTGTTACCAACATGGCATTTTCTACTACATCAATCAAGCTACCTAAGTAGCTTTTTTCTAATTACATCTTTGACTCTGCTTCCAGTCTAATCGGATGAAGCTGAATTTCAGGATTTTACATGGAGCGACTGCCTATCTGACCTCCACAAAACAGCTAATGGGCAACACATACCTAAGTAAGACTGGTTGTCGGACTTCTTAGCTTCTTACTACCCGTAAGCGTAACGACTGACAATGATCCATTTTCTACTACATCATACACTATAAATTATGCTCTGAAAGTACTTAAGTCGAAAACAAGTACAACTGTGCCAAACCAAGAATTCTGCCTGACCAATTTCATATGAAACCCAAAAAAACATTTCTGAAATTATTTTCCACACGAAAATAACATCAAAACATAAAACTTGTAACTTTCTCTGCCGACGGTACACAATCAAGTTTATTTCGTAACTACTATTCACCCTTATTTCTGAACAATAAAAATATTCATATCGGTTCTCTGCCCCTTTTTCTACCACAGCAAATTACGTAAGAGTGAGCGAGAGGTGTATATGGCAATTTATCAAAAATTTCGCAAGGGAGCGAAGATATATTTATCTCTATTAGTGTTTTGTATCTTCATCCCTTGTTTGGAGGGTAGGTTGAAATGTATGTTGTTTTTGGTGAGATTTTTTCTATGTTAAGTGGGATGGAAGAGGGTAGTCGAATGTTTTTGGGTCGTTAAGTTTTTCGCGCTTATGGGGTGCTTATGTGGCGTCTTATAGCGTCAACGTGGGCTACATAAGGAGGCTTATGTAGCTACCACTGCGGCGCTGTATGAGGGCGCCTGTCACAGCTTATAATAATAATACCAGCCTATTCCCACCGCCGTATCTAAACGTTGACATCGTGGTGGGGCTTGCGCGCTCCGAACTCTAGATCTGTGCTGGAAGAGTTTACATTGCCGGATCCAGGTCTAGGGTGAGGAGCCAGACCAAGAGAGATACAGAAACCCGCGGGGCAGCATGTGGCGAGCTGTTGGGTAGTAGCGACCCCACCAACCGGGGGTTGTCCTTGGGTGCACTTGCATAATGCATACAGGGATAATCGTCGGTTGGTGCCTCCTTATCATTTCAAATAATAATTGTCTACGAGGCCTCTGCGAGTTGGCTTCGGCCCCTGGTACGCATTCCAAAGGTCCGGGTCCCCAGGGTCCCGAGATATGTAAAAGACATAAGAAATAATACCAGCAGCCTACTATTGTCCCACTGCAGGGCAAAGGCCTCTTCTCATACAGAGAAGGCACGACCATTGATTACCACGCCTGCTTAAGACGGGTTGACGATGTCAAACTTATATTAACTACTAGCTGTTGCCCGCGAGTTCGTCTGCGATACGGAATGAAAAGTTACTTTATATCCTTCTCCATGTCATGGTCTACCCATGTGCCAAATTTCATCTAAATCCATTCAACCGTTTTAGTGTGTAAGCGTAATAAACAAACATACAAAATATCTATGGATACGTCCAGGTTTCCTCACGTTTTCCTCGATGTTTGTCCTTCACCGATGTCAGTAATATCCAAAAAAAAAATTCAGAAGGTACCTACGTTAAATGAATTGAAAAAGTCACATGGGTACGAAAACAAAGTAATAGCGTGGGCGGGCGATGCGATGTGACGTGGTGGGTCCGGGGCTGAAATTTCACGCGGACAAAGTCGCGGGCAGTAGCTAGTCTATTCGATTAATTCCAGTTCCGTGGTACGGTAAACAGATGCATACTACATTGTTGGGGCCATAATAATATGGCCCCAACAATGTAGTATGCATCCGTTTCCTCATATTTAGCGGTAAACATGAATGGAAATGCAGGATATTTATAAAAACGTGCATCACAACTTAACAAGCCATCATACAGTGCCGCCACTGTTACTAATGTTCTTAAACTAACGTCAGGCACAGTTTCAAAAAAATGGACATTTGGAACACTATTTGAAGACTCAGAGTTGGGATCGAACTGCCTCCACCACTGCTACAAATCTTTTGTCCATCTCTTCTTATCTGTGCTTTTGTCGCTTGAAAGACTTTGATAAGGGGCCGCTAGTGGTAAATACCTTGTGCAATTGTTTTTGTGAAATGACATTTGAAATGGATTCAAAAAAACAAGATGGTGGCGTTAGTTCCGAAGTTGGCCACGCGCTAAAATAGCCTTGTAGCACCATACGTGCTTATAATACCTATCTCTCATCTCTGTCCTGTATTTGGAAAAGCACGTCTTGTGCGGTAAGACCACAGTTAAATGCTGTAGAACAGTCACACATCCCGTCAGTGGTAACACCGAAAACCGACCTTACTGCTACGACATAAAGGCGCCTTCAATGTCAAGGATTTTATTTATGTAGGTAGGTTTGCACAAGCCCTTTAACGCGTCAATCATATTTTAAAAACTAGATGAGCTCGATGTTTCCTATCTGACTACTCTAAGAAGAAAGGCCGAAACAAACTCAGAGGTCAGTCTCTTTTAAAGTCCAGACATAATCTTGGTCAAATCATATGAAGACCATGTAAATAGATGTCTGAAATGGTTACCACTGATGTGCGGTTGACTGTACAGTCACGAGCAAAAGTATGTATACACTCGGCTTTATTCAAAAGCGATTTACTCCTTTATTTTGTAATGAAATTTTATGTTGTTATGAACATCAGCATTTTCGAACCCATAGGTTTATGAAATGTGTCGTATTTCAACGTTGCATTCGTTATTTCACGAAAAAACCGCAATTGAAAGATGCCAAGTGTTGACATATTGGTGCTCGTGACTGTACCTACACATGAAATAAGATCTTGATAAGACGAAACTTACATTCTGCGTTGCATTTTGGGACATAAAATATCAATACATCTCACTGACTTATCATTTCATAATGAATACAAATAGCGGTGTAAGCAGATTGCGGGCTCTAAAAAATAAGACAAAAACTTCAGTATTTTTATTCCAGTGGTAACATTGTGACATAGATATTGTCCTTGTTATTTTCAATTAAAATATAAAAACGCTCATAAGTCTCCATGTCTATTAGATTAAATTACCAAAAGCGTTGTGCGAGTCCACTGAGAAACAAGACGCAATGCTAATTTAGTTCTACTACTCGATAACAGATGGCGCTGTTACCAGTTTTCATAACGGGACCCATGAACATGCTTGAGGGTAGTAAATCAATACACCGGGATTGTTTTTCGCGCTGAAGCAGTTGCTGAAAACACGTTCCACAACGGTTGATTACATTTTCCGTAGAAGAGACAGAATGGCAGCCACTCGGCTAGCTGGTAGAAAAATTTCGCGGGAAAATGGATACCAAATAGGTAGATATTATTATTTTGAACTAACGTGTAATATATTAGCCAATTTTGGGAAAATGCCTCGTTGTAGACAGTAGCCAACGTTGATATTGAGACTGCCCCTTCAAATATGCAACCTCACTATCGCATAAGGTTACCTACTGCCTACAGAAATGTCATAGACCTATGTTACTGCCCAATATAAAATACTGCAGTGGCCCAACCGTAGAAATGTAAAAAACAGGGCCCAACCATTACGTTGATTAGGAGTATGTAACCCACAGGGCAGTAAAGAGGCCTGTATTCTGGCAAAACACAGAATATTTACCTAGGAAAATATCCTTCTTCAGACTTGAGTCTAATAAGTAGGTATCTTGGTAGGTATACCTAAATAAATATCCTTCAAACCGTTTGGAAGTCTGAGACCCTCAAAAGTCTAATACCTATAATCTAGTCTGATACTTAGAGTCTGAAACTTGTTACTTGCCTTCAATATTTGTGTACGTTAAACCTAAGTTTCATCGACAATAAATAACTTTGTTGTTGTTGTAAAAATAACTTAAGTATGCCATTATTAGTACCTACATCGCGCAAAGTCTGAGCGGAAGTTAATGACAGTGTACAAGATAAATCGATTGATTAGCTTTCCTTACAAGTCGAACTGGCCTACGCCGACCTTGATTCAATGAATTCCTGAGATGAAATCAAGATCTACCGAAGTAGGTAGCTGACCACTTACCATATTTGGCCATGCGCTCAAACAAACAATTTCTAACTGAATACAGCATTATCAACAGTATAGTATCAGTCAGAACTTCGTAAAAATCGAACAAAAATAACGATGAGTCAAACTTTGTTCTCAATTGCGCGAAATCGGACGTTCTATTCTATTACGTTAGCCAGCTAGTGAATCAGCTGCGTGAAAAAATCAATACTGCGCGCGTTACATGAATTTATTCCGCATTTTCAATGAATTGAGGCACCATTAAGCCTTTAACGTGTGTGTTTTGAACAATATTGTCCTTAATAATAGTTGTTTAATTAAACATTAGTCATAATTTAAAGTTAACTACGCTAATTAAACAGACGAAATTAAATTAACACCGCAGTGAACGTAGCCACAGGTAATTGCTGCATTAGATCAAGAACGCACCAGATGGCGCAGTAGTACTCGTGATGTTGTTACATACCGTATGGGCGTGTGAGTGCTTGTGTAAAAAATTAAGTGTTTTGTGTTGTTTTAAGCGCTAATGGAGAACGAAAACGGTAAGAATATTTTTATATCAACCCAAACTATCATATAGGGTAATCGCAACATCGTCAACTTTACAGAAAACTCGTAGGAAACGAGAATTCTTACATCTGTCCGATCAGACGTATAACCCGACCGAGTTTGGGTCGCGTCATTATCGATGCACTTCCTACTGGTCCCGTCGTTTTCATTTCGGCAGGGTTATATTCCCGCCATCTTGTGACTTGAGCTTTCAGGATTTCGTATAAATATATCGATCGGAAGCTCTATGTAACCTAATTCCTTCGTTATTCTCGTTCTACATGAAGCATAGCGTCTGTTAAATGCTGATAATTAATTTGTTTTCCATGTAAACCTGTCCAAATTGGCGCCGCTATGCTTTGTTGACATAGAGTAACATGTAATTTTTTGTGTAAAAGTTGATGATTAGCCCGTTTTTTTTTGAGGAAGCCGTGAAAAATGCAAATTTAACGCTTGTTTGGTTTACAACTACTTTAAGACACTGCTCTAATTGCTTGTAATGGTAGTAGTTTACGTGTATTCTATCGGCCTTGCTCGAGGCGCCTACATAACCAAGAGTGACATCAGATTTCTTAAATAGATTTTACTAAAGAATTGCTTACTTTGTTTTTGGATGGTGTTACTACATTGGACGCTTCGTCTCAACTCGTTTACCTTTGAACACAACATTTGAATATCGTCACTGCTACACTAGAAGGATTTGTTGAGCTGAAATGATGATGTGTGACCGTGGATGACCTAATGTATAGCCTAACCTACCTGTTTAGTTTAGGTAGGTAGCTGTTTAGTTTTCAAGACTAATGACAATATAACTGTTTTTTTTTAATTCTCCACAGATTGTCAAATATTTTCATACTCCATTACATATTAGGCTTAGGGTACATTAATTAACTACCCAATAATCTAGATTCTAGACCTAATTTCGAGTATGACCTCACATAAGTATGGGCCAACTTGATGAAATATTTTGTAAAAAATATTCCATAGTGAGTGTATCACTATAGCTACCTACAATACAATAAACAATGATTAATATTTATTGATGAATAATTGAAAATGTTCTCATCTGTAGCTATGACTAATAATTTTGAGAAATTATTTATGCATGAATGAATTAATTCATGTTAAATTCTCAGAATTTAGATCTATATTATAGTCATAGTAATTAAAAACAACTCATTTTCAAATTAGAATTTTTGCTGAGTTTTAAAGTATGACCATTGCAAAAAAAAAATGGGTCCAAGGCTTACAATATAGTCTATGATTATTTTATCCAATAATATTACTCAGGTTTAAAATGATTTACTAACAATTATTAACTACTGGACATGACAATAATGTTGATGTGGTTTCATCAACCACAGTATGCTTGCCTAGTAAGCTATTCATTTAAAAACCACTCATTTACAGGGCCAAGTTTTTCTGGTCCAGAAAAAAAAAATATCTACGTAGCCAGCCTATCAGCCAGGATAATACAATATTGTAATTCATTATTTCATTCATAAAACAATATTTCATTTGCCCATTCAAAACATACACTTTTCCTTGTTTTATCAAATATGTATTTCACTGTTTGATTTATTGAGGTAACTGATAAATTTTTCTAGTTTTATTTCCCAAATAAGAAATAATAAAGCGGTCCGTCCATTGAAGCGGAGATTTCGTAAAACTATCAATTGATTTCTCCATAGCAGCCCACACTCCGGATTTGTGCTCGGTTTATGGCAATAAGCTCCTATTACTTGGGACTTTAAACATAACTGGCGACATGTGGGCTTACTATAGGAACACCTCTGCCTAACCCTTCAGCAAATACAGGTGTGAGTCTATGTATGTATGTGTAATCTATTAATTTTATTGGTTAATATTTGCATTTCTTCATTTTGCTTCAATGGACATGTAGTCAGTTCCCAGCATTCAATTGTTTTTATTAAAATTATATTTACTCAAAGATATTCAGAATGTTTTATTAGTATGCTCTATTGTAATATTGTGTACAGGCTCTTATCAATAATGCTATGTACACTATGTAGATTAATTAACATTAAGGGTTGGTTACACTGGTACTTCTAGTCAACCTTCAAATTAAGGCAGAGTTCATACTAAGTAAACCCTAAAATATATTACTATAGCGCCCCACTATCTTTCTTTTTTCTATTAAATTATTTTACTGTAGCCCACTGTTGGGCATGAGGCATACAACACGCAGCGACTAGTCACCGGCGACTCATTGGCGTCTACAAAATATCACATCCACACACAAATTTTGACAGTCGATTTGTCGCTGCGTGTGTACCTAAATCTTAAGTTTACATACATCATCTGCCCAGCCTTTTCCCAACTAAGTTGGGGTCGGCTTTCAATCTAACCGTATGCAGTAGACTGCATCGCGATGTCATCATCATCTTCCTGTCCTCATCGTAGGTACATCTCTAACGGCCGCTTATGTATCGCCCCTCAAAAAACTATTTCGTAGAAAGAGTAGCAATTAGTAATACAATGTAAATGAACTGTAAGCAAACGATTGTTACAATCGCCGAATTAGATCGAACAAAACAACATTGTTTTTGTAAAATACCTAATATGGCAGTTGCTCATCATCTGTCGAGCCTTTTCCCAACTAATTTGAGAATCGGCTTCCACTTTTAACCGGATGAAGCTGAATACGAGTATTTTACAAAGAGCGACTGCCTATTAGACTTCCATATTCCAGTTAGTGGGTAACACGATACCACGCGATAAGACGATCTACAAATGATAGCCGGGACCAACGACTTAACGTGCTTTCCGAGGCACGGAGGGGTCTCGATATGTAATATAATATGGTCACCCATCCACGAACGGACCGCTGCAGACGTAGTTTAACCTTCGATGGAGCCACGAACTCCTAAACCAACAAAACAACAGTGTTCTTGTAAATTACCTAAAATGGTAAAACTGTACTCATTCAATCGATGCTTCTGAACTAGGGTTGCCAACTTTTTGTTCAAGAAATAAAGTATATTATGATCAAAGTGGGAAAATAAACAGAATTTTGTAAAAAATAAACAGTAATCTATGAATGTGTATGTAGATACATAAAAAATAATGTTCCATACTCTCGCAACTTATCAATTTAGCACTAATTTTGATGGCTTCGTAAGCCTCGCCAATTCTGACTTTTAAGGCTAGCTGATCCAGCGCACCCATGCCCAGCTGAATGCACGCTGCTCTACGTAATAGATGAAACTTTTTATTTAGGTATAGCTCTCGATATCAGTGAAAATAGTATTTTATTTTAGTTGAACAGTATTATGCTGTTAGTCACTCTAAAATACTGTTTATTTTAGAGTGAATAACAGCATAATACTATACATACTTACTAGTACCTATACAGCCCTATACTGAACCACTAACCAGAAAATTCTCGTGGGCGCGACAACACAATGACGAAGCTTATCTGACGGAAATTATCAAGCTGCGAGCCACGCGCCCGATGGGATTTACCATCGGCAAAAATGACGCACATCCATACTAACTTTCATCCCCAATGTAACCCCTTTTAGGGGATGAATGTTCAAAAGTCCTTCCTTAGTGCTATCATTTTGAATAAGGAACTCTAGTGCAAAATTGAATTAATTTAAGATGAGATACATTTCCAGTTTATGACCTCGCATTGTAAAATGAGAGGTCGGCCGGCATATACTAGAAATCCATAATACTTAATACACATCGAGCCACTGTACATTTTTTTGTATAAATATTGTCTATCGCTTTTTAAATGGTCGTTAATTCAAATTCGGAACAATGATGGCCAGTATGTCAGTTTCAACACTGCATCAAATCTTCTTCGTCAAAAATGTTTGAATCTCTTGCTTTTAGTTTTAGTTCTTTATACCTCACCCTTGTTTGTACGGATGGACAGATTTCGATGAAACTTGGCAGATAGGTAGACCATGACCTGGGTTAGCACATAGGATATTTTGATATATGATTTTTATCCCGGTGCCACGTTTCCGTTGGATCAATTCCGACCTCCGTAAAGCCGAAGTACCGAGCAAGAGCTTAAGGTTGAATATGTCGTCGTGCGTAGTCACCTACGTGCCGATATAATGTCGCACGTCTGTCCCCGTCCTTATGTTTATGTAAATACATAGTGTAATAACATTGTCTGTTATAATTAAGTATGTATGTAATGTATTGGATGCGTACAGCTAATATTTACTTAATTAGTACACTCGAGGTATATTCATAGGTTTTATTGTACTAACATAGCATCACGCCTGTAATCTCTGAAGGAATCGTAGTATACTATCGCCAAAAACTATATCTGACCATTTTGAAAACAAAATCCCGTGCACATGATGACCCATCTGCGTCCGTAAGTAAAACAAAAGAGGATCCTTTTTAGGTTGACTAATAATATGCGCTGCAAGCAGGAATAGTCCTTACGGTGGTCAGATATACATTTTGGCGATAGTACCTAGGGGTAGTACACCCACTTGTCGCCAATTATGTTTAAGTCTCTCTGAAAGTATATTTTTTTAACCAAAAAAATATCTTCATCATCATCAAATTAGGCTGAAAATCGGCACTTGATGCGACATAACACAGTCCACCAAAACGCCCACTCTTCACCACATCCTGGGCAGAAGTGACTCAACAAACTGTCCAGCAACTCTTTGTGAGAAGAGCTTGTTCGGAGCTCTAATACCACCAAACTTGTTTTTGCCGCCAAACAGCGTTGCAAAGCCTCTAGCACTGAAGATGTCCATAGGCGCTGCTGGCACTTACCTACCGTCAGTTGGTAGGCCGCCTCTTTGCAATTAATAATTTATAACCCATAGACCCACTGTCCCCACTACCCACTGTCTGTAAAACCTTACGGGGACGTATGGGTCCAGAGCTCCATGGCCTTTTCTGTCGACTATTTGTGCCCGACAAATACATCGGAAGCCGTCCGAGCCGCACAATTGCTTGCGCAACCGACATCCAAAACTGTCGCCAGAGCTGAATCCCTAGTGTGTCGTACTTTAAGGATGCTCAACACCCTTCTGACTGCCAACCCAATTTTTTTTTTTTGGGTGGGAATTCATCATAATTATGACTTCTCCCGCTCTGGGCGGAGCGGGAGGGCGTGACAGACTTTTACTGACTAAAACCCACCCGTGTTCCTTCAGTGGCCTATGCCAGGGGCCACGATTTCTCTTTCGAACCACACGCGACCCTGGCATGTATCGGCCCTAGCGGACCCAGTCAGTTCGTGCTGACATCTCTTTGAGGCGCGTGTGGAACACAACGCGCCGTCGACCCGGGCCTGGTCCTTGCCGGGCGGCGAGCTGCCCATTGCTCGCCGCCCGTTGACTGCCAACCCTGAATGTGATGTTTTTGCGGATGAATGGAGTAAAATTATGCGTAGTTCTGTGAGAGAAAGCATGCAAGGGAGTGCACTGTTCGTTTTAAATTAAAATAAATAACAACAAAATTGTAAAAAAAAAATGTTTTTAAATTGGTGTTATACCGTTTTAATTAACTATAAATAAAAAAATCTGTGCAAGAAAAGTTACAAGCCAGTCAAGAGAAACATCGAGTTTTGTAAAGTTAGTCGTCTCTCACTCACACCTGTCTGTCAGTGTCTTAATAAAGTTTAAAGTGTCATATTAACGCCTGGGTACTAAGAAGTCGTTGGCTTCACTCCTACGGCTTCTAAGATTCTTGTATTTACTAGAGGTAATTTTATAAGATTGTTGTGTAAGGTTGCTCGGCGTTAGCATGCTAAGTAACTTTGTAGGGAAAGGGTGTTCCTTATAATACTCAGACTAGTACGAGGAACTCTGAATACATGAGCTTCCTAATCGCGTAACACACTTTTCAATCTCAATCTGAATCACTTTGAAGCATATTACTAATCCTTGGACGTAAACAGAACTGCGAAATGTGGGTGTACTTATAAGTAGGACAGTTCTGCCGTATTCTTCGGGAAATGCAGACGTGACGTTATGTTAATTTAATAAAAAAGAGGAATCTAAAATCTATTGGAATTTCCAAAATGTATGTAGATCTTGTTTATTTGCCAAAATATCTGAAGTGACACAATCTGTACAGATTCTTGTTCGTTGATATAAACATATCTCGATAAGAGTTCGTTGACTGCGTTGATAACGTCATCCATATTTTGTTTTATTAAAACTTGCCCTTTAAAACGATTTGCACTCTGAAAGGTTCATTAAATTAGTCTTAATTAGTACTCAACTAATTAGCCTATAATCCGTTAATCAACGGTAAATCCCAGAGACATATAAGGGTTCATTCCAATTACAGTTTTAAGTATCCGTAGGGCGAAGCATCATCATCATTTGTATTGAACGAGGGCTAATAAATTAGTTTCTTAAATTCAATCCGAAATGTTAAAATTTATAAAAAAATATGAAGAAAAAGTACAGGACATGCGACGCACGGGTTTTTTTTTTTCAATCTATAAATATTTTATCTGAATAAGGAAAAAAAAACTACATATGTAAGAAGAGAATATAGACATTATATTAGTAAAGTGGTCACCCCTGCCTATCATCATCATCATTTCAGCCGAAACACGTCCACTGCTGGACATAGGCCTCCACCAAGCACCGCCACTTTCACCGGTTCTGTGCTTCTCGCATCCAACGGGCTCCTGCGGCCATCACAAGGTGGTCGGTCCACCTTGTGGGAGGCCTTCCACCGCCCCTGCCTTTACATCTGCAATACTAGAGGCATCACAGTTGCGTTGCCATCCCGTCTCATCCATTTGCTGGTACTCACACATACCCTTCAAACAGGAACACAGCATGCTTTGCGTCATAAATTATTATGGTGGTAGTACTTCCCTGAACAAGCTTCACAAAGAGCTCAACTACTACCTCTGTCTAAGAGCTAACATAACATCACGCCTCTTCCCCGAAGGGTCAGGCAGAGGTGTACATATAGTACACCCACTTTTTGCCAGTTATCTTTAAGTCCCATGTAATAAGAGGTTAAGCTATTGCCATCATACATAATCAGCCTATAATGTTCCCACTGCTGGGACACAGGCCTCCTCTCTGTGAGAGGGAGTGGGCACTGGGCAGTAATCCACCACGCGGGCTCAGTGCGGGTTAGTAGATGTCATGTGTATTGCCGTCAACCGGGCACAGATTCCGGGCTGCTATTGAAGAATATCAGATGGAATAAACCAATTTGCTCGACCCGGGAATCGAATCCAGGAACTCATGCTCAGCAGTAGCGTTTGCGACCACTCTAGCCCAACGAACCGGTCTCTCTAAGAACTCCATCAACTACTTCAGAAAGACTTTTCATCAATTCCATTCCACAAATAATATAGGAAAGGGCGCCTGAGTCGTAACACAATTGTGTTAACATAAATAGGGCAGTCTGAAATAGCACAGGAAGTGTTTCGACATGTACCTGCTGGGAATACGTGGACGGAGCCGTCGATTTGTGTGGTGCAGCCATTTTATATGGCCTACTACTAAAGTATGAGGTTAAGTAAAGAATTTGGATGTAGAATGTATCAGCACGAACTAATTAATTATCCTCCTGCCCGAATCTGAATTTATTTGATGACAGTAGTGGTGGCCCAGTGGTAGCGGCAGCGACGAGTTGTAGGTCGTAGGTTCGAACCCAGACAGGCGCTTTACTTTGTGTAAATTATTTCATCACCACTGCAGCAGTGGTGATGAAATAATTTAATAATAAGGAAAATTAAATAATTTAATAAAAAGAAGACGCGAGGAAACCGGCATGTCCTAGAACCAAAAAATCGAAGTATGTGACATTACCAACTTGTACTAAGCCCTCCCTCTCACCGAGAGGAGGCCTGTGTCCCAGCAGTGAGAACATTATAGGCTGAATAAGCGTATGCCACAGGCTCTTTTGAATTGTCAAGGAGTCGACCAGTTAGAAAGTTGAAGCTTACTCGTTCCTCCTTCTCGTTTATTTTTGCCTATGGAGAAAAATGGACAAAATACTTCACGGTTACTCTTTAACATCTACTTTTCGTGTAAAAAATTTTGTAAATTGCCGTGAAAAAAAGGATCACCAGCAACACGCTTGCTCACTGTTGAATGTTGATAATATTTAAAAAAAAACAAAAGACAAACTAGTAATATTGGCGCGTGCCAACAAATGGGTCAAGACTAAACTGACATCGTCACGCTAAATCGATCGGTGATGTCACGCCGAATTACAGGAACGCCCAATATAATTAGGCTTACCTACTGCTTTGAAAAAATGCTCTGAATTGTGATCCAAGTATGTATAACGGGGTGTTATTTTAGTTCAATCTCTGATGAAGTCTCATTCTCACCAACTGCTGCCTCAGACTGCTTGAAAAGTGAGCTTGTTTTGAACTTTTTAGTCGGAGTCGGGTTTGTTCATTTTCAAGGTTTATTTTGACGCCCCACATGGCCATGGTCAATTCTTTTTCAAGACTACTTTTTGGTGTCTAAAATACGACAGATTTATTTTATAAAAACGAAACCTAGCCTATTACCATCGGGCGACCCAGACGAGTCGACAGACACCTTATGTATTCAAATCCATCCTGCCGTCAGAATGCTTCCAGGGTATAAAGAATCCCACATACAAATATACACATGAAAAACACTGTCTTTGCTGTCGCGCAGTCGCGTAAAAATACCCATCCAGTCATATCAGCTGCCTGCACTTTTCGTAAATGAAATTAAGTTTTGAACAAAAACAATTGCCGAAACTCGTCTTTAATTTAGGTGTGAAAACGGCACTCTTGTTTTCGGCTTAACACCCTAAAGGGTGGGTACACCCGTCATATCTAAAGACATTGCTCAAAAATACTTGCCCCTCACCACTTCTCCGTATTTTGAGGTTGTACCTCTTCCCAATTCCTGCCACACAAGTAGCTACGGGCAGTGGGCTCGCCCCTATTACTATTATAGGACTTAAACAGAACTGCCGAAACGTGGATATATAATACTCCTACACCCACAGCTCTGCATATCCCTTCGGGGAATAAAGTCGTGATGTTAAGTTAAAGTTAAAACAAGTTATTCTAATTCTAAACAGTTTTCGCTTCGCCTAGATCGGTTCGTTCCGCTTCCACAACAAGATATGATGGAAGGTCGTCGGTATCTAGTACATATTTTTACGTCTATCTATCTTAACTTAACCTTGTGCTAACAGCTGTTGTAACGTCTGTGTTTATGTAAAGGTAAATAAGATATTTGTGGTTTACATACGTCCATAAATAACAATCAACCTATAATGTTCTCACTGCTCGGACTCAAGCCTTCTCTCTGTGAGAGGGAGTGGGCCGTTAGCCACCACGCGGGCGCAGTGCGGGCTGATGGATGTCACGTCTTTGAATTGTTGGTTCTAAGACATGGCGGTTTCCTCACGATGCACATACATGACTACATACTGTGTACATATTAATGTTCTCACTCCTGGGACCCAGGCGTCCTCTCGGTGAGAGGGAGCGGCACGTAATCGACCACGCGGGGTTAGTACGTGTTGGTGATTTGACTTAATTTGTAGTATTGATAAACATTGGTTGCACAAACGGCCTCGTTGGTTTGTTGGTCGTAAGAGCTGCTGCTGAGCATGAGGTCCTGGGTTCGATTCTTAGGTCGGGCAGTGTTTTTGGGTTTATACATCTGGATTTTCTCAGTCTGTATTTGGCCGGTTGTTGACAATAGGCTTGCCCCCTATTACATGGGACTTATAACATAACTAGCGAAATGTGGATGTACTATAGGTAAACTTCTGCCTAACCCTTCGTTTAATACAGGCGTGGTGTTATGTAAATGTTAATAAACATTGGTTTTAGTAGAGCTAGACTAACGGCTTCATAAAAACAGCCTTTTACTCATGTCTATTGTATATTATGTAGTAGAGACCGAACGATTTAAAATCGAGAACATAATGTGCAGTCAACTGTAGCAAAATGCCAAATCATTTTTGGCTGCTTTTTGCCTTGCACCTTGCAGTTTTTATTCCCAGAGTTCTGCGGAAAAATAATTGGCAGTACAGATTTTACGTCTATGTTCAAGCATGTAGGATTTGTGAATGTTCTGCTAGTTATCATCTTGCCCTTATTCCAATTTATTAGGGGACGACGCAGCATGTTTTCTTCTACCCTACTTCTCTATTAGTCGTCATCTCGGTAGACACCCCCTATCTGGCCATATCATCTTCCACACAGTCCATGCATTGTTTGCTTTGGTCTTCCCCTACTCTTATAGCCATCATATTCGTTGTAAATAATTACGGTTTTTTTTTTATACTTACTATATTTTAAGTATATTTTTTTCTTATTTTTTTATACTCTACTGTGATTTATATATGTCTGTAGGTGTGTCTGTGGTATAATAAAATACTAACGCTGCGATATTTTTTTTTAAAACATCGCAGCATTATACTGAGATGCTTTTTGCCATTTTGTTTCTAAAAAAAAAAAAGAAATTATCCTCTGCAAGTGAAGAGATATTTTTCTGGACCACATACATATGCATAAAACGTCTCACCAGCAACAACATACAAATCAGTCATTCCTATTTACTCTGACCTCAAAGATCACAGAAAAAAGTTGTAAGCATGAGCTAATCATTTTATCAAACGTTGGACCAAATGTGTTGGCAGCTGGCCAAAGATGGACTCATGGCTTTAAGAGCCAGCCTGGTATGAGTCAGGATCGAAAGCACGTGAATTTGTATATTTCTTACTTCATGAGTAGCAAGATGAATGGGGGAAGTCTTAATAATAACAACAGCGAAGATAGATCTCGGATCTGTTCTGTAAAAATCTCAACGAGAAAACTGTCATGAAGTGAGCTGTCAATAGTGTCAATCCCCAGTATCAGCCGGTTTATTCCGTGTGATAATATTTTTTTTCTCTGTGTCATAATATTTTTGCCATGCCTTAAAGGCAGAATGTACAAGGTAAAACACAAATTGTAACATCTGAGGGGCAATTCTCGTGATTTCAGTGTGATCTGTCTCAATCTGTCAAAAATACCTATACCATTTTCGAAAACGGGGGTAGGTACAGATTACAGTACTTATCGGTTTCAAATGCCGCACTGCGGCATTTCTACACAATATTAGATAGGCCTGGCTCTGGAGCCTGGATCTGTCCTCTCACATGGGACTTAAACATATCTGGTGAAGTGTGGATGTACACACGTCGACACATAAAGCTATAAGTTTCCAGGCTTTTCGTACAATGAAAAGTCAGCCTAAACTGTAAATGTGTAGCTTGATATGTCGGCGTGCGTACTAAGGTGCACCTCTGCCTAACCTCTCAGGGAAACAAGCGTGATGTTATGTTATGTAGTGTTATGATAATTTATGATTGTTCTATGTACAATAGCTATGGAATTCCCTAATCTAGCGATGATTTCTTTCGACCAAATTTTTGTGAAGCACCGTAAATAAGACAGCTGTTTATTATCAAAACAATAAGAATCGTTTTTCTACTATTATAAGCTGTTATGAGTCAACATTCAACAAGGTCAAATGCATACATATGTATTTAAAACACGAACCGTATTACAATATAATTAAGGTCCTAAAAATGTTACTCCATTATCGAAGGATTTTAAACTTTACGTGTTTACTGCTAGAGTTCAAAATTGATGATAAAAGATGTTGGCTTAGTAAATGATTGTGACGAGTTCCTTGTGACTAAATATGGAGAAAAGAGGTCTTAGTTTAAATACTTATAATGACTAACACTGTCTTCTAGGGGCAAAAACGTCAAGCTAGCTAATTATTCGTCTGACAAAGACACCATCATTTCATAATCATTCTCCTGTCCTTATCCCAATTTATTTCTGGTCGGCGCAACATGTCTTTTTCTTCCATATTTCTCAATTAGCCGCCATCTCGACAGTCACCCCTTTCTAACCATATCATCATTCACACAGTCCATCCATCGTTTCTTTGTTCTTCCCCTACTCTTACCTCGCTCTCTCTCGACAAAGACAGGTCTGCAAGAAAAAAAAAACGGTAAAACATACGATAAAAGTGGAAACTTACGACTGAAGCCGAGTATACACGATTCAACATCACCGAGCGTGACTGTTCAACGAAACTGACTGCTCACTGTTCAGAAAGAGCGCAAAGTGCGCCTGAAGAAGTATTCGCTTCAAAAACAAACACATGTGATATCCACCAGCCCGTGCTGTGTTCGGGTTTCGGCCTTTAAATACTATTTATTATTAAATATTAATATTAGATAGAACTGTTCACCTATATACAATTATTAGAACCGGTCGAAGTGACGGTGCTTGGGAAGGACTATGTTCGGCAGTGGACGTCTTTCGACGGCTGATTATGATAATATACAATTATTACTTTACTAACGATTTACATTAGATACTAAATTAACGAGCCAGCCCTCTGACCACGTGAGGTGTCGAACAGTCGGCGACAAATTATTCTTAAGAAGGAAACGCGCACTCGGGCCCCTTGAGCCCAAACGGTTTACTTTTAGCTATTTATCTAGCTCAATTTTCTTAACGAAGACACCCGATTACTGCCCTAACTAGGAATTGAACTCAGACGTTCAGTCGGCTACATGCTGAGACAAATTGAGTGGGTTAAAGAAAATCAACCTTCCATTTTGCTTTGACAAACATACATTAGCTCAAGCCTTTTACTGATGGAGATAGGCAGAAATTATAGAATGTTTTGTGCTACGATCCTCCTCAAATATCTACCTACTCCTTTGTCCGTCTGGATATACAATCCATATAAATTATGCGAAAGACTGTCTGTCTGCTACCTTTTCGCGTCTTAACGGCTGAACGGATTTGAATGAATCGCACAGAGGTAGAGCATGGCCTGGGTTAGGACATAGGATATATTTTATCCCTGTAGTACATTCTTGTTTATTTACGACCTCCATGCGGGCGGGTAAAAGCCAGTTAATAAATAAAATTTTCAAGAGTGACTCCTCTCAGACAATGCACAACCTACGCCAGGAACATGAAAGTCGAAAGATATGTTACATTTTGTCAGAAACTCTTGGATTTCTGCTGTCTCCAAATGGCGTTAGTTTATTAATACATTCCCTATCCATTTAGCCCGTAATGTCCCACTGCTGGGCAGAGTTCCCTTTCCCCACTCACGACGGACCAGTCCTTTCGTTAGGAGTCAAGTTCGTCCCTCAATCTTCGTCTTGGACTGCTGCGATGTCGTCAATATTTTTACCGACATACGCTGTCCAACTCCTGGGCAACTCCCTCCTTCCATTTTCGCGAGACGGTGCGTCCTCCTTCCAGTTTTGACGGAACCTATCCAGCACCCTAATTGAGTAACACACTACCAATCTCAATCTGATTCATTTTGAAAGATATCACTAATCCATTGCTTCATACGTTCGAAAAATTTGTCTGCTCAACAACGGAAATAACGTAATGAATGTTGTTGAACTGTCAAAATAATTATGATTGCTACTATTAGTGTGTTACGACATTACCCTCCGCAGCTTGGTTACAATTACAAAATCATTATTATAACAGCGTTAGTCATCATAATTTAGCATATAGAGCGCAAAGAGGAAACATTCTTATATCAGCATCCACTGCTTCCTAGTAACTATAATATGACTACACTATATGACTCATCTATATGAATCAATGGCGAAACTCTTGATAAAACCCCATAAATGTATCATAGTACCGTTAGTTGTAATATTGTAAATTGTAATACCATAATTTTACGGCTTGTTTCTATTCGAACTTCATTATGATGGCCATTTTCAAACTCAAACTCAAACTCAAATCATTTATTTCAATTAAACCATTTACAGGCACTTTTGAATTGTCAAAATTAAATAGTCGGTCAGTTAGTCAGAAAGTTGAAGCTAGTCGCCCATTCCAAAAACGTAGATCTCTATGGAGAAGAACGGGCAAGAAACTCCACGGACACTCTTTTAAATCAAGATATTATTACAAAATCCTGGGTACATGATTCTTATTGCTTCTATATGTGAGAACAATGTAAAAAAAAGAAACAATTTATAACATTAAAAATAAGCCCTGGCAGTTAAGAGATGACCAGTCTCAACCAACGGCGCCCGTTCACGAACATGACGCGTGGATCAGCACCACCTAGCTCAACCATTTTGTAGGGAACCGAATGATCCAACACACACGCCACCATCAGTGAGACATTTAAGTGAGCATGACATATTCTCAACTGCCATGCTCTTTCAAGTCAACATCAAAATATCATAAAAAACGGATCCATGGTTCTTACATTTACAAAATTTTAAAAATGCTTCTAAATTATACAAAACTATAGTTTGCAACTTTCTAACTAAAAATATAAGATAAGAAAAAAAATATATATAAAAAGTTACTACCAATCTGGAAGAGGTATTTAATAGTGAAGTATTCAAAATTAATCTTGATTGAATAAAATAAACATTAAATTCATAATGTCAGAAACACAAAAATAAAAACAAAAATAAAAAGGGGAAGCATCTCCTCCAAAATATAGAAATTGTGATCAACTAGTGAGCCCAAGTGCCTGTGGAGCAGGACCAGCATTAAGCCAAGCATTTTTATCTAGTATATACTCATCCAACTTATAATATGCTTGTCTACATAGTGTGCGTTTAATACATGTTTTAAATTTCTTCTCATTCACACACACTCTCTTTGTTTTCTTAAAAATATTATTGAACACTCTAATATAATGTTTGGCGCTTGTTTTTGTAAACCTCTAATAAAAGAATAGAATACTCTTTATTACGTCACCATATAAATTACCGACTTAAATATATAAATTTTACAAAGAGTGACACAATGGGCGGTCTTATCGCTAAGAGCCAATATTTAATTCCTATGTTGGAGTCCGAAACTGTGAGAAAAGGACAGACATTTAAAAAGCCGACGGCCAACCTGATGGAAAGTGGTTGCCGTAAGCTAAAGGCACAAGGGATTTGCCGAAGCGGCGCCGATCTTAGACACTAAGCCTTTGGCGTTGAAATATGAATGATTGTACCACCCCGAACTATCCCTTTCATAAGTAGTTCTGTTAGATATGTCATTCATTTCAATAGTCATCAATACTATATGCTATGCCAAAAGTATTCTTCGAACACCATTGATGTCATGGTACTGTTCTGTCAATGATTTCGGCTATAAATACACACCATCATCATCTGAAGTCGTCTCATAGTCATGGCCGGTGACTCATTAGGTACATTATTTGAATGACAGCAAGAAATAACACTACAGATTTGAGGAGATATCAATTCCAATGCCAGTTTAAAGAAAGAATAAATAACTTACATTTATTTAACACAGACCAAAAGGCACACAACACCTACTTTACCACCAGTAAGAAAGAAATATGTATAAAAAATGAAAACAAATAAAAAGCGGAAAGTGCGTTGTGAGAAATTAGTAGGAAAATGTGCCTCGCGGTTGCGCCAAATAGGCTCAGTTCGGCAAAAATGCCAGAGAACTAGTGTCTGACGCTGGTTTTCAACTGGACGTATGAACTTGGCTCAAAGGACTCGTGGCAAATGATAACAGCCGCACTGGTCCATAGGAGATTAAGCTAGATAAGCTTGCCGCGGTTGGTTCGTGGATGGGTGACTATCCATTACATGTCCATTACATGTCGTGTTTTCCGAGACACGGAGGGACCGTGTCTCGGAAAACACGTTTAGCCGTTGGTCCCGGCTGTCATTCGTAGGTCTTTCACAGTCGTTACGGGTAGTCAGAGGCCCGAAAGTCTGACAACCAGTGTTACCAAGGGATATCATTTTACCCAGGAACTGGGTTGTGGAGGTCAGATAGGCAATCGTTCCATGTAAAATTCTAGTATTCAGCTGCATCCGGTTAGACTGGAAGATGACCCTAATATAGTTGGAAAAACGACTAGGCAGATATATGTATAGCTAGCTTATGAACGACCTAAAGACGTATGTAAGGATCGTGAGGACGCAGCGTTCTGAAGGTTCTGTCTACCCCCAAAAATTGAAGTCGTGAGTTTATACTTCAATTATGAAATAATGTCAGAACATCGACGCATATCCTTGAGTGTTGAACTTGCTGATATCTCGAAATAGCGACGACATAATAATTTATTGTTATTGTGTTAGTACACACACAACTTAGTGCATGTTTCCAACAATATTTCTGTTATCGCTGACCTGACCTTACGCTATATATAATGACTAACATACCTACTATTACGGTAACTAAGTCGCAGCAACTTGCCGTAAAATGAGACACTATTTTAATTTCTGAATTGTTTTTATGTTTTCGTTTTTGTCAAATGTGCCTGTAATTGGTTTAGTTGAAATAAATTATTTGCGTTTGAGTTTGACCCATCGAACTTCACAAAGAGACTCATCATCACTCTCCTGCCCTTATCCCAATATATTAGTGTTCGGCGCAACATGTATTTTTCTTCCATACTTCTCTATTAGTCGCCATATTGGTAGTCCCCCCCCCTTTCTATCCATATCATCTTTCACACAGTCCACCCATCGTTTCTTTGGTCTTCCCCTAGTCTTATTGCCATTCACATTCATACTTAAAACTTTCCTCACGAAATTTTCTTCATTCCTTCGCATCACATAACAACCGATTTTCACAGAACTTTTTAGTCGCCGGTGCCACTTTCAGACTTCCTATTATGTATTCACTCGGCTTTAGAAAGAAACTGTCACACTGTTATAATACTTATAAGTGACAGAGACGACGTGATACAAAGCTGATTTTTTTCTAAAACTCGTGGCATATTAATGGCTGCGTATTGACCTATTAAAGAGCATTGTGCCAGAAACTCTAAGAGTTCAGCGTCATGGGGAAAACCACACAGTTCTGAGTGTAGGACCTTACCTTGGCCTACTGAAGGAATCATGGTGAAATAAATGGGATAGGTATGAATCAGGTTATGTAGAGCGGTGATTCTTGGAAGGTGGCTGGTTGAGGAAAGATGAGGGTTAGAGGAGTGACGTGTTATTGCCGAAGTCTATGTTCAGCAGTGGACAGCTAAATATTAATAATAATCCATACTATTAATAAAGCTGAAGAGTTTGTTTCTTGGTTTGAACGCGCTTATCTCTGAAACTACTAGTTGGATTTGAAAAAATATTTTTGCATTTGATAACGCAATTCTTGTGGGAGGCTAAATGCTACTTAACATCACGCTATGACCCACAGGTAAAGCATAATCGGCCTATAATGTTCCCACTGCTGGGACACAGGCCTCCTATCGATGAGAGAGGTAGGCCATAATCCACCACGCGGGCCCAGTGCGGGTTGGTAGATGTCACATGTCTTCGAATTTTTGGTTCTAAGACATGCCGGTTTCCTCACTATGTTTTCCTTCACCGTTTTGAGAGCAGTGCTGATGAAATAATTTACACAAAGTAAAGGGCCTGCCTGCGTTCGACCTACATCTCTGTTGGGTTGGGGCCGTTACCACCGGGCCACCAGTGCTCATCACTTACAACATAACTGGCAACATGTGGGTTTACAAAACACCTCTGCCTACCTTTTCTGGGAATACAAGCATGATGGGCTGCGTAGTTGCCCCTGCTCCTTGTGTCACTGTCTGCAAATACAATGTTTTTTCCTCAACCGAGCGTATTTAAAATTGCGCTAATATAAACGACATTGACCTACAAGTGATTCGAATGATTCGCTTGTTTTTGTTTTCACCTAACGGGATGACTGCACCGCACTGTGTCGTCATTTTCTGTTACGGAATTATTCGCTAATGTTGTTTAATTTTATTATTTTGTGGTTTTGTGGCCGAAGCAGTAAAGCTGTGACCAAGGTTCGGCCAAAGATACCAGGGTTGTACAAAAGCGCGCTGAGTTGACGATATCGTCAAAGTCGCGGGAAACACCTGGATGGGGGACGCACGGAACTGGGAAGTATGGCAGACGAAAGGGGAGGCCTGAACCCAGCAGTGGGTGATTCCGGGCTGAAATGATGATGATGATGATGATTCTATGGATATACCAGTGCTTTTTTAGCGAGTGTCTAAAGTCTTGTGTAAAGGCCTCCGTCTCAGATCCCTTTTCCACTCATTTTTGTTTCCTGTTAATACTGCCCAATTAATAATCCACGACATGGGCACAGTGCTGCACCCGAACTGCGTAACTCACACAATCTGAATCATTTTGAAGGATATTGCTTATCCATTGCTACATATATTCGAAAAATGTGTCCTCTCAACAACGTAAAGAACGCAATGAATGTTGTTGAACTGTCAAAATTAAACCCATTACTAGTGATAGTCCGTTACGCAATTACCTCGCGGTTTGGTGAATGGCACATGGCTGTGTTTTCCTGTAATAGGATTACTATACTATTTATCCCATCCATTCAGTACCTGATAAACAATATTATTTATTTATTTTCCTGACATACAAATACATATGTTTTGAACCAGTTTTCCTCGAACTGATCATGACACACGGCACGTCACGGCCATTCATAACGACGTTACGTCATTCATACAATCATGAGAGAAACGAGTTCGTATTTATAATTTACCTCAAACTTCGGTCATATTGGCACGGACTAAATCAGAAATGCTCATGCCGCCATGCCGTGGGAATATTAGCCATTTAAATGACAGCAGTGCTGCTAGAAAGTTTGTTGCGCCACTTCTTCCCTGCTAAAGCACTAGGAACAGACAGTTCCTCAAAACGCCCGCCCTTTACCACTGAAGGGTGGGCGTTTTGGGGGACTGTCTCCTGTTTCACACACACACTGGTGCACCATATCATAGTCCACGCCGAAGGCTAGTCTCCGTTGAGATTGGCCGAAATACGGCCTGGTGGACATTTGAAAAAAATGTAACTTTGACGTTCAAAAAGTGCTGACTCTCAGCCTAACTTGAATAAATGACTTGATTTTGAATAAGGGGTTAAGCCTATGGATTGCGGCAGACTCCCTCTAACAAAGACGAGGCCTGAGTCTTAGCAGTGAGAAAACTGTAGCCTGATTATGCTCCTTTGTACTTACAGTTTTTATACGTCCTGTGCATTAATTTTTTTATAAATAGGATTGACTGTCCAGAGTGTGCCGGACACACGCCAATCGGAGAACCTTATCCATACTTCCATACTAATACTAATATTATAAATACGAAAGTAACTCCGTCTACTACCTTTCCACACATTTACGACTGAACAAAAGGCCAATTCTCGTAATTAATAAAACGTTCATAATCTAGTCGCAAACTCATCTAAGCGACAATCGAATGACTCTAGCATGTCAAAAATGTAGGAAAATTAGACAGATTGAGACTGAGATCAGACTATGAACGTTCTTATAATTACGAGAATTGCCTTTGATTTGGCACACAGGTAAACCATGACCTGGGTTAAGTTCTAGGATACTTTTTATCCCTGTAGTGCGTATTCGTGTGAAAAAGCAAGTAATATTTATTATTAGTGAAACTAGCAGAGAATTTATGTGAGTAGGGTAGATTTTATCTTATAAACTATAAACAAACTTAATTCGCCCAAGATACGAGGCTGTAGAAATATTTCCTCGTAAACAAATCGCCATATTAGTCGATGTAGCGAATAAAAATGGCGAAACCAAAGCCGATGTTGTAAGCGCTTGCGCAAGTGATGTCAATGTCGAGTGGACGGTAAACGGAGACCGTGTCTGCAGTTTATAATAAGGGTTTGATAAATGCAATATATGTCCGTGGCACACCTATTGAATTTTGTGTTGTTCCATTGGTCGTCGCTACTGCCCGACCTCATCAAGTTTAAAAAAATATGATTGACGTAAAAGTGTTTGTGCAAATTTACTTACAGAAATAAAATCATTTACCGTTTCTCCTGGCCACATGGGTCAGGTGGGATGACCTACAAAAAATCGCAGGGAAGACCTGGGGCCTGAACTAAACCGCGCGAAAAGTGGTCATAGTGAATTAGGGCCCCGGATGAGACTCGCACAGACCAGGAAAGCATGGCACAATACTGAGGGGGCCTATACTCAGCCGTGGGTCGAACACGGCTGCCAATGATGATGATGAAGAGTAGAAGGATAATGATCAATTAAACATACACACCAGTTTCGACAATTGTGCATAAATACGAGCAGAAACTCGCTGTGTCGAAGATAGAACAATTGTAAGCATGATTATGTCCGTAAGAGCAATAAGCTAAATGACGGGGTAATTGACCGTGAAAATGTTAGTACACGCGGCATAAGAATCAAGCATGCAATCTAACAATCAACATTACAAGATGTTGCGTAAGCATTGTTATTAAAATAGTGCAGAACGCCGGCGCCAAACGTAGCTTAGCAAGTTGCGTGAGATAACATAACAGCACGCCTGTATCCCCCGAAGGTATCGGCAGAGGTGTACCTACTTGTAGTACACCACATTTCGCGTTTGTGTTTAAGTCCCATGTATTAAGCGGCGAGCCTATTGGCACGACAACATATAATACTTTTCAACAAATAAAAGGAAATCAACTGAATTTTACTAAAACTTTACCCTACTTCTGGGGCAGTAGGGTAAAATGGGTAAAACAATGAGCGGTGGGCAATATGTGGCGAGCGTTTGAGCATCTTTGCCATCCCAGTTTGCAAAATGCTCTCAAATGTTTAAAGATATACATACACACAACACACATACATAAAAACGCCTGTTGTTCCCCACGGCGTCAGGCAGACACTACAGAACTCCACCAGCTACGCTCCTTACATAGGTACTCCTTTTACTTCGTTTACGTTCATACATGTGAAGGCCAATTCCCGTAATTAAAAATGTACTAAATCTAGTCTCAATCTCATTTCAGCGCAATCAATGTGAAAAATGTAGGAAAATTAGACGTATTTTTGACAAATTGAGACTGAGATCAAACTGAGCGTACTTAAAATTACAATAATTGCCCCTCTGGTTATACGCGTTACGGGTCCTACTCTACTAAAGATATGTCACCATTCAAACAGGGACTTGTAGTTTGCAAGATCACTGCAAAAATGTCTGTACGTGCTTTTGCTCACCGTACATAAAGAAATTACCTTGCCGGAACACAACAGATCATTACAACTTAACTCTGCCGTAGCTACAGCGCTCAGGTCTTCGTTTGAACAATATGGCCTGGAAACGGGGGTTTCTTCGATATTATGAACTTTGTGACTATGCAGACGTGATCACAGACCACGTAGGTACGTTTATAAATTAGAGGCCTAATCAGCCTACCATATTTCCACTGCTGGGGGCCTCCTTTCTGTGAGAGTAATCCACCACGCGGATACAATGCCGCAGGGTAATTGCGCAACACACATAAAATGGCACCTGCAGTGCGATTCTGTAACCATCTCACCGTGAAAATTTAGGTGAAGTGAGCGTGGAGTGAGCTGTCATTCCAACTAATGCTAGGGATTGACGCTATTGACAGCTCCCTCTAAGCTCACTTCACTTAACTTTTCACGGTGAGATTTTTACAGAATCGATCGGCTGATCGCAATTTGTTTCATTTTGACAGTTCAGCCACGTTCATTGCGTTTTAACGTTACTGAACAGACGAACTTTTCAAACCTATGAAGCAATGAATTAGGAATATTTTTCAAAAACCTTGGAATACGATTGAAAGTGCGAGCGATTAGGGTGCATGTTAGTGGATGTCACATGCCTTTGAACTATTGGTACTAGGAAATGCTGGCCAAAGACTAATTTACATGATCCAGTTTTTCAATCCAGCGTTGGCATCCAGTGCCACTAAATCGATATATCGACCAACCAACACTGTTTAATGCATTTCAGTATCCTGTCCTGCATTGAAATAGAGCCGCTAATTGACCGATAGCCGATCTATAGCTACTGGATTCAAACGCAAGATTCAAATACCGGATCAATGTAGTCTAAGAAAAATTTAAATGAACACGTCAAAAACACCAACATTTCGTTTCGCTGCCCCACTTTTCATTTCGCAATTCGGGACATTAAAAACTCGGTGCTTAAGCCCACCTGAGAACAACTTTCTCCATGATTGCATGGGGGCCCTGCGACCTTTTGCAGGCGTAGGCAGACCGCCTACTGGCCGGATGTCTGACCTATTAGTGGAGCCTAGTAGGAGATGTTGAAGCTGTATGTGCCGTAAACCGAGAAGCGGAATTGTAATTTCTCAACCGCCATTTTCATTTTTTTGTTCTTGCTAAATTCACCTTGTGCAAGCGCGGTGCCTTCTCTGTATGAGAAGAGGTATTTCTCCTGCAATAATAGGCTGGTATTATTTTATTTTTACAGCCATTTTGATGTTCATTGATGAAGAGGGTCATTTAATTGCATGTTATATGTTAAGGGATATTTGATTTAACACTAGGTACTGCCTTCAAAACTGAAGGAAAACATCGTGAGGAAACTTAGAACCAAATGTCCTAGAACCAAAAATTGTAAGACATCTGACATCTAACAACCCGCACTGTGTCCGCGTGGTGGATGATGGCCCACCCCTCTCACTGGGAGAAGGCCTGTGTTCCAGCAGTGGGAACATTATAGGCTGTCTACTGTTTAGTACATGTAGTAAACAATCGCCAATCATGAGTTCGCTGCCATGCGTTAATATTGACAACATTCATATTCAATCATACAATTAAAATAAATATGTAACAGCTAACTAATCCATCCTCCACAAATCTAGACCACTGACCTGTGGCGGCACTAGCGCCACAGTTAAATCTGCGGCTATTTCGAGGACCATTGCTTCATGAGATATTACAGCTTCGAAGTGGGTTAGTGTGCCGTTTATGAGGTTGATAAACCCACTGTCCTGATGCAATGGGTAAGTATCGCCTGACATCATTTGGATAGTAAACTTTGTGAAATTGAAAGTACTTACTTCGAGATAGGGAGTTTTTGTTCTTTCTGGGGACGGGTGTAGCCGGAATTTGACCGAGTGCGATAGGAAATACCATATGTTAAAACAAGACGCGGATGAATTCGCGGGCAGAAGCGAGTTCGATATACGTTTCATGATACAAAGTGAGAGAAATTTGAAAGTGCTTCATAGTATGAAAACGTGTTCCAAAGTCTTTTGAGGTCATTCGCTGCTCTCATCTTTACACATCCCATACCTTCCTTAAGAATCTCTCATGCATTGAAACTTAACACATATGCCCGGATCTTTCCGTAGGCTGTGTGTCCCAATGTGTGACAATACAGATACAAGCAGTGGTAGCGACAATATTTGCCAAGACGTCAATTCCTAGTCATCATCTCCATTTTCACCCACGTACTATAAAAGGCGTTGAATATAATCTGATGACAGGTTGTTAAGCACCACCCACGGCTCACATAACTACGTTACTTATGGTCACTGCACAAATTATACGTGGGTAGATAGGCACCGCAGATATTTTACTACTTCCATTCATGCTAACCGGTCTGCATAGCATTCCACAACCATTTGATACGCTTCCGAATCGAAAACCTCAATAACATTGATATGTTATCAAAGGAGTCTTCTAATTCATCATCATCATCATCTGCCTAGCCTTTTTCCCAACTATGTTGGGGTCGGCTTCCAGTCTAACCGGATGCAGCTGAATACCAGTATTTTACATGAAGCGACTGCCTATCTGCCTATCAAAGGAGTCTTCTAATTGCCGTTCACAAATCAAAAATGTTGTCATAGGCATAATAAGCCTATAATGTCCCCATTGCTGCGATTCAATCTCTACCCCGATAGGGAGCAGGCCATAATCCACCACGTGGGGCCAGTGCGGGTTGTTCGACGTCACGTCTTCAAATTTTTGGTTCTTGGACATGCCGGTTTCCTTACAATGTTTTCCGTCACCGTTTTGAGAGCAGTGGTGATGAAATAATTTACACAAAGTAAAGGGAACCTACGACTTACAACTAGTACGTCGTGGCCATTACCGCTGGACCACCACTGCTTAAATCAAATAGAGGACAGCTATATATTATTGAGGGCAGGTACTTATTCGAAGATGTGTCATTTTCGACACGTTAGGAAGTCGAAAGAACCTTGCTAATATTTTGACAGTCGTGGTGATCAATTACTCGTAAAAAAAGAACTTATATGTCAGTTTGTCTGTTACTCAGAAGTCGATGATATTTTAATGATAAAAATTAAAGAATGCATGGTAGAAAAGTGTTATTATAAATTATGTTTATGTACTAAAAAAGCTTGTAAAAAGGAGCTAACTCTGCCAACAAACAGCTTTGTAGTTTGGCAGATGTAATGTTATTATGTCTATGAATAACGCTTTTTCATTCATTCATTTTCATTATTAGTAGCCCATATGTCTGGCTATTGGTGTAAACTCTGGAACCGGTAGCAATTGGTTCGTAGTTGCGAAGGAAATTGCTACTGCCAGAATGTGCACAATATGATTGTTATGACTCAGTAGGAGGTGCTAGTTTCAATAACAAGTGGAAAAATGAAATCGGAAATTCTCAGAGCTTTTTTTAGTTTTAGTTTCTTTAACCTGGAGAAATGTGTGTTAATTATACTCCTCAGCCTTTCATTATTATGTTCATTCTCAGTACTGGCTCTTACAATAAGTTCTTCACAAACCGTCTACAGTTTCCAAATTCACTTTTAAGAGGTCTGAACTACCCGTATTATTTTGTGTTTTTATATGGCAACTAGCTGTTGCCTGCGACTTCGTCTGTGATCAAAGATCAAAAGTAGCCTATGTCCTTACCCAGGTCATGGTCCACCCATGTGCTAAATTTCTTCCCAATCCGTTCAGCCGTTTTAGCATATTTTCGCATTTAGGTATAGTATTTAGTTAGGATTACCATGGTGTTCAATAAAGAGCATGTATTCCATTTATCTTATTTTATCTCCACACGTAACTCACTACCACCGCCATCTATCTTCCTCTACCCAAGCATGTCATTACATTATAAATAGTCGGTGTAACATATCAAACAGTAGCGTGATTGTTAGCGCGTGCCGTTGCGCCCGCGCATGCCATGCGTCGTTACTTAGTACGGTCAACAGCTTGCACATGGTAACAGTTTGACTTTTATAGCGCCTTTATAACGTAGTGTTTGGGGATAGGGGCGGTTAAAGTTTTGTTCTTATTACCTGTTGACGTACGGTTGACTGTACACCACAATTGGTTGATTGTGATCTGTGCGCGGTTCGATCGCAGGTCAAATATGGAACAGTTTTGGTTCTTTATTTAAATTCTCTGGTTAACTAGTACCGACGCATATGTTATTGAAACGTTAGAATTAATCGTTTCACTGCCCGACCCCGGGATCCAACCCAGCGGGGTAATTGCATAACACACTAGCAATGCCTTTAATTTTTACAGTTCAACAACATTAATTGCGTTATTTACGTTGTTGAGACGATGTTTTCAAATATAATATGACGAAATAAATTAGCAATTTCCTTCAAAATCTTTTGGATTGTGGTTTAAAGTGTGTTACGCAATTTGGGTGCAGGTCCATGGTCAGAAATCGTGCTTACGACCATTATTAGTCCAATAGAGGAAGACTAATACAAAAAATTACGACCAAAAATAGTTTCGCCATGATTTTAAAAATAAGTGCCATACCTACGTAAATGCTCTACAGTTCTGTTGTCACATTGATGTAGCACAACAAACAGGAGCCTGTTTAATAGCACGTGCGCCGCGGCGGCGCAGATAACCAGCGTAACGGCACGTGTCAACACTGACACGCGTCGCTCTATACATGTGTTTTTTTTAACCAGTGATTTGCTTAACATGCCTTGGTTTTAGAATAAGATCCGGTTTGACTGGAAGCCGACCCCAACATGTTGAGAAATGGCTAGACAGATGATGATGTCTGGGTTGTAAAAGAGTGCTTTTGCTGGTGTTAAAGAAACTTAGGGTTTGCCTGGATACCTGTTTGGCTTGAGAAAATAAATCTTAACTCTTTTGTCTAAAATTAATATGAAACTAATTATTTTTCTCCTGATGATTTATTCCATTCTAATACCAAAAACTAATACCACTGGTATTTGATTCAACTCTTATTTTTTTTCTATTCCGAACGGATACCACTTTTTAAATAATTTAATTTAATGTACGAACGAATACCAACAACTTGAATTTGGTACAGTCAGCGCAGTCAAACCTAATCAAAGTAAATTTGTTTTTCAATATTTTTATGTAATCGTAATATAATGCTTAAAACTTTCCAAATTCACTTCACTCCAATATTTTTACAAAGGTTAGCATAGGTAAGAGTAGTTTTAGTGAATCATCTTGCTACTTTTTTTACCTGCGAGAAAGGGTGAGTTTGCTCTATTGTTCCAAAATTCGATGCAATGAACGCCATTACAATTGTTTTTCCGTCAGTTGTGATTAAAGGATGCTACTTTCATTATTCCAAAAATGTATGGAAAAAAGCAAAACAGTTGGATCTGACAAAAGATGCTATCACCCAAAGACATGTAAGACTTTCAGCTTTACTGCCTTTACTTCCTCGTAAATTCATATCAGAAGGATGGTGCTACATAATGGAAGACTGTCCTGATACTGACGCCATTCAAACATTTAATGACTACATGGTGTCACAATGGCTAGAGAACGAGAGTTTTGTAGACATTTGGTGCGTTCATGGTGAACGCCATCGAACCACAAATGCCGTAGAATCTTGGCATAAGAAATTAAACTCGGCTGTGCCAAAGAATGCTAATTTATATCAGCTTCTGAACGTGCTGAAAGAGGACGCAGATTTACAAACAGTGGTTGTTACTCAATATAAATCAAACGCACCCCCGCAAAACGATGTGCACAGACAACTATTATGAAAAATTCGTGGATCACATACGTAACTGACCAACTCCTCAAAAACAAAATCTCCGTAGGTCACTGCTTAGAAAAATTAAGGGTTTAGCTACTAATTGTTGAAATATAAGAAATTATTTACACGTCATTTAGCTGATTATACTAATAGTTGATTTTCTGTGATATTTTATAATTCTTAGATTATAAGTGAATTATTCATATATGACGTTTTTGCAAAAAAAAATTGCTGATTCATTGCTATATAGGTGAAGAATGACTGATTTGATTAAACAAAAAGTTGATTTTCTGTGAAATTTTACAATTGTTAGGTAAGGTTAGAATTCATTGCAAAAAAAATTGCTGATTCATTGCTATGTAAGTGATGAATGACTGATTTGATTATACAAAAAGTTGATTTTCTGTGATATTTTATAATTGTTAGATTTGAAGTGAATTTTTCATATTAGATATTATTGCAAAAAAAAAAAATGCTGATTCATTGCTATGTAGGTGATGAATGACTGATTAGATTATACAAAAAGTTGATTTTCTGTGATATTTTACAATTGTTAGATAAAAAGTGATTTATTTTTGTTAAAAATTTACCTGACATAGTTGTTATGAGATAGGTAGACGTGAATAATTACGTACCTATCTAATAATAACTATGTCAGATAAATTTCAATATAAATTAAGAGTTTATTTTTTGAGATATTTTGTAATTTTTAGATTGTAAGTAAATTCTTCCTGTTTGATGTTTTTGCAAAAAAAAATATTATACAGGTATAGAGAGGAACTAAAATTATATTAAAGTTGATTATTTAAGTGATATTTTATCATTGAACAAGACGTTTGCTAACAAAATTTGATTTTTTTGGAGTTATCTGTTTTTTTTTCAATTAAAGGTCTTATATTTACATACAAAGCATTTTTACTGACTGTACCTTATATCTTTGAACTTGTTTTGGTATTAGTTTAAACAATGGTATCGGTTCGGAATAGAAAAAAAATATGAGTTGAAACAAATACCAGTGGTATTAGTTTTTGGTATTAGAATGGAATAAATCCTCCTGATCACATCTTCATCAATATCTCTTCCGATTGTTAAGCATTCAAAAATCAAATCATTTATTTCAAATAGGCACTTATAAAAGTAATCCTCAAAATTCGCAAAAAAATAAAATTATATCTAGTTGCGCCTTCCAAAAGGTAGTTTCGTGTAGAGAAAAATGGTTACTCTTTTAAAATGTTTTGTATACTTACATTAATTATAATAACTGACCTGGCCAAATTCATACTGCCTCGGTATCAATACATATTCTGTTACAAAATACAGACTCAGATCGGGGTTCTCACTCTGCTCTATGCTATGTGATTATGTCTTGCACCTTAGACTTTATACTACAATTAATTCACTTCTAATTTCTGCCTACCCTCTTCTCCTTTCATATCTACTTGTACACCAAAACATTGTGCGATAAATGAGACGTGCACATTAAACACGTCACCAGTTCATATAATAACTAACCGCTATGTGCTTATGTCATGATTGACCTATTTACCGCTCACCGCCGAGTAGGTGCCGACTTGCCCTCAATTCAACTACTTGTATGCCCTATAAATCTCACCTGTCACTGCCATTTTCTTTGTAATGAAACGTGAGCGTCAAAATGGCGGTATCAAGTCTCCAATTTAAAATATATCACATTAAAATGTTTGTACTACATATGTACTAATTGTACCCTTAAGAAGACATTTGTACCTCTAAAGGTAAAGGAAGTATGTCAAGAGATCCCTGGTCCCGCCACTTTGACATCAAAGTGGCGGTACTTTCTGGAAGCGCTACTCAGAGGCAGGTAATTCACACCCGAAGACTTAGTACTACATATGTACAGGTATATACTCAATTTTCAATACAATTGTAAGTGCAAAACTCAAGTTATGTGATTAAAACACTGGTCCCGCCAATTTGATGATTCATGTTATCGCTGAATTCATATGAAAACCGTTAGAGCTCGTGGAAAATCAAATGTGGAAACTTAGTACGTCCTAAGTACATGAAAGTGTGTAATTTTCATGTCCATGACCTAAGTACATCAAAAGTTATCTATCATTCATCGTTATCTTTGAAATGGACACATCTATGCAGAAATGAAACAAGCCAAAATGTTTTTGATAAAATAATTGTATTTATACATATGTATATTGATCCAACTATGTGCAATTAATTTCTTACATCGGACTTCACACTTTTATTTAATTTTTTTTTTTATTGTTTGTTTTATCCGATGTATTGTGTCTTTTAGTTTGTGCCAAATAAATGTATTTTCTTTCTTTCTTTCTTTCAATAATTATAACTTGTATTTGTTCAGATTTTACAGGAAATCTATCATCATCGTAGTCACTACTTTCATCATGTTCTATTTCCTTATCGTTATTATCGCTATCCGTTAAAGATTCAGTTAAATAAAAAATAAAAAATTGCGTTTTACCGACAGGTATAAACATTTCGGGGTCATTTTAAAATTTGGTTGTCTACTAATATCAGTAAACACTACGTCATTCGATGATGGTATTCCGTGAATAAAAGATGATTTGTTATTTTCAAATACCTTTTTTTGGTCTTCCAACAGCACTATGTATACTTTTCCTTCCTGTTTGTATTTTTCTCTTCATTGTTAATCCTTCGCATAGCTAACAAAATATACTATTTACGTCGCTCACGTTAATACGGATATTAAAATAGGCAATATTACAACAATTAACTGTTGTTATCAAACGCATTCACATACATAATGACAACACGGTTCCGCCGCAAAAACAGTATGGTTGAAACGCAATCGACTACCTACCCCCAAGTTCTATTATATTTTCTCATAACTTATAGAAACGGTTATGAGTTAATTATCTCGTCAAATACAAACTACGTAACTAGGGTTCCCACTGATCAAAATATATCAGAATTATTAAGATTGCTTGTTTCATTTCTGCATAGACGTGTCTATTTCAAAGATAAATGATACGATTAAACGATGAATGATAGATAACTTTTGATTTACTTAGGTTATGATTATGAAAATTACACACTTTCATGTACTTAGGACGTACTAAATTTCCACATTTGATTTTGCACGAGCTCTAACGATTTTCATATGAATTCAGCGATAACATGAATCATCAAATTGGCGGGACCAGTGTTTTAATCACATAACTTGAATTTGGCACTTACAATTGTATTGAAAATTGAGTATATACCCGTACATATGTAGTACTAAGTCTTCGGGTGTGAATTACCTACCTCTGAGTAGCGCTTCCAGAAGGTACCGCCACTTTGATGTCAAAGTGGCGGGACCAGGGATGTCTTGACATACTTCCTTTACCTTTAGAGGTACAAATGTCTTCTTAAGGGTACAATTAGTACATATGTAGTACAAACATTTTAATGTGATACATTTTAAATTGGAGACTTGATACCGCCATTTTGACGCTCACAATGAAACGGGACAAAAGATATTGTGCTTTATGACTTACGATATATAGATTTCTATAAGGACAGTTTACTAAACGCTTGTGGTGCTTAGAAAAATTTTTGGCCTTTGCCGAAAAAAGAAATGCGACATTTTTCCCAAAAATTCAGATAGGCTATCGCTCCATGTAAAATAGTGGTGTTCAGCTGCATCTGGTTACACTAGAAGCCGACCCCAACATAGTTAGGAAAAGACTAGGCAGGTGAATTGATGATGATGACTCCTCAAAAATTGCCCTAAATTCTTGTTTATGAGGTCATTTTACTAGTAGTTCTGACAAAAATGTAATAGAGTTATAACAATTGTAAAGACACAATATACAAATCTCCGGGTATATGTATGTTCCCTTGCATCAACGAGGTCCTGAAAAATCACATAATCCCTACACAAAACCAAGTGGATTAGCTAAACACGCAGAACAAGGGAAGAGAACAAATTGTATCATATTTCACTCTTATCTCCTCTTATATTTAATGCCAAATATATATTTCCATAATGTGTGTGAAATTTTCGCGAGTTAAAGGACGAATTCCCGGGCTGTGGCCGGGCTCAGGTTATGTAAGAGGCTCCATGGAGGCGGCAGACAACTGCCAGACGGCGCCGGCCCGACTGGCGCCAAGAGAAAGACAGACGCGCACTTTATTCCCCCTCTCGCTCCCCCACAGACTTTTGGCGCCCAACACGGGGCCGTTACTGAATAACTTCTTAGGGGGGGAAAACTGTTTTTATAGCATTTTGATTTGTTTAAATTTATTGCATTGTTATTTTTTTTTGGATTGCAGAAAATTTACGGAGATAAATTTGATGTAGTTTTCGTTTCGGTTTTTTTTTTAATTTATTGGTTTGGGGAGGGGTGTTATCTTTCGGAGGGAAAACTATTTAGATGGATGTAAAGATAACTGGGGGATAAGATTGCGGAAACTTCTAGCTTGTTCTATTCAAAGAAGTAATACCAGTATTCACATGCGTCTCATGTATTCTTACCCCTATTTTACATTGTCATAAAATCGTCAAAGTAAAATGTTCATTGAATAAAAAGTCTTAGTAGGTACATAAGCTACTGTTTCAAACACTGGACGTGCACATAAGCCTTGAAATAAATGAGATTACAGCTCGCTTGCCAACAAACCTTCCCCTAGCAACAGAGATTAGGAAACGTCAATGACTGGCAACGTATAGTTGCCAAACTATTGTTTATTAGTAGTACTTGTTTCTTTTTATTTTCTCGTATTTATGTCATCGTATTATTTATGGTTTCACTAAGTTGAGTATGGCTTTTGTTAATCTCTAAGTTATTGGGTACTTTGTCTTGATATCCGAGAGGGATGTTTTCTTTCTTCGACAAACTGCGATGATTATTCATCTTCCTTCTACCCTTATCAAGGTCCATACTACGTTCCGCTTCTTAATTCGTGATTGGTATTCAAGGATCTTTCTTCTTCGGCGAATGGTCCATTGTCACTGCTGGTTTCTTTGGCAATGGACCAGAATAGGCTATAGTGAATTGATTAAGATATCTTTTGATTAATACTGCACCCTAACTGCGTAACACACTATCAATCACAATCTGAATCATTTTGAAGGATTTTGCTAATCCATTGCTTCATATGCTCGAAAAAAGAATCTGGTTAACAACGTAAATACATGAATGTTGTTGAACTGTCAAAATGAAAACCATTCCTACTGTTAATATTTGGAGTGGTTCACGTTTGATGGCAATAGGCTCCCGGATTCATGTGATGTTAACATTACTACCAAAATGTGGGTACACTTCTCACCACCTCTACCCATCCCGGGGAGGTTATGTGTGTTCTACTCAGTGCCCCATGCTTAGACTAGAAACCTACTTGATAGAAGCCTAAAAGTTTATGTTGATGATTTTGTTCCTGTATGCTAAATTCTAAGATAGACTAAGATGTCATTAGTTACCATGGTATTTATATACTAACAATGTTCTCCTTCTTCCTCAGGTAAACAGACTGCAATGTGAAGAAGACTTTAGTTAACCACGCCAAACGAGTGCCTTACAAACGACTAAGTGCCTATTTTATAAATAGTAACGTTTAGCTACGAACGATACGAAGTGACGATACGCGAATCATTGGTGAGTACCTGCATATATTTCTAATTACATAAATTAGCACGTATTTTCTAAAGGCACGGGTTCTTTTGACCAGCTGTGGGAAAATATGTGAAAAAAAATTATTTTAGTGTCTTTTGTCTTTTTCATTTCCATAAAGATTTGGAAAACTTGTCTATTATCAGTTGGTACAACGTCGAACAAAGTGTTTAATATTGTAGGTAAAAATTAGTAAGCTTTCATTTGTATTTGTATGTTGGATTTTATGGAAAGTATCATGTATCTGCATTTATGTAACAATCAATCTATCTAGCTTATAAGTAAAATCTGGTTTGTTACTGCATTTTCTCCTTCTATGTTAGTGCATGCCGTGGCAGCCTTTAATTAAGGCTATAAAATGTAAAAAAATATGGAATTTTTGTTGGTTGTCCTTAAATAAATAAATAAAATACTTATCCATATTCCTTCCATCGGTGTTGATTCTGGGCTACTTGCCCAAGTAATTGTCCGACTATCTGCTTCTTTAAATATACAATTCACAAAATTCAACGCTTAATCAAATAATTCAAACTTAGACACAGGTAGACACCTTTTACTTTTACTCATGCGCAAATGTATGAAGATAACTTCATACTGTGCATGAGTAAAAACTTATTCTCTCTCTTAGATAGAACTCTTGGTGAAAGAGCTCGTCCTGAGAACTTCTACCTTCATACCTATTTCTGCTTCCAAGCAGTGTTTCAGTGCTTGGAACACATCTGAATTCCTCTGGTATTGCAGTTGCCCATAGACGACGAGTCGATCACATACGTAAAAAAAACTTTTGAAATCAAGGTTTAAGACGAATTTAAAAGCGTAGCCAATAAAGCGGTTACACGCGATGCCAATAAAGTTTATCGCTTCAAGTGGATCGTTGTATTTAAGAGCCACCACGTGGCGTTCCCACGGGGCTTTATCGAAATGACGTATTGAATTTAATATATATAATATCCTTTGTAGCATAATCAGCCTATAATGTTCCCACTGCACACAGAGGCCTCCTCTCTGGGAGAAAGAGTGGGCCATAATCCACCACACGGGCCCAGTGCAAGTTGGGAGGTGTCACATGTCTTCAAATTGTTGGTTCTAGGTTCTAGTAGGTACATGCCGTTTTCCTCACGATGTTTTCCTTCACCGTTCTGAGAGCAGTGGTGATGAAATAATTTACGCTAAGTAAAGTGCCTGCATGGGTTTGAACACACGACCTGCAACTCGATAGTCGCGGCCAATACCACTGGGCCACAACTGCTCAGTCTTTCTCAGTAATTCACACAATAAACAGTTTTTATCTCCTAGTCCTAGCTAGTAGGATCTAGCTGACCCTACTGACGTTGTCCTATCCTTTCAAAGTTTATTCTATTCGGGAAACTTACAGCCAATTTAAAAAGTTTTCTTAAACAATATGCATTTGAAGGCCATTTACAAGTTTCCACTGATAAACACTTGAAACAAAAAAGAAAAAGTTCTTTAAAAAATCCCATAGACAAAAGGAAGTTCAGTTTTACCCGATTTAATTGTTTTTCCGGGAAACATTTACAATTTTTTCTTTGCATAAAAACCTAATTCGGACTATTACGAACACTTTAAAACAAAAACTTTGCCAACTCGGTCCTGCCTTTCTCATTTAATTTTTATTTAAATATAGAAAAGATTCATTCTCAGCAGGTCTCCGCGTCTATAATAATGATTAATTCTTTGAAGCTGTGTCTATATAAATCTTATTGGTTGCTTTAAAAGCACGGAAGCAGTTCCTTTGTCTTACTCTTAACGTCAAAGAAAACTCCCAAATATTATTCAAAACGTCCCGAACCGAAAAATATATCTCCATTTATTTTCCCAAAAAACGTTCAAGCAGTATTATTTTCATGTTCGAGACAGACCCTCACTTTAAACCCAAATGTATTTTGTACGCAGCACAGCAGGAGACACGTCACTCTTAAGTGCCTTCGATTTACGGAACGTATCGACGGAATTTGGTAAAACAAAATACTGGTAAAGAAAGGCATTTTGAAAAAACAAAGGGTCTGAAGACTGCCCGCATAATCAACCCCCAATCCAAGATATTCAGGGATCAAACGAGTCTATCCAAGTCACTAGAAAATGTATAAAAGTAAAATAAATCCACTTTCTGTAAAGTGTTTTAATAAAAAAAATATAGAATTAATTTCAAATCTGCACCCTAATTGCGTAACACACTATCAATCACAATCCGAATCATTTTAGGATATTGCTAATCGATAGCTTCATAAATGTTCGAAAAAGTTGTCTGTTCAACAACTTGGACACAATGAATGTTGTTGGACTGTCAAAATGAAAGGCATTCCAACTGTTAGTGTGTTGCGCCACTACCCCGCTGATCTTGTGTTAACTTTGGTCCTAGTTTAATTCCTGACAACTTAATATGTAAGTATAATTACAATAAAGCCTGGTTTCTCAGGTCCCTCTATAGCTATTGGCTCAACAAAGTCATCTATATATGCGAATTTCTTCGTCCACTGAGTTTTCTGAAACGCAATGTCTCAAGGTCCAACCATTAGCACTATCAAGTTGATAATCTCCGTTTTATGACATTCTTACATAAGCCGGCCTATTCCGTAAAAATCTCCCCGTGAAAACTTATATAAAGTGAGCTGTCATGCCACCTGATGCTAGCTGGGGAGTGACACTATTAACCACTCACTTCACGCGATGAGATTTTTACAGAATAGACTGGTAGAAAGTTCTGCATAAGGCACCCTTCAATTATAACCACGATATTACCCATTTCAACCTCACTCAATTCCGTTTACCCCTTCTCCTCGAGTGTCTACATAATCATCAGCATAAACACTCACGGCCTACCTAGAATATGAACCGCAAAGTGTTCACTCATAAGTACTCATACGCAACTCTGGCAAATCATAATTGATTCGTGTGATACAGCTGATGTCACAATATTTACTTTGATAATGGGTTGGGAAGAGGAAAATTGATCTCGCTAATAAGTAGGCAATGGCGAGAATGAAGATGGTAGGGTTATTTTTGACAGTAACAATAATAGATGTTGATGTTGATAAAAAAAAAACAATCTGCGGAGCCTTTTCCCAACTATGTTGAACTATGAGCCGAATACCAGTATTTTATATGGGGTGACTGCCTATCTGACCTCCACAACCCAGCCCAACCCAACTACCAGATAACACGACACCCCTCGGTAAGACTGGTTGTCCGACTTTTGGGCTTCTGACTACCCGTAAGGACTGTCCAAACGAATGACAGCCGGCACCAACGGCTTGACGTGCTTTTCGGCACACGGATGATGTTGTATCAATAGGAGTTTTAGAAATCTTTAGGATTTTCCCAGGAGCAGCCCGAACATTAGCTCGTCCCCTATCTGTATCCCTATATTCCCTATTACACGAGACTTCTGGAAAAATGTAGGTGCATAAAACACCTCTGTCTACCCATTTGGAGAATATAGGCGTCATGTTATGTAATATGAAAATCCTAAGAATCTTTGAATAAGAATAGTACAGTATAATTCTCTATTTGTAGCCATTCATGTCGTAAGTAAGGATAAATTGCGACTTTTCTGTAGGTGGTAGTCTAAGATAAGTGTGCTTACAACGTCATACAAGAATAATCTGCTTATAGACGCTTTATGTAACTCGACGAAGACAGTGTAGCAGTCAAATAAAAAGAAAGGAAAGATAACTACTTTAAAAATGGCTAATAATATAAGTATAATCAGCCTATAATGTTCCCACTGCTGGGACACAGGTCTCCTCTCTGTGAAGGCCGTAATCCACCACGCGAGCCCAGTGCGGGTTGGTAGATGTCATGTCTTCGAATTTTTGGTTCTAGGATATGCCAGTTTCCTCGCGATGTTTTCTTTCACCGTTTTGAGAGCAGTGGTAATGATAATTTACACAAAATAAAGCGCCTGTCTGGGTTCAAACCTAAGACCTACTATTCGTAAGTCGCGGCCGTTACCACTGGGCCACCACTGCTCTTTTTAAAACTGGCTAATAATTCGTTAAAAAGCATTCATACGGCTAATTCCACTAATAAGAAAAATAATCGCAAATCTCTAGACCGGGAAACCTCGTAAACTCGATGTCGTTGAAATCTTTCCAAAGGAAATAATGAACGGCGGCTGACCGTAAAGGGAAAAGCCGTACTCAGACATATGTTATTCGCTTTTGATGCGATTAAAGTGAATTTACTTTTAAAATACCCAGCACATAAACGCTAGTATAAAAAATATCTAATTATGAGATCGTTTGGTTTTCTATGTGTGCTTTATCATACATCAAACTAGCAGTGACTCCCATTGTTATTCCAACTAATGCAATTACCATAGATATAAACAATATCTATAACGACATCAATATCTCAATTCGCAACATCAACAGCGTCATGCACATCGATGTCGCCGGCGTCTCAACCCTTCACGTCGGCGCCCATTACTTCTGTTTCACCGCACACTGCACTCCGCTACGTAAATATTCATAATTGTCCTCTATAACAACACTCTTTGGGGTAACATCTCGGCTCACTAACTACATAGTTCATTGAACTGTTTAAAATCTTCTGCGTTTGAAAATAAGGGTGATATTTGCGTGGAAGGTGGTGTATTTTCAAATTTCCTGTCAATCAGCAGCCTTTTGTCGAGCAAAGTGGCCACAGGTGCATTGTTAGCCCAACCCTCTTTATAATTCTTTTATTGTACAATTGAGTCGGTTTTTTGCAAATTTCGACCATCGTCGAGGGAGATATTAATGGCTAGTAAAAAGTTTTATTGGTAACAACATGAGCACTAAATCTTGTAGTGACATGATAAGGGGATTAATAACTTTGGCGTCCCCAAAAAGCATCCCATGGAAGTCTTTGCCCCGATACGAATCAATAAACAAAATCACGAGCTCCGGAAATCCGAGCGGAGTCCGAGATGCATTTCCATCTTTCATCGTCTTTTCACCCTCCGAATATCATCCCTAAAGTTCGTTCCCCCATCTCTATGTTCTGCGCGGGTGCGTGAGGGACGGGAGATTCGCAGGGCGCGTGCGCGGATCAACCCCTCATGAGCTTCGGAGAACGTTGATAGTGGCAAGCGCGAGATCCTGGCGCGATGCCGGGGTCGCGGTACATTCCTCCGTGGACCGTCCGCGGAGGCGGAGGTCCCGCTCTCTCACCCTCGGCATCCAACCTTGCACAACTGCACAACACTTCTCCAGTGTTAGGTGCAACGCAGGGAGCCACACTAGGCCCTGACTTAGAACATTTCAACTCAATCTCCCTCTATTCTCCATACTCCATTTAAATAAATTCTCCAAGTCTTCTAAAGCCAAGATTAACAATACAAGCAAGCGGGGTGTGAGAGAGCGAGAAGGCAAAGTATTTCTCTAAAGTGGGAACGAGACGACGAGATGGTACGCCGCTCCCGATCGAGGTAAGCACCACTTGTATGGGGCCACGTGTTCCAACTTTTAGTTTTCAGTTTCAGGTGGTTGGAACTCGCCGGTGGCCGTTGTTTCGTCAAAAACTATTGTTTGGCTTTTGAATTCATTTCACAGATTTCCTGCTGGTAGCACGTTCGTAATATGTTCTATTGATTATGTTGTGTGTTGCTTTGTTAATGTTTATCCAATTGGTTTCTATTTGGTGTCCTATTTAGCGCGGGGTTTATTGTATTATTTGGGGTACTTCGTCAGTAATTCCGAATTCCTTCGCTATTTGTGCCCTTTTAACTGTTTAGTCAGGCTTCGTAATGTTTCCATGTTTTGTATATTACAGACATTATGATTATCTACAGTTTGGTAGATTTCCTTTCAAGTTTCATTAAATCTTTAATAAACCTATATTACACGGCTGCAACATTTTATAAAATAAAGCAGTCTATCCACATATACCAAGCTTTAATTGTATTGCTTTGTATTTCCTTAGTATCGCAGGGTTACTATGCATTTCGATAGTTTTTACTCCATTATAATTCCTTGCCCCTAAAACATCAATTTTGCCCATTTTATCTTATTCAAAATCAGTAAAATCACTTGTCCCATCGTTTCATAACTCAATAATTCGTATCTTTTCATTAAAACCACATATTTCACTATATCAGCTCCCTTCAAGCCGCGTATAATTATCGCCTGCATCCTCTGTGATTACATCTCGTTAGTTCTCTTCAAGGTTCTCACCGATTCGTTTGTATGCCTTCCAATTAACTAGAATTTCCTTCATCTGTTTGGATGTGCATTAAATTTTACGCCTTTGAATCAGTATGTTTGCTTATCCCGGTTTATCCGGTATTGAATACAGTTTCTTTTCCGCCACAGATATCTTGTACCTCATTGAACATTTTCCGAGTAACTCCTACACACATTTTTCTGTCTTTTACAGGGTTGTGTTATCGGAAAATAAATTTGTTGTTCTATTTCTTATTCTTATTCATTGAATGGAAGCTAGTTCCATTCATAAATTCTACAATCGTTACAACAGTAGCTCTTGACATTTAAAATTCGCAATCTTATCTTAATTCTTACCTATGTAAATAGTAAGTATACTTTAGTAGACGAAAGTCGAGTTTTTCGTATACCTGCAATACTTTGTTATGTAAGTTAGATAACGTTTCGTCCGATTTCAATGTCAATATCTACTATTTTTGCACTTTTACGATTAAACTAATCTACTTCGTTCTCGTTACTATCTTTATCAAAACCCCGATTACCGTTGCGTAGTCCCCTAGCTATCTTATCGGTATAATTCTCTAATCAGACAAACTTCACGTGTACTGGAATAGTATCGTCATTCATTAGTTGTTCGCAAGGATCGTTAGAGTCAATTTCGTCTCCACGGGGGTCACCTCCTATGGAGATGATTGGCTTGTCTCCTATCCTACCTTCTTCGATTAAGGGGTGATGAATGAATGGGAATTAGTCTCACTTGTTTAAGGATAATCGGGGATTATTTAAAGAGATGTTTTTGTTAGTGTTCAGTTTTGGTATTTGAATTTCCTTTCGTGATTTCTTTTGTAAAGATAAATTACTTTCAATAGAATGATACCATTATCGGTAGTTTTACTCGTAGTTATTCATTTCTATTTCACAGAGTTGATTTCAGTGGTGACTGCAATTTTAGATGTTGGTTTATTGATTCTTTCAAGCCTTTAAATAGTAGTAAAAAAGGATTCTTCCTTAGTCAGAGAAAAGTCCAGCGATTTGATCACATGTAATGACATCAAACAATTTGACCAATCATCCCCTAAATATATTGAAATGGCAGTCCCTCCCCTATATCCGGCCACTCAATAATCCCCTAATTCGCTAATAGAAAAACAGAACTATCGGATTTCCCGCGTACGCTGTGACGACTTCCTGTGGCGACCGGAAGTTTGTTGGCGGATATGTACGGACGTTTTTATCTCTCCTTGAGATATTCTTGTTTAATCTATTCGTTATTTTTTGCTTATATATCGTTGTTATTATGATCTGTTTGATCGTAATCATTGATATTAATAGTATTGCTAATTTATAGATTTGTGGGGTATAGTACCATCTAATCCTACGTCATTAGTGCTAGCTCTATGGTCTTGTGGCTTGCCTTTATTTCTCTATCTACTGTTCCCTTATAATCCTTATATGTTCTAAAAACCAGAAGTATATGTATTAACTTTGTCCACAATGTTCGATCCGAAAATTTAACTAAGTTTGGCTTTGTCTCTTTTTTGGTATTAGTCATGTTTATATGTGTTAATTAGTGTTCTTATATCATAATGAGTTTAGTCATTATTTAACGTCTTTCTCATTACATGACGTTATCACATTCTTTTTCTATCAATCATCTACCGTTTCATCATTGATGCATAGAAACAGGTATTTCGTTAATATCTTTATAAAAATGTACCCTGTCTTAGCAAATTCTAGCTTAGTACCTAATCTTGTCAACCACGCCCAATTCGTCTCCAATTTCATCCACATCTTCCATTTCACTTAACCTAATACCTTCATCTCCATGAGTGAGTGAGACAGCCGCATCCCGGCGCCAGACACGGCGGCGCCGGAGTCTATCGATCCCACCCTTGTGGAGGGGGTACGCATGCGCGGTGCTTGTTTGTCAAGAGTTCTTCCGATTATAGATTTTCTTTATACATTATGTACTGGGGGTTTATTAGCTTTTAGTTTTATGAAAGCTTTCATTTTTACATTTAGTTCGGTTTTATCGTCGTTATGGCCTGTTTATTTGTTCTGATTGGACGGTGAGCTCATTAGATTGATATTGGTAATTAGTAAGTACGGTTTTGGTGAGGCAATATGGCAGAACCTTGATCCAGGTATGTGGAGTATTGCAAGATAGTCTGGTTTCTTGTTTTTCTAGTACTTTCCAGTTACCTTTTTAATGATTCATCAGACACCATTCGTTCTTCAAAACCTTGCCCCATCTTATTACAAAACGAGTTCTAACTTTAGAGACCTTCAAGTCAGTTACTGTATTTTTGACTTTATTCCGACAAGCCTAAAGTTCTTAATACAAAATTGACAACTTAAACTCGGGTTGACGTTAGTCACTTTTTTTGTAATAAGAACTTTAACGTTGTCGGATTAAAGTTCGAAATTTAAAAATGGTTCGATGGTTTAAACGTAGGTTTAAACCATCGAACCATTTTTAAATAAAGCTAAAGATAAAATTTGTTCTGTAGATTAAAGATTTAAATATGTTATGAATTTGAATTCAAAGAATAGTTTAGGAACTATGTATTCAATATACGGTATCTTTCCTGCCTTCATTGTCGTAGTCATACTTTTCTTCACCAGTGTGTATGCATATGCATACCCTAAGAAAAGCGCCCCTATACAAAAAAAAACCTAAATAAAGTTTTGCTATTACCCCTCATATCGGATTAATAGTTCCACCCATTGTCTCCCAAACAAAAAGAAACCATGACGTCACTTATTCGGTAACATTATACCATAATAGTGTCGATATTCCCATTGTGTGGAGACACTATGGTCAGTGACGTGGTGTCACACTCCCTTTGTGTCTATGTATTGTTTGCTAGTATTGATTCTGAGGTGTACTTCTGTTGTTGTTGCTGTAGCTTAGACATCACGGGTGAGAAAATTGAGATGTTGTTTGTGTCTGATCATAATTCATAACACACATAATCAGCCTATAATGTTCCCACTGCTGGGACACATCCCGCCTTTCTGTGAGAGGGATTGGGCCGTAATCCAACACGCGGGCCCAGTGTGGGTTGGTAGAAGTCACATGTCTTCGAATTTCTGGTTCTCGTACATGCCGGTTTCCTCACGATGTTTTCCTTCACCGTTTCCGTTTCTAATCATAATGTTAGTTTGTAGTTTGTAATTCTTCTGTTGTATCTTCTTCGTCTAAAGCTCTACTTCATCCACTGCTGATAGTCTAGGCCTTAACTAGTCCTAATTGCTCATGACGATGTTAAAACATTAGCCATTCAACAAGTTGCAACAAGCTGGCTGACTACCCACTACCCAGCAAGCAAGTGGTTGTTGGTACTTAAATGTACGTCACCGGACGTACATTTAAGTACCAGCAACCACTTGTAGAGGTTATTTTAACATCACTTTATGGTAAAGAGCTGTTGTACAAAGAAATAATAAAGTATTAAGCAACACGTCCTTTGTGTACCCGCTTCAAACCATTAAGTTCCACTTTCCGAAAGATTTTCCTCATTACCTGATTCGACGTAACAATCAAAAATATCTCTCCGTAGCCAAAAATATCAGGACCAAATTACACGTAATCATTATTATTACCATCAACCCAGTTTTATTTTCATCCCCATTCATTCATCCCGCATACCTTTCGACCAACTTTCCAATTGATTCAACCTCCGAACTTTAGACTTTACTTAGCGACAAGCTCCCGTTGCTAAGCAACCGGCGCGACGCAGCGTCGCCGCTGAAACTTCAGGCTTGACTGACTTTGAATTTGAACGTATTGTGGGGTAGTAGGAAATTATTTTGGCATCGGGTCGCGTGGATCGGGAAAGTAGGGCAGGGATTACTTGTGTTACCGAATGTTTCTGGGTGCCGGTGGTACGGTTTGAGTTATTGAGTTATAGTTTTAAATTCCTGTGTCGAATTTTTCTTTGTTTACTCCAACCCATTTCATTGTGTATTTAGTTTTATTTTTTGTGTTTGATGTTATTTTCTAGAAATGAGAATTAGGTAGATGCGATTGGAAGTGATCAGATTCTAAATTGGAGTTATTATAGTATTTAAAATAGTTATTGTGCTTGGTTTCGTTCGACGTTTACCTGACTTCGGCGAAGCCTGAAAAATGAAACAGGTAGGTAACGTTTACAATTAGTATGACCAATAAAGTACGTCGTCATTAATCATTAGTTTCATAACAAAATATCACGCCTGTTCCCCCGAAGGGTTGGGTAGAGGTGTACCAATAGTACACCCACATTTCGCCAGTTATGTTAAAGTCCCGTGTAATAGGGGGCGAGTCTATTGCCATCAATTGGGCCCAAATCCAGACTCCGGGCTGCTACTGACAAATTCCAGATAACAAAGCCCAATGACAGTGCACGAACCCGGGAACTCATGCTCAGCAGTAGCGCTTGCCACCACTAGACCAAGGAATTTGTTATCATTAATTTACAAATGATCTCATCAATACCATAGACACGCTACTAACGCCAGTCGACGCGTTAAATCAAGATGTCCACATCTATCAGCTTCGATGGAAATATTCGCGAAGCCATTGATCCGTGAACAATGTGTACCGACATGCTTTGAACTCTATGAATATTTTGATAAGGCGTCGCGTTTATATTCACCCTCACTTGTTTATGTTTTCAATTTTATTGATCCATTAGAAAATTAGATATGAAGACAGCGTCGCTTTGTTTATGACTTTCTTAATTAAAGTAAGCGACATTGTTATAATATAACATAACACATACCTAACAGTGTAATACTTAGCTTTCGTTTCATCATCATCATCAGCCTATAGCAGTCCACTGCTGCGGGGTAATTGCGTAACACACTATCAGTTGTAATGGGCTTTATTTTGACAGTTCAACAACATTCATTGCGTTATTTACGTTGTTGAGAAGACACATATTTCGAACATATGGAGCAATGTATTAGCAATATCCTTCAAAATAATTCAGATAGAAATTGATAGTGTCTTACGCAATTAGGGTGCTGGACATAGGCGTCTACGATTGCACGCCATTCAATTCGATTTTCTTAGGTTTCGTTTATCTTTAGCAAAATATTATAAGACTAGCTCCTGCCCGCGACTTCGTCCACGTGAAACTTGTTCCCCGATGCACCCCGTCGCACCGCATCACCTGCCCGCGCTATTACTTCGTTTTCGGTTAGCGTTATTTCTGACTTTTATTCTTTTTGTTCGGCTCCTAAGAGTCCTAGCGTGATGTTAAATAGCCTACAGCCTTCCTCATAAATTGGGCTATCAAATGCAATATATTTTTTTCAAATCCGACTGGTAGTTCCAGAGGTTGGCGCACTCAAACAAACTCTTTCCGTCTTATTACAAAACGAAACCTAACTTTAGTTCTAGCCTAAACTATTGAGCCAGTACTTGTATTTCGAACTTTATTTCGATTTAGGCAATTCTTAATACTAAAATGACAACTTAGCACCGAACTAAGCTGTCATTTTTGTATAAAGAACGGCATTTCTCTATCAGTTGGGTTCTTAATTCAATAACTGGGTCAGTGGTTTAAACCTGATCGAAAGAAAAACCTTGTTTTGTAATAAGGGGGTATAGCTTTATTATTAATATAGATATAACAAACACTTTCAACGTTACACCCGATTGACTAAAATTCCTACTATACCACAATGAATCTCACTGGCATAAGAAGATATTGAATTACGACTACAGTTAGTCTGTAATCTACTTAGATCATTCTTATTAGCTCAACCCTTTTATACTTAGTAAGTTATTTACTGATGAAGGTCTGGCTTCCGTCAATTATCTGGGTAATTTGATTAGAAGCGTCCCCATTTCTGTTGAATGTCAACGAATAAATTAAGTACTTCGGATAATCTAAGCTAAATTATGTGCGTTAGGAGCTGGATATGACGTCACTCAAAAATTTTAATTTCGACCCTCAGGCTAGTCTGTCATAAAACAATAAAATCATCCACATAAACGAATGCAGACAAACTTATATTGAACTATTAAAATTCCAACTGGGTGGTGTGTTACGAGTGCCAGGGGCTGCTCTGATGCCTTTTTATGCAAAACTGTATGCAATAACTCGCCCGTTATGACTATGGGCTTTTTAATGAGTCCATGGGAATTTGATAGTACTCCGAATCCGTGTCCAGTCACCCTTATGTGTGGGGAGTAAGGTTTAATGTTCCGTTGCGTTTGTGATTGGGTGAAATGCCTTCGCGTCGGTTTTTATTGCATCTCAGTGGAGTTGTTGAGGGGTCTAGTCCTTATTTCTGTTAAGTATGAGTTTATAGACCTAGATATTAATTCGAGGGTTAGTACTTTTTACGGATGTTAAGTTTATTGGTTAGTTATTTCGTGTTAGTCACGTTCTCGTCATTAATACGTCGTTCTGTTTGATGAGGATTCGGAATTGTGATTAAACCCTGCTCGACATTATTGGTCGTTATACCTTTAGGGGTAATTTAAAAGGTCACTACTCTGACTCGTACTTTCCTTTTAATAGATCTGAATTTTGTATACCTACGTTTTTGTGATATAATATTCGTTTTACTAACTTAATTTAAAAGACTGTTCATAGAGTTCTTGACCATTCTTCTCCATAGATGCCTTTGTTTTCAAACTGGCTGCTTCTGGCTACCTAGCTTCAACGTTTTGGTGATATAATATTCGTTTTGTTATACTCGTAACTTAATTTAAAAGAGTGTCCGTAGAATTTCTTGACCATTCTTCTTCATAGATATCTACGTTTTCAAACTGGCATCTTGTTTCTGGCCACCTAGCTTTAACTTTTTGCGTGATATAATATTCGTTGTTATAATACCTTAATTTAAAAGATTGTCCATAAAGTTGCTTGACCATTCTTCTTCATAGATATCTATGTTTTCGAACTGTGCTTGCTTCTGGGTACCTAGGTACAACTTTCTTCTCCTTGATAATCCAAAAGTGCCCGTAAATGATTTATTAGAAATAAGTACTTTCACTTTAATTTAAGAACAAGCTTTTATCATGACATATCACTAATGTTCCTAGTATCTATTCATCTTCAACTTGACATTTGCTTCATTATTGTACAAAAAATCTATTCAGTCATATATCCTACCAGGAAGTTCAAACAAACATTGAAAATTCTAATCTCATTCCCATACTTATCTCCCAAATAGCTATCAGCTGTGTATACTCGTTTTTTATCCGAACGCCGCATAGCATTCGTTTTAAACACCGACTCTCATACACTACGAGTCACAGAAATAGATGAACTCATAAATATTGCTTTGTGGCTAATAAACAGAATGAGTTTTGACTCTTCGAATGGTGTACAGTGACCCACTCGTACATGGACACATTTTGATATTTATTGTGCCTTGATTTCTTGTTTTTATGTTCGGTTTTCGTAGTTCAAGTGTTACTATTTACGTATCCACTGTACGTTCAGTAGTCGTGTTAAATAGTTTCCTCTGTACTTTTTTATTAAAATTATTATGAAGCTTGAATCTTGCGTCGTTAATCTAAAAATGGACTCGCTCTGTCATAACATTTTGTAATGGATTGATGAGGTAGTTGATAGTCTGCAAACAGATAAAATATATCTTTTAAATCCATGTTTTAAACCGCTCGACATATTTTTGTGGGGTGGACAGAGAGTACGAATAGTAGACAAATATATAGAATACTCTTTATTGTTGGTAAATACTATCGCCAAAACTTATATCTGAGCGTTTTGAAAACAAAATCCCGTGCACATGATGACCCATCTGCGTCCGTAAGTAAAACAAAAGAGGATCCTTTTTAGGTCGACTGATAATATGAGCTGCAAGCAGGAATGGTCGTTACGGTGCTCAGATATAGATTTTATTGTTTTTACGTTTTATTGTTATTACGTCTAATGCAAAGTGTTAAAACACAGTTTTTTTTTCCTGTGCCAAAATTCTTAGCTAATAGCAATTGAAATTGATCTATGTCGTAGAAAAAAACATAAGCTGTTAATTGTCGTAGTTCTGAGGGGCAATTCTCGTAATTTAAAACGTTCAAAATCTAGTCGCAGTCTCATCTCGGCGACAAACAATTAATGTCAAAAACTTGTTAAAATGAATGGAAATTATAGGTATTTTTGACAGATTGAGACTGAGATCAGACTGTGAACGTTCTTAAAATTACGAGAATTGCCCCCTTGATTTCAACTCCGTCGTACCTATACAGGAAAGACAGTAATTCAAAATAGATCTTTTTTTTTACCGGTATTTTGTAGCAACCGGAGCCCGGTTGATGGCAAAAGGCTCGCCCCCTATTTCATGGTACTTAAACACAACTGGCGAAATGTGGGTGTACTATAGTGACACCTCTGCGTAACCCTTCGAGGAAATATAGGCGTGATGTTGTGTGGTCCTTTCTACTTTTAGATATTATCACATCCAATTTACTTAATGATCATCAAATGCATCATTTCTTCCACTCTCAAATTCCGGAAGATATTTTCGTCTCCTTGTAAAACCGTATGCAACAAATCATACCTAACTATGAAAAGAATGTTCTATCAACTCCATAAAGCATGTCGTTAGAACGAAGAATATTTATAGAATGTTTGTTGAGCCGAAATACGTGACCCAAGAAAAATAGTTTCCAAGACGTGCTATTCAAACAAAACAGCGAGGGGTCCGTGGCAAAGTAACAGCCGCACAGTTCAGCTACGCTTGCCGCGGTCGGTCCGTGGATGGGTGACCATCCCTTTCACACCGAGACACCTCCGTGGCACGGAAAACACGTCAAGTGGTTAGGCTTTGACATTCATTACGGATAGTCAGAAACTGACAATCAGTCTTCATCACCATGATCCACAGCCCGACTTCATCCACTGCTGAGCTAGACGTCTCTCTTCTTGTGCCACTCCCCACGCTCCTGTGCCAGCCTCATCCAGGTTTTGCCCGCGATGGCAACAATGTCAACAAGCAGTCTTACCAATGGGTATCGTGTCCCCTCTAGCTGGGTTGTGGAGGTCAGATAGGTAACCCCTTACCCTCCTTCCCTCCTCATTTTTCTTAGGTCGGCACACAATAACAACAACAAAATAACGCCAATTTCTATGCGTTAGGGAGAGGGAATAATGTTTAATGTATTTTTGCTGAAATTTCGGAAACTAGGCGCAGAAGAGTTACGAAGTATATGTTTATAGATTGACGAGTGGCAAACACTGTCGTTACATACAGATAATGCAGAAGGCCCACTATAAGAATGAAAATGCTATGTATATTAATCAATCACGCATGAACGTACTAATAATAATAAGAAAACAGTGTCATCATCATCTCCCTGGCCTTTTCCCAACTATGTTGGGATCGGCTTCCAGTCTAAGCGGATGCAGCTGTATACCAGTATTTTACATGGAGCGACTGCTTATCTGACCTCCACAACCCAGTTACTGGGTAATACAATAGACCTTGGTAAGACTGGTTGTCAGGCTTTCGGGCTTCTGACGACCCGTAACGACTGTCAAAGATCCACGAAAGACAGCCGGGACCTACAGCTTAACGTGCTTTCCGAGGGGTCTTGGTATGTAAACATGGTCACCCGTCCACGGACCAACCGCGGCAAGCGCACCTTAACTTGATAGATCGACCCGTGCGGCTGTTGTTACTCAGCCACAAGCACCTCGTAGTTTCCTCAAGTTTGTAAGTAAAACAGCAACAGCTACTTGAATATAAGCTCACTACTCTCAATCCCAGTCAAACACAGTCTCAAACAACCCCGATCATGCAAGCTACAAACGGTAGTACGTTCAGTCAAATTGAGCGTGAATGACACGCCCTCTCTAACGGCTCGCTTCAATTACTTTTATGGAGGGTGCAAAAAATTTGATAGGCTTGACGCTGTGTTGCACGATGTGCAGTTTTCGCGCTAAGTTGGCTTGACAGCTCTTGGCGTCAATCGGATTTTGGGTGAATCATTTATGGTGTGTGTCACTTATGGTGATTTTGGATTTTTTCTGTCAGCAGCGCTTTACTTCGGGCAATTTATTTCATCACTACTGCTCTTTAAACAGTGAAGGAATCGTGAAGGCACCTGATGTCCTTCCTGTTGCTCCTGCCTGCATCATCCCTTAGCAAAGCAAAGGCCTCTCTCTCTCCCCATAACTTCCAGCTCTTTCGATCCAGGGCTAAAGTGGACCACAGATCGTTTGTTTCGTTCCACTATCTTTTCGGGGTTTTCTGGCTGTGTCTGCTCCACGTAGTGGTTAATTTGTCCCAAAGCTCTCCTCTGATGGGTCTGATGTCCTAGAACCTAAAATTCAAAGACATGTGACATCCACCAACCCGCACTGTGTCCGCCTGATGGATTACGACTTGGTTCCTCTCACAGGGATAAGGACTGATTCCCAGCAGTGGAATTATTAAAATAGAATAAGCAGGTTATGTTTTTAGGCATGAGATTCGACTGACTCATCGGATACTTTCGAAAATCGGGGTCAAGCCCTTGAGTGTGTGGAAAGTTGGTCCAATTTGTTGGCTATTTAGGTCAGAACTCTGACCCTGTGTCTTAATTAGGAAATTAATTAGAACAGTAATGTATCCCCTCCGTTGCAATACTACAGTATTCTAATATCTTCATACTATACAATCTGAGACTTCTACTCTATCCCTTCATTTCTCATTTATAAATAGCCGTCTATATTTACCGGCACAGGTGATGGCGTTGGTTATAGAAATACACCATGGTGTGCCATGTGTTGCTACAAAACGTTTGACTTGATCGTTGGGAATATGGTGTTTGGTGAGGTGGGAATGGGGTTACAGTGGGTCTTGATTGAGGAGCTGTCACCAGGTGGGGTGTTATGTTTGAAAGGCAAAGTCAAAGCTTTTGTGTAATTTTGTATTAAACAGGTTTTGGTCTAGATTTTTAAGCAGTTTTATATGAAATATACCTTTTTATCGATAAACCTATTAGACATAAGCTACGTTTTTTTTTACAAGCTTGATGAGTCATCGATCCATTTTCTCGTCGTCTTACGACGTTGCGCGTACTACACTCCCAAATCTCGACTGCCATTATGTTTACCGTAATCTATTCCATCTGCCTGCTAGAATAATTAAATTAGGTACTTCAATCTTCTGGGAAACATCAAAAATACGTTTGACTTCGTTTCTTCTGCCAACCGCAGCATAAGAACATGATACACTTTCTAATCATCAAGAACTTCTCTTATTTACTGATTATTTGGTGATTGATTTTTAACCAAGACTTCTCGTTGTCACCAGGTACCAACTGACGATCCACCACCGCAAGCACAGGGGGAGTCGTGACGAAACCTGCGCCAGCGCATCGAGGACGCGTTACACGACAACTGGCGGCGGCTGACTACCACACGCACTGTAAGTCTCCGAAGTATTAGATGAACTCGTAGTCGCAAGTATGACTGCTGTGCTGGTCCTGGCGTGGTTCGATCTCGGCCCAGATTTTGAAATGTGGCGTTGGATTTTCCGTCAGGAATTTGTTTTTAGCAGCCCGGATTTGGGAAGTTGGTGGTGTGACACCCTCGTGCTTCGCAAAGCATATAAACCCGTCGGTTCATAAGACTTTGAAATTCTCATAGGACTATGAGAGTGAGGGAAGAGAGTACACCTATGTTCACGCTCACACACTGACCTAAGTACCGGGAGATTATTTTGAAGTCGCAAGCTACTTTATAAAGTCGATGGAAAGTGCCCTGCCGGTGGCCAGCTTCTTCCATTTGTCTTATCCAGAATTCAAAACTCTGTGCAAACCCAACATTCTAACAGAGCCTACTATAAAAATGCTATTCATCATTCCAGGGTTCATTCCAATCCCGGCCGCGCCTGCGCTCGTTCAGTCAGGAGCGACGTCGTCGGCCCAGCGCCTGCTCCCTAGACCTTCAGGAGTTGGAAGACAGACCCTACAACACTGCTACTATACACAGGTGAACATTTTACTTATCGATACTATGGGAATGTATCAGAGTAAGTCGTTTAGAAATGTGCAGTATCTAATATACAGGGCGGCAGGGTCATCGACGCGCAAACTAAAACAATTCTAGACCTAGCATAAAAATTTTTCGTCAGTATCAGTGTCATATTTCGCTCGTGTACTGTAAATAGCGATGGCTCGTCATGTTTCGAACATGACCGGAGACAAAGTCAAATCATTTATTTCAATAAGATCTTTTGTCGACAATTATAAAGAAAAGACAATTAATTACGCGTATATTGCTAATTGTAACTTGTTTGTAGACGCCTTGGGTTGACCTGTTAAGTCTACAAAATAAATCTAATAAATAAATAAAAAAAAATTAATTCGCCATTCCAAAATGTAGTGCCAACACTTCGAAGACATACGAAATCCACCAATCCGCACTGCCCCGCTTGGTGGATTACAGTTGTGGATACATAATGATAATAATTATGCTGATGGAAATTTAATACTGACTCGGTGGTCTAGCGGTCGAAAGCGCTACTGCTGAATATGCGATCTTGGGTTCGATTCCCGGGTCGGGTAGTGTTATTGGGGAATTTCTTAGTAGCATCCCGGATTCCGGAAATGCGCTCAGTTGTTGGCAATAGGCTCGCTCCCATTTCATAGGACTGGGGATGTAACTTAATCACAACATCCATTTTGTCCACAGAGCCCACTCTCTAACCAAGATGGCGGCGCTATCGCTAAAGATATCCATAGATGGAGGCAAGGTGGTGAAGACCATACAGTTCGACCCGTCCACTACCGTCTACGACGCCTGCCGGATCATCCGGGAGAAGATTCTAGAAGCCAGTAGTGGTGATCGTAAGTAATTTTTGTTATTTTAAATGTATAGGATAGAACGAAGAAGTAAACCTTGGAGTGTTTATAGTGGGAAAAAGATCGAGCAGTTTCCTTAGATGCATTTGTTTAAATCATGTTTTTATAGCCTACTGCAATAAATAACTCCTACTTTATGCGAAGCTTCGATAGACATTTGTATGAGTTGCGGGTTCGTTTCCAGCAGAAAAAAAAATACCACTCTGTACGTACAGACCCAGCACATCAAGCTACTACAATCTGTCGAATTTCTTTAATAGATTTTCAACTTTATCGCTACAATATTAAGGTTCAAGGTTGATTGGGTAAATTTGACAGTTTCGAGTTGCTTAACCTGCTGGCGTTTGTACTTGTAGCATCTTTCCTTTTGATGACAAAATATTTGAAAGTAAGTTTCCCAATTAAATAATGCTGATGGAACATTCTGTTTGAATAGCATAAGGACACAGATATAGCTGCCAATTGTAAGAGGCGATGTGCGCAACCTCTTACAACACCCACTAAAAGAGATACCGCGACCTATTTTGACCCCACACAAACTAAAACCTTTCTCTTCAACAGCGAAAGAATACGGCCTCTTCTTAGCCTCAGAAGAGGACAACAAGAAGGGGATATGGTTGGAGGCGTCCAGAAGCCTGGACTATTACATGCTGAGGAACGGCGACCTGCTGGAGTATAATAAGAAGACCAGGAATCTGAGGGTGCGGATGTTGGATGGTGAGTGTCTTATGTGTAGGGGGATAAGGTTTATTTTTGAGTGAAGCAGTCTGCTGAATAATAGAATACTTATAAACTTACTTTAGTAAACGAATTGGTTATCGTATTATGTTATTCGTATCAATCTGCAATACGAGTATTCGATGTCTGACAACGCAAAATTTAGCATTACCAGTTTGTTTTTTTACAATACGCGTATATTGTAAAAAAACAAACTGGTAATGCTAAATTTTAACAATAACAACAATAATAAAGAAAGACATACAAAATCTCATGAAACTTACGGAAGGAAAATGTTTTCAAAATTATTTAATCACTCTTCAAATACAGGAGATTCCTGCAACATAATAAAAAGAGTGTCTTTCTTCGTTAAATTAATTGACATTTCATCTTACACATCAGTAGCTATAAAACTATTGACTTTATACTCAACCATCTATCTTTGTTCCAGGCACGGTGAAGACCCTCCTAGTAGACGACAGTCAAGTGGTGGCCAACCTCATGGTGGTGATCTGTACCAAGATCGGCATCACCAACTATGACGAGTATGGACTGGTGAGTAAATGATTTAACATTCATTCTAAGGGTTAGAGCTTGAAAAATCGATAATAAACTCTATCAAAACATAAATAGAGTTCAATATAACGTGCATGAGATGATTCCCTGTGGCATTGTTCGAGCAAACTCGCGCATAATTTCAGTCTTGACTGGTAATGAACAGTCTATTTCGTCTAGCGGTCGCAAACGCGACTGCTGCACATGGGGTCCTGGGTTTGATTCCCAGATAGGGCAGTGTTATTAGGAATTTCCAGTAGGCTCGCCGCATATTAAATGGGACTTAAACTTAACTGACGAAATGTGGGTGTACTTTATTACTCCTCTTCGTATTGTGTGTGTCAATTAAGATTACAAAGAATTTCATTAAATTCCTAAAACAGCAATGTGGAAATACAATAACTCAACAAATGTGTGTTGGAAACAGTTCAAGGCAAGGCAAGGCATCTTCCAAAAAAATTGTTATATAAAAAAAATCCTTCTTCCTCTAGGTCCGCGAAGATCAAAAAGATGAGCCAGACCCCTGCGAGAAGCCTAACTTCGGCACCCTGACCCTTAAGCGCAAGCACCAGGAGAAAGAGAGAGATGCCAAGATGGAACAGCTGCGGAAGAAGCTCAGGACTGATGATGAAGGTAAGCAAAGACTTTCATTCAGGTGAAATGTATACTCTACGATTTATAGATATAGTACTTACTGAAATGATTTTAAGGTTCTCAAAATCTTACCTACAGATGTAATCGATGACTTTTTTTTTGGGTATTTAGTTATTAAATATTAATGAATTTTGATAACTGTTTTTTAATAATATTAAATTCTCAAAGAAGAGTTATGTTAAAAGTCTCCAAAGTCTTACTTCTATGAAAAACGTAGCAAATAATAATATTACAAAGTTTTTATCGAGAAAATACTTTGAAAACATAAATATCATCATTTAATTTTGATATGTTGAGTATGTTGACTACGCCTATAAAACGTATTTTATTGTTAAGTATAGCAACATACTCCAATTTTTATTTATTCCAGTCCCAGCATTACTTTAACCAAATTTCTTATCTTATGTCTTTCTTTCCCAACAGTGAACTGGGTGGAGCCCTCAAAAACCCTCCGCGAGCAAGGCATAGATGTGACAGAAACCCTCCTCCTGCGCCGCAAGCTGTTCTTCTCAGACCGCAACGTGGACTCGCGGGACCCCGTGCAGCTGAACCTGCTGTACGTGCAGGCCAGAGACGCCATACTGGACGGCCAGCACCCTGTCACTATGGACAAAGGTAAAGTAACACTTTGGCAACTAGTTTCGACATACTGACTGACTCCTGGACAATTCTATCGTCTGAAAACTGTTTCCAGATTTCGGAAAATCAAGCAAAAATTGAATTAACCATTTCCCTGTCCGATGGTCGTGGTATGAGTCACAGCGATTGTTTGTTGTTACTGGTTTTTGTGCTACTAGGATCTTTAGGCGATTGAATGGCATTGACAGGAGGTTGTCGTAAACATTTGTGTGAAATTGTATTAAAAAAACAAAATGGCGGTGTTAGTTCCGATTTATACCACGCGCCAGAAGATCCTTGCATAGATATGTTATGCCTACCACTTATCTGCCCATAAGACAAAAGTCTTGCCTGGAAAAAAGTCGCTACTTAGGCGTATTATTTAAGTACTTAGTCCAAACAAGGAAGTCTAATCAATAAATCGTGATTACAATAAAATGTGTATTGTCAACAGCTTGCGAGTTCGCCGGCATTCAGTGTCAGATACAGTTCGGTGACCACAGAGAAGACAAGCATACTACAGGTTTCTTAGAGTAAGTATCATTCATGATCATATATGCAAAAATCCTCATACATTTATTTGAACATGATATTTAATTCGTTTTGCCATCTCAGCCTACATACACATATTGCGAATTGCTATGATTAATTATTTTAATAGGCAATAAAATATACCACATTTCTTTGTTTAAAGTTGATATTATGTACTTGGAGAAATCACGCGCATTTTTGTTCAAATACACGGACTAGCTTACGTAAACGTTGATCGAAGTTTGTCGCATTCAACTTGCAGTTGTGTCACTATTTACATCGTTTAATACGTCAAGGTTCTAAGTATGGTTAAGGCTTTCGTAACTTGATCGCCGACAAGATAATCAAAACTTACGTATTAAACATGTCTCAAGGAATATTCCACCCCAAAAGATTTTTTTTAATATAAAATGCCATAAAGACTGTAGAATAGAATAGAATAGTTCTTTATTTGCACAGAAAGTAGGTACAAGTGACTGATGTTAAAAACATTATAATCACAAACTATATCTTTTGCCTTCCCCTTCCAGCCTCAAGGAATTCCTGCCCGCCTCCTACATGAAAGTCAAAGGCATAGAGAAGAAGGTGTTCAAGGAGCACAAGAAGCACATCACCCTGACCGAGCTCGACGCCAAGGTGCTGTACACCAAGAGTGCCAGGGACCTCAAGACTTATGGCGTCGCCTTCTTTTTAGTCAAGGTATGTATTATCATAATTCCCACTGCTGAGGATCGCGATCACAAAGGACGTAACCCTAGGACACACCGGGGACATGCCCTATACACATAGGGCCTATGCTTAACACCGACGATAAATCAAAAGTATTATTGGGAATCAAAAGCCTATCAAATAATCAACACTTTATCTCAGTTACTAGCGACCAGTCCCTGCAATGATGACATATCAGAATATCGAGATCCTTGCAGAATCGACTCTAAATGATAATGAAAACCGAATCAAAATCCATTGTGTAGTTTAGAAAATCTAAGTGGTCAAACAGTGAACAGTGGTCACAATAAAAGCGACTTTGTTTATACTACAATATATAGATCTCATAATCACAGACAGATGTGTAGGAATGATAATAATGACAATGCTTGGTGATTGCAGTTGGTTGTTGAAAGCCAAGGAAGCTTTTGACCATCTTGTGATGTGTATACTTTTAGTAAAATAACGTTTAAATAATCCTTGTTCAAACTTCAAAAACTCTTCAACAGGAAAAAATGAAAGGCAAGAACAAACTAGTCCCCCGTCTCCTGGGCGTCACCAAGGACTCGGTGCTTCGGCTGGACGAAAAGACCAAGGAGATCCTGCAGACCTGGCCCCTCACCACCGTGAGGAGGTGGTGCGCCAGTCCCAACACCTTCACCCTGGACTTCGGAGACTACAGGTGAGCTTCGCGTATACCATCATCATCACTAGCCTGGCTGGACAAAGAATTAACTAGCTTAGAACAGACATTCGGAATGAGAGAGTCCTATCTATATCGTAGACATAGATGTCTACACCCACGTTTCCAAAAATTTAAACTCCGCTGTTGCTCAGATTTTCTAATGAAAAACCCACAGAAAAATAATATAGGAATTTAACGATGTCATATTAATTTTTAATATTAGTTTATAAAGGGAAAGTAGGTAGTCAGAGTTCGTTTAACGTTTCGGAAGCAAGCAATGTCGTCATAAAACTGTTATTTTTCCCCGTGTTTGACTTCACAGTGTCAAAAAGCGCTTTCTATATTGACGGCCGTCATTTCGCGCCCGCTATATGACTTTCCTAGGAAACCTGGCCGTCTAAAAATTACGCCTGAACCACACTAACATTAAATCTCCCTTGTCCACAGCGACCAATACTACTCAGTCCAGACTACAGAAGCTGAACAAATCCTACAAGTGATAGCAGGCTACATTGACATCATAGTGCGCAAACAACGTGCCAAGGAACATCTTGGAATAGAGGGCGATGAGGGCTCGGCCATGTTGGAGGACTCCGTGTCGCCTTCCAAGTGAGTATTACATTCTAAAAAGTTCTGGAAATATCCTGGAATCCTCTGGAAAATGTCTGGAAACATGGGCGAACCATGGTTTGGATTCATATTTATTTCGAACACCAAGCAGCGTTGCCGGTGTAGTTACAGGCTCGTGAGACATTTCAGCTTTGTCTCTTAGATGCCAACGCAACCCCGATGCGTCCATGCTGATCCAATCCTATAAAAAAGCAAGTGTAGTTTACTGGGCTACGTAAAAGCGACGTGGAATGTTCGGTTTGGGAAGGTTCACTTTCTTTACATATTTTCAGTATCTCAAATGCGTCATATATTAGTTAAAAGGCATATTAATTTCACCTCACTCTAACACAATAAAAGCCCCTATGGATAATTCATTTCACCACAGTAACATTTTGTCCTCAGAGCCAACATCATCCAACACGACACGTACAAGTCCGGCAAGGTGAACACGGAGTCGGTGGCCAAGCCGGCCGTGCACCGACCCGGCGCTGAAGGTAATGTTCTCCTATGTTTATATTTGAAGTAATTTTATGTTAGTAGATGAAGTGTTTTTTGTTTTTATAAAGTATACTTGGTGGGGCATTGTATTGTGTTTGTTAGCTAGCGAAACTCCTCAAGCATTAAAAGCCTATTATTTTAGTGACATAAAGAAAAGAATAGGCATAATTATTTGTTAAAAAAATACTATGTCTATATTAAAATAGCTGCCGTTTTGTCAAATTATAAATTCTTAAAAGAACAACATAACTTCACGCCTGTAATTCCCAACGGGTGAGGTAGAAGTGTACCTGTAGTACACCCATATAGGGGCGAAACTATTGCCAAAATAAAAAAGATATCAGTTTGGTAATTAACTAATTTTCTAGCTTGCAAGACCAACGTAATCATTATGTCGTTAAAAAAAAAGTTGCAAGCTATTATTCCGCAAATAATATGAAAATCAGCACAACATCATGTTCCACCAAGACCACACATATTTGTTTAATTTTCCGTTGCCACGCTTCACACGTTATAATTTGCTGCTGCTAGGAGCCAAGCCGTTCGCCGTGAACCACATGACGAGCGCGCAGCAGACCACGGTGTCCGGACAGATCATCACCGGACACACGCCGCCGGCCGTCAGTATTCGCTGATTTATTTTATTTGGCTTTATATTTAAGACCAGCCAGGGATAATTGCGTAACACACTATCAGTAGCTATAGGTTTCATTTTCAACAACGTTCATTGCGTTATTCACGCTGTTGAGCAGACACATTTTTCGGATATCTGGAGCAATGGATTAGCAATATGATTCAAATTGATAGTGATAGTGTGTTACGCAATTAGGGTGGTGTATTCATTGGGATACAAAGTTGAACAGTTTCCTGCAGCAACAAATGTTCTTGGAAATATGTTTGCGCAACATAAAGTTCTTTTTATCAGTACCGAAACATTCAACTGCATTATTTTCTGAAGAAATTCCAGTTCATTCAAAAATGCCGAACAAAGTCGGACGGGCGCTTAAATGCCGGGTGGTAAGGGCTACCATCCGGCCCCCAGCATTTTACCCGCCGTCCGTTTTGAATGAAGTAGAATTTCTTTAGAAAATAATACAAACGATAACAAGAAATATTATAAAAATTAAAAAGTATTTCCAAACAAAAATTGACCGGATTTTTTTCAGGACTTTCAATTTTGAAATGGTAATCTTATGCGCGTTTAGTTTGTTTTTATCATTCCTGCAACTTAAAATCATGTTGCTGAAACAAGTGTGTTCAAGTTTTTTCCAATGAATATGAGGAATTTCTATTTTATAGATTTTTTTTTTAATTTTAAGAAAAGTGGCAATGCTTTTTGTAAGCTGTGTAACTCCTTTTTGCAAGATATTGAGGTACTATATTTTCATAGTAACAACTGTTACTACTTGTTGAATTTCGAGTTACATATTGCAAATTCTAAGATGTCTTCAGTCTTTATATATATATATATTTTTTTTTTTTTACATTGTTGTTTTAATTATTTACATACTAACTTTATATATATTAATATTTTTATCAATTTCATTGATAAAATACTCAGGCAATTTTATGCTACATAAAATACATTGATGACAGGTAAAAAGAAATATCTTATTAGAATGCCAGAAAATTGCATTGCCACTTTTGCTCTGACGTCCTATTCGGACCTATTACATTTAACAATAATAATAACGTGTTAAACATTTTGTTCCACGCTGCTATAATGGCTACATGTAGTCATCGAAATGGGCTGTGTAGGTATATATTGTATACTCACTATTATATCTATAGGAATTATCCTACTTCCTACTAATATTATAATTATAAACGTGAAAATTTGTATGGATGGATAGATGGATGGATGAATGTTTGTTACTCTTTCACGCAAAAACTACTAAACGGATTTGGATGAAATTTGGCACACAGATGGTTTATAACCAGGATTAACATATAGGATTTTTATCCCGATATTTTCACGGGATCTAAACTTATTCTGGTGCAACCGCGGGGCGCAGCTAGTTTTAAAATAAATTATGATCCTCGTTGGTCTTGTTGCCGCAAGCGCGACGGCTGTCGAAGTATATTAATGCCATCATCATTCCAGTCCGAAAAAAGGGTGGTGCTATCGGTCTTCTATATCTCCGTCTCTCCCTTCCACGACGGTGACGGTGTAGTGCCATCATGATTCCACTGGAATCATGATAGCATTACACCGTCATAATACGACACCTGGGTTCGATCCCTAGGTTGGGCAATGTGTTTTCGAATTTTTTCGTTAGGAATTTCGCAATAACAGCCCGGGGTTGGATAAAGGCTATAGCCCCTTATCACATGGGACTTGACCATCACTAGCGAATGTGGGCGTACTATCACCTTACGAAAACATTGGTCATTTTTGGACTTTGTCACATTTAACTTATTCGTTGTCGCGTTACCTTTTTGACGTCGCATTTGTATCGTATGTAAAATGAAAAGTTTCTTAGTATGATTAAAGTTTTTCGTAAGTTGATCCTATATAAACCCCGCTTACTCCATCGGGGAGTACAAGCTCGGTATTCTAATAATACTATCAAGAGCTTTTTTTTATTAGTAAAACAGATTTTCGACCACAGAACTGTTTCTAAAGTAATTGTTTTCATGTACAGGCCTCTCAAATGCAGCAAACGCGCGTGACGTCAATCCTGACGGAGCCACAACGTGGTTTAATGTCCACCATCATCAGCGGCGTCGAGATCATCAAGCAGACGGAGGAGGGACTCAGCAGGGTACGTAGTTACTGTTATACAAGCGAAATGAGCGGGTACGCCTCTGCCCGACCCTTCGGGGTATTCAGGCGTGATGCTATGTTATGGCATACAAGCCTACTGGGTCTTCAATACGTCGGTTACCAGAAGGCCAACGTCAAAAACTTGCCATAAATATAGATAAACCAGAGATATTTTTAAAGATTGAGGCTAGGATTACTATACGAGGTTTCTTAAAAATAAGGGAACTGTCCCTGTAGCATACTACAGGGCCAATTTCGTAAATGGAAGATCTTCCAGAGGCATACAACAGGGCCAATTCCCTCCAATTTCGTTGTTCGGTTGGTGGGACTCTTGATTGTGAGGCATACCCACCAAAATCCCATCTTAATACGCTAAAAAGAAATATGGTGCAAGAAAAATTTAAACTTTTGCCCAAGTGATTTTGTCAGATAAGTTGAAGACAGCTGATACTCTTTCTATAAATAGTAAATGTCAGTCGGATGTCCAATTCTATTTTGGTTTCACTTCCCTAACTGCGCTGTTTCCATTCATTCCATTTTGGCGTAGGTTCGAAAACAAAAATTTAGTTTTCGATTTTTCTATTTGTAAAACTGCGAATAATTAAATAAAACCGAATATTTCTATTATTTATTAGTTATGTAAACAACTAAATAACTTATATAACATATTTGGTTATTTGTAAAGAAAACAAATTAGATTTAATTTAACAAAAAAAAAAGTGACATGATGCAAAAGATTCTTTACTTCTTTATAGTTTTCTTAAGTTACGCCTACATAGTAAACTTCAAACTATAGTGATCAAATGCCAAAGAAATGTCAAAAACATATATTAAATGTAAACTAGTCATACAGCACACTCATTATAATAATGAATTCCCTCATCCCCAGGCCACCTTACCAGCTCTAGGCCACGACGCGGCCTCCGTGAAGTGGAAGCAAGTGACGATGGACACCAACAAGCAAGTCGTGACGTCACAGATCGCCGCCATGAACGCGGCCACCGCGCAGGTCGTCACACTTACTTCAGGTAAGAAAAAAGAACAAAAACAAAAATCCTAGTGCAGTAACCATATAAACTGACAAGGTTCTAAGTGTGAAAACCTTGACTTAACTTAGAACAGTGTCATTTTATATACGATAAAAAAGTTGGAACTTTGACTTTCAATATCTCCGTAAACAAAACATTCCCAGAGTATGGTCCCGAAACGAAAATAATCACTATTATAGGGAGTATATACTCTCGGCGTTGTTCAGCGTATTTTTACACCTATCACCGTATTATTACATTTATCTACCATCTTTCTTCTTCCCAGCGAAAGCACTGGGAACTGGTGAAGGGCGGGCGTTTACTGTCTTACGTAATATTGATGTTCGAAAAGTGCTGATTCTCAGCCTAATTTGAATAAATTACTTTTGATTTTGATCCTACTTTCCTAGTTATGGCATCAATTGGCCAACACTTTATATAATAAAAACGAAATATACTAAAACTTAAACTATTCTACAGGAACAGACGAAGTAGACCACACCGCCGTAGGCGCAGCGATAACGACGATCACCAGCAACCTGCCCGAGATGACGAAGGGCGTGCAGATGATCGCGGCGCTGCTGGACGACTCCGAGCACGAGGACAAGCTGCTGGACGCCACCAGGAAGCTCTGCAGCGCCTTCACCGACCTGCTGAAGGCGGCTGAGCCGACCACGAAGGAGGTAAGATAAAATGTTGTACCTGTGGAGTAGCCGACAAGCCACGCCTTAGCAGGACATGCACGAACCTTATTGGTGATGTCCTTCAGTGGTATATGTTTAGTTTTAGTAGTAGAAGAGCTCTTTGTGAAGGAGCTCGTCCGTGGAAGTACTACCACCATACCTATTTCTGTCAAGCAGCGTTGCTGTGTTGCAGTTTTTTGTATGGTCGACAATGCATCTTCAAAATACTCTTAGATGATGATTATAGATATGGCAAAAAGCGGCAGTATATACTGCCTTCTATTGGGCCTGTAGTCGTATTTTGGACTTAATTACTTTAAAACTATGATTTAGTTGCCAATACATAAAATCGAGTCAATCAGGTGGGCTGGTTGGAAGAACCACCGACGGCCGCCATGGCCCACGCACAATGTCAATGTTACACTTGAAGAAATAAGTGCGGAAACCAAACCCATAACATAGAACATGGACTCGATCTGTCTATAGTTTTAACTTCATACCCCATTGAAGGATCAAATGATTTTAATTATAATGCCACAGATAATTATGAAACGCAGCGACAATCCATTGCAGATCGACCGACCCAAACACCTGATTCCTTTATCTATATAAATACAAATTAACCCTCCTCCCATCTGTTTCCAGCCACGCCAGAATCTCCTCAACGCAGCCTCCCGCGTCGGAGAAGCATCGACAACAGTTCTCCACACCATCGGCGAGGAGACCGAGGAGGACAAGGAAACCCAGGTAACAGACCCCAAGCGCAACCCTAAGAAATCTTACTTGTATAGGAAACTTAATTATTGCTATGATAACTTCTACAAAGTATTTTTCGCGAGGGAAAAAGGTGATACTTACGACACCGACTTTGAAAGTATTGACATTGGCAGTGGAAAATCTAAAGACGTAATGGACGATGGCATCTACGAAGATGTCGATACAACCCGTAATTGGGGCCTCGATGTCATACAAGAGGAATCTGATAGCGATTATTACCGAAGTATCGATTATGCTAACATGCTGTTCAAGAACCGGCCGGAAAAACCGAATAGCGATAACGATTTTGAATCGATTGTGCAGAACTGTGAAGGGTATTTAGATAGCAGTAATCCGAAGTTGTATCCTAAAACTATTTATGATAAGATTTATAACTTTAGAAAGGATTTCTCTAATCACGATTATGCTAATGTTAATTATGACGTCAAAAGTAATATCGATAAATCTAACTTGAATAACGAAAAATCTAATATTAATATCGATAAAACTAATAATGAAAACGTAAATGTAGACTTTAACAGACGCTCCAAAAACGATTTACTCCGCGAACAATTTTTCCGATCAGACAATATCGATAAAAACGACATTAATGACCAATTCAATCGATTTAACGGGAAAAAAATCGAATGCCACAGCATTGTTAACGACATAACTAAATCGGGCCCAGATGTCAAAGTATCAGGGTCATTAAACATGAAATTGCTGAACCCAGAAAGATACAACCGCGTATTAACAACAACAGAGACCTTCATGGAGACCGCTGAAGCTAGTTTCACTAAAAACCAAATATCGAAATTACGACAGGACGGCTTCGAAAACTTCGTCAAAAAAAGCGAACGGTACTACACTAGCGAGACTGGGGACAAACATACAGAAGTTCTAAACAATTCTACAGATTCTAAACCTAAAACGGAGATCAGAATATTCTATAACCCGACTTTTAAAACTACAACCGAAAACATTCGAGGGTTTTGCCAATATTGTAAGCGAAAGTGTCCGAGGACCGAGGAGAAGTGCTGTCCTAGGTGTGAGTGCTTGGAGATAGAGCTAGCGACCATTTGGAAGGATAACTGGCTGAATATTTTGTGTTTGTTGTCGATACTTTTCATGTTCTTAGCGTTGTTGATACAGTGTTTTATGCCGAAGGATGTGTGTGGAGGGGATGATAGTGCGGAAGCCAGGGAGAAATGTTTTGATATGATGTGAGAAGGGTACGAGGATTGCGTTTTTCCAAAAATATAAACATGACGTAAATCATTTCACACAGAAATATGCATTGTTTAGACGAAAATATTCCTTAAAAACATTGATTTTAAGTTACTTTGCTCAGCACAATTTGCTAGAAACAATACTGCGTACGTTGACAAAACAAATGGGTTATTAAATAAATATACAATGATTAAACATTTTCATGTTTGTCAAGAGAGACCGATAGACTGAATTCTTGTTGATATACACTATATATACTTTTTTTCTTCAAATAGTCACTCGTTTATATTTTTGGAAAATAAAGATGTGTAGAAGTTTTGATGCGCGGAGGCGTATTTCTACGGTATTAGGGACCTATAGTAATGTTTCCTTCAATTGAAGTACCCAGTGTGGTATTTAGTTCCTTTTTAACCCTTTGTATCGTATTATGTGGATCCACGCGGGATACACTGTCTTTTTTATCGTTTCTGTAATTACGGCATTCAACCGTTTAATACCTCCAGTGTATTTAAAAATTGTTCTTATGGAGTAATCTCACTGTAAGAATCTTCAATGTGACCGGAAAATGTTAAAAAGTCTTGATAAAATATTTACTAAAAATATAGTCTTTCGAAACCTACTGCTGGTTATAGGCCAAAAACCAGCATTTTGATTTTTACCTGATCAAATAAAGAAACCAGAGATTGGTTTCTGTCAAAACTCTACAAATATTGGCACCTTCCTACCATGTCTGAAAATGGTACCAATTTCGTGTTTTATTATAGTTACATAAATATAATATCTTTCCTTGAAAATATTAAAAAATATATAAGTATTACATTTTAAAGTATTCCTTCTATACTGCTTCTCATTGCATTAATATTTACTTAATATTTTAATATACAAAGCACGTTTGTCTCTCTATAGTATTTATTAATCGTCTTTTTCCTTTATTTTCACGTTTCTTGTTGGATAAAAGATAATAATCAAAATTATAAAGACAAATGAGTAAGGGAAAAGACTGCACTATGACATTTTATTAGTTTTTAAGGTTATGAAGTTTTTTGGAGTATGTGGTTCACATAATTTTCGAATAGAGTTTGATATGAGATTCTCACACGATTTGAGTAAAGAGGGCAAGTTACGTTCGTTTAAAATTAATATTCGGTCGTGTTTATCTTAAATTGTTTTATTAAAATAAAAAGTCCTTTTAAATAACCTTTTTTTTTTGTAAAAAGCTAACTTGTACTTAAATTATTGAGGGGTAGACATTTGCAATGATAGAGGCAACGGGTATTGTGTAAAAAAATCAACTGGCTTACCTATTATAGTTAAATAGATAGAGCCCTGTGACATACGGACAGACACTCTTTGGATAGAGGATCTAAAAAGACATTGCCTTCCTTTTGGGCTCCGCCGAAGTCGGGTAAAATATGCGAATCACATACTCCCGCCTGGTTCCACAACAAAGAGTTAACGTACTAACGACCAGTTAGTTTGACTTAATCCTTAGTTCGGTAGACAGATTGTTGGTAACGGTAAAGTAAAAACATATTACACTAACTTTACTGTTAGTAGGTATTATAGTTTCATGTGTAGGCTTTTGTGGAACTGGGCATCTTAGGTGGAAGACGAGGTGGAGATGGATGGGGTATACTCGCTTATGAGTCGTCATTGTTATTAAAATTATGTTTGTCCTTGAATGCTAGTCAAATAGTCATCACAATTTTTACACTGAATCTATTAAAATTATCCGGATTTTTTAATCCAAGCGTAAAAGGAATATGACGGTTTGAATTAAAATTATTCTAGTCGAATTGCAGCTGAAATTTAAAGTAAATCAAATTGTTAGGAAGTAGATTTACCATAATACACTTGAGAGCAAATTGGGTCAATCAAATAAAAAAGTTTATGAGCTCTTTTTATTGATAATTTTAAAAAGTCAAAGTAAGGCTGTTTTTAAACATTTGTTTAGTTATTTTCAACTAGCATTGCTAATATAATTTCGGAGATACCAAGATTTTCCTGACTGACTCGAATCAATTGCTCGCAAATGTAGTTAGAATCTCAACGATCGACATTCTTTGCCAATTATGAGCCATACATCACAATCTTGCCATCACAAAGACCTAAGCGAGTTTATTATAGCCCTTATAATAGCTTCTATACACAATGGTTCACGCTGGACAAAAACGTCATAGAAGGGGTCTTCAAATAATCGTTATCCGTGTCTCGGAAAGCACGTTAAGCCGTTAGTCCCGGCTGTCACTCTTAAATCTTTGCCAGTCGTTACAGTTAGACGCCCAAAAGTCTGATAGTCTTACCAAGGGTTACCGAACTGCCCAGTCACTGAGTTGTGGAGATCAGATAGGCAGTCGCTCTATGTAAAATAGGTACTGGTATTCTTCAGCTGCATCTAGTAAGACTAGAAACAGACCACAATATAGTTGGGAAAAGGCTAGGCAGATGATGGAATAGTCTTTATCGAATCTATCACTTGGTGTGAGATATTTGTGAAAACCCTATTTGGCAAAAGTGCTAATGCTTTTGCCGTCTTAACGTTACCATGCTTGTAAGATGGCACATACATTTTTTTTACTTGTACAACAGCAGGAAATCTTTTTGAGAGCAGTGGTGAGTGGTGACCCAGTGGAAACGGCCGCGACTTACGAGTTGTAGGTCGTAGGTTCAAACTCTAACAGGCACCGTACTTTGTGTAAAATTATTTCGTCGCCACTGCTCTCAAAACGGTTAAGGAAACCGTCCTACAAGCAAAAAATCAGACGTGATATTCAGCAACTCGCACTGGGCCCGCGTCGTGGATTATGGTCCACTCCCTCTCCCAGACAGGAGGCCTGTGTCTCAGCAGTAGGAACACTATGAGCTGAAAATGGGAAATCTGCCTCTAAGAACGTTATGTTTATCGTGATCCATTGTGTAGCAGGAGCATTAAACTTACGACGTAAATGCGTTACGTTATATTTTTGTGTTCATTTATTTTTGTTAACAATAATCTTAATGCTTACTAATCTAGTCTTTATTTTGATTATTTTCCCCCTTTTTTTTGTTAAAAGCATTAAGGTAATTGGTGGCTCAGGGTCAGCTGAACCTGCTAACTTATTAAATTGGACGTCAATGTGGGCTGACCCTTATATTCTATTTTTGTTAATATTTTGGCAGCTATTTTACACTTTTTACATGTACATATTTTTTGGTTGTTTATTTTTTTTTAAGTTCTGGTATACACTGTCGAATAATCGTAGTACGTACTTGTTAAATGATTGAAAAATGTTACCTAATTTAAAAAAGTGCTATTAATCAACAGTGTGTACATTTGCTTAATCTGTTAATGATGTCCTTTGTATATGTGCCATTTTTTGCATTGCTAAATAATCATATTACATTGTCAAGTAAGTAATACATTAAAATTATAAATGTACTAATACTTGTACTTAAAAAACGCTTAAATAATAATTTAATTCGTTAATCCTGTGAAGTATAGTATTTCCTAAGTCAAAAAAATCGAGATTTTTTTGTCTTTAAATGCAAATACCATACTATCATATAGGGTGGCAGAGACCTCGACGCGCAAACTGTAACCACAGGGGTATTCAGATTCATGTGCTGAATCCATGGTAACATGTTCCGCGTCGATGTCCTTGCCACCCTGTATATTTAAGTCACTATCAATTTCATAAATATGATTAATTTATTCAATGCAGAAAGTCACACATTTACTTATGACTCAAAATATTGCCATCACGAAGTACAAACATACAAATTGCCATTTTATATGAAAACAGAGGTTTATTTTTAATTTTATTTTGTTGCCATTTATTTTTTAAACGCCTGGCGAGTATCGAGTTTTGTGAAAAAACGGTAAAAGTGATTTTATTCTGTTTTTATAAATTGGAAGTTGCTTAAATTTCAGAGTAAAGACTGACCTTGTTTTATTACTTTTTATGATATATTACCCTGCCCTAACTGGTTGTTAACATCAAAAATCTAGTATTTTATTTTATCTTCTCACTCGAAACTCGCCAGCCACTCGACATGGTTATTTTTATAATTATTTTAATACAATTGGGAGCAGAAAAAATTGTGCCAGTATTTTCAAAGTATATTTTCTCTTGAAATACCTTACCATTTCAATCTCATCATATTAAATCTCATGACATTTATTTATTAAGCAGATTAATCAAGAATAACATATCAAATCTTTTAATGTCTATGTTACAAATACTGGTACAATTTCTCTGCACTACAGTGTACGGTTATGGTTCTTAAACTCTTACTGCCATGTTGGTTATTTTTGGTTAATACATTTGCTTAAAAAAACAACTGTTTTATTTATAACTAACTGTCTTGGAAGTAAATGTATTTAGCAAAAATAACTAACTAATTACCCCCTGTATATTGACGGAATAACATCATGCTGTATATAAGCCGGTGAGAGAAAATAATTTGAAGAAACCTGCTGATCTATTCTGCAAAAATCTCGACGTGAAAACTTAGTTGTAGTGAGTTTTAAGTGAGTGTCTTTCCACATGATGATGCTAGGAAATGACACCACTCACAGCTCACTTCTAAGTTTCCAAGGTGAGATTTTTACAGAATAGTTCGGTTGGACTTAATAGTCTGAGATTGCTCAGCAGTGAGCAAGCGTGGTGATCAATGCTCATTTCATCTCTGTATGAGAAGAAGCCTTTGCCCTGCAGAAGGACAGTTACAGGTGGACTAAAAATAATTGTAAACTATGAAAAAGTTGTTACTAAATGGCCACTCATTCACAACATACTAAAGACATGCCATGAGCCAAATATGTACATAAAATTTGATTAAATTAATAAATAATGGCGCCGATTCCCTTGTTCACCGACTAAACTAAATTTAAGTCAGTGCATCTTTTTCTTTCTATTTCATTAAGAAAAGGACAGAAGATAAATATTAGTTTAGTCCTGTCAAATTAGTCAGCACCTGACGTAAATTGACGTATTTTAAGTCGCCGTGTTTATAATCACGTCTAAACTGTCTATGGAGTATCTTAATTTGACAGGACTAAACTAATATTTTATCTTCTGTCCTTTTCTTAATGAAATAGAAAGAAAAAGATGCACTGAACTTAAATTTAGTTTAGTTTGTAGACAAGGGAATCGGCGCCATTATCATGTATGTGCAATAGGCGTGCCCCTACTACATGGGACTTAAACAAAACCTAATATGGATGTACTATACACCTCTGTCTAGCCCTTCGGGGAATACAGGCGTATATGTAATGGATAAGTAATAAATATAGCATTCACATACATGCAAAACTTATAGAAAAACAATCTAAGTTAAAATAAAACAAAATATCTTACCGCAGCGCCATACAAGCGCATTCCACGTTCGATATGTAAGGAAGTAATTCCACACATTGTCAAGAGATGGCGTCGTTATAAAAATAAGCGCGCGGTGACCTAGATAGTCGAGGAGACAGATGTCTGGTTTTTATAACGTGTATGTCGTGAGGTGGATGTCTGAGTGGAGACTAATGTTCGGCCTACATTCTTGACTGGGGTGAATGTTTTTGTTGGGTGTAGCAGGAATGAAAGGGGAATTATGATTAATTGAAAGATGCTTTTCGATTATGATAATATTGTCATAGTTAAATGATCATGAAAGGTAACAAAATAAGGCAGCAAGAGTAGAATGTATGTCTAGGTAACATGTAAAAGGTCCAAAATCAAAAGTAATTTATTCAAATTAGGCTGAAGATCAGCACTTTTCGAACGTCAAAATTACATAAGACAATCCTCCAAAACGCCCGCCCTTCACCACTTCCTAGTGCTTTCGCTGGAAAGAAGAAGTGGCGCAACAAACTCCCCAGCAGCACAGCTGTCTGTTCAGTTAGAGAAGTCCGTTTCATTGTCTCCGTATAGGCAGTATCAAACAGACAATTTAAAGAAATATAAACATAATTAATATGAAATTACTGGCAAATAAGTTAGTCGGAGCATATTTAGAAAGGACAAAAAGATCGTGTGGTAAATAATAGGAAGAGAAATGATAAATAAGCTTGTTAAACCAAAACGTTGTGAATGTCAAGTCATGATTGCCAGATACACGTAACATCAAAGGTATTTGTACGTCTGAGACAGTTTTTATTTATGCGAACATGACGTGCGGAACGAGGGCGTTTGCGTATTATTTAATAAGAAAAATTTCATCGTAATATTTCAGGCATGTTTGAAATCTTGCTGTATAAATTGTATAATGTATCAAGGCCGGACATTTTCTATATCAACATTAGAAAAGGCTAATCGTTTGCTTACTCAATTGTACTAGTGCTAGCGGTTTCACCAGTTTAAGTCTCGATCCCGTGGGAATATCGGGACAAAAAGTATCCAATATGTTAATCCTGGTTATAAACCCAACTTTCATCTCTCTGTGTGCCAAATTTCATCCAAATCCGTTCAGTAGTTTTTACGTGAAAGAGTAACAAACATCCATCCATCCATACAAACTTTCGCGTTCATAATAATAGTAGGATGTTGCAAATAATATATTCTGGAATCGTTAGACACAATACACAGGTTTTATTTAGCTAAGATTGTGTTAATCCTCGTTTTGCAAGTAGGGAGAAAGAATCCTCAAATACAAGTATTTCTTGTATATTTTCGGTTTGTGGATAAACCTCAGCGAACTGGATTCTCTGTACATAAAATGTTTCTGAATACTTTGTATTAAAATAAATTTAAAGGGTTATCAGTGCAGATTCAATGCTTACCAGTGATATTTTAAAACTAGATTGAAACCACGGAGTTTCTTGCTCGTTCTTCTCCATAGGAATCTATGTTTGGGAACTGTCAACTAGCTTCAACTTTCTCTCTACCTGACTGACTCTTTAAAACGTTTTAAAACAATGATATTGACAATCTGTCTCTCCCACAGGACATCCTCCTATCCCTGGCTAAGGCAGTAGCCAACACGACCGCCGCGCTAGTGCTGAAGGCTAAGAACGTCGCCGCACAGTGTCGCGATGACCAGCCGCTGCAGAACGCGATCATCTCAGCCGCCACGCACTGCGCGCTCGCTACCAGCCAGCTTGTCGCTTGTGCTAAGGTAAGAAGAAAAGAAGGAAATGGGTTTTAATAAGCACAAACACTAAAACATCTTGCGTATACTTACATACATAAGGTTTGAATACAAAATCTCCCTTGTTGAGGTTTGCAAATGACACAATTTTCAGTTTTTTCGTAAAATTATTTTCCACGTTTATTTTCGTTTGTAAGAAATTTAAATTCGTCTAAAATCCTAGTGTTTTATTATTTTTTTATTTAACAGCCTTGTTAGTCCTGTAGTGACTGCGGTGACTGCTGAGCGTGGGGTCCTGGGTTAGATTCCGAGTTCGGGCAAAGTTCTGTTGGGTTTTTCTAATAGGAATCTCTCTGTAGCAATTTGTACCTTAATGGCATAAGGCTCACCCCTTTTGCATGAGATTGTCTTATAACCCAATTCTGAACAGCAGTCATATTGGTATGTTACGTATTATATTTTTTAATCCTAATTTCCTCTTGTTTTTCTACCCTAGGTGGTAGCCCCAACTCTCCACAACCCAGCGTGTCGCGAACAACTGACCAGCGCGGCGCGCCTGGTGGCACAAGCTGTGGAGAGGCTGGTGGAAGCGTGCAACACCGTGCCGGAGAGTGCAGCCCCAGGTAACACATCACCTGCCATGCCCTTTCCCAACTATAGTCTGTGCCAAAAATCTCTGATGAAAATGTAAACAAATAGTTCAGAAAACGTACTGTGATGCCAGTTTGTTGCGCCATGCGTCATGTTTGCGGCAAATAAATGCATTTTCTTTGTCTACTTTCTTTCTAGATCTGATTTTCCCAAATTCTAATAAATTGCAAATCAGTTTTAAGATGTTAATAACTTGACAATTGAGGTTATGACCTTCATTTTCATCGATATTTTTTCAATTATAATTTGTTCATGTTATTTAAACAATAATTGTTGGAAAAAGTGGTGAGATATTAAGTTGAAACCTTCCAAATACAGATGTATGTGTTGCTAATTCCCTTTAGTGAGCGTTTGCGTAATAATTTAACTTGAAAAGGGTTTGTTTACAATTCCATCACATATTTTGGAACAGACATTAAACATGTTGGTTTGGCTTCTAGTCTAATCGCTAGAACCACTCGCTAGATGGCGCCACTAGGTGAACACTTACCTTACAATTGATCCGTGTTAAAGTTGATTAAAAAATATAACTACCACGAGTTACTACATTATATCCGCGGTAAAAGTGAAGCTATATGGACAATAACGAAGTGAAAGCGTTATCCAAAACATTAGTGGAGTAATACAGTTAAAAACTTAAAATCAATATTATGTCTATTGTGTCCAAAAAACTCAAGTGAAACCAAAAATGTGTGCAAAGACCCATAATTCTAACAGTCAGTGAATCATAAAAACTATTCAGCGCGAAAACAAATTAATGATCTCAACCAAAGTTACCCTGACTTGTACTTTAAACCTAATGACGAAGTGATAGAACTAAAAAATAGAATATGTCAACTCGAGGAAAAGTTGGTAATCGCAGAAACAGAAATAGAAAACCTACTGTTAGAAAATAGTTCTCAATTTAAACAAATCACTGACTACAAGCTAAAAATTGACAAATTGACACACATATGTACAAACACAAAACAAAAGACATCGTCAGCCAAAATAAAGCGTAAAAATCTCATTAGAACTAGGCTAAACTTTAAAAATGGTCAACAAAGTCCTGATGAAGAAACCGAAAACAGAATGCTGCCTTTAGCTTCAACCACAATTGAAGAAGATCCTAATGTTGTCTGCTGTGAACCACTATCGCAAGTAACACAGAGCATAGAGCACCACTGCACCACTGAACAAAGGGACACATTGGACACAAGGTCTCCATATGATTCCAGCTCTAAAAAACATAACTCGTATAAATTATGTATAATTAGTGATAATAATGTGAATAACATATTAGGTATTGCCGAAAGTACTTTTCCGAAAACCAAAATTTGCCAGTATTGTATGCCGAAGGCAGGTACTGTGGAACTTTTAGACACCTTAGAAAACAAACTTGTAAATTACAGCTTATATGACTATTGTATAATTCTTTTAGGTGAAAAAGATTTCTTGGTCTCAAATAAGTATGAGGACTTAGTAAATCACATAAAACAAAAACTTGAGAATATAAAGCATACCAATGTTATCTTGTGTTCTCCTAACTTTAAACTAAAATGGAATGTTAATTTATTTAACACCAGAATAGAAGCTTTCAATAGACTTCTACATCTTAGCAACCTGACTTTTAAATATACTTACACGTTTGATACAAATAAGCATCTGGATTATACACATGAAATGTTTTCCAAATACACAGGCAAAGTAAAGAATAAAGCTGTAGTTAGAATTTTCCTTGAATTAAATAATTACATTAAACTGTTCCAACATGAGGATAATAACTGTAATGGTTTTAATATGATACACAGTCATGAAATTAGTCACGTAAAAGCGGGTACTATACCCTATTACTTTAAAAAAAGGGTTAATAAAGCTGAGGCAAACATTTGCGGCAATGTTACTCAACCAAATTCATCGCTATCCTTAGCATCACAGGCGGTAGGGTCTATTCCAACGTTAAATTTTTTTCGTGAATAATGATGTATTAAACGACCAAAGCAATTTAAACCTATTTCATCAGAATGTTTGTGGAATTAATAACAAGAAGACTGAACTAGAAGTGTATGTACAAACCTTAGAGAAGAAGCTAGACTATATTTGTTTAAGCGAGCATTTCTTGAACGAAAACGCAGCTATTTTATTTAATATAAACAACTACAAACTAGTCTCATACAATACCAGGAAAATTAAAAAGAGAGGTGGTAGTTTGATCTTAGGCCATGTGGATAGGCAAACAGAAATTGTTGACGCGATAAATAAGTTATATAAAGTAGAATGTTTTGAAATATGTGGTGTTAAAGATGTTTTCACTGGATTGTATATTTGCTGTTGTTATCGAAATCCTGTAGATAAAAATTTTAGTATGTTTTGAGAAAAATTGGAGAGGTTACTCGATTACTTATTCAATAGGAAATCTATAATATGTGGAGACTTTAATGTTGACCTACTAGTGGACAATAAAAAGCGCATGGAATTTCTCAGTTTGCTAAGGTGTTATAATTTCAGGCACCTAATCGATTCTGCTACTTTCATTCGTAATCATTGTAATTCGTGTATTGACAACATAATTACTAACTTGCCCGATTCGTGTATTCTTGGATGTGCAGTAGATCACAATGGTTTGGCTGATGGCCATGGAGGTATTTTTGCTGATATTTGCCTGGAACATGTAAGCAATGTAACGAATATAAATAAGTATCCGATCATTGTCATAAATAAAAGAGTTTTTAATAGCAAAAATACTGACCAATTTGTACAGGGTATCTGTGAAAAAGATTGGAATAGCATGGGTATAAATACGTTTCAAAAAGTATTCCAAAACAGCTATAAAAAGAAAGATTATAAAATAAGTCAAAAAAAAAATAGACAATTAAAATGGATCACTAGAGGAATTCGAACATCAAGTAAAATGAAACGATTCTTATGTACATGTAATGGTAACAACCTTGATTCAAGTGTCTTAATGTTTAAAAATAAGTACGTCAAACTGTATAGACAGATTGTGGTTAAGGCTAAAAAAAATGCAATAATGGAGCAAATAAATAGTTCCAAAAATCTAAGTAAAGAGGTTTGGAAAGTAGTGAGAAAATGTACAAATAAGGAGAAAACGATAAAACCGGAAATTCGTCTCAAAGTCAATGACCAAATTGTAGTGGATCCAGAGGAAATATCTGACATTTTAGCAAAACAGTTTAACTATAAATGTATCTCTGGGGTAGTAGAAAGAGACCAAAATACAGCATTCTTACAAAAATATACAATTGAAAATAATGACGAAATGACAATTGCTTCTGTCACACCAAATGAGGTTAAGACCTCCAAAACCCTAGTCAAAAGTATAAAACCATCAAGTATCAAACCATAGTAACAAGTATTCTTGCGGTTATGATGAGATTCCAATATCCGTAATTAAGGAACATATTTCCATACTAGCTGAGCCTCTATGTGAATTTTATAATAAATTTATTGAGGAATCTATCTTCCCAGACCAGCTTAAAATAGCCAAAGTAATACCGGTTTACAAAAAAGGTAGTAGAACTGATCCTAAAAATTACAGGCCTATCTCCCTGCTACCAGTTCTGTCAAAGATATTTGAAAAGATCATAAAAAAACGACTATTAGCTCACTTGCGTGTAAATAGAGTGATAAACCTAAGACAGTTCGGTTATCAAAAAGGTGTTGGTACTTCTGACGCCATATCTACCTTACTTGATGATGTTATAGGAAAAATCAATAATAAAATGAGAGTAGCCGGAATTTTTCTTGACCTAAGTTCCGCGTTTGACACCATAGACCACGAATTACTTCTTGCAAAAATGACGCATTATGGTATAAGAGGTAAGGCCTTGAAATTTTTCTCTTCATATCTCAGAAACAGAAGAATGTTCGTAGAAATTGACAAAATGCAAGATGGCTCCAAAAAATGTTACAAATCAGCGACTGTAATTATGACGACGGGCGTCCCGCAAGGATCTATATTGGGACCAATTTTATTTATTTTATTTATTAATGACTTAATCAATTACATGAATACAATTTTACCTGACATTGATATAGTAATTTTTGCAGATGACACAAATGCCATAGTAGCAGCAAATGACATAGATAAATTGGTAGAGACCGTAAATGCAGCATTACAAGCATTTCAAATGTGGTTCACTATGAACAAATTGTTAATCAACACTGCAAAGACCAACATCCTATTATTTAGAACGACAGCCCGTAATAAGGATGACTTAGACGTAGTGTTGAAAGATAATAAAATTGCTCTCGTCAAGGAAGTTACTTTCTTAGGTATACATATAGACGAACAGCTAAATTGGAAAACCGAATTAAATGCTATAAATGCATCTGTATGTTCCGCATGTTATGCTCTAAGATCACTTAGAACAGAAATTGCCATTGAGCAATTGAAGATGGTATATTTCGCGTTGGTAGAATCAAAGATTAGATATAGCATAATGTTCTGGGGAAACAGTTATGACTATAATATCAAAAGAGCTTTTGTGTTACAAAAACGCGCAATTCGCACAATAATCCGTATATGGCAAAGAGAGAGTTGCCGTGAACATTTTATAAAACTGAACATACTTACAGTGCCGAGCATTTATGTATTTGTACTTTTAAGTAACATGGCCAAATATATGCACGAATATGAGACAGCAGAAGAACGACAGACTAGAGAAGGCACACGGAGACAAGACATTATACGGTACAAGGTACAGCCTAATTTGAATATTGTGAGGCACAGTCCCAGATATCAATCGGTTATATTATTTAATAGGTTGCCTCTACATATAAAAAGCGCTATCTACTCAAGCTCCTTTAAAAACCAACTGAAAGGTTTCCTATTGGATAAGTGTCTTTATGCTGTTGAAGATCTATAATGAAATTATTATAAAATTATGTTGTATTTTGTTGTAACTTCGCCCTTATGATGACCCACTGACCGTTGTATTTCAATTTATGCTTGTTGTAAAATTGTAATTTTAAACTTATATGTAATTTCAGATACAATTTATTGTTCATGAATAAATGACTAATGACTAATCGGACGCAACCAAATACCAGTATTTTCATGGAGTGACTGTCTGGTTTCACCTCCACTACCCAGTTACTGGGTAACATGATCCCACGCGGTAAGACTGGTTGTCAGACTTTCGGGCTTCTGATTACCCGTAATGACGGTCAAAGATCTACAAATAACAGCTGGGACCGATCTTCTGTAACGTTTAAAAAAAGCTATTCCAATATAAATAATGTATTTTCTTTGCAGGTGTTGAACATCTGACTGCGGCCGCGCATAGAGTCACTGAGGAGTTAGAGCGATTGTTGGCGCATTGTGATCTAGGTGAGTACCATCACGGCATTATTAGCATTTTTCTTAGCACTAAATTAAGCCATCAATCAAACGATATTATTATAACCTCCTTTAATTCATAATCTTATTTAATACATTTATCATAAGGAAAATACGTAAGTTATAGGTTCGGCTACAGAAACCTAAAACAGTGACAAATATATCTATGTAAAGTGCACTAACGGACACTTTTTTTATAATGACATTCAGTATTGTTTGTTACTTTCGAGAAGTGCTGATCCTCAGCCTAATTTGAATAAATGACTTGATTTGGTGCGTGGATCACATGTTCTTTCTTTCGACTATAAATAATATTTATCTATGTTTGTCCGTCCCGCAGACCGTCGCGCGCAGCAGCCCACAGTGACGGAGCGCTCGGTGGAGAGCGTCATGTGTGCCAGCGAGCGCGTGGTGGCGGCGGGCGACCCTGCCGACATGGTGCGGCACGCGCGCCTGCTGGGCCAGGCCACTGCGCACCTCATCACTAACATCAAGGTACGTACTCTGGCCGGTCACGCCAGCAACCAATTCGGCAACCTATCACAGTCCACTGTTGGTCATAGGCCTCGCCTAAGTTCCACTACGAGCCTAATAAAAACAAAGCATTTCATGAAAGCGAATTTTGTTTATATTACTTATAAATAATATATCGAACTGTTGGTTTTACTGCATTGTTCCACAAGTGGATCCAGTAAAATTTAAGTAGTCGTATCTCCACTGCGTAAACAGTCCAAAAGGATACTTTGCAGGGCTTGTTACTCATCAATATAAAGACTTGTAAAATATTTATAAGATCGATATTAACCAATTCAGATAGATAGAATAGAGAAAAAAACTGTTCCATTTAAAAATCATTACTAGCTCGATCAATATAGTACTCGTATAACACAAAAGTTTTTTTTTTCGGAATTTCTCAACGTAACTTGTTCATATTCGTGTATATAACACCCCTTTAAAATATTTTACAACAATGTTATATGTTTTAATGTTCTCGACTAACCAACCAAACAAAAATGTCTAAACAACCTTCACATCCAACAGACGGAGGCGGAATCCCAGCCCTCAGATTCCCAACGCAAGCTGTTAGCCGCCGCCAAGTTGTTGGCTGACGCTACCGCGCGAATGGTTGAAGCAGCCAGGCAGTGTGCGTCCTCGCCACAGGTATGTTTTTGTCTCATCTTCCTGTCCTCGTCCCAGACTGGTTGAATACAAAAAAAAAAAATACTTTTTGAAGTCGGTTAAAAATATCAAATATTCTTATTCTAAGGACTGATTTCACCAAAGTCGAAAAAGTTATCTTTTATCCGTGGAATAAAACTGAAGTTTTTAATTTTAGTATGGAAAAACTGTCAAAAATTCAAAATGTATTCTCTGGATCAGACTTATTCTAGGTACTTGTAAAAGTTCGCCCTAGTAGTGCTCTTCATAAGTACATTGAAAAAAGAATTCGTTATCATTTATACTTATTCGTTGTTTTATTTGTACAGGATCGTGAGAAACAAGAGGCTCTCCGCAAGGCTGCGGAGGAACTGCGCTACATCACCGTGGACTATGCGCAGGGACAAGACATCGTGGGCTCGCAAGTCGCTAGATTACAGGTAACAAACAAACATATTTCTCTACTACGAAATATACAATTGAAAACCTCTAAAGGAGTCATTGTACTCATCATTATGAAAGCTTTTACAATAGCACCAACTAAAAAATCGCGAAAAAAAAATCAGCTGTTCCCACATTTTGTCGAGTTGTGCGTTGTGCAGGAGATTGGGAATGAATACAAGCGTAATGTTATGTATAACTACTAAATTTATCTTGTCTACACAGGAAAGCGCCCGTCAAGCTGCTTCAAGCGCTACACAGCTCATCACTTCAGCTCACAACGCGACTCAGTTCAACACAAACAAGTATACACAGGTATGTATTTCCAAAATGAAAAATTCCGAAGCTAATTGCCCGTTCTTGTGAAGAAGAACAGGCAAGAAACTCTATGGTTACCTCAACATTGGTCTTACTTAGTGGAATATTTCATTTTATAGTTGTAGTAATTTATGTAAGTAAGTTGTTCATGAGTGTACAGGAAATGAAGTGGAATCGTGGTATATGGACAATTCACCTTTATCAAATCAGTTGAATTGTAAGATGAATTTCTTGATGATATAATGTCAATATAAAAGTAGTGCTGTTTTTGCTCAGTTTAAATATTGTGGTTTACAGATAATTAATTCTCTTCAATATTATATTTAACAATCTTTTGTCTTGTTGTCACCAGGAAACCCTGATCGAGGAGTGCAAGTCCCTGACTGAACAGATCCCTCGCGTCGTGGACGCCGTCAATGTGTCTAGTGTTAGACCTGGAGAAGCAGCCGCTCAGCTTGATCTGATATCGGCTTCTGAGGCTTTCTTACAGGTATGATATTTCATAAATGGAGTGGAAAGCTATGTCGAGAAGCTTAAGATTCGCGTCCACCACGTTACTGTACTATACATCTATTACTTATCTGTCTTTCTAATCATGTAACTATCCATACGATGTGTTAACCTTCCATTATCCCCTACAGCCGAGTGGCCACGTCATCGCAGCATCTCGCGGAGCCCTCCCCACTGTAGTGGACGGGCCCACGGCCAAGCACCTCGCCGACACCACGCACACCTTCACCTCCAGCTGTGCTGAACTCAGGTAACACACTATTACGGTGTTTCTAATTTATAAATACTATGATGAAATACATTTTTTTGACATTTTCTAACCCCCCATACATTTTATCTTTCCCCAACAGATCAGCAGTAGGCCGTGCCCGCATATCCTGCAAGGGTCTAGAACTGGACGCAGCGGCAGAGATCATCAAATCTTTGCAAGCTGAACTTGATGAGTTAGAGGAAGCTGCCAGAGCTTTCGAACTCAGACCTCTGCCTGGACAGACCGTAAGCAATATTTTTTAACACCATCATAATTATAGGGGAGATCCTAGGGGATAAAACAACATAATTATAGACATCTTATTTCAATAAATTCAAATTAGGCTGGGCCTAACTACTTTTTGAACGTCATGATTTTGGCTACTGATCTGTAGTTTTTTTCTAATTGCCATTAAATATTGATACCCATCCATCACATATATGAAGTTTCAGCAACTTATTTAACTTTTCTCTGTACAACAGTTAGCATTTAATTCTCACCTTATAATTTCTTCTGCACAGGCTGAATGGGCATCCTCGACCATGAAGACGTCGTCCCGCTCGGCCGCGTCGCACACGGCGCAGCTGGTGTCGGCCGCGCGGCACGCCGAGCCCGCCGCGTGCGGCCGCGCGGCCGGCGAGCTGGCGCAGGCGCTCAAGGACTTCACCACGGGGCTGCGGGCTTCTGCGGCCTTGCACGACGAGCAGCCCAGGAGGGACAGGTGACGATCTATACTAACAATAATACCTCCTTTCATACAGAGAAGGCACCAGCATTGATCATCACGCTTGCTCAAGACGGGTTGGCGACTACAGACTTATATTAACTGAAACTCCAAGTTTCCTAACAATGTTTTCTTTCGCCAATGTCAGTGATATTCAAGAAAAGTTAGAAAATACACCTTCAAAATCGTTAATCAGTTGGTGAGAAAACCAGCTTCTATCTGTCCCTTTTTGTCAAATCTTCCATCGTTACTCATAGTTATCTCTCTTCTATTCTAAACTCATTCTATCTCTCTCTACAGGGTGATCAAATCAGGTCGTCAAGTCCTGTACTCCTCACAGACCCTCGTGGAACATATCAAGAGATACCTGACCACCTCGGAGACTGTCGACACCACCTCCATCATGAGCATCGCTAAGGATATCTCACAGGTAAGCCTAAATATTGTTAGTTTTAAAATTACCTTCCAGGGTAGGACATTGGGAGATTTTAACTTAGGTTTTCTAAGAAAGCGTTGCCGCCACTACCGTTTAGCCGTCATTACTTCGGACTGAACTTTCATTACACTTAACACCCGCTAACATAAAAAAATGCAGAGGATTATTTTTTTCCTTCAATAATAATACCTCCCTCCCGGGATCTCGACAAGAGGAGGCCTGTGTCCCAGCTCTGGGAACGTCATTAGCTGATTATGTAATAATACCTACTAATAATTGTGACCATGTTGTGTAGACCACAAAATTTAAATATTACGTTTTTTGCAATAATAAAAAAGCTAGAAGTGCCCATAAAAAATATGTATTTACCGAAGTATAAATTGTTAAAATGATCAACACAACTCTTTAAGTTACAATTTAAATGGGACCATTTCTGAATAAACCTCTTTCGAACAAAAAAAATATTTTGTAAATCCGTCTATATTTCTGACGGAGTTATGCCCGAACATACATAAAAAAATAAAATAAAAATTTTAACATCGAATTGAGAACCTCCTCCTTTTTTTGAAGTCGGTCAAAAATAGTCCGCAAGCAAACTTCTTATTTTCATGAAATATATTCAGCCAATTTAAACATGAGAGAATTGTATCCGTTGTTTTTTATTTATTGTTATTTACTACATTTTCTGATTGTTTTTCTTCTACAGGGTCTAGAATCAACTCTAGAAGCCATCCCCTCGCACACAGAGCTGGACGTAGCCATGGAGAACATTAACGAGACGCTCAACATCCTCAACATGAACGAGTTCCCGCCCTCCGACAGGAGCTATGGGTAAGCCACATATTATATTCTACAGTCATGACGCCGACTGTATTAAACTACGTATATCTCAATGACACAAGAGGTATTCCAGAATGAACAGTTGAACACAGTACACTGCAACTGTCTTTTCGTCATGTTTTTTTTTCACTTCAGACAAACTTTTATAAACTTCAAATCGGTCTGATCTGACCAAAATCTGCACCATGTGTCTTAGGGCCTCGAGATCGATCGATTACTTTTAGTATCAAAGCGATGAACCTTAAAGTCTGAACATTTCGTGTTTTAATCAGACTTATTTGTGTGCAGATTTTTCTGTTCCGATTGATCTCTTCGTGTAATCGGGAATTTGTTCCTATTGGAGTACTTTTTCTTATAATCTTGTTATGTTTCTCTTAGCGAACTACAAACAGAACTCAACGCCGCCGCCGTAGGCCTGAACACAGCCTCATCAGAAGTAGTCCAGAACGTAGAACGTCCTGCCGCCCTGGCCTCTACTAGCGAACACTTCGGAGACGCCTTCAACAGACTGCTGGGCGTCAGCATGGAGATGGCAGGACACACAGAGGTAGGAACTCATAATCTGCCTAACCTTATCCTACGTCGGGGTCGGCTCCCAGTCTAACCAGATGCAGCTGAATATTAGGATTTTACATGGAGCGACTGTTTATCTGACCTCTTCAACCCAGTTACTGCAGTAACACGATACCGCTTACCTTACCTTACTTTACCTTACTAGAACAGCTCTTTGTGAAGGAGCTTGTCCGGGAAAGTACATACAGTCAGTCCACCGATAAACACAGCCGTGTGATACATTCATAAGAGATTTCGGCTTAGTCTGTCATGGCAACGCATCGGCGTTGTCTCTGGTATTGCAGATGTGTATAAGCCTGGACCGCCAGCCTGCTTTCCTATTTAATATTGTCGTCTTTATCCACGAATCCCACCATTCTTTCCTATTCTTTGTGATAGTGCTAATACGTATTCTTTTGTTTTAGGATCGCGACGCTCAAACTCTGATGGTGAGCTCTATGAAGAGCGTGACAGTGAACTCGTCCAAACTGCTGGGAACTGCCAAGTCTGTCAGTCAGGTGAGATATTACACGTTACTCTGTTTATTACGTAATATAAGATAAATATACTTTGCCAATCAATATGATTTGACTATCCAAAATCATTAAAATTACCTGTGTGTTTTGACATAATTGGATCCATTTAATTCTTTACTCAGTATAAATACATTAAGTTTTATTTTATTTTAGGATTTGACTCGTCCTAATGCTAAGAACCAGTTAGCGGCTGCAGCTCGCGCCGTCACCGATAGCATCAACAGACTTGTGAGTTTTGCAATTTATGTCCTTTATTTTTGCATCATACTCGTACCATACTTATAAAAAGAATTACAGTTTATGTTTGTTTGAATAAAAAAAACTATATAATATTAAGTAACAACACGAAAATCATGAAAATGAAAAATGGATTATTATAATATAATCATATATTGGTCTTTGCCGGAGTTGCGTATAAATGAATGCCCAACAGCTTTCTTTCAACATGTTATAATATTTCCTCTCCCTCAAGGTGGACGTCTGCACAGAAGCTGCACCAGGACAAAAGGAATGCAACGCAGCCATCCGCAGCATTGAAAGCACCCGACCTTTGCTCAACAGTCCCACACAACCCCTCACTGAATTGGGATACTTCGCGTGTCTCGACTGCGTGGTTGAACAGAGCAAGAGCTTGAGTAAGTCATTGTATTAAACTACCTTTTACCCGCTGCTTCTCTCCCGTGGGTTCTTCTCCGTCATTAATGCAGCTGCAATATAAAACATTACATCGGAAGCCACAATGGGCGGCCATCACTGACCCGAAATCACTAAAAAAACACGGAGAAAAAATAATTAAATGGGGGTATTAAATTTTACAATATTATTTATAAATTATTTTCGTAAGGAAACTGAAGCCAGTCGACACAAGGTGTATAACAAGAAGTGATGTTATGTTATAACCAATGGGTTCCTAGAAATGATCCAGTGCAAATTGTTGTCATGTCTTTGAATGTCTGGTAATGGTTTCCCCACGATGTTTTTTTTTTTCGATGCGTTTAACTAAATATGTATCTTCTTCCCCAGGTGAGGGCATGTCCTCAATGGCCAGCTCAGTGAAACGCAGCGAGGTGGATCAGTTCAGTCGCGCCGTCGGCACTGTCGCCAGTGCTGTGCAAGGACTGGTGGAGTGTACTGCTCAGGCGGCTTATTTGGTGAGTATTAGCTAATATGGTTGATTCCTAGGTCTGGCAAAGTGTGATGAGAGATGAGGCAATAGACTCGCGTCCTATTACTTAGGACTTAAACATTACTAGCGAATACATACACATCTGCTTACCGCTCTGGAGAATATATGCGTGATATTATGTAACGTATATAAAGTTATATATTTTGAAATTTGCCATTTTGAACAATCATTAAGATTATATCTATCTTTCGGATAGCCCATGACGACGAAGCTGGGTCTTTGTCAGTTGTCATTAGTGGAATCTCTTTCTATACATCCCTTATCACAATAATAACTTTGTCTTCCTTCCCCACAGGTGGCCGTATCAGACGAGACCAGTGTAGCTGGCAGACCAGGCCTAGTGGACCAGGCGCAGTTCGCGCGCGCAGCTGTGGCCATAGACCAGGCGTGCAGGGCGCTGTGTGACAGTAGCAGTAACCAGCAGCAGGTAAATATACACAGGGGGGCTCGTGGCTCAGTAACACCCGTGTGGCGCAGATTATTTCTGTAGTCTTTATTTAATTAAGTAGATAATTTTTTTATCGTAAAAAAAAAGACATGAAAATAGATCAGTGTCCAAAGGACTTTGATCTTTATGGTTATATCCATACAAACTATTTTTGAGTCTTATGATTACACTGATCTATGTTGACATTTTATTGTTTATTAGCTTGAAAGCTGTTTTAAATTGTCGACTAGATGGAACATTGAACAACAACCCCTTGTCGATGTTGTCCCGCAGGTGCTGTCGGCGGCCACGGTGATCGCGAAGCACACGAGCGCGCTGTGCAACGCGTGCCGCGTGGCGTCGGGCCGCACGCACGAGCCGCAGGACAAGCGGCACTTCGTGCAGGCCGCCAAGGACGTCGCCAACTCCACCGCCGCGCTGGTGAAGGAGATCAAGGCGCTGGACACGGACTACAGCGAGGTGACGGACACTGCAGTGGCATACATACTAATTAACTCTGTGGTGTTCCCATTACTGTGACTCAGGCCTCCTACTAATGAAAGGAAGCGGGACGTAATTCACCACGCACTTAACTCATTATTTGAACTGTGTGTTAAATTGAAGATGAATAAGCAGAAACAAAATAAAAATTGAGGCTTGAGTTTTGGAACCTTTCAGTTGTTCTAAAAGTATATTTTATATCACAGATAAATTATTATTCCTTCTGAATATTTTTATAAAATATACACAGACGTGTTACTGGGGTTGCGCCACTTCTTACCAACTCAAACACTAGGTGGGCTTACTTCAGAGCTAACTTTTACTTTATGAACATCAAAAACAATTATTATTATACAGCTTTATGACCGTAAACAATCACCTATAATTCTTCTGTTTCCCTTTAACAGTCACATAATATTCGTCTTCTATATCTCCCCAGGCGAACCGCGCCCGTTGCGCCGCAGCGACGGGTCCCCTACAGGACGCCGTGCGCAGCCTGTGTCAGTTCGCGGACTCGCCCGAGTTCGCGTCTATACCCGCCAAGATATCACCGCAGGCCAGGAACAACCAGGAGGCCATACTGGACTGTGGCAGGTTAGTAAAAAGACCCATCATCTGTCGAAGTCACTTTTCGAAATCACTCGGTCTACATCAGTCTAGCCTTTACCCAACTATGTTGTGGCATGCGGCTGAATGTCAGTATTTTACATGGAGCGGCTGCATATCTAACCTCCATAACCTAGTACTTGACTCCATTGTTTCGCTCAGGAGTTATCTCCGAACTCTCTCACTACGTTCGGGGGCAATAGAATCAATCCTTCGTTACATTCGGGATTAAATATAGCACCCGTACATAAGACACTGTAGTAAATAATCTATTATTATATGTATCGAATGTCGATCAGAAGGTTGCGTGTTCACATCACGTCGGGGTCACCAGTTTGGAGGTAATGAGGAACAGGGTGTAAAGTTCACTCAACCTCCATTGAAAAGGGAGGATCCTCCGACCAGACGGGTGTTGTGTCTGGCGGGCAATTGCCCAATGATTGATATTGGGAAATTGTAACTATGCTAATTGCACGGTAATCTGCTTGCGAGATGCAGGATTTGCGTGACGTCAGTATGACGCGTTGTTCACATGTGGCGTTGTAGATACCGCAACATTAGTAATCGAAATGATTGTCTACAGGAACATAATATCCGGCTCGTGCTCCATGCTGGAGTCGGCCCGCTCGCTAGCAGTCTCTCCCGCTGAGCGCTCGCACTGGCAGCTGCTAGCGCAGCACAGCAAGACTGTCTCCGACAGCATTAAGGCGCTCGTCACGAACATCAAGTGAGTACTACATATCTAGTAATACCAAGTAACTATTCGAGAAGTATGGAAGAAGAAGACATGTTGTGCCGACCCCAAATAAATTGGGATGAGAGCAGGAGAATGTTGATACAGTAACCGGCATGAGTCGTGAGCACAAACTGACACCTGCGCAGTAGTTCATTTTTCGGTCTCTTTGGCGGAATGAAGAAGGCGGGGGGCACCGAGGCTGCACGCGATTGGTTCGTCTGTCGATGCTCGTCGTCTATTGGACTCTCACGTGTCATTCGGCTACTTTCGTGCAATTTTAGTGACACACGTTTTTAATTTTGAAATACATAGTTTATTTTTGTTAATTCGTATTTGTTGAGTCAAAGTAACGGTTAAATTTGTTTCTTCACTATTTTAGCAGTTACTTGAACGAAGAAAACATTTGCCGTAGTATCAGTAAAGGTCAAGTATAAGTTAATACTTTGACTGATTGTGTTGATGAAGAAACTGGCCGTAAGTCACAAAGGCCTACAACATTACTGTATCAAAATAAAATTTCAAGTACCACTAATATTTTAATTATAGTTTGCATAAATACCTATCAATAATTTGAGCAAAAGCGGTACTAAATAAATTTGGCCGAAAGTGTACAATGCGCGAGCTTGCCCCCACTACTGCCCATCTGTGCTCACGACTCGTGCCGGGCATTATAACTATACAGGAAAAAAAAATAACCAGTGTGCAAACTGTAACCATAAATTCAGTACATGATTCTTTACCCAACTGCGTTGAAATTTTTTGGCGGTTATTTAAAAAAAAATTGCTATGCCATATAACATTTAGATTGCGTAGGTATTGCACCTTTCTTTGAATTTGAGAACTTCTTCCTTGAGTTTGAGTTTGCGCACGTTAAAAAAATTTCCTGTATCTTTGACATAGCTTCAGTAAATGATTTGAATACTAACGTCAACTTCCTTTACAGAGAGAAAGCCCCGGGTCAAAGAGAATGTTCGGCCGCAGTTGAGACACTCAACAAACAGTTGAGAGAGCTCGACCAGGCTGCCATGCAAGCGGTCGGACAAGAACTGTACCCCAGGAAGAACAATTCGCTGCAAGGTAAATGCGTGTATTTATTTTAGACTAACAATCAAGCTATCAGCTCGCATTTTCTTCTCGCTCACGGGAATATGTTCGAGTTTAATCGAACACTAAGCGAAAATGCATAATTGCATCGAACGCAAGTATGCACATTCGCTTGTCCACCAAAATGTGAGCCAGTTCGCGTTCAGATCTCACTAGAGACACCACGTACTCAAAACCATTACCATTACCATTGTCTTGTAACTAAGTGTTAAATAGTGATTAAATATACGGCTATTACCCTTACAATTCGAGACTTTAACTTTTACCATATAAATCATATCCTACCAATACGAGAAAGGAGTGTTAGGTCACCATAGCGTCTAGCACTAACTTTTACAATGACATTTGTCTAAGAATCTGAACCTTACCTTACAGTTTATCTGGAATAGCTGTCTACATTAAACTGGCATTTTATTCCCATTTAAGAAGAGTCAATAAAACTATTATTTTCTCTGTCCCACCAGGCTACTCGGAACAGATCGAGAACAGCGCCACAGAGATGCTCGAGCGCCTGGAGCCGCTGCACATCGCCGCCAACGGAGAGGCTGAGAATTTGGGACACGCTGTCATACAGCTTGTGAGTTACTTTCTATTGTATAGGAAAATAATTGTTAAGCAACCGGTTGATGAAATTGGTTTGTCTTATAAGTACGAATAAGATAAAAATAAACGTATTTGTTCTCCCACAGGTATCGTACGCCGAGCCTCTGGTGACGGGCGCCATCGGAGCCGCGTCCAACATCACGGAGTCCGGCACGCAGGCGGGCCTGCTGGAGCACACGCGCACCGTGCTGGAGACGCACGCGCAGCTCGTGCTGTTCGCCAAGGCTGCGGCCGGGAACCCTAGGGTGAGTCTATTACTATGAATATGTCGGAGATGGTATGTGTGTCTCTCGTTAACATTAGGCATATTTTAACTATTGTGGGCGTACTATGTGTAGTGTTGGTTATAGCACAATAGAAAAACGGTTTGCAGTTCAAATCAGATTATAATTTACGAACAAGTTATTCAGACTAGCGAATCACACACTGTAGGCATTCACACACATTCAACGATACGGAACACTGACAGTTTCTGAGCACATGTTGTTTACGATGTCCAATGTTTCGATCATCCCGAGAGCTCTGCTCACACCGCTTTTGTAGCTGTTGCTCTCGTCCCACCACGAACTCAGGCTAGACTCTGTCCAGCGCCACGAGATGGCGCTAGCGTTCCGAATAGTCAAACGAATGACTCCAACAAATATATAAATCTGAATTTTATACCAGAGTACCTGCAGAATTGTCCCTCCCCAGATGTGCCTAGCCTTTTTATAGTTTCAGGGATTTGTTATCTTATACCACTCTTTCCTCTCGTCCACCCTTAGGCCGTGAACACCCACGGCAAGGTGTCGGCGCAGGTCCCGCAGTGCCGCGGCTCGCTGGGCGAGCTGGCGGCGCGCGTGCGCGAGCTGAGTGCGGCGCGCGGGGCCGTGGGGCCGCTGCTGGACACGCTGCAGCGGGCCATCGCCAGGCTCACGGAGCACAGGTCAGTTCTTAGCGTAAGGTAAGCGTATTACACGGCAGATGTCACTAGAAACGCCCAAGAAGGATATGACCTCAATGGTGATGTTCTTCAGAGAGGTCAGGTGCGTAGTACTCGCGACCGGCGAGCGTGTGTGACCTGATGTGTGAACGTAAACAAAGCATAACGAGTATATAAGGACCGTAGCAGGTGGCGTTCTGTATTATCTGTCTACCCCCATGGAAAGATGGCTTGAGTTTATGGTATGAATGTATAACCAGCGAAATATTTTATTTTATTCTGTTCGGGTAACTTACAGCTAACTTATTACAGCAGCGTTCTTATAAATATGAAAGTCTAAAAATAAATAGTATACGATCGACGTTGGATCAATGAGTGTACTATTTGTATTAAACTCCTCTGCTTAGCCCTTCCAAGAATACAGGCACGATGTTATGAAAGTATATTATAAATACCGATGTATCATTTGGCCTTAACCGCTCAGCTGTAGCACAAATATAACACAGTGACGTGCGCTATTTTAGGATGCGCTCAACGACCCACATGTACCGAGAGCGTGGTGTGTAGGCTTTATATTCTGTGTGATAGACATTTTCAGAGACAACAGTATATTTACAGGCATTCCATGACGAGTTATATGTATGAGACCTGCTAAATGCTTACTTGAACCAAAATATAACATAAGTGGAAAGTTTGTTTATCGATTATTATTGTTTTTTTTCTAAAACTGTGCTGCTGGGGAGTTTGTAGCACCACTTCTTCCCAGCGAAAGCACTACGAAGTGGTGGAGGGCGGGCGCTTTGCGCCTTATGTAATTTTTACGTTCGAAAAGTGATGATTCTTAGCCCTGATTCTAATTTGAATAAGTTTTGATTTAATACCTATTCGTAATTATGTACATCACACTCCGCCAATTGCCCATTATCTCAGCTCACTACACCGCACTCCAGTCCACTTTTGATCTGCAACTGTCAGAGATTAATTTCTACATTAATTATGGCTCGCTAATTTCTTAAGTAGCCTCTGGTTCAATAAGACTTGCATTTGGCATCGAGCCAACTCTTTGGTTGTCGATGATCTAACTGAAGATGGTATTATTTTTGTCCATAGTTAGTTGTGTGACGTCATACAGATGATCAACAATGCACCGTGGCAGTCTCCATGTAATTTTATATTACAGATTGTCTGACACAGTGTATTTGGGCTTGACAATGAGAGTGAGGGAAGAGAGAGTGCACCTGTGTCCGCACACACGCCTGCAGTATAATATGGCTAGTCTCCGCTTGAGATTGGTCGCCATGGTCGAAACACGGTCTGGAGGACTCAAATGAAAATGATTGAGAAATCATTTTCCAAGTCATTCACCTCTCAAAATGCAAAAATCATTTATCATTCCCCTGTTACTAGTCTTAATAAGGGGTTACTCAATAACTGGGTTCTTGAGGTCCGATAGGCAATCGCTCCATGTAAAATACTGGTATTCAGCTGCATCTGGTTTGACTGGAAACCGAACTTGGGGAAAGATTAGGTGGATCATGAATGCATTGTAGCCTAAACAAAAACAAATGAATTCCCATAATGAAAAAAAAAAGAACACATGAATGTAAAGGTCTTTGTAAAGGAAAGGAGCTCGTCCGGGGAAATACTACCGCCATACATACATGTGTCCACCGTCAAGCGCAGCTGTGTGAAGGTTGGGGTTGCCGGTGTAACTATTGACCATTTACTATCAAATAGGCCCCTTGCTTATTTGTCACGTAAAACATTAGCAACATAACCGACATAGCCCGAAGAATTGCCAAACTTAAGTGGCAGTGGGCAGGGCACATTGGTCGCAGAACAGATGGCTGATGGGGCTGAAAGGTTCTGGAGTGGCGACCGCTTACCGGAAGACGTAGCGTTGGAAGGCCTCCCAGAAGTTGGACCGACGACCTTGTGAAGGCCGCAGGAACCCGTTGGATGCGAGAAGCACAAAACCGGTCGAAGTGGAGGTACTTGGGCTTATGTCCAGCAGTGTACGTTTTTCGGCTGAAATGATGATGATGAAAACATTAGAAAATACTTTTGATATTATAAGTCAAGTTTGCATCGAGAGTTGTTCTAACAATACCAATGCAATAAGTCAATAACCCCCAGTTTGTTAAAAACCTATTCAAAATAAATGGTTATGTTATTTCCTTCAACAAATCACACTACCGTATTCAGAAAGCATAGCCCACTCAACCTATAACGTTTCAGGCCTCCTCTCTGTGAGTGGCAGTGGGCCGATTCACTACGCGGGCACAGTGCGGATCATGAATGCATAAATGCTTCAATTACACTATGCAGTCGATCAGTTAGCATTTCGTGCTAATAAGGGAATTGACAGCAGATGTACAGATCATAGACTTTCCGGTTGTAAGTCTTTCAATCAGTCTAGACGCCCTATCGATATAACTACGTCAGCGCATACGCAAGTCTTGTTTACTATAACGGTCAGTTGAGTTAGGTCGGTCGCTGCGAGGCGAGCTTTAACCGCGACTAAATTGTTCTGTTTTTACGTCGTGTTGTTTAGCGTTTAGTGAAGTAGTTTAATGTTTAAATATGAAGTATATTTACTGAGAATTTTTGTGGTTAACAAAATTATAACTAAGTTTTTATTATTATTATTATTGTGTTTTTGAAAGTAAATTAGTAAATAGTGTAGTGTTCATTAAATGATGTTTTGAGATTTAGTTTGTGTATTAGTGTTGTGATTATATTTCGTGCCATTTTGGAGATTCTACTTCTAGCATGGATAAATTGAAGTAAGAGTCATTTACTTTGATATCGTCTTGGCATTTGCCCCCTGGTTTAGACTTCAGAATCAGAATCAGAAATATTTATTTGCTAACAATGTAGGTACAGGATTGAGATGGTACAGAATACAATGTTTCCGCTACATTCTACCTTACGGCGTGCAAAACACATTATTTAACAATACATTGACATTAAAATAACAAGACATCAAAAAATTAATACACATAAATAAATTGTCACAATAAAAAGTCATTACATTAAAAATTAAAAATTCTGTTATCAAATTATTAAATTATTGCAGTAAGGTATTTAAAATGTCAATTACAAGAAAAAAAGTCAAGGTACAGTTATAAATCTTTGTCATTCAAGAAGTCATTTACAGAGTAGTAACATTTTTGTAATAGCAAATCAGTCAGTTTAGTTTTAAATATGCGTGTGGGGTGTTCTTTGAAATTATGTGGAATTTTATTATAAATGATTGGCCCCATTGACATTATATTTTTTCTTAATAGTGCTGTATTATATTTTACTGTATGTAATAAGAACTTGTATTGTAGTCTTAAAGGGCCTGACCTTGATCTAATATTGATAAGTGACGGAAATAAATTTAAGTTCGACCTAACAAATTATAAACAATAATGATTGTTTATAAAGATAAATTGATTTTATTGTGAGATGTAAGAATCCCTTACTATAATAATACTATGACTACCTATATGGTGAATATAATAGAGGCAGGCATACGAGTTGTAGGTCGTGGGTTTGAACCCAAGCAGGCACTTTCACACAAGTGGTGTGGTAATACATTTCATCACTTTGCTTTCAATACATTGCTCTCGAAACGGTGAAGGAAAACATCGTGAGGATACCGACATGTCCTAGAACCAAAAATTCGAAGACAGGTGACCTCCGCCAACACGCACTGGGGCCGCGTGCTGGCCCACTCCCTCACACAGAGAGGAGGCCTGAATCCCAGTAGTGGGAATAATGCAGGCTGATTATAGTTATTGTGCTATATGGTAAATCCATCCTACTAATATTATAAACGCGAAAGTTTGTATGGATGGATGTTAGTTATTCTTTCACGCCAAAACTACTGAACGGAATTGGATGTTTGGCACACAGATAGTTCAACCAGGGTTAACACACAATACTCTTTATCCCGATATTCCTACGGAATCGAAACGTATGCGGGTGAAACCGCGGGGCGCTGCTTGTTACCCATAAATTCATCATAGAAGTCGAAAATGTTTTAAAATCAATATTCACGTTCGTAGGTGTAAGCAGAAAACTCAGCCACACGTCATACGATCTCGTTTTGTTGCCTCCAGGATCACACATTTGGTCATCATCAATATTATATTGATCTAGTAGGCAATAAAACAGAATTCTATAAAATTTCCCAGTAAATAAACCCCAGTGTTTCTGTCAATGTCGCGCGATTGACTATGTTACCGTAGAGACAAGATCGTAAAGTTTATTTTAACAGTTTTAACGTTGCTCGTGTTTGAAGTCGCAGCACCTCAAGGTTAGGCCTGCATGGGATTATATTTATCTAGAAATAGGGATGGTTGAACAGCACTAGGATTTATTAACAAGAAAATGACAATAACCAAGCAAGCCCGTAGAAGATGGCGGGACGAGCTGAAAACAAACGGCCAGTGGTCCACTTTAGCCCTGGATCGAAAGAGCTGGTGGAGCTGGCATGGGGAGAGGCCTTTGCCCTGCAGTGGAATGATGCAGTCTAACAGTAACAGTAAATGTCAGCTTAGTCAATAGGCTCGTCTGGTATTACAAGGAACTCGGTTTCACTACCGGTCTACCAGACGTACTGCAGGGTACTTGGATGATATCTCAACCAGTCGTACTCAGCGCTTCTCCTCCTCATTTATTATGTGCACGGACAAAGTGTGGAACTCTCTGCCAACGTCTGTGTTCCCTTCCACATATAACCCTTCAAAACAAACGTGAACAGGCATCTTCTGGTCAGGCTCAATCCATCGTAAACCTCATCCATCAGGTGAGATCGAGGTCAAGAACAGGCCCATTTTGCAATAAAAAAAAGCATAGTTACATATCTGGCGAGATAACACAACTACCTACCCCTTCGCAAATTACAGACGTGACATTATGCTAGTTCAGCTTAAGAATGTCTCACTGCAGGGCAGACGCCTCTTCTCACACAGAGTAAGAACGAGCATTGATCAGCACCCTTGCTCAAGGCGTGCTGGACTTTCATCGGAAAAATTACCTGACATGTAATCACTCCACCAAACCTCGAAGGGTTAGACAGGGGTGTAACTACAGTACACCCACATTTCGCCAGTTATGTTTAAGTACCATGCAATTGAGGGCGAGCCTATTGCCACCAACCGGGCGTAAATCCGAGCAATCAAATAAGAGCAGTGGTAGCCCAGTGGTAGTGACCCCGACTTGTAGGTTGTGGGTTCGAACCCAGACAGGCGCTTTACTTTGTGTAATTTATTTCATCACCACTGCTGTTAAAATGGTGAAGGAAAACATCGTGAGGAAATGCCGGTTTCGTAGAACCAAAAATTCAAAGACATGTTACATCTACCAACCCGCACTGGGCCCGCGTGATGCATCATGGCCCACTCCCTCTCACAGAGAGGAGGCCTGTGTCCCAGCAGTGGGAACGTATATAGGCTGATTATGATGGGCACAAATTCAAACTCCAGGCTGCTACTAAGAAATTCCTGATGGAAATTATTGAAAAAAAAAATACCTTAACTACACACTAGGCATTTATTCTGTGTTGTGCGTATGACAGCATGATAACAGACACCAGAACTAATTGTTTACAAGAGAAACTTTATGCCAACAATGCTTGGCATCCCTGATCATTCCATGTAGTAAATTAGTGAGAAGTTCGCGCGATATATAGGTCATGTCCAACGATCTGCGTCTGTTTATTTGTTTTTGACTGACTCCCATCTGCGAAAGTTACTAAAATATTCGTATTCTAGCGACTCGATGTCCGTCTGCTAAGCGTGCTGACACTTATTGCAATTTCCCATACGAACGTTCATTTGAAGACCGATTCCTATAGTTAGTTAAACTGCTGAAAAATCTTATGTTAACTGACAAGCCAAGTGTAGAGAAAAATAACGATAAAAAAATAAACCAAGGCGGTCAAAAGATGACCAGTCCCAACTGACGACGCCGGTTCACGGATATGACGTGTGGTTTTTTCTTAACCCCCGTTCTCTATAATAATATCAGACTATTATTCAGGGCAAAGGTCTATTCTCATACAGAGAAGGCACAAGCATTGATTACCACGCTTGCTTAAGACGGGTTGGCGATTTCGTTCTTTTTAACGCATACATTTTGCCACAGACTTACTTCCTAGTGGCCTCTTATTATCTCCCCTCTTTAAAACTAGCTAAACGTGCTTTATTTGTTTGTTTCAGAATGTCATTAATAGGAACGTACGATGAAACGGATTCGTTCGTGGACTATCAGACCAGGATGGTCGGCGCTGCCAAGGAGATCTCTCGACTTGCTACAGACATGGTGAGATTATAATTATTATGTTACGAATCTTCTTAAAGTTTTTACCTTAAATTGTTGTGCGGTCAACTATGAAAATCGTCCGTATCGCCACAAAATAAACGTCCTGGCAATGTGATTATGACACCATGGACTTGCGATTAACTTTGTGTCTTACAGTAGTAAATTCAAGTTCAAATAAAATAAGCTCCATCTTAGACGCCTCCTTATTCAATTTATATGTTGTTGATGTTACAAAAAAACGAATCACAAAAGACATACCTAAAATATTATGAAATTCTCACTAACATTCTTTAGCTCTTCTGCTCAGAAGTAAATTATTATGTTCTTTCTTTTAACAAGTCTAAGCATAATCTTATCCCACAGACGGCAAAGTCAGCTACAGACGCTAGCCGCCTGGTCCAGCTTGGTAACGAGATGTGCCAGAAATATGAACAACTTGCGCAGGACAGCGTCGGTGCCTCCGCCACCACACCTAACGGAGATGTCGCTAACAGGTACGTCATCATCATCATTCAACTGAAATACTTCCACTGCCGGACATATCCAAAGTGGCCTTAATTAAATTCAGATTATCAGGTAATTATCATGTTTTGGAAATACAAACCCAATGTCATACTTGACAAAGTTGAAATTCCTTTGCAAATTTTTAAGGCGCTATTTATAAAAAAAAAATGTCAATTTAAAATCAACTTATACTACATAAGAAAACAGTTTTCCCTATTTTATAAGTTTAAATATAAACAATGTATTGTGTATATGTTGAAAACTTAGTTTCTTGTTCATGTTGTGAGAATATAGGACCTTCAAGTAAACTCCAATTTGATTACCCCATCACATTTAATTTCTTAATTCATACCACACAATATATCATCTTTTATAATAAACTAAATTCACTAAAAATTAAACATAGCTATCCAAATATCTCCATATGACTGAATGACACCGTCTATGCCAATTCTTTTACAATCAATTCAAAAAGCTTCTAACAACATAATCTTTTCAAAGACCATAGACATAAAAACTTGCCAGTAATTCAATGACATAAAATTCTATTAAGCTAGTATTACAACATCCCCTCTGAATTTTATGTTTATTACAATTAGAATAACATCTCTTATATAACTCCCATCAACTCATTTAAAAACCCATCTTAATTAACCCACCCAACTTAACTAAATACAACAAACAAACTTTTGAATTAACTAATCTAAACACCTTACTTAACTAACTTAAACATTAAAAATTTCAAATTAATTCTCAAACAACCTTATACTCTAATAAACCTACATAACTCATCACATTACATAATGTCCTTTACGTATCACTCACTATACACTGTCTCAATCTCAAAAACTTTGTTCTGTCCAGTGGTTTAGTTAATATATCTGCCAAATTATTTTTAGTCGAACAATAATGAATTTCCAACAAATTCTTATCTATTTTTTCCTTAATGAAATGATATTTAACATCAATATGTTTGCTCCTTCTATTCAGAATTCCATTTTTAATCAATACTATAGCCGATTGATTATCAACAAACAACTGTGTTTTTGGTAATTTATTTGTCAACTCGTAGATCAAACTCTGAATGTATAATAGGTCTTTAATACATTCGGCTGCAGAAATATATTCAGCCTCAGTACTGGAAAGAGCAGTGACTGACTGTTTACGTGAACACCAATGAATTGGACCACCACCATAAAATATAATAAAACCAGTCGTACTTTTCCTAGTATCAGGATCACCTGCAAAGTCTGCATCACAATACGCTTTTAAAGTTAAATCGTTACCACGAACATACTGTATACCACTGCTGACTGTATTTTTAATATATCTAAAAAGGTTCTTAATATTTGTAAAATCATTCAAGTTAGGATGTTCTTGATGTCTACTACAATAACCAACATGAAAAGCCAGATCCAGTCTTGTTTTATTAACCAAATACAACAATGAACCAATCAATTGTCTATACCGATGCACATCATCAACTCCCACTTTCCCCTCTTGATGTGTATCGACTAAAATATCTGGATGACTACTATCTTTTAAGCTTTCATATTTAAACTTTTCCAAAATTTGATTTATATAACTTTCCTGATAAATCTTAATAGAGTTCCGTTCTACTTTAACATCAAACCCTATAAACTTTTCAGTCTTATCAAATTTCCGCATTTCAAATTCTGTTTCTAATTTATTAATAATTTTATTTAAATCAATCTCATTTTCACCAATCAAAATGCCATCATCTACATAAATAGCCAAATATATTTCTTTGTCTTTATTTATAAACACACATGGATCTGATTTTAATTGTAAAAAACCCAATTTTTTCAAAAATTCCGTTAATCTCTTGTTCCACATAAGTGGTGCTTGTTTCAATCCATACAAACTCTTCTTTAATTTACATACTTTATTCTCTTTATCTTTTATATCATATCCTAAAGGTATTTCCATAAAAATATCTTCATTTAATTCTCCATATAAAAATGCTGTCTTTACATCAAATTGCTTAATTTTAAAACCTTTTTGAGCTGCAATCGCCAACAACAACCTAACACTAGTTGTATTTACCACCGGACTATATGTCTCCTTATAATCAATATTGTATTTTTGTAGAAAACCTCTCGCCACTAATCTAGCCTTATATCTTCCACCAGGCTTTATAGTAAATATCCATTTACTCGAAATTATTTTCCTATTTTTTGCTTCACACTTGTTAACGATTTCCCAAGTCTTGTTTCTCTCTAAGCAATCTTTTTCCTCATTCATTGCTTGTTTCCATAAATCTTTATCAAAACTATTAAAAACATCTGTATAAGTCAAAAACGAAGTCTCTAAATCATAATCTTTCAGCCTAGATGGCAATTTCCTTTCCCTATTCGGTAAAATCCGCAATCCATCATTAATAACTGGTTCAATTGCATCTTCAAACTCATCACTAATTTCAACTACTGTATCATCTCTAACTTCCCCTCTCAAACTATTATTTTCTTCAACAACAACTCCAATGTCTTCAACACTATCTTCAAAAATCTCATTATCTTCAACACCAACTCCTCTAACTTCAACATCTTCACCACTAACTCCAACTATAACATCTTCAATACTGCCTTCAAAAACCTCAGCATCTTCATCACTAACTTCAGCTCTATTTTCAAAAACTACTTTATCACCAACAGCTCCATCACCACTATCATTACAAAAATCATCACCACCTCCACCACGAAAAACATTACCTTCACCACGAAAACCATCACGTTCACCACCAATATCGACACTAACCTGTTTAAATAAATTTTCTAAATCACACTGTTTCACTCTACAATTACACATTTTCAAATAATCTGCAACATCACTCTTGTTATTATTAAACACCACATCTCTCGAATAAACAATTCTAAAACTTGAAGGATCCCATATCTTATAACCGTTGTTAGTAAACCCTACTAAGAGCCCTTTGCTACTCCTGGAGTCAAGTTTATGTAAATGAAAATTATTTTTATAATATGCTAAAGATCCAAAAATGTTCAAATGTTTTAAATTAGGTATTCTATTAAACCACATTTCAGCTGGTGTTTTAACATTTATTGTATTTGCACTCCTATTCAATAAATAAGCAGAAGTTAAAACGGCTTCGCCCCATAATATATGTGGCAGCTGCATATCAAAAAGCAACGCTCTTGTTCGTTCCATTAATGACCTGTTTAATCGTTCAGCTTTACCATTCAGCTGAGGAGTATAGGGAATAGTATAATCAATATTAATACCTTTGTTACTACAATACATTTTAAATTGTTTGCTAGTATATTCACCCCCATTATCACATCTGAATGTTTTAACTGTTGTATTAAAATGATTTTCCGCCAAATTAATATAATTAATTATTTTAGAAAATGCCTCGTTTTTATTTTTGATTAGAAAAACTTTAATAAAATGAGTATAATCATCCAAGAATGTAATAAAATATTTGTAACCATCCCATGTTTCTGTTTCAATAGGACCACAAATATCACTATGAATAATTTCTAAAGGCTTACTAGCTCTGTGTCTATTTGTTTTAAAAGATTTTCTACATAATTTTGATTGTGTGCAGACTTCACAGATGTCAATCTCCTTTACCAGGCCTCTATCTATACCACGGACAAGATCCTTTGTCCTGTTAATAGGTACATGACCTAATGCACGATGCCAGAAATCAGCATTTATTTGAAAGATATTTACTGACCTTGAACATACAACTGGCTTTGTATTTACATTCAAATAATACAGACCGTCTTGCTTCAGTTCAGCAACCTCTATGCATTCAGAGCCCTCACTTTCGATATGACAACTCGTTCTGAAAAATTTTAGTAAATAATTATCATCAGCTAATCTAGATACAGATATTAAGTTCTTCTTGAGTTGAGGAACACATAAAACATCTTTGAAAGTAATATTTTTAGTATAAATGTTGCCCATAGTGTTGACATGGTGAATATTACCATCTGCAGTCATAATTTGATAATTAATCTTCTTCGTATCTTTAAGATAACTATCAGATGTCACAATATGACTACTGGTACCTGAATCAATTGAAGAAGCAGCGCAGTGGAAGCGTGCTGGGCCCATAACCTGTTGAAAACTTAGTTTCTTGTTCATGTTGTGAGAATATAGGACCTTCAAGTAAACTCCAATTTGATTACCCCATCACATTTAATTTCTTAATTCATACCACACAATATATCATCTTTTATAATAAACTAAATTCACTAAAAATTAAACATAGCTATCCAAATATCTCCATATGACTGAATGACACCGTCTATGCCAATTCTTTTACAATCAATTCAAAAAGCTTCTAACAACATAATCTTTTCAAAGACCATAGACATAAAAACTTGCCAGTAATTCAATGACATAAAATTCTATTAAGCTAGTATTACAACAGTATATAATATGTCTATCAATTTTTACTATCGATGTTCTTCCTCAGAATCCGCGTAGCAGTAGTGGAGCTCGGCGAGGGCGTATCGGAACTAATAAAGGCAGGAGGTCACTGTCGCCTGTCCGCCATCCCCGCCAACCAGCGCGCCGTCGCGGACACCGCCAAGATTGTTAACGAGAAGGTAATGTGATTGACTCGCTACAAATATCATATTTGATATTTAGGCAAATAAGCTGATTTGAAGATGGACACCTTCAACACTTAGGACTTTGCAGCTCCTTGCCGTTGCCGACTGAGTCCATTCGACATCAATCCAATAACGACAGCTAACAATGGATTTTGAAGAGTAAATGCGTTGTTATGAGCTTGTTAGCCATTATTGTGACCCCTTGGTGGCCCGCAGGTGATAGCCGTGCTGTCCGCGCTGCAGGCGGGCTCGCGCGGCACGCAGGCCTGCATCGACGCCGCCGCCACCATCGCCGCCATCATCGGCGACCTGGACACCACCATACTGTTCGCCAGTGCCGGTCAGTGTCACTCATAGCATCATCATTATCCCAATTTACTTGGGGTTTCACAATTCATACATCGTTGTAAGGTTACCCCTACTGCTATAAAGTTATAACAATCTACATTCATACTCATTACTTTAATATTAAAAATATTATTTAATTAAGCTTATCACAGTAGACAATATCCTCCAGGGCTCCCGATTCAAAGGAATATTTTTTACTATTCTCATTCAGTCCACTTCATACCAATTACCAGTACCATCTAAAGGCATATTATGTTAATCGTAAGAGTATCACCAATCTGTTATCTAATTCCCCAGGAACCCTACACTCCGAGAAAGAAACTGACACATTCTCTGACCATCGCGAGAACATCCTCAAGACTGCTAAGACTTTGGTAGAAGACACCAAGACCTTGGTGGGTGGAGCGGCCGGCACCCAGGAACAACTCGCCACTGCCGCTCAGAGTGCTGTTAGCACTATTGGTAAGTTAGCACCACCTCTGCCTATCCTTTCAAGAATACATGGTAATGTTAAGACGGGCTGGTGTCCGCAGCTCCACTTCAAAGCTCAAATCAAGGAATACATTACTTTAGTGATGGTAAAAAATATCAATAAACAATATCAGCAACTACACTACGTTCGTGATTTAGTTTCGAAATATGTAAACAACTTGAATGCCTTACAAGTCTCAAGTCCACCTTCGTACGTTTATTATTACTTGTGCATAAAGCGTTCCAACCATCCGAAATTGCATAGGATTCTTCTGCCTACCACACGTCTAACAAAACTTCTCTTTCTCTCCCCAGTCCAACTGTGCGAAGTAGTAAAGCTCGGCGCTATGTCCCTCGGCTCTGGCAACCCGGAGCCCCAAGTGCTCCTGCTACACGCAGCCCGCGACGTGGCCGCAGCCCTGCGCGACCTGGCCGCAGCCACCACGGCCGCCAGCGGCAAGCACGTGGCGCATCCCGACATGCATCGCCTGAAGCATGCTGCTAAGGTAGGGGGGTGGAATTATATGCTGGTGTGAGATAATTACGGGTTTATTTTGGCATAAATTGCAATTTTGTTTGTCTTTTGGTTCGTTACATATATGAAAGGAACTCATAAATCTAGCTCTAAATCATTGTATCAATCATCTATATATTTGAAGTTCACAACAACACGTCGGCCACCTGATGTCAACCAGTGTCACTACTAATTATGAAATAGACACTGATTGTACATAAATTATAAAGCTCAAATTTCAATGTTTTACTTGACTCAAGAGGTCGTTCTACTCTTTGACCAAAGTAACTTTCACAAAATGTTGCAGTTTTTGCCAGAAATATCCACTCTTTTAATGATACAACACTTTTACATTCTTGATTTTATTGTTGTTATTGTAAATAGAAACGACAATCCATGTTTTTTTGCAGTTAATCGTCGCTTAAGTAGTACTAGCAGACTTGTAAATTAAGTTTTCTTTTGGTCTAATTTAATTATTCATACAACCGTGAAATAAAAACTAAATATTTGATTAATATCAAGGGGAACAGACAAAATTCTTTGAAAGTCTTGATCATCTGTTTTTCAAAATTTTACTTTGTGTTTAACATTATTTTTGGCAAAGCGCAAAATTTAGTAGTTCAAATGACATGCACTGTTTCAAAAATTTATTGCATCACTTGTGATGGCTTGTTTTAAGTATATAAAAAGCTTTTTTTTAATTAATGAACACACTTATTTGTTTCTCAATTTACTTTAATCCTAAAAACTACAGTAAGATTAGAAATTACCGTGTTTACAAGTGCTGCAATATTTTTTGGTGCAGTCTGATATCTAAAAACCGTTGAAAAACATCTATAAATAAAACAAAGGAACATTTTCCATTCCATAACATTTGTGTTGTTGTCTATGGTAACGCGGCAATATACCCTCCACCTGGCTATATTGCCGCCACTCGGTTTACCGCCACCTGGTTTAACCGCCACATTGTGTTCGTCAATATTGGACTGAGCTGGTATTTTCCTTAGCGGCTGTCGGATGCCACTCGTCGTTGGAGCCTCCCCCTCAAAGCCAGCACCATTCCCCGCCCCAACAGGCGCTCCACCCTCTTGCGAAGCGACTATAATTCAGCCGACTCCGAAACCGACATCTTCCAATCGGACCAAGAAGATGAACTGGTCAAACTCTTTGACTATTCAAGCCAAGACGATGACGTCTCCCCGAGTATCTTCCATGATAATTGCGAAGAAGTCATCACGTATCTTGAGAGTTTGATGACCATACCGCCTGTTAGGAGCCATAAGAATGACGATTTAAATGAGAGGTACAATCTGGCTGCTACCAATAGCTTGCTAGATATGGATTGGAGGGTACTTAAATACGGTGAGAACATACTCTTAGGAGAGGTTAAGAAACTAGCAGATCTTGTTCAAGACATTGGCGATAGAGTCGAAAATAAACGTAAAATAGACAAGATCCAAAGAATTAAAGCTAACAATGATTTGGATACGGAAATGAAACGATTATCAGCTGTCATTGAGAACATAGACACTGAAATTGAGATAAACGTCAAAACGGAAGTCAAAATCGAAACTGTACCTCAGAAAAAGCCAAAGTTAGAAGATGTTAAATTAAAAAGTCCTGTTTTTACACTAAAAAAGGTCAGACCGGTTAGTTTAGATATTCAGACCACATCCCCTGAAGCGGCAGACGCTATAAAACAAATGCTTAGCCCAGAAGAGAGGCAGAAAGAGGAATCCATAGAAATTGTCGTAAAACCCGAGGTAAAGACGAAAACTGTAACAAAAGACGTTTCAGACGTCAACACAATGACGAGAAAAGTCAGAATGGAATTCTGGAATATGTTCAAGGATGACACAGAATGGTGGAAAGCTCTAGCCAAGAGAAATCTGGACAAAATGGATGAAACTAGACGAGAGTTGGAGCGATTCAGCGGACATGAACTTGTTCTAGGCGAGTTTCAAGCTCAACTCGACAGATTTGAGAACGAGAAACATACTCTACAGAATTTCATCGAAGAGGTCGACAAGTCCAAAGCTGTTAACCAGGACTTGGAATACAACAAAAAATACGAAGATATGGTTTTGAAACTCATTGACTTCGCTAAAAAGGACTTTATCTACAAAGGTTTTGATCCCCTAATTGAACAACTAAAAGCTCTGTCGAATATTAAAATCGATCGCAGAAAGAAAGTCGACATCCAAGAAATACTAAACGTCTACTCCCAAATTGACACAAGCCAATATACGTACGAGGAATTGTGCCTACTCGAAAGATATTACAAAGAAATTATCAGAAAATATAAAAAAGATTCCAGGGATAAAGAAAATATAATCCCAGAAAATCGTCAAGATTTTAACAAAAAAATTACTACAACAAATGTGTACTCAACTAACAGTTTACACCGGAATATCAACCAGCATATAACCTACAATACAGATACAATAAAATCAACAAGATCTAACCCGGAAAATTCACAAAATAACCTCGAAATTTTAGACCTAACACGCACCTACCCTCTCCAGTACTACGCAAACAATTGGTGGACAATTTACGAAGACGTGCTCAAAAGCCGCGAGCAACAATTCGGCTCTATTGACAACTGGTGGAATGTCTACGAAAGGATACTTAATAAAACTGAAAGTTATGAAGATATAGAGAGGATTCGCTCTCTTATGCGTAGTCAATCCCGATCGAGACCGAATTCAAGAATGGAAGAACAACTTCGGATGTTGAACGAGATCAGGAATGATCGGTTTAAGGAGACGGAGGCCGTGACGAGGAACGACGATGAATCGGTCAGATATACTTGAGTTTGATCACTACTGATCGCTACTGCGCACGCCGAGCATGGTGTGGAGGCTTCTCATTGGTTCTCAAGTCATTGTCGTGTGGCGGTCGGTTTTGCACTGTGATCTTATTTTGCACGCTGTTGTTAAGCTTTTCATATTGTGTTTTTTGGTTCTTGGTTTAGGGGTGCAAAGACATGTCATCATTAATTGGAATCTATCATAATTATAATGAAGCAGGCTTGTCTGCAGGCAGCAATTTTACAACGGGTCTTATAATATATGTCTTAAATCTTACTCTCTTACAGCAAACATTTCTATCACAATAGTCGCAATTTTAAGACCCAATTGTTTTGCCGCCCCTAAGCAAATTGGGATAATGTTGAGTCGCTCGCTTCAATATTAGTAAATAGTTATAATAGTACAGTTTTTTCACTTTCATTGGTAATCACTGATCATCAAAATCAATACCACATTATTTTTATTTGGTCCATTAATGGGGATAAAAGTTGGGTAATTTTTAACCATTTTCACCAACCATGGGTGGATATCCAAAACAGCAAACTACGTAAACAGCTGCAGAACCCGGCCGCCACACAAACTAACTCGCTTCCGTCATTCTCATTGTCACACTTGTTCGAAATGTGTTTAGTTTTTATGTCTCAGTGTGGCATGACCCTGACAGTGTCCTAGCTTGTACATCTATTTGTTTCAGAACTCCATCTTGACAATATGTCTGTGTAACTGCATCCGGTTAGACTGCAAGCCGACCCCAACGTAGTTGGGAAAAGGCTGGGCAGATGATGACTGTGTATCTTTTTATCTTTTTCCTAGCATTGAATTTTGAAGGGTTCGAGATACTGTATTTCTGAGATTTAAAAGAAGTTGAAATACTCTTAAGCCATACTTAGTAAGACATTATAAATAATATATGTTTTATTGACATATAGATGTTGCTACATTTACAATTGCAGCCCTGACTCTGGTCGTAACCTGAGTTACAGGATTCAGGCTAAGAGGAGTAAGACTAGAATAATAGCGAGGCTATTTGCCCAGCAGTGGGACAAGAATAACTAAAATTATACGTAATAGATTACGGCCCACGCCCTCTCACAGAGAGGAGGCCTGTGTCCCGGCAGTGGGAACGTTATAGGCTGATTAAGGTATATTTTTATATTTAATAATATGTGTTAGTTTAAATTTTGTTTTGTAATTCTAGGATTAGCACACTATTGTAGCCTCAATCGAGTCTTGAAGCTTGACTCAATTGTTTTGATATAAAGAAGTAGCTATTTCTTACAGGTAGTTCATACATTTAATAGCTTTTTGTATTAGGTCGTTTACGAAGAAGTCGTCTCCTAAACACATTTTCCATAGGAATCATGTCATGGTAGCCATCAACTCATGGTGCCCGGTTCAAGAGGACGCCTGCTTGTCATCTGTCTATAACACAAACCACAAGCTTTCATATCAGCTGCCATACGGTCCAATATTGACAAACAAATATCTATGAAAAGGCTGGGATCAGGGCGTAAAATACACCGCTCAAAATAAGCCGAAAAATTTTCGAGACTGTTTTTTGCGACGTAATTTTGGTAGCTCATTTTCGGCGGCGTAATTTCGGTAGCTCATTTTGAGCGGCGTAAATTACGCTGCGTTACGCTTTTCTGGTCCTGCCCTTATAAATTATGTATGTATTTTTTTAAAGATTATTTTCTTATATATTTATGGTGTTTTTTTGAAAGCTTATGGGTTACAGCTATAGCATGGCGCTTATGTCGTTTAGCTAACGGGTTTTCTCATTTTTTTTAATATTTCGTATTAAAAAATCCTAATTTCTAGTTGGCAACCCAAAGCTTTAAATTCATGTTTTTAGTTTAATTTTATTAAAACATTGTTGTTGTTTAATATTTTATTATTATAAATGATAAATCAGTTGGAAAATTTCGGTGGTTTTCTGATCATTGTTTTAAGAACATATTTACGAACCAGACGTATGACAGTAAACAAAGCAAAAGGACTATGTAAGAATCGTAACAGCGTTCTGTAGTTTCCGCCTACCCCCATGGGAAGACTGCGTGAATGTAGGTATATTTTACTTATGAAAAGCATTTAATTAGGATTTTTTATCGTAACTGCACCCGTTTGTAAGCTAAACAATCGTACTCAAATTAATTAATTCATCTAAGAGCTCACAAAGTGTAAAAGAAGCTTTTTTGCAAAACGAATACGAGAAACGGTTTTGAACGGGAGACCGGAACCGGAAACGGTTTTGATAAAAACTTCAATTTCTATTACTGGAGTATATTCTGCCTTACCTCCCTATATCTTTACATGAGATATTTAAGCTTTGCAAAAAAAAAAACATCCGATCGCCTTTTCAGAACACTACCACACTACACTGAAATCAACTTAATTCATTAACGATTAAAGTTGATAACTGTCTAACGTGTATTGGCATATGAAAAGTCTTTAATACGGTTCCAAGTCAAATCAATTAATCATTTATTTCGAATAGGCACATAAAAGGCACTCATGAACGTCAACATTTACAAGAAAATTGATTCTAGTCGCCCCTTCCAAAAGATAGTTTCGTATGGAGAAGAAGGACAAGAAACTCCACATCAGAACTGCATTTGTTTTCACAACTGTTCGTAAAACACTGATCAGAGAACCGCCATTCCCACATAGAGTACCCTCACTAATAGTATGCATCCGTTAGGTGATGGTGACCAACGTGACATCTCTGCTGAAGACCGTGAAGGCTGTGGAGGATGAACATACGCGCGGCACGAGGGCGCTGGAGTCTACCATTGAAGCTATCTCGCAGGAGATAGAGGTAAGAGTATAACTTGTTTATATTTTCAGTATTTATTGATTGACTTCTTCTTCATTTTTCAATCAATGGTCTATATTAATAAACTAACTTTTTACCCGCGGCTTTGCTCCCGTGGACTATCTAGAAGAAATTTCATGCATTTTATCTGGAAAAAATATAGTTTCTGTCACTCTTAGGCCCAAAAACTATCGCTATATGTGTATTACAAACCTATGCCTATCCTATCGGGAAAGATGGTATGTTACACTAACTTTCCTTCCATCCACAGGTCCTCATGTCGCCCTCGGCACCCAAGTCGGCCGCTACCCCGGAAGAACTCATCCGCGTCACGCGACAGATGACCGTGGCTACCGCACGCGCTGTGTCGGCCGGCAACGCCAACAAGCAGGACCAGCTCACCGCCGCCGCCAACCTGGGCCGCAAGACTGTGGTGGACCTGCTGGTCGTGTGCAAGGTATGTGACATGCTCCCACTACTGGGACTGATTAATGCAATACGCGAAATAGATTCTCAAAATGGACCATTCCTAAAAAGATCTCTTTCTATTATAAGCAAAAATTTTCATAGAAAGAAGAAAGAAAGAAAGAAAATACATTTTTGGCGGCAAACACGACAAAGAAAAATGAGACCATTATAATAAAGAATAATAAGACCTTTGACCCTTCGTATGCTGAAACGTGGATCCACGCGAGACATAATGGCTTTTTAATTGTTTCTGTACTCATTATATTTCTCCATAAGAAATCTATCGGAATGTTTATGGTCGTTTAAAATCAATATACATACTTACCCAAAATCTTCTTCGTGCAGGGAGCAGCCCATTCAGCGGAATCCGCGGAGCTCCACAGCCGCACGCTGGAGGCCGGGCGCGCCGCCGCGCAGGCCTACCGCGCGCTGCTGCAGGGCGTGCTCGCGGCCTGCAGCGGTGACGTCACGGCCAGGCATCAGCTGCCCGACTTGTCACGACACGTGGCACATACTACTGCAGATATTATCGCCACTGCTGAGCTACTGAAAGGTAAAATACTAACGAAAATATCTTCATCATAATTTCAACTAAAAGACGTCCACTGCTCTACATGAGCGTTCATCGACGAAGATTGTTATTGTAATTTAAACGGGGCCTTTTTTTATTAATTGGTGAAACTTCCAGCTTCCTAATTGCGTAACACACTTTCAATCACAATCTGAATCATTTTGATGGATATTGCTAAACCATTGTTTCATATTACCGAATAATTTGTCTGCTTAACAACTTAAAAAACGCAATGAATATTGTTTAACTGTCAAAATGAAACCCATTGCTGTGTTTTACACAATTACCCCGCGAGCTAGATACCGAAAAATATCACGTCTGCAGGCCCTGAATGATTCCCAAAAAAGAGTATTTTGCCTTTCTACGAGCTTGTAGTCAATAACACTGCAATGGCTCTTCTCACAGAAAAGAAACGAATCCCATGTCCAAAATCAAAATATTTTATTTCACATATAAATAAACCTACAGGGGCACTTATGAAACGGCAGAAGCTAGGTGCACGGCTCTAATTGGTCGTTTCTATGGAGAAGAGCCGGCAAGAAACTCCACGGTTACTCTTTTAATTATAATTGGCTTTTACAATATGTCAACTGCAACTACTTCTTTTTTCCGCTAGGTTCTGACTGGGTGGACCCCGACGATCCTACAGTGATAGCTGAGAATGAACTCCTGGGCGCCGCAGCCTCCATCGACGCGGCCGCCAAGAAACTAGAGTCGCTCAGACCTAGGAAGAGCGTTAAAGTGCAGGTCAGTGGGGCCAATGTCATGCATTGTACGACCTGTAATGTACCGTCAGGGAAATTCATTGTCAAGCAAATTAACTATCAATTCAAACTGCCCGTATATTCAAAGCACAAGTCTTTCATACTTTTGCTATAACACGGTATAGCAGTATCTACGGCGGTAGCAGCGGCGGTAGCGGTACAACGCCACATGCGAACAACGCGTCCTACTGACGTCACGCAAAATCCTGCATCTCGCAAGCAGAGTTTACCGGCCAACTAGCATAAATACAACGGCCCGACTTGAATCATCGGGCAGTTGCCTGCCAGACACGACACCCGTCTGGTCGGAAGATCCTTCCTTTTCTATGGTGGATGAGTGAACTGTACACCCTGTTCCTCATAACGGTAAATAAACGAAGGGCGTCAATTCGCTTAACTATTAATTTTCCTGACTGTATGTTATCAATTAATTACTAAACTATTTAATTTTGTGGGAGTATCATGCAGGAGGGATATTATTTTTAAGTGTAGCTGAGCCATATGTATATGCTATGCAATTTTACTATAAATATTTTTATTCGATTGTCGAGAGAGATATTTATGATACACATAAATAAATTAAACTATCTTATGGCGGATTGTTCCATCACCTGATAACTTTTATTCGAGGAATAAAATTGACGTTTGACAGTTTTTGTATGAAATAACTGTCAAAATTTCAAAATTATTCCTCGAATAAAGTTATCAGGTGATTGGATAATCAGCCCTTAGACATGTTTAAAATGTAGCTCAAATATCTCCCTTACATGATTATTCCCAGTGAATATTCTTGATTTATTGAATATTAATGTGTATATGCCATCTATAACGGGTGTAAAAAGACACTTAACGAAGTCGAGAGTCACGTGTACTCGCCATCATTGTAATCATTTTTTTTTGTACCGGACCATACCTGGGAACTTTTTGGTTACGGAGATAATAAACAAACAAACTTTTTTCTTTCTTTCTTTTCTTTTCTTTATATTGAAGGTCAAATTCCAAATTTTACTGTTACTTAGTTTGATGTACAGAAAGCGTAGTTGACGGCTAAGTGATGTCTTTTTACACCCTGCATGTACGTTCCATGTAAAACTATTCTTCATTGAATTTATCTACATCAACAACGTTTACCAAAATCCAGCAAACATTTTCCACAAAGAAGAATTACTCACAGAGCATCCAGAAGAACATAAAAGAAGGCCATGTTTCCTTGAAGGCTACCGCGTGTCGTTGAGATATGTTTGATATTCTTGGTTGTATCGTTAGCGTCACCCAGGAATCAAACATATTACACATCGATGCCGGTACTAACTACTGAACTGCAGCAACAAAGGAAGAAAGTGTGAAGATTTGGCTCTAACAGATTTTTTTTAAATCTGTTTTCGTCTCTGTCTTAATTTTTTTTTCGAATGTGTCTGTTTTTTATATTTTTCTTATTATGTATATTTTGTGTTACTGGCTAAACCTGATTATCAGACTAGTTTTATTCATATCAATTGAATTGAATAGTAATAAATTCTTGGATGGAAATCTTTCGCGATTTTGGTTAGATATTGATTTATTCACTACGTTTGAAATTGATGAAAAAAACTTTCATTCTAAGGTGTGATTTTTCTAACGCCAGATAATTTTATCCGAAGTATAATTTTGATTTGTTGACATTTCTTCCATACAAAATCTGTCAGATGTCAATTTTATTCCACGAATAAAAATTATCTGTCGATTGAACAATAAGCCCTTAGTCTTAGAATTTACACACTCGAGTTTTAGATGCCAAAGTAAGCCTTTCATTATTCACAATAATGTACTTGGGTTTTGTCCGTAACATTATTACTGTATGTCTTGTAATGTTTATAAATATTTCAATTTATATATGTATTTTAATGTTTGTCTTAAGCCGTTTCTCCTGTGCGCGTTTTTTTTTTTCGAAACATTACACAATAACGTCAAAACAAAGAGGCGTGGTCATACACATTTGTGTATGAAAACACGATGTTTTTGTTTTTCGAGCTGCGTGGAAAACATTCCCCGCGCGGGTGGAGAGGGGAAGGTTTTGTTTCATTTTCAAAGCCTAATTCTAACTGACACAGGTTTTGAGGTTATATTTTCTTGTGAATAGTTGACACTAATCTAAAAATATTTTAATACGCAACAGACAGCTTGTTTCTGAAAACAAATGTTTATGTGTAATGTTTCGAAAAAACACGCGCAGGTGACACGGCTTTATGTACATGCAGCGTCAATAATATACGGACAAACAGGTGGATAAAAAACTAACAAATTGAAGATGAACTTCTGAGTTGTCCAGATCATTTTGGAAATTGTTACGTTCTTATATTTTTGACGTTGACTGTACTATGTGTCTTGTTATCATATCATACATATCTATGTTACCGTTTGTCTTACATACTTTTGTCTTTTTATATTTAACATATTATGTAAGTAAAATCACGAATAATAATCACAATCATCACTGACACTTTCGCTCCCTTGTCTCCAGGAAGCAGATGAGAGCCTGAACTTCGACGAGATGATCCTGGAGGCTGCCAAGTCCATCATCACGGCTACCTCAGCGCTTGTCAGGGCTGCGTCAGCAGCTCAAAGGGAGCTTATTGACCAGGTATGTTTAGAATAATATTCTGATAAAGATGCAAGGATTTTTTTTTAAATAATATTGATTAATAAAAAAATCGTAAAGACCTTTTAAAATTAATAAAAAAAGTCTTAACACCTTTTTAAACTTACTTTTAAAAAAAAGTCAAAATTACCTTTTTAAAATTAATAAAAAAAGACCTGAAGATGTAGCGATAAACTCAGAATTAATGTATTTGCTATAAGTGTTGGTAAATGTGAGTAGGTGACCTACCGACATTGTACGAATAATAATAATTAATAACGAAACAATACTTAATAATTTATACAATACGTAAATACAGACATGCATACAGATCGATCACGCTAGTATATTTTTTAATCTTACCTTTTTCTTCCCAGGGCAAAGTAGCCCGCCGGCCAACGTCATCATCAGACGACGGACAGTGGTCCGAGGGTCTGATCTCCGCAGCCAGGCTGGTGGCTGCTGCGGCACACTCGCTGGTGGAGGCTGCCAACGCCCTGGTGCAGGGAGCAGGCTCGGAGGAGAGGCTCATATCCAGTGCCAGGCAGGTGGCGTCGTCGACGGCACAGTTGCTGGTGGCTTGCAAGGTATGTTACAAACAATATGTATAATTGCTAGAAAATGGTCAATGGTCATGGTCATTTTAAAAAGAGCTAAACTTCGACATCGCTCGGTTATTATCGGCCTAGCCTTTCTCCAACCATGTTGAGGTTGACTTCCAGTCAAACCGGATGCAGCTGATTACCAGTACCACCACCAGCTACCAGTAGACATGGAACGACTGTCAAAGATAAAAATTGGGCATTCCTAATTGGAGAATCCGAATTTTTAGTTATGATTTTAAACATTTTTCATTTTATTTTATTTCCTTCAGGTGAAAGCCGACCCATCATCAGAATCAACCCGCCGCCTGCAATCAGCCGGGGCCGAGGTCATCCGCTCCACCGACAACCTGGTCCGCGCGGCCCGCGACGCCATCCAGACGGAGGAGGAGCGCAGCCTCGTGCTCAACAGGCGCATGGTGGGCGGCATCGCGCAGGAGATCGACGCCAGGTCAGCTGCGCCCGCAGGGACTGGCCTTCCCTTACATTTCTTCTTCCATTATTTAAAAGAGTGACCATGGGTTTTCTTGCCGGCTCTTCTCCATAGGAAACGACTAATTAGAACCGTGCCCCTAGCTTCTGACCTTTTATAAATGCTCATGTAGGTTTATGTGAAATAAAATTACACAATTTTGCCGGTTTCACACGACAACATGACTACTTCCTTTAAAAGAAACGAGAATTTTACTTTTCAAGCTATCTTATTAAAATTGCAAATCTCTCTCACCAGATCCGAAGTCCTTCGCATAGAGAAAGAGCTAGAGGAAGCTCGGGGCCGACTCACAGCCATCAGACAAGCGAAGTACAAGATACGCGCCGGAGAGACGTCGGGCGATGACACCGACACAGATGTGCAGCTGGGATACAACAGCGACGCGTCGCAACCGCATCGGTAAGAATAAAAACTGACCCGCGCCCTAATTGCTAATCTATTGCTTCATATGTTCGAAAAATTTGTCTGCTCAGCGACGTAAATAACGCAATGAATGTTGTTGTCTGTAAAAATGAAAGCTATTCCTACTGTTACGCAACTACTCTGCTGGACATTTTTTTTTTTTTGGCACGAAAGCACAGATATTTTAGGAAATAACCAAAAATTAAATTGGTTGTGCCAAATAGGCCCAGTTCAGCATGAATGACTGACAACTAGTGTGCTATATGTAAAAGAACTTAATATCTTATAATTTTCATGAAATCTTAGTAACTTAAAGAAGTAAAAACAATCCTGAGTTAAAAAAAATGCCGTTGATATTAATCAGGAAGCACGATGAGCCGTTGGTCCCGCCTGTCATTCGTAGCTCTTTTACCGTCGTTACGGGTATCCAGAAACTCGAAAGTTTGACAACAAGTCTTACCAAGGGGTATCGTGTTACCCAGTAACTGGGTTTTGGAAGTCAGATAGGCAGTCGCTCCATGTAAAATACTGGTATTCAGCTGCATCAGGTTAATCTCTATGCTCCGACATAGTTCTGAAAAGGCTCGACAGATTTGATTTGACTTCTATGTATGGTCAAGAAGCGATTATGTTTAGCAATTTTCAAACAGATTCCTTTGCCACAAAGCGGGTACGAGTTACCTTTTAGAACTACCTTCATTCTAAGTGTTGGAAATGACGTAGTCGGAAAAATGTAAAATTAACATACACTGCTCAACATATATTTTATGCAGCTGATTTTATGCCACAAGGCATTCTCTGCCAGTCCACCTTTAGGTTTCCTGAAGTAAATAATATTTTTATCTCATTCTCCACAGATTCAAAACCCCAAACAGCAGTTTCGCGAACACAACGTACAGCCCCAACAGCACCTACTCCCCGCACAACACAACACAAACGACGCACAACACTACCAACATAAGCACACACATTTCCCACCTCAACCAGTCTATACACGGAACGCCCGGGCAACCTGCAAAGAGTCCTGTTTCACCCGGATACGGATACACAACCCCTAAAAGCCCGACAGTACCTGCAAGACCGGAAAACTTCAACAATTTGTCAAATTTGAACCAGTCATCTCTGAACCAGTCGACTTTGAACCAGTCGTCTCTGAACCAGTCATCGTACAGTCAGAATTCTGGTTATAACCAGCTCAGAGAGGAGAAGCAGTATACGGTCCAGAGTCCTACGTTCTCGAGTTTCAGACCACAGGAAGAGCCCAAACAGAATTATGAAGGATTTACTACTCGGTAAGTGATTTTTCGAGATTTTTGGTCATTTTTTAAAAGTTGTTGTTGTTGGTGAAGCTACTAGTGGAACATAGCTAAGCTAAATAAACAAGAAAAATAGGAAATGAAACAAGTAAAATTACTATTAAAATGTATGATTATTTTCTTATGAAAATTTTTGTTTCCTGTAGTGTAGGGCAAACACCTTTTCCCTGTAATGTGCAAAATTATATTTCTGAATGTTGATATGCCAATAAATAATTCATTCGACATAATTATGATTTCTGAAATTGCATTTATTTAAAAAATAATCTTGATGAAGCTTTCCTGGTTCTGTAAAAGAGTGCATATTTCGCAAAAAATCAAGATTCAATATAACATTAAAACTATGAGTTTCACCACCAAAAACAACTGCCATTTGATTCAAAAACACAACAATTCTAACACTTATTTTTTTCAAATTATTAACTCCAAACTTTTGCTTTCCACGCTGCCATCGGACACAAACAGATGATTATTAAACTATTTAATACTTTTATATACAAAAAACTACTTTTTCAAAGTGCCTTCACAACTTATGATATGTGCCTACTATTTAATATATATATATTATAGTTTATAAGATTACGAACACAAATACACAAACACTGGAAGCCAAACTCAAGGTTAGAATAATTATATTTTAGAAATAAATTGCTTTTACCGGTTATTCTGCGATTTGACCGCACAATTGTTTAATATATCCGGATAAACCCAGAAATATCGGTAATTCGCAAAATAATCACTAAAAGTAATACTCAATGTGTAGTATTTACATAATTACAATATTTAGAGTAGAAAATATAACAGTTAAAAGCTTCAAATGACACTATTAGTCATGCAACACTGTTTTCATTTCTAAACTTGTGAACAGTAAAATAAATTGCAAGCCATCCATTTTTCCCCTAAACGAAACATAATGCAACCGTAGCAAAGACTCGCTATATCAGCCTTTTAAAATGAGCATTTATTTTCGCCCCCTATTACATAGGACTTAAACATACCCGGCGAAATGTGGGCGTACTGTAGGTACACCTGTGCCTAATGTTCAAATGGTAAACCCTTCATATTGGTGTCCAAGATACAGGCTTGCCTAGTTTGGGGCCAATGTACAGACGCCAGCACATCAAGCTACTACAATCTGTCAATTTTTTTAAATAGATTTTCAACTTTATCGCTAAAGTATTAAGGTTCAAGGTTGATTGGGAAAATTTGACAGTTTCGGGTAACTTGATGTGCTAGCGTCTGTACAATCTCTGTAATCTTTTTAGCAATAAAGTTTTTTTCTTAACCCTTATTGGATTAAAGGCGTTATGTCTGTTTATTTTACTGTCATAAACACTTCTATACTTCATGCATGTCTTTGCGCTTAAACAATGTATACTCAGCAGTCTATAAACATACTTGTATATGTATCTGTTAGAAATCATGACAATTTAGTGTTAAAACTACGGTTAGTGTTAATAATGCCGGGTAATTTAAAAAAACCACTTATTCGTTGAATTATTTTTATATACTTCACGCGGTTTTAATGTAATTATTTTTAGTTTACCCGGCCAATATCAACACTAACTAACAACTATAGCCTATCTCACCACAGACTGGTCTAGCTTTAAAACTGTCTATCCTAACTTTGAACCTAGATTTAATCCTAGATCTGTGCCTATAGTCTCTTCCAAAAGTATCTGATGGAAATGTAAACAAATAGATCAGAAAACGCACCCGCACCGTTATTTTATTGTGTCCCGAAATTCTAATTTTAAATCACCTAAAGATATTCTTCATTTGTCATAGAGGTTAATTGTAAATATAACCTTAATTTTCATCGACGATTAACAATTACCATTTAATAATTTTATATAAACAATAATTGTTGGTAAAAGTGGTGAGATATAAAGTTAAAACCTTCGAAACACATGTATGTGTTACTAATTCCCGTTAGTGCGTAATTGCGTAAGAATTTAAAAGAACCGAACAAGTTTTGTTTACACTTTCGTTAGATACTTTAGGAATAGGGTTTAGTTTCCTAGATCTGCGCCTAGTTACCTAGATCTATGCCTAGTTGAGTCTCATGTGCCTTTCGTTGCAGAGTCTCTTCCAATGACAGAACGATGAATCAAGAGTAAGTTTGAAAAAAACAACGCTTTTTACATACATTATACATATATTGTAGTTGATTGGAATGTTATTTTATGTGGCAATGCAAATAAATAAGACGAAAATAACTAGAAAAAAAAAGAAAAATAATGTGTCTTGACAAAATACACATAATAATTGTAATTATTAGAAAAGCTACATGACATGATATTTTTAAAATCGATAAAGGAATAGACAGCATCTTTGTCAATATGTATATGCTTCATTTATTTATTTACTTTAACATAACACGGACAAAGACCAATTACATTAGTTAAAGACATGTTTAGACATTGCCGTGATGTTCTACCCCCTGCAGGACAAAAGCCTCTTCTTGTACGGAGAAGGAACGAGCATTGCTTATAACGCGTGCTCTCTATGAGTAGGCGATTTCAGACTATTCAAATCTTAGATTTCCTCAAAATACTCTCTGTAATTTTACACTTTAATTGCGATAAAAATATTGCTTTGTTTACATTGCCGCCAAGTAATATTAAAATCAACTATACATATTATGTAAATAAATACATTACATACAGAATGTAAATACCTTTTTGTGAGCGTCCATACAAGCTTGAATTCCGCTTTGCAATATGCTAGGAACGTTTTGCTACACTATGTATCTTTGCTTTATATTTATTTATATTATACAAACAAACAGACGAAAAAAAATTGTCATCCCGATCTACAACAGTAGAAATTCTCCCGTTTTGAGAGTGTCACCTACACAAACACACAGATCCGGAACAACTATCTGTAAGACATACAAATATTTGTTCCTTTTGGGAATCGAATTCGTGAAAATAAAAAACAAAATTGTACATGATAACCTCCAGTTTATGAAATACTTTTTTTTGTTACGTGTTTTGTGTTTGAATACGTTTTATGCACATTGTATTTTTAAGCCCCATTTACATGATGCAAGTTTCTGGCCCGTGGCATACGATAAAATTGAAGCAAAAATGTGCAATTTTCATTGTTGCTTCAACTTATTGTATGCTACAGGCAATTAAACCGCACCGCGTAAATGAGGCTCGGGGTTTTTTATACGCGCGTTACATGTAACACGCGTCGTCAGCTTAGCGACGCGTTTTCTGCTTTAAAAAAACAGCGCTAGTTGCGTTTTCAACGCTTATACATGGAAAAGAAATAAAGAAAAATGCGTTTATTGGCATTACTGCAAAAAAATACACCTGAAATCTCGCCTGTCGACGGCGCGTAAAATAAAGCCGTGTGCATAGGCCCTTACAGAGATATAAATGAAGTGTTTAAATTGTACCTAAAATCAAACTTATTTATACTTGTGCTACAAACTTTCAAAAACCAGTGGTTACAACATAATATCTGCTTGACCCGGACGCTCCTAACATATGCGCAAGCGGATCGAGCCATCGTTCTGTACATAATACTGTGTATAGCTTGTGTATTATTACTTTATACTGTGTATTATTACCTTCTACATAGAGCACTAACTAGGCATGCTCCGTTACTTATTGATGCGAGGTTTTCAATGGTGGTACAGTTTTTAGATCAAAATGTGATGGTATGAGGAAAATTGATAAAATGTTATTGTTTCTGTGATATCAGTCTGTTTTGATGCGTTTTTGCTGCGAAATGTCAATCAAAATATAATTTGCAAAGCGCCGCGAGACTCCCGGGAGTCTCGCAACAACAGACAAATTAATTCTGTCTCATTTGTTGTTGCTTGATAAGATAAAGTTGAAATATTTCTAAAAAATTCTATGTAATTTTGTGGGTGTACTGCAAATACACCTCTGCATAACCCTTCGGGGAACACAGGCATTCTGTTATGTTGTAAATTCTATTTCTTTTTTAAGAGCAATTACGTATTCGTTATGGCAGTGATGTCATCCAATATTATAACGATATCGACACCACAAACATCGATATTTTTTCCTACATCAAAAAAAAACTTTACCACCACAAACCTCTTTGACAAACTAATCTAATCTAACTAACCTGCATGGGGTGCTTCACAAGGACAAGCCTAGAGGAGGTGACAGTGCGGTCGCTAACCCTGCCCGAGGTACGCACGGCGCTCCTGGTGGGCGAGGAGCGGGTGCCGTACCGCCGGGAGCGCGCGCCCCCGCCCCCGCCGCGCAGGGCTTCGCTACTTAGGTGCGAGGATACGGCTAAGTGATCAGCGGTTTGTGATGTTCTTCTTCTACCTTTTGTTTTGTTATGCACTGGGTTGCCAGGTAAGGGGATAGATTCAAATTGGTTGGGGTGAAAAATGTGGGGATGGGTTCCTAAGTTTCTTTGTGGGGATAAAATGTAGTTTGTCGCGCCATTTTGGGTAAAAAAAAAGGAAGGGTACCGGGAAGAAACGGTTTTTAGTTTCTGTGGGAAAAATTAAACATGTAATTTCAAGTCATCTTTCATTGTAGTTACTTAAAATCATTTTGGGTAATAAAATATCATTTTTTATATTTGAAATGGGTTTTTAAAAGCCTTTGAATCTCATCTCGTGGTTGTCATAAAAGGCAACAACCATCAGAAATATTAAAATCATATGCTATCAAAAATATGGTTTACTTAAAGGCCATAAACTGGCAATACAACGAGAAAAAAAAAGCATATACCTAAACCTTTAAAAAAAATCATTCATTTTTTCTACCATAAAAATAAAAAACTTCAATATTCACATAAAAATACTATCCTGTTATAACATATCATCATCAAACCCATCAGTTTCATCATCAGAACCTGGCAACCTCATCGGGTTAGGTATGGGGCACACTGTGCTAATAATGGCACATGACACCATCACTGACCGCGGGACGGGAAACGCCATGTAGGTACAATACAAGCCGATCTATTCTGTAAAAATCTCACCGTGAAAACTTGGGTGCAGTGAGCTGTCAGCAGTGTCAATCCCCAGCATCAGGTGGAATGACAGCTCACTTCATCTAAGGTTTCACAATGAGATTTTTACAGAATAGACCGGTAAACCCGTTAATATGATACATCGAGTTTTAGTAGTTCTCTTTGTGAAGGAGCTCGTCCGAGGACGGCCTGACAAGTGCAGCTGTGTGAAGGGTGTGGGTGCCGGTGTAACTATAGACACATGAGACTGCAACTGTCTGTGATAGCAACACACCTGCAATGCCCCTGGTATTGCAGATAGTGCCTCGTCGGTCTCGTGGTCGCAAACGCGACTGCTGACCGTGGGGTGCTAGGTTCGATTCCTAGGCCGGGTGTTATTGGGTTTTTCCATTAGGAATTTCTTAGCAACAGCCTGGAGTGGAAGTTGGCGGTGTGATACCCCCGTGCTTCGGAAAGCACGTTAAAAACCGCTGGCCCTGCGCCTGATCTCTCTCCGACATGGCATCGGACTATGACGGTGAGGAAAGAATTCGACGGCACGGTTGGCGCAGTGGCTAAGCGATTGACTGCTGCGCTGCGTGTCGCGGGTTCGATTCCCGCACGGAACAAATATTTGTATGGCCTACAAGTAGTTGTTCCGGGTCTGGCTGTTTGTGTATGTGAGTTTAAATGTGTGTAAACGCACCCACGATACAGGAGAAATTCCTAGTGCGGGGCAACTTTTTTTTTTTTTTTAAAAACAAAAAAAAAAACAAAGAGAGAGTGCACCTGTGTCTGCGCACACACTTGTGCACTATAATATCTCCCGCGCCGAAGGCTGGTCTCTGTTGAGATTGGCTGCCGTGGCCGAAATACGGTCTGGAGGACTATTATTGCATATGTCCATAGGCGGTGGTGACCACTTACCACCAGATGGGCTGCACGCTTTTTTTTACTTAAAAAGACACTCCACAAAACCGAACTTTACTAAAACTCGATGTGATATATAAATGGGCGGGTACTATAACATTTTATGTAGGTGGTGAAATAATGGAGAAGGGAAAACAATATAAGGAATGGTAAGCGGAAAAAGAACGAACGAACGAACGATTGAGTGAGTGAGGATGATTGAATGGATGAATGAAGTGAATCGAAATAAATTCGTTTACTTCTTCATGTACGAAAGCGTTTTGGTAACTGTATATTTGTATAGATTGAACTATAAATAAATAAACAAGTTTATTTGAATGAAGTGATGAACGAAAACGGTCACAAGGAGGGCAAATTTGAATGATTGTATGAATGATAAGCTTGGTCCTTTAATAATTTTGTAAATATAACATTTTTTGCTGTTACAACTAAAAATAAAAATGTGTTACTAATATTTTGACAAGTCAACCGACAGTTTGTCAAAACTTCTTGAATATTAAAAGAAGATATTACTAATATTTTGTTTCCTAATGACATTTGTGGCCTGAAACTAATTCTTCTTGATATAATACTCTTCTGGCATGGCATGGCGGTGTTGGTGTCTTTAACTCTTCGGGGACACTTTCTATGGGAGCTAACTTCATCACTCTTTGTTCAGCAACTTAATTTTAATATGTTGTTAGGTTGTTTGTTTCAAAAATGATGGGAGATTTTTAAAATTAGGGTGGGATTTATAATTTGGATTATTAATTGTGGTTTTGTGTTGTTTATGGGTGAATAATATTGAAATACAACCAAATTGAAAATATGAAAGTGTGTATAAAATATTAAAAAATCACACTGATCTACGAATGTACTTGTTAATTTGTTTGAAAATAGGCTCGCTCCTACTACAGGGAGTTTGATATAAAAACAAAATAATAGAGTAATGTATTCATCTGCCTACCCATCCGTGAATACAGACGTCATGTAACTCTATTACATGAAAAGCAATTCAACATGCTCGCCTGCAATAAAGTTCATTTCATATTGAAAATCTTTTCCTAAAAACCACCCATAAACAACTCAAAGCCAATAACCTACTACATTAAAATTTAATCAACCGATAACCAACTAAAAATAACATTACAGCTACGAGACTCGTCTGTACGACACGCCGCGCCCCCACCACGACACCCCACGCCCCCTACATGACCCCCCGCGCCACCTGGAAACTAAAACCGAAAGACAGGAAACATCGCATTACGACTACAAAGAACAGAAGTATGGATACGAGCCCCCTAAGACCCCACTGAGCCCAAAATTCAATGCCAGAGAACTTAAATTTGATGACAAGGAACCTATCTACTCAACCCTCAAGAAACCATTCGATGGTGTCGGTCAAACATTTTCTGAACATCAAAAATCAACAGAAGCCATCCCTGGAGGTACAAAACAGTCGGAGTTCAAAATCCATAGTGAGTCTTACCAATCGTATCCCAAAACGGAATTCAGTAAGACGGAATTCCGTGAAGAAGTCAAGTCGCCTTTTGTGTCTACACCCAAGTTCGATCGGTCTACCGAGCTGGTCAAAGCAGTGACTCCAGACTATGATAGAATCGCTTCCCCGTACAGGGATAGCTCTAGCTACGGTGGTCCGAATTTCATGGAAGAAACTACTACAGAAGTGAAAGAAATTCCGAATGGTACACAAAAAATTACTACAACAAAGATTTATAGCTCTTCGCCTGTTAATTTGACGACCACCAACACTAAATATGAACCAATCCGGCTAGATGGAATCGATGAATTATCGAAGTCATTCGATAATGATTCGAAGTACAGCACTTTAGACTCTCGCTTCAACACGTTAGAGTCTAAATTAAGTTCGGATACCAGTCGATCTTTCATGAGGCCTTCGGAGTTCCAGTCTTCGGACTACCAAACTTCCACAAATATTACAAAGGTCAAAAAGCCTTCAGAAATGGTCAAAGAATTAGATGCTATGGATAAGAAGTTCTCTAAACAAACCATTACTTCGGAAACTATTGAGAGGAAGTCTGTCATGACCAGTTCCCATAAGTCAGAGTCTTCGTCAACTGTCACTAAGAAATTCGGCAATTTTTAAAAAGGTGCGTTCACTGTGTCTGTGAAAAAATGCTTTTATTTACCACAAGAAATTACTGAAATTTAAAAGTATATTTTCGGTTAAAAAATGTTGTTTACCCCGGTAAAATTCGGTTTTTACCGCGGTAAGGGACTTGGGAATTTTAAAAAGGTTTTTACTTTTTACTGGTAATTTCTTGCGGTAGTTCATAATTTAAGTGTTGAAATTAAAAGGACTATGCACGTTTTAAAAGAACTTTGAAATTATTTATATTTTAATAGTCGTGTTTGTAATTTGATATTTTCTAAAACAGTCGAAAACAATTTGATAGATATTTTGACTTTTAATATTGTACAGGGCAGTCGGCATTGTCTCGAAAATTGTACATGACAATATAAAAAATATACCGAATAGCTAAATGGCTTAAGTGTTCATTTGCGATCATAAGGTCGTCCATTCGAATCTCAACCGTTTCATTAATGTGTCCTTACATAAAATAAAATTTAAAATAATGTCAAAATATCTATCGAAGAAAATTGTATAGTTGTTGTATATTAATATAAAACTCAAAATTATTGAAAATTTTACTTAAAAAAAGGAAAGTGTGTCTATTTAAATGTTTGTCTTTGTGTTTTTGATCTAACATTTTAAAACGACGTTTGTTAAAATTGCTAAAATATTTATTAAAAAAATAATAAAAAGTTTAATAAACCAAAATATTTATAATAGCCATAGTATTTATAAAATATTAAATTTTTCGACACGTTATAAATAAATAAAAATTGTAGATTAAAAACACAAATTAAAGCAAAAACGACTAAAATTAAAATAAAAACAGTAAATTAAAATATAAGGTGCTAATATTTAATTTAAATCAAACGGTGTCTTAGTCAGCCTTAGAGATTTGACGTTCAATTATTATAATTGTTATTAATACTAGGATTTAGTCGTGTCAGAGACTCCGACATCTGCAGTTTACTGCTGGGTCTTTTTAACGATAATAAGAATGGTGATTTTGATAGAGTCGCTTTTAATAGGAAAATTGGTAGCTGAAAAGGCAATTTTCAATTTCATTGATAGCTCATCCAATGAAATTAGTAAATAATAATAAAATCGTTTATCTATAAAAGGGACACATTTACAATAAATAGCTTAACAATTAAAATAGAGTTGTTGCTAATTTTCCTGAACTAGGCTGAATATGTGCTTCAGGATAGAAAGTGGACAAATACTTAATGTAATAAAATAATTAACAATGAGTACAAAGTAAAAAATGTTATGAAAATTGGTAGCTTAAAGGCAATTTCATAGATAGCTAATCCAATGAAATTAATGTATCAGCTATGTTAACTTTCAAGAATATTGTTAAAATAATATATCATGTCATTCCAATGACGTCACAGAAAAGGTATTGCTACCATTCTCCATTTACACATTCCATATAAAATTATTGCTTGCGCGCAAAAATATGGTGTCATAAATATGTAGTTTTCATAAGATCTCATTCACAAATGAGGCAACATTTTTTAACATAGTTCAAATGCATTCTTTGACACAACTAAATCCAAGTCCCACTGCTGGGCAAGTTGCCCACGATTCACAAAGTGCTAGCCCTACGGGAACCTTATATTCGATGCCTTCGAGTTTACCGACTGTGCCATTACGTATATTATTGTTATATAAATTGTTTTTGGATATTTCGTGCCTTCTATATGTAAACGTTGTGAAGGGCTGTATTTAAAACAAATATAGAAAACTTTATTGAAAAAATATTATAATATTACATAACCGCTATAAACTGAACTTAATAAAGAAATGATTATGCAGCTCATATAAAACGATTTTAAAATAACTTCATCAAGTAAAAATAATAATAAAAAGTCCATGGCAAGTAGCTAACTTCAGATACAGCCCAATTTATTATAAAACGATGTGCCATTTTCAGAATATATTTAATTTTATAAATTATAATATACATTTTATTAAAAATTATACTAACTGAATAATCTTCACGATGTCCTGGTATTAAATACAACTAACCTATTTATTGAAATGAATTCGAATGGAGCTAGAACTGTTAAAAAACAATGAAAAATGTCATATTGTTATAATAGTAATTACAAATATTTATTCAGACATGAAATACAAAGAAATAATAATATTGAATATAAATGCAGCTAAAATGAAGTAAATCTACCTACCTCCTTAGCAGGATGTCGTGAACACAACAGTGATCGTATGGTGCAATTATTTTACAAATATACTAAAAATATATTTAGTATAAAAAGTATTTGTGTACTAATAAACTAAGATTTAAGCATTTGACCGACACTCGGTTAACATGGCAGTTATATGTCGGGCAAATGGTTAACGCAGCTTGCAAAAATTAACGCATTTAGTAAGAGGAATTTTAATATTTAAAAAACAAAATTTTATTTTTATTGTTTTTATTTTATAGCATAGTGATGGTGTCGACGGGCGAAGTCTCGTGAAATTATTTACGAAAAAAATATAAAAATAAGATGTAATGTAAATTCATAAATTAAAAATAACATTTAACTTTTCGGAGTAACTCGCACTTAATATTCAATGAAATTAAATATAAATGTTTGAATAAAATTAATTTTATATTCAAATGTCGGATTGTCAGAAAAAAAAATTCCATGTAATCTTATTTTTCATACAACGTGCCTTATGTGATTCGCAGCTTATACAACATGTTTCTTTAAAAAATATTCGGCTTAAATATAAAATACAGATGTTTAATTTGAATATAGCTTCGTGTATATTATATTATACATTGTACTCTTAGGATAGATGCCCGCGAAAGCGATTCGTCCACTGAAGGTAACAAAACAACAATTCTTGTAGTTTAGTGTATAAAAATATAAATAATTATGTAGAGTTTATAATATAAAATACGTATTTTGTACACAAAATATATTCCCTTATCTATAAATTATTGGAACGATGTAAAAAATCCGACATTTCAAAATTGACAGAAAACAATGTCGTCGAGTACAGAAAATAATAATTATATTATGATAAAATATAGTTTTGACGTAAAGTTTTTACATAAACTTTGGAAATGAAATGGTGTCGGAAATGTGTTTTCTATGCAGTAAAAATATAATTAAGTGTAACTACAACAGCGCTATAGTATGCTGACATGTTTGAATATTCTTACCAGAATTATATATTTAAGAATATAGAAATTTATTTAGCTCAAAAAGGGCAAAATAAATATATATTTGAAGGCGTTATAACCACGAGCGATAGTTCGTGTCGGGCTAAATCGTGTCTTATTAATATTAATAATACTGTAATATTATTGTAATCTATACTCTTATTATAAGCCGTGGTTTAGAGCGCTTTAAGTTACCATAGAAAAAAAAACGCCTTTATTTTTCTACGTGTCGAATTTAGTGAAGAAATCCGACATTCTACGAAAAATGCAAAAGATAAATATATTATTCTGGCAACACTAAATATGATGTCTGATTTCAGTTTTAAGAAATCTGACATTAGATACACATCCAAAATTATTTGTAGTCCAATGAAATCTTACCAAGAAGGCGGTTATAGTAAAAATCCGACATTTCAAAATCCGTGTCGGATTTACTGACATTTTGAGCGCTCTAAGCAACGAATTTCGCTTGTACACTCATATAATATATTATTACACTAATTAAATATAATATAACTATATTATACACATATACACGTAATAAACTGTAGTTTTTGATACATATAACCTAAGTCTTGATTACATAAATAAAATCTCTTATAAAACCAAATGGAAAGTAATTTTTACTAATTTTTTATTGTTTTAAAAAAAACGCTTGATAGTTTTGTTAATTTTATGTTAAATTTTATGTACGGTAGCTAGATATGTAAGCTTGTATGGTGATCGTGTCGATGTAATAAACTTGTAACTAATAGTATCGTGGTTTTATTTGGATATTTGGAATATGATTCCACCCTCATATTGATAAAATAGTCTATATTAATATGCTGTTTTATAAGGACTTTTATTAGGAGAACAATACTTTAAAACGGACCTACTACTGCATTGCAGTAGTAGGTCCGTTATATATAAGTCCTTTGTCCCTAACTGGGAAAAAGTAAGTTCCGGTATTGAGTTTACGATTAAGAATTTGTCAGCCCGGAGTCTGGGTTTTTTCTCGACATTGACAGATAGATAAATCGTTTATTTAGTGCACACAAAAGATAGATAGTTGGCCTACAATGTTCCCACTGCAGGGACACATGCCTCTTCTCTGTGAGAGGGAGTGGGCCATAATCCACCACGTGGGCCCAGTACGGGTTGGCGGATGTCACATGTCTTAATTTTTGGTTCTAGGACATGCCGGTTTCCTCACAATATTTTCCTTCGCCGTTTTGAGAACAGTGATGATTAAATAAAAACCGGCTAAGTGCGAGTCGGACTCGCGCACAAAGGATTCCGTACCATTATCTATAAAAATCACGTCTGTTGTATGGGAGCCCCCGGAAAAAAATCGGCTGTTCCCTACATTTATGTTCGTATAACTCGTCAAAATATAGGGAACGCCGGATTTTTGTTTCGCGATTTCGGGTTTGGTCCCATAGTAAAACATGTTCATAATGATGAGTACAATGAACCCCTAGTGGATATAAAAAAAAACACGTTGTATAGTAGTTTAGTGTTAGCTTGTACATTGTAATTAAGGCTTTTTGTTTGTAGTATTTAAATAAAAATACGTCACTTCGTAATCATTCTTATAAAATTAATGCTATTCAACTAATGATTATTATTCTAGCAAATAATAAAAAATAGCATAAGTACGACAACGTCTTAATTTTGAATTGAGGTGTGATTATGACTCTTATTGATTGGAAAGCCATTGTTCAAGTTGCACAAAGGCTAGAGTAATTATTGTTTTGCATCGTCGATCAATTAGTGTCTCCCAATCACCATAGATTCCTAATGAGCGATCTCAGGGGGTCTCCCTTGTTTCATCGAAAAGAAATTGACAAATTATCACTTCCCAAAAAAAAATCCGCATAATTTAATTTTCCAAATTATTACATAGCAAAAAATCTCTTCACAAATAATCGTAACGCAAACCTAATGTTTGGCAAGCGAACGTTTAAACAATGACTTGTTTACCAACTAGTAGGTACTTTTACCAATTTTTATTTAGTGAAATAATTCAGTTGGAATAACTCATTATACGCAAAATAAAATTTGCCAAATTTTCAGTTTACCAGTCAGTTTTCAATTTACAATTTCTAACTTTGAAGACGTTTTATTACAAGGGTGTTTTTTCCACTTGGGAAAAATTCTAAACAGGTAATAATAATATTAACTATTCTGGTAGAAAGTATATTTTTTTAGGTGTAGCTTTTTTTTTTAATAATTAATCTCGTCTAACTAGTTCAGTTTCGGGTAGCCTGTCTTTTTTTCCATATTTTTTTTTCTATATAATCTAGTTGTTTCTGGCACTCGCCGGCCGCTGCCGCGGCACCACTCGCTTCGCTCGCTCTGCTCGTGCGTAGGAAGTCACAGTTTTAACCTAACCTAACCATTTTTTTTTTAAATTAACCTCGTCTAACTAGTTCGTTTACTACTACTACTAGTTAGGTGAACCGCCACAAAAAATATATGGATAGTAACGACAGAATTAATCGAGTTCTGCAACACAAGTCTGAATTCCCCAAAATTAAATTGCTAAAATTGTAAGTTACAAATATTTTGTATTAGTTAAATGATTATATTAAAATAAAATTGCATTTTTTTATTATATTTCCCAAAAAAATCTTATTTTTGCCTTTATATTTTTTGCCATGACAAATCATTTGACCAAACGTTTACTGTCTAAAGATTGTTTGTTAAATCATTTGATTAAAGACCAAATGCCTAAATGACATTATCCATGCTAATAATCTGCCAAGTAAAAATTTGACCAAATGAAAATGTGCGCACTAAAATCATTCCAAACATTGCATTGGTATAAAAAGGTTGCTAAAATTTGTTTGGTTAGTGAAATTTTGGCAAAATCTTTTCGGCAAAACGGCAGGATCCCGATCTCAGGAAGACGCTATGCCAAGAAAGTAGGTATCTAGGTCTAGGTAGGTGTCTAGGTATTTAGACGATTTTCCCGGACTGTGTGTGTGTGTATAATACATTTATATTAAACTTACAGTAAAAACCGTGCGCAGCTGGGGGGGTCGCTAGCATAAACCAGTAAATATCCTATATTTCAACGAGCTCGTTTTATATTTCTCATAGCAGTTCTAGCGTCGCCATGATGGCTCAGGGTTAGTTCTCGGTGATACCTCATTATAAATCCAATAAGTACACAAACCATACACCTGTGACTACCCCTTATTCGGGGAATACAGGCGTGATGTTATGTTATAGTATGAGCAGGTGAATTTCAAAACAGCAGTTTGCACTGTAGTCTGTGGTAATTGCGCAACACACTATCAATCTCAATCTGAATCATTTTGAAGGATATTGCTAATCATATGTTCGAAAAATGTGTCTGCTCAACAACGTAGACAAAGCAATAAATGTTGTTGAACTCTCAAAATGAAACCCATTGCTACTGATAGTGTGTTAGGTACGCAACTAGCCCGCAGTTTTATTTACATAGGAAGACATTTCTTCTGATTTCATACCAAAGATATTTTAATTTGCAAATACGGGTACCTACCTACCTACCTACATGGTGATAAAGGAAAATAGGTTCAACCATTTGTAACAAGCAACACACAACAATGCCAAATACACAAGTTATTTTCGTAATTGCGCAAATCAAAGTAATAACAGCATACATCTGTTTCATGATTCCGGTGAATAATTGGAAAATTTTTAAGTATTTAATAACAAAATAAACACATGAATGGCCAAATGTACTGAGTCAATGTCAATATTTGTTTCAAATTCGGTCGCATTTCGGAGTGACGCAGTTGTATTGGACACATAACACTTGTAGGTTTATTAATATGATATCAGAAATTGTCTGTTTATTTACTGTTTGTGAATCTCGCCATCATGATGAGTCAACTTGACGAAAAATATTCCCGGTCGTCAACAGTCTGGACGACAAGGTGTTACCTACCACGGTAACTAACATATTACCGTGGTCATAAGTACTGATCGGGAATATTCGAACTTGACTCATAGGAGTCATAGGCGAGCAAGAATTGACTTCAAATGTCATAATTTAACTACATATTTAATTAAATCAATAGGGACTCACAAATAGATACTAGGTACCTAAATAAATCATTCGATTTGTTCTCATTATACTTTTTACTCGTGTAAGTAAATGATGTATTGTTACCTTTTGTTACATTTTCAGTTTGTGCAAGGCGAATACGAATAATAATAATACCGAATTCGGTCGCAAAGCCCTGTCACTCTATACATTACACCTGTCAATCAGGGACTTTGCGACCGAATTCGGTCGTAAAGCGATCGCTATGAATGTCGAGACTGCAGCCCCTGGCTTCGATAAAGGTAACTTATAAAAATAAACACCACGCGTGTATTCCCGGGGTATGCAGAGTCGACACCCATTTCACCAATTATGTTTTTAAGCGACACTTCGCCAATTATGTTTCAGTTGTTTTCATATAATAGGAGACAAACCTGTCTTTCGCCATTTACCGGACACATCTAGATTTTTGAGTGCCACTTAGAGATTCTCAACAAAGTTTGACCCGAACTAAAGATCGAACCCAGGACCCCACGCTCAGTGGACATGCTTACGACCAATAGACCAACGAGCTATTATAACATTCATAAATCGAAGAGCAGTGGTGACCCAGTCGTAACGGCCGTGACTTGTAGGTCGGGGGGGGGGGGGGGCTCCACTGCCCTCAAAACAGTGAAGGCAAACATAGTGAGGAAACCAGCATGTCCTAGAATCAAAAATTCGAAGACAAATGTGACATCTACCAACCCGCACGTAGCCCACTCCCTCTCACAGAGAGGAGGCCTGTGTCCCAGCAGTGGGTACATTGTAGGCTGATTATGTTAATTACGGTGGTGTAACATGAAACAATGGTAAGTATGTATCTACTTATCTCAGTAAATGACGTACAGACAAAACTATAATACCTACAAAATTATCGAAAAATAAACATTGATTAATAGCAATAAATCGATTAATACAATGCAGACTTTAATTCACCCAACTGTACAAACACAATAAATTATCCTTTCAGTAAAGATGCTCTATACGTAATTTAGTAAGTAAATAAGTATTATTATATTATTGTGGTCGGAATATTCGTTAGTTGCTCATCAGTAATATATTGCGACAGCCGCGTCTGCAGCAAGATGGCGAAAATTATCATTACTTTAGTGGTGATCGCGATCTGTTCGACAGGTAACGTTTATTTTGTGATTATGGCTTTTGCAACTAGACACGCGTTAAAAATTTCATTATGCAAACATTAAGATTTATGTATAACTCCAGCTTCCTCATATGTGATAGAATAATTCTACCTATGCCAATATTTAAGTCATAATAGCCGCAATCAAAGTTCAGCTGCCACAAAAACTTCGTTAATATGAGTCGTTTAGTGTATTAGCTGGAGTGACGTCACCCCAGCTTCCTCATTCGATACAGGCAAACCCGTGAGGCTAGGGTTTTGGACTATAGTCAGAAAAATAAGGCATAATACCTGCAAAAAGAAGGAAAAAACTGAACGATAATACTTAAAAAGTGTTGAAATTACGATCAAAAACGTGTGTGTGTGCTGGAGTGACGTAACCCCAGCTGCTCATTCATATCTTCCAAACGAAAGAAGATATGATTATGTATTATAGCTTAAAAAATAAGCTGTTATGATTTAAAGTTGATAAGAATCTACTTTTTAATACCTATTACATTCATAGTTCCATTAAAGTTCAGTCGGCTCTCAGTCTATATCTTCAAAATTAAAATTATTTTGAGCGCAAGCTAAAATTACTTCTAATAGAATGCCCACTAAGTTCAAATTTGGTTGTAATAATGTTGCGCACGGAACGGCAACGCCGCTCGTTACCTACTCCGAAGCAAAAATAAAGTTTTTTGTTTATTACGTGGAAACTACAAGGCCTAGAGAATTTTGCTGCCTATGGCAGCTATTATGCCTAAATTTTTGAGCTATAATACATTATCATATCTTCTTTCGTTCGGAAGATATGTATGACATGAGCGCAGCAAGCAATTGATATATAAATAAATAAATAATAAATGAGCAACTGGGGTGCCGTCACTCCAGCTTACATATATTTATCGGTTTAATAACTCATAGAGTATTAACGAAGTTTTTGTGGCAGTTAAATTAAGACTTTGATTGCAGCTATTATGCCTTAAATATTGGCATAGGTAGAATTATTCTATCACATATGAGGAAGCTGGAGTTATACACACCATTAACATTGCAGTTTTTAGTTTATAAATGGCATCTCGCATACCAACCTAAGAGGTTGCCGACTGCTTAACCTGGTGCCTCAATAAATTAAGGCAGAGTTTACAAAACTTAGAAACTAAGCGACTACACGCTAAGGGCACCCCCTGTGGGGTATGGACCTCGGCTTAGAGCGTCGCTGGGAGAGGGCAGCAAGGGTCTTGTTGGATCGGATTAAAACATAGGTAGAGGTACATCAGTGGTAGCTTACGAGTTATATCTACCTAGTTGCAGGGCTTCACTGCCTCGTCGGTTTTGTGGTCGCAAGCGCTATTGCTGAGCATGAGGTCCTGGGTTTGATTCCCAGGTCGGGCAAAGTTTTATTGGGTTTTTCTATCTGGAATTTCTCAATAGCAGCCCGGAGGCTAAATTTGAGCCTGGTTGATGGCTATAGGCTCGCAAGTAGTTATGTTACGTTATATAACCAAGTTACCTTTCAGCTCTCGCCGACATCGTCCGACCATGCGACTTGTGCGACTACAAATGTATCGGCGACAACTTAGCAGCCAACTCCAACTGCAGGAACACGGTGAAAGGATTCCTGCCCAACAAATACTCGGTGAAGGAATTCCGTTTCGAGACTCCGTTCTTTAACGCTTCGTATATTGATCGGAATCTGATCGTGAAGAACCATGATAAGTGCATCGTTTCTGAGTTTTTGTAAGTATTTAGAATAACATCGGTCGATCGATCAGGTTAAGCTACGCTTGCCGCGGTTGGCCAGTGGATGGGTGACCATCTTTACATTCCGAGACCCCTCCGTGCCCGTTGGTCCCGGCTGGTATTCTTGGACCTTTGACATCCGTTACGGGTCCTCAGAAGCCCGAAAGTCTGACAACCATTCTTACCAGGGGGTATCGTATTACCCAGTAACTGGGTTGTGGAGGTCAGATAGGCAGTCGTTTCATTTATGTAGGAGTGACAGTCTCTTTTTACCCGACTTCTTAAAAAAGGAGGACATGCTTAATTCGTCTGTAAATATACTATACAGGAACGTTATTGCGAACGTTACGTGTGGATTAGAAGATCGTTACCAACGCTTCGCTAGTTATATTTAAGTGTTGTGTAATAGAGGGCAAGCCTATTAGTCACTACTGAGTACTGTCGAAGGACCGATGGCCGGTGGAGCGGATGAGTCCTGGAGTGGAAAACGCGTATCGGCTAGCGTAGTGTGGGACGCCCCCACGCCCCTAGCTAGACGGACCGACGGCCTCAAAAGGTGGCTGGGATAGACTGGATTCGGAAGGCGGAGAGTGTTGTGGCGCAACCTGGGAGAGGCCTATGTCCAGCAGTGGACTGTGATAGGCAGAATTGATTAATTGAGCTGAGCACAAACCAAAATCTGGACTGCTACTAAGAAATTCCCAATAACGATTTGCCTAACTTGGGAATCAAACCCGCAGGGCCAGTAAAACGTCAACGAGCCAGTATAGATACCTGCTAATAATAACTATTTCAGCTTCAACACCGACACAAACATGGCCGTGCTGACCATAGATTGCCCGAACTTGGACTTGGAGTCAGACCGCGTGCTGATCCAACATCGAAGCAGGAAGGAAGACTCCTACTATTACTACCATATTCATGCGACCTATGGTAAGTACCCTCCTTTATCCAAATTATTTCAGGTCATCATCATCATCATCTGTGAGGGCAGTGTTGGCCTAGTGGTAACGCGATGAAGCCAAGCCGTCGTGTACCGTCTTCGAACATAGGAGATTTACTTTGTGAAAATTATTTCATCACCACTGCTGTCAACACGGTGAAGGGCTACTTTTTTATTTTAGAAAAAGATAAAGAAAATGTTTTAATGACACACGAACGAAGACGCGGGCGGCATTTTAGCAAATAAATAAAAATGTGAATTTTAAATGACAACCAGCAATCAAGCTAACCAAACCTAATGTTTTCAGAAATGGTCACTATCACAGTGAACCTGGGCAGCTGCACCCATATGGACTTGTGCAGGGCGCACGTGTTCACTGACGTCGTCACGCTGCCGCAGTACATCATCAACCCTCAAGGTTGTTATTATACCTAAGTATTCTTATAGATACCTACAGCTTTAGACCAGCACCCTAATTGCGTAACACACTTTTAATCTCAATCTGAAAGATATTGAAGGATATTGTTTATCCATTGCTTCATATGTTCCAAAAATGTGTCGACTAAACAAAGTAAATGACGCAATGAATGTTGTTGAACTGTCAAAATGAAAGCCATTGCTACTATCAGTGTGTTACGCAATTACCCCGCAGCACAAGGTTTGTGGGAGTGAGAGTAACAAACAGTTACCATACTGAGAAGAAGACATCATGAAGAAACTTGGACTTAACGGTCTGAAATCTTTAACAAATAGTGAGCAATGCTCGCTCCTTCTCTGTATGAGAAGAGGCTTTTGTTCCGCAGTGGGACAGTTACAAACTAGAAAAAGCATATAGAAGCATGAGGAACAAGGTGTAAAGTTCACTCATCCTCCATAGAAAAGGGAGGATCCTCCGACCAGACGGGTGTTGTGTCTGGTAGGCCAGACGATTGATGTCGGGACGTTGTACCTATATATGCTAGTCGCGCGGTAAACTCTGCTTGCGCGATGCAGCACTTTGCGTGACGTCAGTATGATGCGTAGTTCACATGTGGCGTTGTAGATGCCGCCACAAGCCCAACAGCGAGAAGGTAAGAAAAGTGAGAATTCACAAACGGAAACACAAATGGACTCATTCTGCATTCAACACGAGAAACAGAATTCTTGTAAACCTCACCACATAATATGACTCTAATGGAGGGACAATACCTACTTATTACTACAACTGTCAACCGTAACCTCAACTATTTGACGTATTTGAACGGTAGTATGACGAATGTGGGACATAAGGGGCGTTAGCGGCCGCATTCCACCCAGTACCCTAATTGCGCGTAACACACTATCAACCTCAATCTTTTTGAAGGATATTATTATATCCATTGCTTCATCGGATCGAAAAATGTGCCTGCCCAGAACGTAATATATAGCGCAATGAATGTTGTTGAACTGACAAAATGTAACCCATTGCTAGTGATAGTGTGTTACGCAAGTACCCCGCAGTTGCCTAATCATCTTGTTCGGCTTCTGTAGAACGTTTTCACTACCAAAACCACCACATCATCATTCACTAAACAAAACATTTCTTTCCACACAGACAGACCTACAGAAAACTTCTTATCGAGGGATCTGACGAAACTGAACGTATTTGAACGAGAGTCGTTCTTCTACGGAGGAGACCGTTTAGCCAAGGCCTTCATAGATTCCTTGATCTGCGACTACGGTTGTAACCGGCTGATGCTACCGCATTATACCGAGGATGTTTTAAATGAGGTTTAATAATATACACAAAGACAATAAGCTTAGGGTTCAATTAGCGTTAGTTGATTTGACACTTGCAAACGCGGCAACACCGTATTGCGCTATTTTTGATTGTGCACAGCTGGAAAAAGACGAAGAATAATTCATTTGATTATTTACAATTTGTGTCCCATATTGTGTAGCTACAATTAAGTACCCGATATGAATGTATGTAATATGTTTTGTGGTTACACATTGATACAATATTAAGGAACAAAGGTTGTAGACATTAAAGGGCGAATTTTACCAATAAAACTGAACGCGTTCATCTTTTTAACCGCGATCAAGAGCTGTCACTGTCAAAATTATCTTAGTCAATCATCTAAAACTGAACCGATTTTAACACTTAGATACTAAGTATACTTTATACCTATGACATTCTGATTTTTAATAAAATATTTACTTCCACTGACTCATACCAATTTTACAAAATACCGTACCCTACCTAAGTACAGACGCCAGCAGGTCAAGCTACCCTAGACTGTCAAATTTTCCCAATCAACCTTGAACCTTAATGCTTCAGCAATAAAGTTGAAAATCTATTAAAGAAATTTGACAGATTGTAGTAGCTTGATGTGCTGGCGTCTGTACATCAAGTTTTTTATTTACTCCACAATGTTACCTTTTCCCTACAATACATGGCATGCTTTGCTACAAGAATCATCCTTGCAACATCTTATCAAATCAGACAAACAAGGACTCTTAGAGGGATTAGCTAAGAAAGCCCGCGAAAATCAATTTTTCTTACTTACGTCTTTTGCAATTTGCAAGTCAGTGTCTGGCTGCATGTTGATCTATGATTAGCACCGTAAAACAAATATGTATTTACGGAACTATAATTATCAATACAACTCATGATGGCCTCAAATGTCATGGTTTCATGAAATACTCATTCAAAAACGTAGTATGAACGTAGACAATTATATTGCTGATTCTAATTCTGTAAATACATAGATATTTGTTACGGCCGAGAATCATATAATTTTGATCAACATACAACCTGATACCTACACTGACCAGCAAATTGAAAAAAATACATAAGAATATTTTTGAATGTTGTGGGCTACCCTGGCGCTTCCACCATAACAACAATTAATAGCCGTACAAGAATCTTTTAGCGCGTGATCAAAATCGGAACTAACGCCGCCATATTGTTTTGTCAATAGGTACCTACAATTTCTGTGGAAATTTTGTGTGTCAATTTTTTTTTGTCATTCAGGGCCCTAATTCACTATGACCACTTAACCGATTCCTTACCTCGAAACCACGTCAATTCCTTTGCTATCCCCGCCGATCTCGCGTTCATTTCGCGCGGTTTCGTTCATTGTGTTATAGAGAATAAGGCCCCTGATGCCAAAAGATCCTTACACTTGTCGAGAACTACACTTCGCGCGCTTTCTCTTCACACCGCTCGACGTCTAGCTGCACAAAAGAGAGCGCGCAATGTAGTTCGCGTTATCGCGACAATGTAGACGTAGCATTATGAACAATAGTATTGTACCTTCGTATTCACGCAGAGGGATAAAGGTGAACGCAGTATGTAGTTATTAGCGACGTTGTTGGACGCTATCCCATCTAGGTGTATTGTAGGAACACTTCGCTAGTTATTTATGTAATGGGGCGAGCCTTTTGCCATGTACCCTGCACTAATCAAGACTCCGGACTGAGAATTTCGTAATAGGCAAACGCAAAAGCTATCACAGCCCGACCAGGGGATCGAACCCAGTACCCGCTCAGTAGCTAAACCAAAAAAATCAATCTGCATAGCCTTTTCTCAAGTCGGTTGGGGTCGGCTTCCTGTCTAACCGGATGCAGTTGAATACCAGTATTTAACATGGAGCGACTGTCTATCTGACCTCCACAACCCAGTTACTGGGTAACACGATACTCCTTGGTATGACTGGTTGTCAGAACTTTGGTATTATCTGTAACACGTAGGTACCTATTACATCGCGCACAGAGTAACTTATAATATAGACATCGCGTCACCGAGCTATAAGACTGCATACACAACTCCAACTATCGATGAAGAAGAACCACACGAAGCCTACTGCTACACAGGTACCTACTGTAAAGACCATAATACACATGCAAAAAGTATGCGAGTAGTTTGTATCTAATCAATCTAATCGGAAACTGTTTTGGCATACTGGCATGCAACCTGCTTGTATACTTTTGTGCAAGTCACAGGCATGTGTATTACGGGCTTTAGAATCACTGGGTTGAATAAGTCCACAAACGATATTTTTATACTGATTAGTTTGTTTCACTTTAAGTACAGACAACACTCCTTGACTCCTACTGATCACAATCAATACAATGAGAGATAGTTCAACCTTTCATGCTACTGGCGCTCTGGGTTCCAGAGAATCCTTTCTCTCCTAACAATGCGAGCCGTCTCCAGAAGTACCGCCTTCTGAATCAAGCTTAAGCCAGCTGCCCAACGAGAGCCTCCTCAGATGTTTGTCGAGGATCTTGGCTATTAAACCATTAGCTGCCACGAACTACAATGATCGCGGAGTCGAAATCCCATATGTCGACAAACTCGAGAGCCGTAGCCAGATTGTATGAAATACAAATAAAAATAAAGCGAAAAGTTATGGGCATAATGCATCCTTCCCACTTTGAGCTATGGATCCCAGGCTTGGTCTTTAACAAACATTGAAAAGTCCAAACTCAAGGTTTGCCAACGTGCAATGGAGCGCAGTATTCTAGGCCTCAAATTGTGACCATATTCGGAATACCACACTGTGCTCCAAAACACAGATTACTGACGTTGTTCAAAAAGCCGCTAAGCTGCAGTGGGACTGGCCAAGTCTGCCTTATATATGTCGCAGGTTTTTCATAAAATTAGGTTTTTGATGAAAAACTGGAAGATGACACATTTTAAACTCAATTTTATCATAAACCTGTAACAATCCAGATTTTTCCATGGTCCAATCAATATTCTCCTCCAATCCAATTATGAAATGAAATATTTCAATTTCTAATATTAATCTGATTTTGATACGAGTACCTAAGCCGCGAAAATGAAATTTCGTAACTATTAAATACGACTAAACTGAGTCAAAATTAAAAAAAAAAATGTAATAAAGAAACGTGCCTTTCAGATTAATCATAAACCAAAACTAGTTCAGGTTTTTGATCAAAAATCTGGATTGTTACAGGTTTATGATCAAGTTGAGTTTAAAATGTGTCATCTTCCGGTTTTTCATCAAAAACCTAGGTTTTTGATAAAAACTTAATTTTATGAAAAATCTGCGACATATTATATATATACGGCCGTAGATGTATAACCACTACGTGGAGGCCAGACACAGCTAGAAGGCGTCGCGGCAGACCCCGTAGAAGACGGCGGGACGAGCTGGAGAAAACAAACGACCAGTGGTCCACTTTAGCCCTGGATCGAAAGAGCTGGTAGTCATGGGGAGAGGGCTTTGCCCAGCAGTGGGATGATGCAGGCTAACCGTAACCAATAGCAATACTTTGCTGACAGTTTGGGGGTTATAGTTTTTGTTTTGTTAAAAAACTGTTTTGAAATAAAAATAATTACAATATAGTTTATGGATTAAAAATAAAAAAAATTGTCTTCTATTTTCAGATCATAGGACAGCAAAATTCTTGACGAGAGATTGCAGTCTGTTGGACATCTTCGAAAGGGAGAATTTCTATTACAGGGGATATCCGTTAATTAGAATCTTCATAGATACTTTAATTTGCGCATATGGGTGTTTCCCATATATTCACTGAAAATCTTAGTGGATCATACATTATAACTTTGAATTTAAACAGATCAAAAATTGCACTTTTAGGTAGGTATACCTACTACATATTTATGACGAAATTTTTTATGAGTTTTTATTTATTTTTTATATTGGAAATAAGGATCTTTTATGTTTTCAAAATTTAAGTTTTCACTAACTTATTTTTTTCAATAAAAATAAATGTTTCAAAATCTTTTGTCTTCTTTTTATTTTCTGTCCTTGTAAATCTATAACTAACAAACATTTCTTGATTCGAAGCCGAATAATATCCTATTGTTATGCCTGTTTTCAATAAAACTTTGAACTAAGAAAGCAGTGAATGGTCACGCAGTAACGAATACTCCAACTCAATGAAACGAAATTCAAATTTTACATAAAACGCACCCTATGCAGCCAAGCATATTATAAGTTGGGGGATTACATCGCTGACAAAAATGCTTGGTTAAACGCTGGTCCTGCTCCACAGGACGCATAAATAAATTGATTAGCATTTGGAAATACCTCACACACGCCTACCCTACCTACATACTGTTGGAGCTGCTGAAGATTTTAAAATACTATTTTTGCATTATATAAATTCAGTCTCTTAATATTGTATAATTGCATAGCACATATGTGAGTACTATGTATGTACATAGGTACTACAAAGCTACCATTTACTGGGTACGTCTCTCATTGACTTGAATGTGCCTTTGCGGCAGAGAGTATGTCATGCTCAAATAATCAATCAAAATTGGGAAAAAATAAATGATCAATATCTTTGAAACTCCGCAGAGTTTCTCCGTTACAAATTCAGGTAATCATCGTATCGTATATCGTCCCCGGTACAAAAATTTGAACACATTTCGAAGGCCGTAGATCATGAGGCAGCGGAGATACATGTGTCCAGCCAGCTTGAACTAAGGCTGGCTGGACATTAAGTTTTTATTGATTTCTCGTAAACCCTTACATGTGACGCCATAAATCAAACTTTATTACCGTTACACATTGCGGTACTAAATGTTAGTAAAGTTACCATATTCGAAAACGCTCCCATTATTGAGATTTGGAAGTGCTAGCCAGAAGTTTTATACGTAATAATTCAAGGACACGGCTGGACACAGATTTTTACATCTTTCTACTAAACCGCTGTACGTATCACAAAACTTTTAGCTCGATGCCTGTTACAAATTTAAGTAACGCCCGTTGATATGCAAAAATTCGTCAAAATCACTTCCATTACCGAGATTGAGAGACCAGCGAAAAGTGGTTTTTCAAGCTGGCTGGACACGTTTTCGATCGATTATCTAAGATTCTATAGCGTTACAAATTCTGAAATAAGGGTGTTTAGCCGTCACATAAAGTGCCCTATTGACCTAGTTAAATGCGAGCTATTTTGAAGGTTTGTCCAGCCAGCCTGAGTCTCATTAAATGTATGTATCGCTACTTCGGCGCCGTCATGCATGCGTCATCTTGATCTCGTTGACGTGGCGGTGGACACACGGCCTTATGTCAAATAATGGTGAAAATTACAGATTTCATGATGGCCGATATAAGCCCAACAGAGCGCTTTTATTTAGTCGTTCATTTAGGTACGAGTATAGCCTTCTCTCTCAGGTCCTCTAGAAAAAGGTAATCTTATACAGGGTGGCAGCGACATCGACGCGATTCTGAACCCCCTGTGGAAATTTTCGGTTGATGTTAATAAAAATAATTTGCTGTTCCATACATTTTGACCGCGTAGGTATGTGCAATACCTTTTCTATGAAACAGCAGATTTTTTTTTATAACCAACCAATAATTTTTACTCAAGGGGGTCTAGATTCATGTACTGAATTCATGGTTACAGTTTGCGCGTCGATGTCCCTGCCACCATGTATATTATGTATTACTATATTACAGTATCTTTTGGTTTTTTTCAAAGAAACAAAGCCACAGTTTCAAAAACTTTTATTTATAAAGTTGGTTGACATTAGAACTACGCATACGGACAGGCGAAGCTTATAACAATATCTTAAATATCTCATATTTATTTATAATCTGTGAAAAACTAATGTATACAGTAATATCAATCGCTTGGGACTCACTTCAAACATAGTCTCACTTTTTATTATTTCACTACTTATTGATTGGCGGCCTATTTTTGTTTAACCGAGTTAATAAATCATTAACTTGACAACAACTTAGTTAATGAGTCATTAATTTGACGATAATGTAGCTGTGTCTTTTCATACGTAAGGTCCAAACAAAATATCTGAATTAACTTAAATTACCCAGTAACTGGGTTGTGAAGGTCAGATAGGCGGTCGCTCCATGTATGTACAATACCGGTATTCAGCTGCATCCGGTATGTACAATACCGGTATGAGCTGACCCTGACATAGTTGAGAAAAGGTTAAGCAGATTATTTGGGTCAACTATAAAATGTCAAAAAAATCTGCTGCTCCATACATTTTAATGGTTTTAGAATTGCACATTTATATGACACCGTCTGTTTTGTTTTTTTTTATATTTCAGAGTTGTCCGATAGTAAAAGTTTATCCAGGTATTTTGTTTGGCTCTTATTGAGAACAGAAAGTTAGTTAATGTTTCATTAACTTCGACAATATATATTATATGTATATTTTAGGTACATGATAGGTAGGCTTTTCATACTACTAGCCTTCCGACGGATAATTCTCCAGAGATATTCATAAATAATTTCATCAGGCACACAATAATACTCTTTATATAATTTTCATAGACAATATTTACTATTCCTAAAATTTTTACAAAAAAAAAACATATTCCATTTTAAATTTTTACACAACCATAAAATTAAATTTAAACACAACCTACCATAAATTTATTATAAATGATAAATAAACAAAAATAGGCCACCTCGCATCACTATTAATATTATCATATTTCTATATTACGTGTTTTAAAATAGGCATTATCACAGACCTATTACGAGAAATTATTTTTGTAGGAATGACGAAGGTACTATTCATTACTACAACAGTATGAGTACAATACAGCCAATGAATCATCATGGCCGGTCTGAACATAGGCTCTCCGAACTTCCGCACATGTTGTCTCACTCACACTCGCCTCATGTCACCATTTGGTTCCTAAAAAATGTTATTGCGCAGCCTTCTGCGCAAAGTTCGGACCAGTCATGATTCAAAGACCGTACTGTATTAAGATACTCCTGAGACACATTGTTAAAATATGAGATTGGAAATAAATGACTAAGGACGATCATTTTTCATTGCAAAAACTGACTGACACAAAAAACTAGTTAATAACCATCACGCCTGCAATCTCCAGAGAGCTAGGCAGTAAGTATTTAGTACACCGACATTTCACTAGGTAATGTTTCAAGTTTCATGTAACGAACGAGCCAAATTGATGAATAATAATTATAAATAAGGAATCGCAATCGTTTTTGCAATGAATAATGTGATTTTATGGCTGCATGATAAGCTTGTACGAAAATATATTTCGCTTAAGAATTAAGAAAAGTAAAATAAAGTAAATATAATTTGAATCTATAAAATTAAGTTTTGTTAAAACATATTTTGTATTGATACAGAACGCATATATGAAAGTTGAGCGCAATTTTTGTTTCATATACGCAATGGTTCTTGACGAACGAATGGACGGCAATCAAGATTATATTGATACAAGCAAGATGTACACTCGTGTTTCTGAATGGCTAATCAACACAAAAACTAACTGACAGGTTGTCAAACTCGTGAAAGTGGCACCGGTGACTGGCAAGTTGTGTGGGAATCGGGTGTCATGGTATGAGCATGTAATGCGGAGGAGAGGGGAAATTGTCGTGAGGAAAGTTTTGAGTATGAATGTGGATGGCTATAAGAGTAGGGAAGACCAAAGAAATATGAGAGATGATATGACTAGGAAGTTAAGCTACTGAGATGACGATAAACTTCTCTTCCCAGCGAAAGCACTAGGAAGTGGTGAAGAGCGGGCGGTTTGGGGGGACTATCTTGTGTAATTTTGACGGTCGAAAAGCGTTGATTCTCAGTGTAATTTGAATTAATGGCTTTTAATTTTGATTTTAGAGAAATATGGATGAAGAAGACATGTTGCGCCGACCACAAATAAATTGGGATAAGGTCAAATTCATACCAAGTAATCTGATTGGCTTGTTGTTGTTTCAGACTGCCAATCACAGCAGTTTACATAAGTTTCATCAATCTGTCTTGTCTTGATTTGCCTTTCGTTGGCCGGGTGTTAATCTACTGCGTTTGTATCATAATTTCAATTTGTATCAATACAAATAATGTAATATCATGGAGCAATATAAAAAAAATAATGTAAATATAAAATTTAGATCTATTAGAGATTCTTATTAGGAAAACTACAATTTTAAGAATCACTAAGTATGAGCAAAGTTTTTAAGACATGGCGATGCATCGTGCATCAAAGTCAGCGATACCCAACCTGTGGCATTTATAGACGTCGTGCGTTAATCCACCGCCGCCGTCACCGACAAACAAGATTATTCGAACCGAATGTGACATCTTAAATGTTTGTAAAGACCTGAATACACGTGCCTGTAACTTGCACAAAAGTATGCAGGTACAGTCAACAGCAAAAGTAGATGATCAAAATCAGAAATTTAATACTAATGAACGGAGTTTGCGTCAGAACTGTGTGGCGTCCAAGTGATTCAAAAGTATGTCAGACTCAGTGTCATACTTTTGAATCACTTCGACGCCACACAGTTCTGACGCGAACTCCGTTAATTAGTATTGAATTTCTGATTTTGATCATCTACTTTTGCTGTTGACTGTACCTTATCATGTCATTATGGTACTCACTAATCAGAAGTTGTTATGGCACACAGCATGCAAGCTACTTGCATACTTTTGTGCAAGTTACAGGCATGTCTATTCCGGGCTTGTCACTACTTTGGCGCCGTCATCTCGTTCTCGGTGATGACGTCCGGGTGACGGCGGCGGTGGACTAACTCCCTTAAGCCTATTTGCAACACAAATCAGTATATATGCTTTAGCGCGAAATTTAAAACATCGTTTTGACTCTATCATCTTCAAAGGACTGAGAGAAACCGAGCGCTGTTTTAAATTTGTTTAGCGCTAAATGCATTAAGTCGTTATTTGTGGTGCTAGTAGGCCTTATAATCAGATTTTTTTCATTCCGCAATTATCTTGGTTGAGTTCAGATGACTTTTGAAAGTTATTTTCAGTAGAATTATACAATGAATAGAAGAGAGATAAATCTTTTCCTTCAATTTTCAGAACAATTTTTGTTCGAAATATTTTTAGTCCATTTTTATAATTTTTATTATTCTCTTGGACTAATAAAATTTTTATTTATAAACAACTATCAACAATACGGCACCAAATCTTATTTATATACTATTTTTATATCACTATCTATACAATTTTTTGCCGATAATATTGTGAATTTTTTCTCCTTTCATTATTATAACAACGGACTGGCTATTGTATTTCTTTATTAATATACATTTTATATCTTTAAAAGTTGTTTGTATATTTATAAAGCGAAGGAATTAAAAGTTTTTCACATTGACTATTATTAAAGGCAACTTTACTTGTGTATTATTAATTATTATTGTTCTTTTTAAGTTTATTTTGAATATACAATTACTTTCAGATACAATACTGCCTATTTTATGAAATGTATTATCTTTAAACGGTAAAAACTTTAATTATCTATCGTCCGCTGGTTATTTCTAATTTAATTTTAAATTACGTAACCTTTTTTATCTATTTTTTCCCATAAACCTTTTAATTTCCTAAACTAAGATTTAGCTCATTTTAACCCACCATTGCTCTCGAGACAAGCGGCTAAATACTTCACTCAATTGATTTTCGCACACTTTTTTAATTCATAATTTTTTATTATGAGCGCTGATAGTTTTTACAGCCTAAAGGTTAATTTTTCGAAGTCGAAAACTTGGAAAAAATTATAAAATATAATTTTGAAATAAATATCATAATGTTAAACAACCAAATATATTTACAACCAATTTTTAACATTTTTTCTAGAGGTCCCTTAACTGGGTCAGAAGTGCCCAGAGTCAAAGTTACTACGAAAAAAATGAGTCTGTTTTCTAATATAATATAATTATTATCTACTATAAATATTAAAAATAATAAAATTTTGATAAAAAGAATATAAACGCTGAGCAAATCATTTGGACAAAGCTACTACGTAGTAATTACAAGGAATGTAGCCAATTTCAAATATGCATAAATGCAAAAAATATAAATAAAATAAATGCATCGTTTTATATCGTTAAAATTTGATATATCCAATATAATAAAAATAAGAAATTGCTGTGCCCAGGAATTTCGTTATTGAAAAAGCCAAGGGACCCAGGGCCTAGATAAATAAATAACATTATTTTAATTTTAAACATTTTGAGAACAATAATAGTTTTTTTTTTCTTGATCAAATGAATAAATCTTTAAAACCACTGGTATCAGATTTAAATAATAAAATATGGGCGAAAACAAAAAAAAAACGAATATTTACTATTGATATGAAAATAACTTGATATGAATCTTACTCTACGGGCAAAGTAAAGTCAGCAAAATCATTGTTGTTTAGTCAAGCAAATCGACAACCATTTTAAATTGTCCGTATATTCAATTCACAGCTATCATTCTTTGACAGGTGAATGAAATGTCTATAACACGGCAATTTGATGTCAATTTGCTTACCAATTATTTTTTCTGACTTTACATAGTTATATTAATTATCCACTTCAACCAGACAATATGAGCTTTTAACTAATTATAGCAATTTCTAATACTGGCTAACATATTTTGGCGTACTTTTTAACATCACGCCGCTTCCAAATCGGGTATAGGCACATACAAAACCACTTTAGTTACTTACAACCTACTTATTATAGATAATAACGTGCTATGTACATTTTTTATACTTATTTTAGTATATACAGGACGAATGGTATAAAAGTTATATATTTATGCGAATTTGTTTGAAAACTATTGGACCGGTTATATTTGGAACTGGGTTTTTATGTCAAACTGGTAATCGTTGTGAAATTATTTTTATATTAAATATTATGTTGGAACTAACTCCATTATCGCACGCCCAGCGGGGTAATTGCGTAACAAACTATTAGTAGCAATGGCTTTAATGTTGGCACTTCAACAATATTCATTGCGTTATTTACGTTGTTGAGCAGACATATTTTTCCAACATATGAAGCAATGGATTAGCAATATCCTTTAAAATGATTCAGATTGAGATTAATAGTGTGTTACGCACCAAGGGTGCTGCTCATTTGGCGAATAAAAAAGTTAATATATTGTCTTTTTTTTAATACTTAATTGGTTTATTTTTTTCATTTAATTTCTCACAAATGTTGTTAATTTATTTCCTTGTGCCTGTTATTTAATACCAGGCACAATTACATAATATACGACGAAAGGAAGTTCGTTGCAACCGGATGTCCCACGACACCTCTCTACTCTATTTTTTTTTTTAATTAGCTGATTCATTGATCACTCAAACTTACTGTAATTATGCATTGATTTTATTACTTCATAGTAAAGAAAAGTTTTTATTTACTTGTCTAATTTTAGCTGGTTTCAATTACCTACCTAACTGGTGTTGTTATTCAAAAAAAAAGTACAATACCTAATTATTAATTTTATCGACAATATTTTTAAAATAAATATCTTTTATTATGTATATAGTATTATTACGTACGTATGGCACATATATTGTGACAATTAAAATTTCGAGATTACCGGTTACCCCTATTTTTAATCCTAGTTATCCAAATTATTAAAATAAAAATATTCATATGTAAAACAAAAAAAAAGTGTACTGATCATTATGCATAGAATTTACAAAAAAAAAACGTATAAAACTCTGTAAAACTTGAAATATTTTGGTCATACGATACAACATAACGGTATTGGTCGTGTTAAAAATAATTACGTAACGAGATTTCTTTTTAGAGATTCCTAAGTATGAACTTTCGTATATAATATAATTTTGAGATAATATAACAATTTGAAGGCACTAAGCTACTTAGCAAAATATTAAAATATAATAAAGTCAAATAATTATACGTCTATAGAACATAATATTGTGCTTAAGGGGTAGGCAAAGAGGCTCTTTTGATACATAAAAAAAAATGCAAAAAAAAAGAAAATTAAATACTAGTCAAATTGTTCGTCAGACACTTAAATTGGTTATCATCACTGTCGATCTATGCATAATATTAATATTTTTCTAAATCAGCTGTGAAACTATAACTTTACAATTGCAAACTTGACCGTTATAATAATACTCGTATAAACCAATCAATTCAAGGCCTAGTCAAAAGTTGTTTCCATATGATGTTATTTCAAGTTAAAAAAATATTAACTTTATTTCAATGGAAATCACTTTGATTTTAAAGCCGCATTATGGGGCACCTGTGCGCAGTGCATGTACTGTTGCTAGGTGTAGCCGTGAGGTGGCGAAATTAAGTATTATTAGTGTGTTAAAGTATATTATATAGGTATAGGTTAAGGAATACTAACAAATTTATGGGTTCTACCTGAATTAAAGATAAATAAATAAAAATAAAGTGACTAGCATTATTGAAAACTTTACAAGAATGTTCTAAATTGAACTTTATCGCGTAGGAATTAAAGTTGTTTTTCCATAAACTCATATTTGTTTACATTTTTGGCAAACAAATCGCGATATTAAATTGCCTAGCTTTTTCTCAACTATGTTGAGGTCGGCTTCCAGTCTAACCGGATGCTGCTAAATACAGAACCCATACAAGGTGTAATTTAAAAAAAACTGAAAACTTCTTAAAGGGGATGGATGCGCTAGGGTAAATTCGTAAATTCGAATTAACTTACGCTTTTTGCAATTTGCAGATTAGTGTCAGGCTGTATGTTGATAAAAATATGATTCGCGAACGTAACAAATATGGCTTTACAAAATTATAAATCAGCAATACAACTCCTTAATTAGAATTGGCCTCAAATGCCATGATTTCATGAAATAGTCTTTCAATAGTGTAATATGAAACTTGAATAGAGACCATTCCCTAAGGTCATATTACACTTTGAAAGACTATTGATGTTTTTATGATTATTATCTATAAACAAATATTCGTTACGGCCGCGAATTAAATTTAGATCGACATATAACCTGCCGATCTATTCTGTAAAAAAAACTCACCGTGACACCCTAGGTGAAGTGATCTTGAACTGAGTTTCCAATAGTGTCAATCCGTAGCATCAGGTAAAATGACAGCTCACTCTAAGCTCACTTCACCTAAGTTCTCACGGTGAGATACGGAATAGATTGACTGATACATTATTTCGCGGGCTACCCTGAAGCTTTCGCCAAGAAGTAAGCAGTTAATTCAATGACACCTTCTATAAGACCAAAAAGAAAAACTGTACTATCACGTGCAAAACATGCAGTAAAAAATTATGCTACAGCCACTACAGTATGCCTGAAAAAAAAGGTCATAAAAGGCGTGCAACACAGTTGTTAGGGTCGGCATGATTCGGCAGAGCCGGGCGGCACAATATGTATTCTAATTTCGCAAGGTCAAGATTAAAATTGTCAAGCTATAGTGTCAGCATTTTTTTTTCATATTTATTGAAACTAGTGCTATATAGCAAGGCACAAACAAACAAACAAACTTTTGCTTTAACAGTGCAGTTTTGTGCAGATTAAAATAAATACAGTTTTAAACACACCTTTTCGACACCCAAAATAAAATTGCTTTTTAAAAATGAAAAATTATTTTGATAACGTTAATATTTTACTGAAATATTCATTTTCAAGGAACATTTCTAATTGGTTTCTCAAAAACTGTCAACTAGCCTATTTCCTTCTAAATCCTTCAGATTGTGATTGAATGTGTGTTATGCAATTGAGGTATTGACTAGACTTAGCGTAAAATGTGCACTGGGTTATAATAATATTGCAGCGAGCTGTCGCTAAAAACTTACGGGGCGTAATTTCGCAATTTTATCGATACTATACACACTCAATAATGGCTAAAGTATACGCCAGCGGTCGAGGCAGTCATGGTCTCAAAACGCGGAACCGAGATCACACGACACCGTCCTGCTCGCACGTTTTAAGACCACAAGTTTCTAAGTATTTTATCGACAGGTAACCACGTGAACAAACACGCTGTGAGTTTCACACACATTCACAGCGTGTTTGAGTAGCGTCAGAACATAACAGACACGCATACTTCGTCCGTGACTTCGTTCGTGTCGTACCGAGTGACGCTACCGAGAGAACCTGCGTTTACTCACACATTGACAGCATGTTTGTACACTTGGTTACCACAAGTAAAGCGCTCGTCACTTTGTGAGATAAAAATACTACATGACTAGGTGATTGGAAAGAATTTTATTTAAAAAAGAATGGATGTTTCAAAAATGCGCCGTAAGTTTTCAGCAAGGCTACAAAATACTGAGATTACGGTTAAAAATTAAAATATTACAATTTCATTATATTTTTTAAATCAATGCTGAAGCCGAAAGCCGAAGTAATTCTATTAGATGACGGCTTAAGTTGAAATGGGTGCAAATATAAAGCATCGTTTACATCGTTTCAGCCTTTCAGCTGTCGTACTTCGATATTCGGCTTTAGGCCGACGTATTCGGCCTTCGATTTAACAATTCGATCGATATTTAAATAAAGTTAAAGTAGAGCCCTAATATACTTAGAACTATATTGTTTTAAAATAAATTAATTCTGAAATCATTTCATTTTCTCTTGAGCAGCAAAAAACTTGGCAGCTGTAAACGCTGAAGCAATTTTTTCTTCTTTTTTCGACAATTACTTTCAGATTAAATTACTAATAACTAGTACTTAAAAATAATATAATCCCGGTTTTCCTTACTAATAAAAATCTCGAATATGGGGCCCGCGGCCCAAAAATTTTAAACGACTGCCCCAAAAGTAGGGGTAATGTTTTATCCTCAATATTTCGGGGCTCTACTTCCTCTAGCAATCGGTAGAAACAAGCATTCGTAAGAACTTATAAATGACATAAACTCTACGCTGTCGTTCTTTTATCTGAAAAGGATGAAAGAAAAAAAAATCAACAAAAAATAATTGCAAAAAAAAAAGTTCACAAATGGTTCTATGTACATTATAAGAACTACAAAAGCTGGCAAAGCGCAATATCTATTATACAGCATGTATCGGAAAGGTCATAATCATGTACTTACACTATTTTTAGCTCACGGCGCACGCTTTACTTGTCATTAGATAAAAAAGTCTTGCAGACCGAATTTCGGCCAATGGGACCAATCTCAGCGGAGACCAGCTTTCGGCGCGGGAGATATTATAGTGCACAAGTGTGAGTGCAGACACAGGTGAACTCTCTATTCCCTCTCTGTTCTTGTGATTTCCAAGTGTACAAACATGCTGTGAATGTGTGAGCTCTCGGTACCGTCCGAGACAATGGCGAAGTCGGAAGTGTGTGAGACCGTGCGCGTGGGTGTTACGTGCTGACGCTACTCATCTTCACGCACACATACACAGCGTGTTTGTAGACTTGGTTACCCCACTTGGCGGACAGGTACGTATGTCAAGGGCCTTCGAAGCCGTTTGACCTTTCTGATTCACGCTGTATAATTTAGTTAGTAACCAGTAGGTGCACGATGCAATATTATAATATTAAGCTTATTTATATTATTAGCGCACGATGCAATATGAATATTATAATATTAAGCTTAATAGCGAATAGAGATGTGTGTTAAAAAATATTAAAAACAACCACAGTTACATTTTATGCACTTAGTCTAATAAAAAGAATTGTTATAAATTATTTAACATTAACAAAAGTAAAAACATAACACCTTTAGGATATTGAACAAATATGGAAAATGTTGCCAACAGTTACATTGTATTTGCTGTTTACAGTTGCCAACTAGACTGCTAGTGCAAAATGTGTTTTAAAGTTGGCAACCCCATATGAATCGTGAATTTTTTTTTAATAAATAAAAGTACTAAGAACCTCCTCCTTTTTAAAAGCAGTTAAATTATTTATAAGAGTTGCCAGATTAGGGTAACACTGGTCTAGTAAACTCCCCTTAATCTAATATTTAGCTAAATACTAGGTATCACGAGAAAGTATCAACAACATTGTACTTACAGCTATCTACGGTAAGGTATCCTGCGAAGTTTATATTTACTTACGCTTTTTTTCAATTTGCACGTCAGTGTCAGGTTGTATGTTGATTTAAATATGACTCGCGGCCGAAACAAATATGAGTTTACAGAATTATAATCATTGAAATCAGCAACACAACTCCTTGAGTTAGAGTTGGCCTCAAATATCATTCAATAGGCTAATATGAACTTAGAGAGGTGTATTGGTGATTTTTATGATTATAATTCTAAAAAATAAACTATGTGTTTGTATTGTATATGTGTTAGTATATTCTCATAATGTTTGTTTAGTTTTAGTGAATTGTTTTTGATTTTATGTATAATTTTTTGTCTCCTTTACTATTTCACTAGCTGGCTACATCTCTGTATCTATTGTCCTATCGTAGGTATGCTGGAAGAGATTTCTTATGAAATAAGTATGACCTCTGTAGGTACCTATTTTTTCTGATCTGTTTTTTCTTGTCTGTTTATATATCTGTGTACATAAATGGTTAAATAAAAAAATAAATAAAAACAAATTATATTTGTTACGCTCGCGAATCATATTTAGATCAACATACAACCTGACACTGACATAAAACATAACTAATTCATAGTAATCATAATTGCAAAAAACATAAGTAAATATGAATTTCGCGGACTACCCTGACGCTTTCGCCTTAAGCTACCTACCACCTAGACTACCCCTAACCATTTTCTGTACTAACGTAAAAAGGCAACTGATTTCCCGAGTTTTACCCCCAAGGGGTAACCTACTCTCACCCTAAGGGGTAAACTACTCTCACTATGGTTGACCCTTACCCTGAGTTTTACTCAAAGGAAAAAAGGGGGGTAAATACTATCTGTCGGGAATATAGGATTAGAAGCTTTGCTATGCATTTCTATCTAAATTAATGTTACCCCTAAGTTAAAATAAATTGATAGTTGTATGTTCGTAAAGCTTGGCTTCCTTCCCCTTAAGTGAATATATTATTTGGCGATAATAAAATGCGAGATTCTAGTATTATAAAGCTGCGTTGTCATTAGCTACAGGATTTTAATTCACTATGGTATCCGCAAATAACGTCAAAACGTTACATAGTACTTTTCAAATGACATTTTATCAATATTTAATAGTTTTTTTTTTTGTGACGGTACAGATGTAAGCTCATCACAACTATTCGACAGGCTATCGCGTCGAAAATTACATTTCGATTATTTGATTTGTCTTCCTCGCGGATCTGGATCGTCTATTTAGTTTAAACTGTCAACATTTTCGGGTTTTGTTTCACAACAGCGTTTAGAGGATTTCTTCGATAGCATTGATTGATGTTCGATTCGCCACAGAAGCGTATCGTATGGTTGTGAATAGCTATGTTCGCGGGATACGGGACCAAATTCGCTCGCGCCGATTTTATCAACTATTATTTTTTGATTTTATCAACTAACTCATATGGAGATGTTCAAACTGGCGCGAATTGTCGACGAGACTTTCTCATCATTCAAACAAACGACTCCCGCGCAGGTTACACCCCAGTGTGGCGAGAGCTATAATGTAATGCGATTACGTTTTTTGCGAATTATTCACAGTAAATAAGCGCCTAGATTTCAAGTTGTTTTTTCTATAAAAATAATTTATTTACCTGCAGTAGCCTTTCAAACGTTTTAAAGCAACTATCAACTATTTCTAGAAAATATGAGATTATTATTTCTGTCAAAAACCTCGTCCACCCGACTGCGGGGCCCAAAAGGAGGGTCTCACCGAGCAGTCAGTTTACCCGGGCGTTGATATGACGCATCGAGCGTTAGAAAGAGAATGATCTACAAGGAGAAACTCGATGTGCCATTTGTGGGACTGCGTTTCGTAGTGTTTTCTCTATTGGACGAGGTACAAGTTACTCTTGAAGAGTGTATAGGATAAGGCATTTATTTACCAAGGCTAAAAGCTACCATAATATCGCGATAATGTAAAAATGGAGTGATAAATTCCAAACACATTGCCATACATGACAAAGTTTAAATTTAATGCATTCTTCTCTTTTTTGGGACCTTTTATTATAAATGGTCATTCAAAAATCAACTTTGAATACATGACGTTAAAGTTGATAGTTGAGTTACTGGTAAGACTGGTTGTCAGACTTTCGGGTTTCCGATGACTCGTACCGACCGTCAAAGATCCAATAATGACAGCCGGGACCAACGCACGGAGGGGTCTCGGTATGTAAAGATGATCACCCATCCATGGACTGACCGTGGCAAGCGTAGCTTAACCTGAACGATCAACCTGATCGGCTGTTATTACTTAGCCACGAGCCCCAACATTATCACTCCATTTTTACATTTTTATACACATGCAAACATTTTAGTGTTTATTAAAAAGATAGGTATTAACAACATTATAATATAATAATAATAGGAATGCTAAATAAACAGTTTCTGGTAAATAAAAACTAAAGTATGGCTCGTTAATAGCAACATAGATTCCTGAAGCTGCTAACGTAGGATAGCTGGGACCGTATGACGAAGTATTAACGCTAGAATCATTCCAGTGCGAAAAAGGGATGGTGCCCATGTGTAGCTCCGTCTCTCTCTTACACTGGACTCATGATGGCATTAAACCGTCATAATACGACACATGAAAAATACTAACTACTACTGAGGGTAACTTAGAGAGATTTATTCGTTATAGGGGTAATTTTGAGAGTTATTCATTTTCTGTGTAGTTTTAAATATGGCTGATTATGTAGTACATCGACTAAGCTTGAATTAAAATGTCGTATCTCTTACTGCTGGACAGTTTGTTGCGCCACTTCTTCCCGAGCTAAAGCACTAGGAAGTGGTGAAGGGTGGGTGAGTCGGGGGACTGTCTTATGTAATTTTGACGTCTGCCAGTTTGAAAAAGTCTGATAGCTTCAAACAGTCTGATAGTTTGAAACAGTCTGATAGTTTCAAACAGTCTGATAGTTTGAAACAGTATGATAATTTCAAACAGTCTCGATATTTTGAAACAGTCTGATAGTTTCAGTCTAACAGTTTGAAACAGTCTAACAGTTTGAAACAGCTCGACAGTTTGAAACAGACAGACATCTTCTATCTCTCTTATTCCATAAGCTAGAAAGAGACAGCAATACTTTGAAGCCTAATCGATATTCTACACAATCTTAGCCAATATTTTCGTAATATTAACGCATGTACTTTTCTCATTTCGAGACAATGTATTATGACAACGATTCTTTCCTATAATTCTACGGCGACTCTTTGAGACCAACTATAGTTAATATTGTACTCATAAACTAGTGTTAAGATACCTATATTCGATATACAGGGTGTTCGTCTTATATCTAAGATGATTTTGGAATTTAGTATGGATTCGGTAAAGTTTGGGTTTCATAAGAAAGCGGTGAACTGTCACACAATAACGTTTGTCCATACACAGAGAGTTTTGGTGAAAATTACAGATTTTCGTGACGTCCGTCATGATATGACGGAACCGCTTTTCTAAGAAACTGTAGCTTTACAAAAACATAGAGCAGGTATTTACATACATACATAACTGTTTCCCATGGGGTAAGCAGGACCCACAGTAACCTTGCTACGATACTTACATACTTCAGACGTAGGTATGTGTTTTTATTTTTTTAAGTTCGAATTAGTGAGATTAGTAAATATTTCAGGAGACGCTAATTAACATTACAGAGAAAAAATGGAATGCAGGAGATACATAGTTAGATACATAAACTTCGACTTTTAATTGTACTCAGACTTGACAGTTGAAGGGTTACCAGATTTTGACAAAAAAAAGATAGTGAGGTTGTGCAAGAATGAACGAAATTGAATGAACTTAAATAATGTACTTAAATGCAAACTTTTTATTTTAAATTTAATATCTTGTCTTAAAAACACGATATACTTACACTATTATAAATTGTAGAATTTGTTATATAATTTGTTTTTCAGTAGTACAACTGAGTTAGAATGTATTGATTATTATTATTATTCAGCCACTCTTGAATGTCTTTTTTACCAGGACATCCTGGGAACTGTTTAAATTTTTCGAATATTCGTCGAATTACGTATATTTAAAGTTTTATTTATATATATATATATTAAACCATTTTTATCATTCGTTCGTAACTTTATTATTCTTTGAAATGTCAAGTTACTGAATACAATTAAAAGTCGAAGTATAGGTAGGACTTTAGCATTAATTAGTTAAGATACAAGTAAAGAAACCTAGTAATTAAAATAAAATAGTAATACTAGTAGGTGGCTTAAAATAAGATCATTTTTGAGCAGGTTTTATTATTTACAGATCAGGCTAATGCACATTTAGACTAAGGGCCAGTTTCTCGAACGAAAATTAATGTGACAAATTGTCAAGCGCGCGTAAGCTGCTGTTATTAGCTGTTGATAAATCATTCAACCAATCAGAGATGTTTATCCACCAATATGTCACATTATAGAACAGTGGCTCAGTGGTAACGGTCTTGAGTTGTAGCTGGTAGGTTCGAACCCAGACAGGCGCTTTACTTTGTGTAAATTCACATCACCACTACTCTCGCAACGGTGAAGGGAAACATCGTAAGGAAACCGGCATGTCCAAGAACCAAAAATTCGAAGACATGTGGCATCTACCAACCCGCACTGGGCCCGCGTGGTGGATTACGGCCCACTCCCTCTCACAGAGAGGAGGCCTGTGTCCCAGCAGTGGGACATCATTATAGGGTCACATTTTACGATAATTTTCGTTGGAGAAACTGGTCCTAAATGGTTTAATTGTACGAAAAGATTAAGAGTTTTAGTTTTGAGATCTGGTAAAAAACCCTGTATATCGATGGGTGACTAAATTTATGAACTATTATGGACGAGTTGACTATTGTGACTAATTGTTCTTAGCGCTAGTGTTTAGTTAGACGCTTCGGCGGCGTCTTGGGCTTAAGCCGGTCCCTCCTTACCTTTGTAAGTCGCATTCTTTCACATCTGGAACAGATAAAAATGTATTTTTATCTTTTTTTGTTGAAGAAAATACAGGTTTTTTTTTTAACCAGTTGCCAGATTGTGACCATGAATTCAGCATATGATTCTAGACCCCTTAGCGTAGAAACTTTTCGACGTAAAAAAAAAAAGAAAATAAGCAATTTGACTGTTAGGGCTGACTGTCACTGCCAAACAAACATCGACCTTGCTACACTTGAAATAAAGTTGAGAATAAATTAATTTCCATTAGCTCGTAAGCGGAAAGAGGTACGCGTCGTAACATTATATCTGATTATGTAAAATCAAAATAATAAAATATATTCAATACATACGTATCCAACCAGCCAGGTTTCCTCAGCATGCCATGCAACCGCCGCATGAGGTCGGGGGCCACTCGATGCGCGGTGGCCCGGGCGTGGGCCCCGCAGGCCCGCATGGCCCCGCCGGTGGAGGGCGTCTGGTACGAGAACGAGGGGTCGTCGCGCGGGATGATGCGAGGGTGGGCGCGGCCGGCACACATACCTGGAAGGTAGATTGTGAACATTAAGTAAGGCGAATAAGGAAGCCTGCAACTTTTTGGAGAGTATAGAGGAGGAACAGGGTGTAAAGTTCACTCATCCTCCATAGAAAAGGGAGGTTCTTCCGACCAGACGGGTGTTGTCTGGTGGGTACTGCCCGACGATTGATGTCGGATATATGACGGAGGAGGACCCTCTGCATCATCATTAGCACTCATGGCTGGTCCTCTTAACTGTGGGCATCGGTGGGTAGTTAGATGAAGAAAACAGATTTACAGATTCACAGCTGTCTGTTCAGTTAGAAGAACTTGCAGTAGTATGCAAAGTAATTAACATTACGAGACACATAACATTAAATTAAATTATTTGCCATATGTAAGTAGTTAAGGCATACAAATATTTAAATGATAAAGCAGGTATGTTGATTATTTAAATTGTAACATACTATAAAAGACAAATTATTAACATTTTCAAGTAAGTACTAAATTCAAGTATTAGCGATAAGAAATAAGGACCGTAGCAAGTGGAGTTACCTTTTATTTATATTTAGTTTTTTTTTTTTGCTTTCGAGACTTTACTCAATGCTGTTTTGTTTATTCATTTGGATTTACATAATTTTTAACCGACTTCTAAAAAAGGAGGAGGTTCTCAATTCGGATGTTTGTTTTTTTTTTTTTTTATGTTCGTTCACGCATAACTCCGTCGCTTGCCAACCAATTTGAAAATTTCTTTTTTTGTTGGAAAGGGTATACTTCCCAAATGGTCCCATAAATGTTTTATCGAAATCGGACAACCGGTTTTTAAAAAATCAACAAAAATCAAAAAAATTATCACAACTAAAAAGTGAAAAATAAAAACTTTTTTACAAAAAAAAAACAACCGACTTCCATAAAAACACTACAAAGTGAAAAATAACTTTAATTTCGGAAGTCGGTGGCGAAAAATGAAATACAAAAACCAAAGACACCGACTTCCGAAATTAGTTATTTTTCACTTTGTAGTGTTTTTATGGAAGTCGGTTGTTTTTTTGTAAAAAAGTTTTTATAGAAGATGTTTTTTTATTTTAGTATGTGAATACGTAGTGACCCACTGACCTGTAATAAAGAAGTACGCTGGACTTCATACTATCGATGACAAAATGAAGACATTTGATATTCGTCTTTTTGGCGCCGATAGTAACCCGAGCGTCCGTGAAACTAATGTTTTTGATAGCGAGTTTTACAAGATACTCTCATGATAGAAATGTTCTAAATATCCCGAAGTAAACACAAAATACACAACGAAGTTTTATTCCACGATTTAGACCCAAATCATAAGAGACGTGCGTGCAATGTGTCCATCTTAGTTCCAGAGATGCTCGCGCTTTGAATCGGGGCAAAAAACAACTGTCATTTTCGTATAGTACATTTAGTCCAGCGTACTTGTATAATATAGGTCAGTGTGGTGAACGCAAAAATTACAAAAACCCTCCAAACTTACCAGTAATAAAAATATCTTCTAAATGAAAGTAGTTAGTTCTCAAAGCGGCCGCGTAGAGGGTTCTAGCTGCGTCCGCGGAGAGCGCGTACCCCGTACCGGACAGATACTTGGGGTACACACGACCCCCGTACATGTACCGCGGGCTGTACCTGTAAATAAAAAATTAGGTAACGTTTCAGAGAAAAAGAATTCAAGAGATTTTTTCACCCAATACTAATTATTGGCTTACTAGATGCGCCCCGCGGTTTCACCCGCATAAGTTTCGATCCCGTAGGAATATCGGGGATAAAAAGTCCTATATATTAATCCTGGTTATAAACCATCTGTGTGAAAATTTTCATCCAAATCCGTTCAGTAGTTTTTGCGTGAAAAAGTAACAAACATCCATCCATACTTTCACGTTTATAATATTAGTAGGATTAGGGTTCCATACCCAAAAGGTGCCAACGGAAGTCTATTACAAAGCATCCGCTGTTCGTACGTCTGTGTGTCAGCGGGCTGTATCTCATAAACCGTAAAAGGTAGACAGATGAAATTGTTGTTGAACTGGTCCTTCAGGATCTCTCTCTGGTCGTGTCGGGTTGCCGTCCCATCGGACTATAAGAGTGAGGGAAGAGAGAGTGCACCTGTGTCTGCGCACACGCTTGTGCACTATAATATCTCCCGCGCCGAAGACTGGTCTCCGTTGAGATTGGCCGCCGTGGCCGAAATACGGTCTGGAGGACTCTCTCTACGGACTCTCTCTCTCTGGACTCTCTCTTTGAGGCTGACTGTTGCTGATGTCAGCACAAAGTGACGGGGTCCCCTAGTCGCCGGTCCAGGGTCGCGGGTTGTTCGAAAGAGTTACCGTGGCCCCTGATACAGGCAACTGAAGGAACACGGGTGGGTTTTATTCAGTAAAAGTCTGACACGCCCTCCAGCTCCACCCAGAGCGGAAGAAGTTATTTGATGATTTACCACCCAAAAAAATAAGGCTGATGTTCTAACTACTAAAGTTAATTAAATAGTGTTACCACAGGTGTAAAACAGATAGAATTTTTCGTTTCATTTGTCGTCATCCATTGAAGAGTTTATTCTTTATCTCCGAATGTCTTCATCAATTCATGAAACTAGAGAAAATAGAGGCTAATTGTTTTATATGTTTAAAATAAAAAAAATATTATTATTAAATAAAAACAGACTTCAGTAAGAATTAGTACATTGTGATACGTGGGACTTAAGTAGTCCATTTTTGCACGGCGCGCGGCGTGAAATTAGTAGACTAGTTAAGTCACACGTATCGTAGGTAAAGTCTATTCAAATTTATGTTTGAAATTGATGTTATTTCAAGTTAAACAAATATCAACTTTAGTATAATGGTAATTAAGTTGATTTCAGAGTGACTAGCACTATTGAAAAAGTTACAAAAATGTTTATAGTTGTAGCGAAAACTCACCTTTATAGTGTAAGACTTAAAGTTATTTTTTCATAAACTCATCTGAGTTTATGAAAAAATAACTTTTCGATTTCGATTTTAGATTTATTTGCCAAAAATGTAAACAAAAATCTTTGTTTACATTTTTGGCAAATAAATCGCGAATGCAGATTATACTATTTTATAGCTCGTGTGACATAAGCCCGCACTAAAGTCACGCGTTTCTGTGTACATATGGACCACAAGTCACAGAAAAGCGTGACTTTAGCGCGGGTTTAGGTCACACAGTGCTATAAATATAATTATTTGTGAGCGGAGCAGTTTTGTGAAAGGAATGGCGTAAAAAAACAATCCATTTATTGCCGCTGCAACACGCTACGGCGGACACTTTTTTACATACGCCGCTTCAAAAACAGTTTTCAAGGCGAACTGTCAAGCCAGACGGCCGCCGCGAAGTGCGCACACCACTTGAAATTGTGTTTGTTTTCTTTTAGGAACTACTACCATCTGCCCGCGATCCACGCGACCCACCCCGTCGCATTGCATCGCCCGCGAGCGCTATTACTTCGTTTTCGCTTAGCGTTATTTCAGAGGTTTTTTTCTTTTTGCTCGGGTCCTAAGGGGTCATAGCGTGATGTTAAGTAACCTATACCCTTCCTCAAAAATTGAGCTATCAAATGCACAAAGAATTTTTCAAATCCGACCAGTAGTTTCTGAGATTAACGCGTTCAAACAAACAAACTCTTAAGCTTTATTATTAGTACATAAATTATATAATATATAGATAGATTATAAAACCAAAAGAAAGCAATTTATTAATTGTAAAGAAAAGTAAAGATACGTCGAAACATGATTTCCTTGGATAAGGTCCATTTAAGATTCAACAACATACAAGGTACTTCCTAAGGGGTCATTGTATTCATAATTTTATTATGAACAACTTTTACTATTGGAAAAACCCAAAAGTCGCGAAAACCTTAACTAAACTTGATTTTAATGGGACTATCGACTCTTAAAAACTACCCAATCTGCTCGTATTGGCGGCTTTAAAAATATTGCTGGTTTGTAAAAACAACTTTTCGATTAAGGGATCCGTTTCTGAAATAAAGTCTAACAAAAATTAGCACTTTAAAGCTTAATGTTTTAAAGTGCTAATTTTTGTTAGACTCAAGTGTCCAACCCCCCACCCCCCCTGCCAGCTAAACGGTTAGTTTTGGATAGGTGACAAAATTCACGGTAGTAGTATACATAATTATATAGCAAAGTGAAAAGGAAAACTATCACAGCTAAGTAGGCTGTTCAAGTTTGCGAGTAATAGTCGACCAACTTACATTTGCAGTTGCAATGTACGGGAGAATTTTCAACTACAATGTTAAGTTTGTTCTTGGGATAAATTCATTCCAAGTTTCCAACTACGGAACCCTTTATTGGGCGTGGCCCGACACGCACTTGGCCTGTTTTGTTAGTAGTGTTATCGTTGTAATAGATAAAAGGGGGAAATGTTATGTTGTAGCATATTTTTTCCCCTAATCTGCAGGAAAATTATAATATAAATGATAAAATAATAAAGTTTTATAACTTACCGCTTTGCTGCAAATAAGAATTAACAGTTAAATCATTGTAAACGTTTAATCAGCCTGCTCCGTTGGTGTAATGGTCGGAAGAGTGACAGATGAGCGTGGGGTCCTAGATTCGGTACCTGAGGGGCAATTCCCATATATTTAAGACCGTTTGCATTCTAATTTTAGTCTCAATCTGTCAAAAATATCTCATGTGTAACAAGTCCGCTGAGATACGATTGCTACTAGATTTTGAACGTTTTTATATACGGGAATTAACCTTCTGGTTGGGGCAAAGTTTATAGGGTTTTTTCGTAAGAAGAAAAAGGGAAAAGGTAAAAAAGGGGTAAGGGAAAAGGTAAAAAAAGGGGTAAGGGAAGGGGTAAGGGAAAGGGTAGGGAAGTTCTCAGTAGTTAGTAGAGTCAGGATTTGCGCCCGGTTCATGGCAATTGGCTCGCCCACTACATGGGACTTGAACATAACTGGCGAAATGTGGGTGTACTGTAGGTACACCTCTGTGTAACCCTTTGGAGAAAACAGGCGTGATGTTATGTTTATCAGACTGCCTCGCTGGTATAGCGGTCGCAAACGGGACTGCTGAGTGTGGTCCTAAGTTTGATGCCCGGATCGAGGAGTGTTATTGCGTTGTTCTAGAAGTAAATTCTCCGTAGCAGCCTGGAACCTGGATTTGAGCTCGGTCGATGGCAATATTACATGGGACGTAACTATTAAACATGCATAACAGTCGACACACACGTCCATTTTAACAATTTGACATTAACAGCACCTATTTTAGTTTTCGTAATTTAAGTGTTACAACTGACGTACATCATATTACACACCTCAACCTACCTCTCCGAAGAATAAAAGTCTGATGTTATATACTAAAAAAACCACTCACCATTTATTACTAGAATCCAGCACAGGTCTCGCGCCACAGATGAGGTCCCCTATCAGCATGTACTCCTTAATATTACGTCCTCTCGTCTTCGTATCAAAGTCCTGAGATCTGTTCCTCAAATTGTCTATGAGATTTGGCACATTTATATACATATCATCGTCTGTTTTCAGTATGTAGCGCACTGAAAAAAAAAAAAGAAAATTGTTGATGATACCTATCACCTTGAGGCTAAGTAATAACAACCGCACGGCTCGATCGATCAGGTTAAGCTATGCTTTCCGCGGTTGGTCCGTGTATGTGGGTGACCATCTTTATATACCAAGACCGCTCCGTGCCTCGGAAAGCACCGTTGGTCCCGGCTGTCATTCGTTGATCTTTGACAATCGTTACGGGTCGTCAGAAGCCCGAAAGCCTGATAAACAGTCTTACCAAGGGGTATCGTATTACCCAGTAACTGGGTTGTGGAGGTCATATAGGTAGTCGCTCCATGTAAAATACTGGTGTTCAGCTGTATACGGTTGGACTGTGACCCACATACTTGGGAAAAGACAGGCAGATGGATTGTTTATGAAACCTATTGCAAGTGACCTCTTTATTACTGAAGGAATAAAAAAAAAACTGACGTTTCATACGCTCTTAAACTGTAGACTGCAAATGCGATTTAGAGCGAAGTAATGAGGAGTACAGTGGTGGCCCTAGAGCTAACCTCGACTAACAAATGTTTAGGCTTCGAACCCAGGCAGGCCATTTCCTTTATGCAAATATTTCATCAACACTGCTCTCAAAATGGTGAAGGAAAACCTCGTGAGGAATCCGGCATGTCCTAGAACCTAAAATTCGAAGACATGTGACATCCACCAAGTACCAACCCGCACTGTGTCCGCGTGGTGGATTACCGCCCGCTCCCTCTCACCGAGAGGTCTGTGTCGCAGCAGTGGGAACATTATAGGCTGATTATGTGTAACAGGTAAATATATATATATATTTGAATTATTATTTTATCAACTTACCACTATTATTACAGTTATTAGTGATCCATTTCAACATCATAATAGATTTCAGCGTCAGATTATTATATGAATCAATAAACCCTTCTTGGATCACATCACCATACTTCTCAGACTCCTCCTCTATTTTATTTTGAATGGTAGAATCGTTGTCATGAGTTGGCAACCCCAAGAGAAACACTACTTTATATTCCGAATCAATGTTGCTAGGTTTTGTTGGCAATAACAATTTCTCCTTCATTTTTTTGAAGTTTTTATTCCCTTTCAACATCGATAGAACTTTATCTAAATCCGGGGTATCTTCGTACCCCTTAGGGGGTATCTTCATAATATTAGTATCATAATAATCATAATTTGGCTCAGTATTTTCTCCTAATTCTTGGTTCATATCAAACTCTGGCAACATAACTTCGTCTTCAAACCTCTGTTCAGGTACATTGTCAGTCTTCTCGCTAACCAGATTTTCCTGCAGTGCCTTAGCCAATTCGGGCAAAAGCCGGCTAAAGCTGGATATGTCTCTCTTGACCTTATCGCTAGATATATTATGTGCAGCACTTTCTGAATATAGATCATATGTATAATTGTAGTTTATGTACTTCTGTTTGACTGCGTGATATAATTTGGACATTTCCAGGTAACTTTTGTAGTTACCCCAGGTTTCTCTTATAGCTACGCGGCGTTCGAAGTTGAGAGTGGATGAGCAGACAACTATTAGTAGAAATAGCTTGTTTTTACTAGTGCTAGGGCATAAATTCCTAGGGCTGTGTATTGTCGTTACGTTGTTTGGCTGTACGTATATTTTTGTGTCGCGATTTGTGTGGATCGACCAGCCCGCGACTAAACCTGGAAATTATCGGTCAAAGTTAGTAAACACACTCTCAAATCTTGTATGGTGCGTAAATACATGGAATTTTTAATTAGTTAGCAAAACTTCACACTCGTGATGTTGTATGACGATGATGACCGGAGTTCGCGCGACTCGAGGGCGATGAGTCGATTATGAAGCCACGTAATCGACTCGTCGTCAAAATCTAGTCGCAATCCCATCTCAGTGACAATCAATGTCAAAAACTTGTGAAAAATATAGGGTAATGAGAGGTATTGCTGAGAGAATGAGACTGAGATTAGAATGAGAGACTAGAATGCGACCGTTCTTTTGAATACGCTAATTTCTTCTCAATAAATTATGAATTTAGAAAATCATTTTTTAGCGTTTCCTACCCAAAGGGTGCCAACGGGACCCTATTACTAAGGTTCCGCTGTCCGTCCATCCGTCCGTATGTCACAGAGCTGTATATTTTAAACAGTAAAAGGAACACCCTTACAATTTTCACAGAGTGTGTACTACTATGGCCATTATAACAACGTATAATTAAAAATAAAATAAAGATAAAAACTATAAAAAAATCACGCTATCGTATGGGATACAAGAACCGTGTTTGTTTTTATTAAGTATAAAAAAAAATATGTAGTATCAAATATTGTATGGTGATACGGAACCCTTTGGGCCGCATTTTTTAATGTTAGTTCTCGACCACATCTGTAAAGTTACGCAAACTAAAAAATAAAGTTTTTTTTTACCAATTTCCGTCAGTTAAACAGTAGAATATTACCTTTAGATAGCTGGTCGTTGGCTTTATTATAAACAGGTATGTACAAGAGCACGCAGAACAGTATCATGGCGGTGCAGAACAGGAAGAACTTCGCTAGGACGGTGAGCGTGGACCGGCGCTCGCGCTCCTCCGCCTTCGGGGACGCGTACGGAGACAGGCGGCGGGTCTTCTCGTACCTGGGAAAGAATGATAAAATGTTATTCAATCCGTAAGTAGAGAAAGAAAGAAAATACATATATTTAGCATAGACTAAAAGGCACACAGGTACTCGTTTATAGGTAAATCAGATAAAAACAGTGAAAAGTCCGATGTAAGAAATTAGCAGGAAAGTGTGCTTCAAGGATGCGCCAAAAAGGCCCAGCACCCCAATTGCGTAACACACAATCAATCGGAATCTGAATCATTTTGAAGCAAATTGCTAATCCATTGCTTCCTAAGTTCGAAAAATTTGCTCAACACGCAAATAACGCAATGAATGTTGTTGAACTGTCAATATGAAACCGATTCCGATTAATCGTGTGTTACGCAATTAGGGTGCAGTTCAGAAAAAAGACTGATGTACAGTCACCAAAGGAGATCAGTAACCAGGGCCATTGGATATAGTTGAAGTTTAGTAAGAAACCGATGGATTTTCTAATATATAAAATTCTCGTGTCACAGTTTTCGTTGCCATACTCCTCCGAAACGGCTTGACCGATGTTGATGAAATTTTTTGTGCTTATTCAGTAAGTCTGAGAATCGGCTACTATCTATTTTTTTTTTTTTCAAACCCTTAAGTGATAAGGGATGTCCACCCTAGGGTAGGAGTAGGGTAGGAGTAGTGTAGGAGTAGTGTAGGAGTAGGGTAGGAGTAGGGTAGGAGTAGTGTAGGAGTAGGGTAGGAGTAGGTTAGGAGTAGGGTAGGAGTAGGGTAGGAGTAGTGTAGGAGTAGGGTTAGAAATAATTTATATATGGCAAAACAACGTTTGCCGGGTCAGCTAGTAATGATTAGAAAACAAACAGTTAATTTATCAAATTAAATTTCATTCGAAAACATCCATCGGTTTCTTACTAAACTTCAACTGTATATACGACCCTGGGTACTTATCTCCTTTGGTGACTGTACACCATTACAGTACGTGCACAGTTTTTTACCTCTGATTTCGCATCACTGTCATAATCACAATAATCTTTATTTTCGTGGCAATAAGGTTGCTATTGGGTCGCTACTGTCAGAGGTATAATAGATGTGAAAGGTAATTAGAGAATGCGTTCCTAACACAGTCAGTTAAATACAGTTCATTCAAAGATATTCGACATCTGACAGCAACTTTATAGCACCGAAAATAAAGATCACTGTAATGCGAAATGAAGAGGATTCAATCAACATAAGTTTTTTCGTCCGGTAGTTTACATAATAGGACCAAACCCCGTAAACCGTTTATTATCTCGGAAACGTTACGCTTCACGGGCTTTGGTCTTATTATGTTTTCTGTTTGCATTAATGTCCATCTATCGATTTATACAGGTCTCATGCGTGGCCGCCATTTTGAAAAATAAAACAAAATGGTTGACAGTATATATGGCAAGACCTTCGACCCCTTTGAATTTCGCGGGCTACCCTGACGCTTCCCCCTTAACAGAAACCTTAACACAATGAAAATAAAGATCATGTTGAATAAAATATGATTCGCGACCGTAACAACTATTTATGTATTTACAGAATTATATATCAATACCACCCTCTAAGTTCATTTATAACGCTATTGAATGACTATTTCATGAAATTCTGCGGGTTACCCTGGCGGTGTCCCCTTAATAGGACTATTTTTGATTTTATATTTACGTGTCAAAATTATTCGTGACTAAAAAGGCAAGCGGCGCGCGGCGCGTGTTGCAAGTTTCACGAATGTAACCTTTAATTTTTTTTAAGGACATCACAATCACCCAGATAAGAGCTCTCATTTAAACAGACAATTGACCTATTGCCCGTCGATACCGTACCGGAATCTTTTTTAATTGCTTGTTTTGTTCATTGATATACAGGAAACATTTTTAAACAGTGCGCAAACTGAAACCACGAATTCAGTACATGATTTTGAACCCACCCGCGTTGAAATTTTTCAGCGATTATTTTTTTTTTTATTTGCTCTGACAACTAGCCTTACCAAGGGGTATCGTATTACCCAATAACTGGGTTGTGGAGGTCACATAGGCAATCGCTCCATGTAAAATACTGGTATTCAGCTGCACCCGGTTAGACTGGAAGCCGACCCCAACATAGTTGGGAAAAGGCTAGTCAGATGATGAGGGCCTTTGGAACTCGCTACGCTACTGATTTCGACAGTTACAATTAAATCGCATGTGAAAACTTCTCATCGAAGAACACAATTATTAAACAATTTGTAAACATCATTATAAAAATAAATGTATTACCATAACAGGTATGCTACACAAAGTTATGTATTTTGATTTTGGGACATAGGACAAAGTATATTGCCAAAACCCGTATTTGATAAACAGTAGATTGTGCGTTGGAGTTGCTAATTAATTCGCATTCGTAGCAGTGTGCAACAATGTTTTGTAATTAGGAACTAGCTGAGCCCCGCGGTTATACCGCGCTTTCTAACGAACAGCATTTCATTTTTATTTATACGACGAAGGATTGGAAGTTTTGCCAAGTAGCACGGAGCCACGGAGGAAGTATTGTTCACAAATATAAGTGCAATGGCCGGGCGTTCCTATGACACCGAGCTGGACAGTCATCATGTATTTGGGGGAGGCCCTTAAAGTGGACGATTGAAAGTCAAAGTCTAAGTAATCATTTATTTCTAACTAGCAGAGCCCCGCGGTTCACCCGCAATCGTTTCGATCCCGTGGGAATACCGGGATAAAAAGTATCATATGTGTTAATCTTGGTTCTATACTATCTGTGTGCCAAATTTCATCCAAATCCGTTCAGTAGTTTTTGCGTGAAAGAGTAACAAACATAAATCCGTCCATCCTCACAAACTTTCGCGATAATAATATTAGTAGGATAGGGCGAATTTCACCATACTTTTATACTTACAATAAGTCTAATCCTGAGACAGTTTTTCCATACTAGAACTGTCAGCCGTCATTGATCGTCAATCATCATTTTATCCCACGGATAAAAGATGGATGGTAAAATCAGCCTTTAGGCACATAAAAGGCACTGTTAAATGTCAAATTTTACAAGAAATAGAATTGTTGCCCCTTGCAAAATGAAGTTTCGTATGGAGAAGAATGGGCAAGAAATTCGATAATCTTTAAAAATAAAAAACGAGTTCATGCGAATACTCAAGATTTTCGTGCATGCATCGCACTTCCATAGCAAAGCCACAAACCTGGTCAAGACTTCAAGAGTAGCGCAGCGCAGTTTTCACTGGCATACAAATATTAACGTTGCAGTGGTTGCAATCAAGTTGATAATGAATAAAATTCCATCATCACACTCACACATCACACACACACACACACCACACTCACCACTCACCACTCTCACCACTCCCACACCAACACCACCACTAAAAAATAAAATACTGTGTAAAATACTGGTATTCAGCTGCATTTGGTTAGACTGGAAGCCGACCCCAAACTTAGTGGGGAAAAGGCTGGGCAGATGATGTTTGACAGTGAAACCGTGCTGCGATTAGCCAGCCTGTGCTGGCCCTGAAGATACTTGTTTTAAAATAAGACCGTAATAGGTTTGATGGTACGGAACTCGTCCCACTACAGGGCAAGGGCGTCCCTCTCCCTTTTCCACACAATTCCGTCTTTCGCTAGTCAGTCCTTACGGTAGGAATCAAGCTCCTCCCGCCATCATCGCCTTGGCCTGCCGCGATGGCGTCGTGCCGAAACACTTTTGTATTTGTTTAGTTAACGAATTCCATACCGACTAAGAAAACGAAGCATTAGTAACAACCTAATGTTACTTTACAAATCTATTTTTGCTATCCTATAACCGGGTTGGCAAGGTATAAACAGGTGATTCAAAAATACTTTACATTTGATAAACAATGTAAAACGAAGTTCGACGGTATTTTCGACTATTACCACCATATATCTTAAAACTACTGGTGTTTGACCGTTGAGGTAAACCGTTTTTTGACAGATGGAACGAGTGATTGGAGCAACACACATTGATACACGTACGGTATTATAATATTTGTCTTTAAGAAGCCATAAATAAGATAATTCAATAAGATAAGGCAGTTTTAAATATATTTATTACGCATTTTAAAGTTAACTTTTACGTAACGCTACTAATATTATAAACGTGTAAGTTTGTATGGATGTATGAATAGAGATGGATGGATATATGGATGGATGGATGGATAGGTGGATGGATGGATGTTTGTTACTCTTTCACGCAAAAACTACTAAACGGATTTGGATGAAATTTGGCACACAGATGGTTTATAACCAGGAATAACATATAAATGATACTTTTTATCCCGATATTCCCAAGGGATCGAAACTTATGAGGGTGAAGCCGCGGGGCGCAGCTAGTCTGTAATATGTACGTCGGTTACTTTAAACTTTCAGAGTGATTAGGTATTTCAAACATCTAAGCAATAATATGTAAGCAAGTTAAAAAAATATGGATGTCACGTGATCAACTTTGAACGTTAATTATCTCGGAAACGTGACGTTTTACGGGGTTTGGTCCTAGTATATTTTCCGTTTGCAATAATGCCAGTTATCGATTTATATAGGTTTCATTTGTGGCCGCCATTTTGAAAAAAAAAACAAAATGGCGCGACAGTTAGGTATCATCAATCCCCTTTTACGTCGGTTATTTAAAAAGAAAATATTCTCCAGTTTTCTTTATGTTATGCCTTCTCCAACCAATCGGTCAAGATAAGAGTCGATAGACGTGACATCCCGGTGACGTTTTGACATCCCGGTGACGTCGTGACATCCCGGTGACGTTGTGACATCCCGGTGACGTTTGACATCCCGGTGAATGCGTGCGGTGGACACGCGGCCATAGTAAATGTATGTATGGCTACTTCGGCGCCGTCATCTCCTTCTCGTTGACGTGACGGTGGACAAACGGCCTGAGGCCTACCTTGGTGACGACGCTTGTCTTCAGGCACCCACTATGTGACGGTCCTGGCCTATAAAAAGCTAGTAAGTATGAGTAAAGTGGCTTACCTGTGCGACAGTATGGGACTGTCATCACTGTTCGAGACAGAAGGGTACAGGCGGTCATCGTCATACCAATGTTTATCGCCATCCATAGATTTAACTGTGGACAAAAACAACATATTAATAACACATAATCCTACTAATATTACAAATGCGAAAGTTTGTAAGGACGGATGGCTGGGTGGATGTATGTAAGTACTGAACGGATATGGATTAAATTTGGCACACAGATAGTTTATAACCAGGATTAACAAATTGGATATTTTTTATCCCGATTTTCCCACGGGATCGAAACTTGTGCGGGTAAAACCGCGGGGCACCGCTCGTAGTCATATAGGTAAGTATATACAGCAGTAATCGCGAAAACTAATCCAGGCGCCCCATACATTTGGGTCGAGTAGATATTAAAGTTTTGTATGGGACCGTTGATATTTTTTTTCGCGATTACGATGTTGGTCCCATGGAGAAAGTTGTTCATTTTGACGATCTGTACCACATCCTTAAATTTGACCACATCTTTCTGATACATGCTGTATAAATAAGTATATGTATAACGTTCCCACAGCTGGGACCCGGGCCTCCTCTCTGTGAGAGGGAGCGGGACGTAATCCACCACACGGACAGTGCAGGGCGGTTGATGTCACATGTCTTTAATTTTTATGGGTTCAAAGAGGCTCGTGGCTAAGTAATAACAGCCGCGCGGGTCGATCGATCAAGTTAAGCTACGCTTGCCGCGGTTGGTCCGTGGATGGGTGAAAATCCATTGCATATTGAGAGATTGAGACCACTCCGTACCTCGGAAAGCACGTTAAGCCGTTCGTCCCAAACTGTCATTCGTAGATCTTAAACAGTCGTTAAAAGTATTCAGAAGCCCACATTTTTTACCAAGGGATATCGTGGTACCCAGTAACTGTGATGTGAAGGTCAGATAGGCAGTCGCTCCGTGTAAAATACTGGTATTCAGCTGCGTCTGGTTAGACTGGAAGCCGACCCCAACATAGTTGGGAAAAGGCAGGCAGATCATGATGAATACACAAGGAGAACGTGGTACCGTGGATTAAGAAGTAAATAAACTATTTCATCACCTCGAAACGGGGGGGCATAACAGACATGCAGGCCAATACCTGGCCGGGGCTGCGTGACATATTGCACAAGTGCTTCAGCACCCTGCACCCCAATTGCGTACCACACAATCAATCGGAATCTGAATCATTTTGAAGCAAATTGCTAATCCATTGCTTCATAAGTTCGAAAAATTTGTCTGCTCAACACGTAAATAACGCAATGAATGTTGTTGAACTGTCAAAATGAAACCGATTCCGATTGATCGTGTGTTACGCATTTAGGGTGCTGGTCAAAGGTAGTTGAAGGAGGCCGTGTGGTTTATGTGAGTAAGAGTCTGACAGACATCATCTGCCTAGCCTTTTCCCAACTATGTTGGCGTCGGCTTCCAGTCTAACCGGATGTAGCTGAATAGGAATACCAGTATTTTACATGGAGCGACTGCCTATCTGACCTCCACACCCCAGTTACTGGGTAATACGATACCCCTTGGTAAGACTGGTTGTCAGACTTTCGGGCATCTGACAACGCGTATGACTGTCGCCAACACGAGGCACGGAGGGGTCTCGGTATGTAAAGATTGTCACCCATCCACAGACCAACTGCGGCAAGCGCAGCTTAACCTGATCGATCGACCTGTGCGACTGTTATTATTTCATCTACATATATAAAATTCAAAGTCCTGACTGACTGACTGAGACATCAACGCACAGCCTAAACCGCTGGTCCTAGAGACATGAAATTTGGAGAGTGTATTCTTCGTGAAGAGTAGGTATCCACTAAGAAAGGGTTTTTCGAAATTCCACCCCTAAGAGGGTGAAATGGGGGGATTTTGTTTGTATGAAAAATCTTATTCCTTGAGTTAATAAACTTGAAACTTGGCACGATTACTTATCTAAGTAAATTATGAAGTTGGGCATTTTTTGTTTTTATAAACTACCCCCTAAAAGGGGATTGGGGGGTTTCAAAGTTTGTATGGAAAAATTTTTGCGCGCGGTCCGATTTAATCGAAACTCAGTATTTATACCTAAAATTGAAAGGAAAGAATAATGTGTATCAGGGTTTTTCGAAAATCTACCCCTGACGGCCTGAAAAGGGGTAGTCAATTTTACAGGGGAGGATTTTACAGCGTGGCTTGATTAACTCGAAAATTGGTATAAATAATCTTTGAGTCAAGTTATGAACACATCCCAAATGATTTTTCAAAATTCCACCCCTGTGGGGGTGAAAAGCGGGGATACAGTTTATATGAAAAATCTTATTCGTTAGGTTAATAATCTTGAAAATTGGCATGAAGACTCGCCTCAGTAAGCAATAAAGTTTATCATTATTAGTTTTTCAAAACTACCCGTCAAAAGGGATATAGGGGTGTTAAAGTTTGTGTGGAAGAATTTGAACGCGCGGTCCGATTAACTCGAAACTCAGTGTGTGTACTTAAGACTAAAAATAAATAATAACACGTATGAGGGTTTTCGAAAATCTACCCCTAACGGGGTGAAAAGGGGTAGTTAATTTTACAGGGGCGGATTATAATAAGTGGCTTGATTAATTATAAAATTGGTATAAATAATCTTTGAGTCAAGTTATGAATTTTTTAACATTCCACCCCTGTGTGGGTGAAAAGCGGGGATACAGTTTATATGAAATTTTTTATTAATTTAGTTAATAAACTTGAAACTTGGCAACAATACTTGCCTAAGTAAGTAATAAAGTTTAACATTATTGACATTGAATGCGCGGTCCGATTAACTCGAAACTCAGTATTGATACTTTCGACAGAAAATAATTAATAATAAGTATGTAAAGTTGTCGAAAATTGACCCCTGACGGGGCAAAAAGGGTTAATTCAGTTTTTAGGGGAGGATTTGAACTTGAAACTGTATGTTACATTTTCACGCCTAAACCACTGAACTTCTGATTTGGCAAACAGATAGATGGCATCCTAGGGAAGCACATACTTTTTATCCTGGTAGCACGTTCCCGTGGGATAACTTCCGACATCCACGCGGGCGAAGCCGCGGGCAGAAGCTAGTCTAGTATACATATAAAAACCACGTGTCACTAGTTTGTACACGCCAATCTCCGAAACCACATAACCGATTTCAATGAAATTTTGTGAATGTTGGTTGGTTCCAGCTTAGGTAGTATAGTTTTGGACACGATAGGTGACGCTGTAGTCGAGTTTAAAAAAAATCTGTTTTGAAAGAAAGATAATACATTTATTTGCGGCAAACATGACGCATAAAAAAGAACATAAACACACCAAAAAATAACAAGTTGGGGGTAAACATGCGTCACATCCACGCAAAACGGCCATGTTTCTCATTATTGCATCGGCATCCGTGCGATCCGGGGCGGGTCGCTAGTACCTATATTGTATTATATTTAAATACACACCATTACGTAACTACTAACTATTTAGTAATCTGTGCCATTGCGTAGGAAAACCACAAAACGATAAGGAAATATTAATTAACTTTTACAAAATAATCGAACACAATGTTTTAATTTTAATTAAAGCCGTTTAGGTACCGTTTTAATCCTACAATGCTAACAGGATAATAATTAGGTAGGTACTCATGTACTAAACACGATAAAACAATATCGTGTTAATTGTAGGGTTGTGGAGGTCAGAATTAGGTCGCAGGTATACATATATTATGTATATTTAAACCACAAGATGCAGCTACTAGGAATTCGCCATGCACAAGCTTGAGTGACCCAAACAAATAAACAGATGTTTAACAGATTACAAAAACATTTGTACAAAAATAGTTACATTATAACGTTAAATATTTTCACGCCTGTGTTCCGTGAAGGGTTAGGCAGACTTGCAGCTATAGTACACCCACATTTCGCCAGTTAATTTAAAGTGGGTTAAACCTCCGGGTTGCTACTGAGACATTCCAGATGAAAAACCCAATAACACTGCTCAACCCGTGAATCGAACCCAGGACCTCATGCTCAGCAGTACCTCTCGACCAACTGGGCAGTTACATTCATCATAATCAGCCTATAATGTTCCTGCTGCTGGCTGAGACACAGACCACCTCTCGGTGAGAGGGACTGGGCCGTAATCCACCACGCGAGCCCAGTGTGGGTCTTCGAATGTTTGGTTCTACGTCATGCCGGTTCCTTCACGATGTTTTCCTTCAATTTACAGTTACATTATCTTGAAAGAAATAAAAGATGTACGTAGGTACACTAATAAAGTGTGGGATGCAGGATGCGTCATGCACCCATCGGTAATGCCGCACTTAAAATAGAGTATTGCAGCATGAAGGTTATATTATTTTAATGTTTTACACATTGTTTGAATACTCTTCATACATAGCCGTAAGGGTATATACGTAAGTCTTGTGGCTGAATAACAACAGCCGCAAGAGTCGATTGTACAGACGCCAGCAGGTCAAGCTACCCGAAACTGTCAAATTTTTCCAATCAACCTTGAACCTTAATGCTTTAGCGATAAAGTTGAAAATCTATTAAAGAAATTTGACAGATTGTAGTAGCTTGATGAGCTGGCGTCTGTACATACCGAGACCCATTTAGCTGTTGGTCCCGGCTGAATCCCGAAAGTCTAACAACCAGTCTGACTAAGGGAACGTGTTACCTAGTACCTAACTGGAGTGCCGGAGAGGTCAGATAAGCAGTCGCAGTGTAACATACTGGCATTCAGCTGCCTCTATCTAGACCGGAAGCTTTTTTTTTTTGGATGGGAAATCATCAAATGACCCCTCCCGCTCTGGGTGGAGCGGAAGGGAGTGTCAGACTCTTACTGACTAAAACCCACCCGTGTTCCTTCCTTCCCTTTCTGTTCCAGGGCAGCGGTAACCCTTTCGGACGATCCCGCTACCCTGGCAGAGACTGGAAGCTGACCACAACATAGTTGGGAAAATGCAGGCAGATGATGGTGGTGATAATTTATTTGGTGGTAAACGAGCGTATGTAGTGTCTACGCTTGAAGTATCGGTTCAAAAATCTGTTTTTGTTTCAATACACTTCACATAGGTACGTGATGGGTCATATTAAAGCACAAAAAAAACATGATTTTCTCAACTCATACTTCACGTAACAACATTATAGGTCGTTGACGCCAACAAAAAAAAAAAAAAATGAGGGTAAATGTAGACGGTAGTGCCAAATAGGTACAGACGCCAGCAGGTCAAGCTACTCCAAACTGTCAAATTTTCGCAATCAACCTTCAACCTTAATGCTTTAGCGATAAAGTTGAAAATCTATTAAATAAATTTGACAGATTGTAGTAGCTTGATGTGCGTGTGTGTACATTAAAAATGCAACAATAAACTGTTGATATGGTAAGTAATGAAGGAATTGACACACAACTCTTTAGTTTAAAATATTATTTAATGAGTCATATTTAATGAGTCAGAGAGCATTTACATGAAATTGTGAGTAGAATAAATAACTCAAGTTTTATAGAACAAAGAACAAATAACTTCGCCCGCGTGGAGATCGAAAACTATCCCACGGGAACGTACTACGTGGATAAAAAGTATCATGTGTTAGTAAATGCTATATTCTAAATATTAGTTATTATCTGTGTGCAGAGGGGCCTGTGGCTAAAGAATAACAGCCGAAGAGGTCGATCGATCAGGTTAAGTTACGCTTGCCGCGATTGGTCTGTGGATGGGTGACCATCCCCGCCGTGCCTCGGAAAGCACGTTAAGCCGTTGGTCCCGGCTGGTATTCGTGGATCTTTGACAGGCGTTACGGGTCATCAGAAGCCCGAAAGTCTGACAACCAGTCTGACCAAGGGGTATCGTATTACCCAGTAACGGGTTGTGGAGGTCAGATAGACAGTCGCTTTATGTAAAATACTGGTATTCAGCTGCATCTGGTTAGACTGGAAACCGACCCCAACATAGTTGGGAAAAGGCAGGCACGTGATGAGTGCCTGTGCCTTTCATCCAAATTCGTGCAGCCGTTTTTCCGTGATTGAGTAACACACATCCAAACCTACCATTCATATAATTAGCTATTATTTAATCGTGGTTTTGTATGCTGTGCCATGCCCTGTGCTCCAAATAAACGATTTACCTATCTATCTATCAAACATAAAAACTTTCACATTTATAATATTACTAGCTTTCGGCTTCCGGCGGTTTTCGACTTCGCCCGCGTGGTATGTCAATAAAGAGTATAGATAGATAGCCTCTGTCTTTCCCCAGGGTCCAAATTATCCCCGTCCAGCCGTTTTGGAGATTATCCGGAACAAACAGACAGACAGAAAAAAAAACGTTTTTTTGTTATAAGTACTGGATATAGTTTCATCTGCATTTAGTAAATTATGTACCTACATTCTAAACCAATAAAGAGCTATTCTATTCATTTATTAGCAAAAAAAAGCTCAGCTGAGCACTAAAAAAAGTTTTAATTGACGTATAAATGTTATTTTGAACCAATTTTTTTACAGAATAAAAATGTATATTATTAATAGTAAGAAACACCATCTTTTTATTCAAACTAGGCTAAGAATCGCCACTTTATATTTGTCAAAATGACATAGGGCAAGCCACCAAAAAAGTCCGCCCTTCACCACTTCCTAGTGCTTTAGCTGGGAAGAAGTGGCCAACAAACTCCCCTGAAGCACAGCGTCTGTTAAGTTAGACGAAGAAGTTCCAACAGTCCAACTTCAAAATCTTCGTTATCAAAATTGGTTCAGTAGTTTAGACAAAACAAACTTGCCAATGTTCTTCATCTGTTAATCTGTCATGTACTCTTCAGTTTTAGCCTTGTCATAGCCTGTAACTGTGTGTCATCATCATCTGCCTAGCCATTTCCCAACTATGTTGGGGTTGGCTTCCAGTCTAAACGGATGCAGCTGAAAACCAGTATTTTACATGGAACAACTGCCCATCTGCCCTCCACAACACAGTTACTGGGGAGCACAGCCTGTGTGTACACATTGTGCAAATAAGTAAATGCTTAATACAAACATCAAACCAATAATAGGATAAGTTATAAAAAGGCAAATATCAAGCATTTTTAGCAATCATTCTTAGTCATATGAGAAATAGTTTATTATTTTAACAAGTGAACCTTCTGAAGTGTAAAGAGACTAAGTAGTGAGGCCTTTGCCCAGCAAAAGGACATTAACAGCTATAAAAAATAAAAACTAAACCTTAACAACTAGTGACAAGAGCCTCCTTTTAAGCAGATAAGCCTGTGTTTAGAGACCCCACTCTTCCATAACTTAAATAAAAGTATCATTTACTTCAGAGTAAATGATTTTCATTACAGTAATTTTTCCTTCAGACAATTCTTAGAAATATAACTTCTTAGATAAACTTTCTTAATGTTATCTCAGACCAATTATGTCTACTTTTTTATAGTTTTTTAAACTTATAATTATTGCGATTACAATGGCCCTACAAGGTCCGTAAAATAATGCAAACTCATATGAATAAAACATATTGTGGCTCTACTTCCTAATATGAATGAAATCCTATTAGAATTACAAATGAGCCTGTAAATTAAGATCATACACTTCTTCTATGTGTGTAACTCTTTAAATACGCAGCTTAATTTCAGGTAATTTAGCACTGTTTAAGAAATATTAGAGGTCTAATGGAAAAATACGTGTGTACAAAGTAACCGATTTGTTTCCAATTTATATGGAATACAGAGTTGAATTGTTGCTTGAGCAAATTTAGAATGTTGTAGAATTTTTAAAGACGTAATATCACATGACTTTGTGGAAAAAATACATCGTAAATCGTAAGAATGGTACACATACAAATATTATGATTTAGTAATGACTTATTTAACCTCGATATGAGGAACTTTCATATATGACGCGAAGTAACACGGTAGGTATAACTTAATAATTATATTAGCAAGCCTTCCTGAAATCTAGGACGTCGTGCAGTCCCAATAAAGACGAAAATTTGAAATATAAATAAACAATATCGCAAGAAATGTCTTGTTTCTTCAAATTACTCACCGTCTAATAGCCACTAGGCACTAGAAGTAACGAGATTTACACAATTAAAGGTTATGCTAGTATTTTCAAACACTCTATCACTATTAACAATTAATTAAATTATTATTTTACGATGAAAACAGACTATCACATTAGGTTTGATTCAGCTGCAGCAGCCATTTGTAAAAAATTCGAATGTTGCCAAGCTTTGACGGATTTTACACCAAATTGCCTGTCAAAGTATAATCGACATAGTAGAAACTTGGCACAAGACATTTATACCATGCCTGATGAACGTCCTATACCAGAAATAGAATAAATAGTGTATTATTTACCTCTACACCATTTTAAATGTAAGCAATGGTGGACTAAGATCGTTGGGGGCCCGGGGAAGAAAAACAAAATGAGCCGCTTCCCCTCCAGTCTTCTCAGTATGTAGGTATTTCTAGTAACATTTTGCAGAAAATTAATATTTATTTTTATTGTACTACCTTCCGCTCGTCTTGAAAATTTAAGCATCGAGTTACTTTTAAGACTTATCTAAGCAAAATAGTCAAACTTTCAAATTTTCCAAATAACCTTGAACCTTAAGACTTTGGAAATAAAGTTAAAAATCTATTAAAGAAATTTGATAGGTTGTGGTAGCTTGATGTGCTGGCGTCTGTACTTCTCAAGATTTCGGGGACCGCAAGGGCACCAGTGAATGTAGGGCTTCTTTATTGTAGCTGTTGTTATTTTGTGGGATTGTATAATTTTATTCTTCTCTCCTCGTATCGTGTCCAACTAATTTTTCTCCTAGAATACGACTGAAAGATTGGTTTCAATAGGTGTAATTACCATGGTACTAAAATTAAATTACCTGGCAACTCAGTGAGATAATTTCGTTCCATTTCACGTAATTTCACAACTAATTTTTCTTTACTCTATTTTTGTACTTGTGATAAATAAAATGAATATGATTGAATTGTTCAAAAATACTAAACTAAATTTCAGTTACGAGAAGTATATTGCAACGCAATAGTGTAATCAAGATATTTAAGTAAACAATTTCAGGAATTTCTATTAATAAAACGTAACGTGATCATATTTACAAATTCATTCGATTCGGTGAAAATTCCTTGTGAAACAAAGTAAGAAAAATATATTAAAAATGTCTTCAGGAGTGACAAGAAGGCAAATTCTATCAATGTACAAGTTACTCTTGAGAGAAGCTGACAAGTTTTCCAATTATAACTTCAGGTAAACTCTTTTAATTAATTCAAATTACATAACCTCTATCGGCACAAAAAACTAAAACGTTAACAAAGTAGTAATTAAGTTAGTAGAAAAACGTGACTAACAACACGCGATTCAATATTATAATACATTGTTTTATTTAGACACAGTCTCATGATCAGATAGATAATTCATCAGCATGTCATGTTCTCCTATTGGCTAAAAATACAAACGACGGCGACTAGGGAACAGCCCACAGCACAGACTGCAAGTTTTGAGTACTTGCATTGTACGCTTATACCCCCTTAGCTTAGCGTGTCGTAGGTAGATCCCAAGGGATCTTGGAACACATTTTTGCTGCAAGATACCGGATACTTTTTATCCCGGTAATACGTTTCCATGGGACAATTTCCGACCTCCACGCGGGCGAAGCCGCAGGCCAAAGCTAGTATAAATATAAACCTAAGAACTTACGTGTGTACTAAATAGTATGCACTTTTCTCCTTTTGAAGAAGTACAGAAGATAACAGGGAATAATCTCAGAGAATTCTTACAAGAATAGATAAATGTGTTATTGTGATGTCATAATATTTGTTTTGATACAGATAATGTTATCAGCAAATGTTTTGAAGTTACTTTTGGTCAATTTAACACTAAGCCAAGGGTGAGATAACCTTTTTTATTGGTTTGACCTCTATTATTCCTATTTTTACTTAATTTTTTAGTAAGTTAGGTCAATCAATCTGTCGAGCTTTTTCCCAACGGTTAGTTTGGCTCCAGTATAACCGGATGCAGCTGAATACCAGTATTTTACTTGGAACAACTGCCTATCTGACCTCCGCAACTCCGTTTGGGTGAACATGATACCCCTTTCTAAGACAGGTTGCCAGACTTTCGGGCTTCTGGCTACCCGTAAAAACTGTCAAAGACCTACGAATTACAGTCTTGACAAACAGCTTAATGTGCTTTCTGAAGCACAGAGGGTTCTAGATATGTAATGGATGGGCACCCATCCACCAACCAATGTTGCAAGCTTAGCTTAGCTCATTATGATAACTACTAATTATATTCCTTCTATAATTTTCAGGGCCTATGCAATTAGAAGAGTAAAAGATGGTTTTAGAGACAACAGGACACTGACTGAACCAAAACAAATTCAAAAACAATATGACTTTGCTATGGAAAACCTTACTATTATAAGGAGACAGGTGTGCATATAATCTGAACTAATATACTAAAGGCCCAGCCGGGTTCAAATCCAGGCAGGCGCTTTATGAACTTCATGTGAATTATTTCATCAACACTTCTCTCAGAACAGTGAAGGAAAACATTGTGAGGAAAATGGCATGCCCTAGAACCTAAACATCGAAACGGTGACATCTACCTACCCGCACTGGGCCGGCGTGGAGGCTCACTCCCTCGCACAGAGAGGAGGCCTGTGTTCCAGCAGCGGGAACATTATAGGCTGTTATCAATTCTCGGCTCAACAGCGAGAGTTAAAAATCCAGTGCTCGATAAAAAATCGCCCTTTGCGAGCCTGGGCCATTACTGGGTTCACACAGTTCGAATAATACTTTGAATTGGAAACTCAATTTGATTGAAAGTCTATTATGATGGTTTAAAAAGTGCTTTTGACTTAGCAGTTGGTCAACTAAAATCGAACCGTGCTTAAGACAGCAGATTAAACGTTCCTATAAACACTTTCGAATTTAAACTGTATCTATGTATGTAGTTTCAAAACCATGTTTTCTTTTCCAGATAATAGTAGGGGATTTATACCGGACTGATAAATTGGTTATTGAGAACAAGCAATAATGGATTTTACGGCAAATATGTTTTATGAAGACAACATCACAGGCAACCATATACTAAAGAAGAAAACTCAAATCTACAGGGTGTAAAAAGACCTATCACATAGCCGTCAACTATACACGCGTCTGTACAGCAAACTAAGTTACATTGCACAAAAATAATAGCTGGGAAACGACTTTTATTTTTGGTGTGAAAATTTTCTGTTTGTTGTAGTGCACAATGTAATGTACGCAAAACATTGTGGGTGCATGCAATGGTACATGGTTCGTGGGGGTATTTAAAGTCGTGTTATAACATTAAGAACTTGTATTCGTAAAAAAACGTCAGTATAATTTGGAATCTCCGTAACCAGAAGGTTCCCAGGTATGGTCCAATACAGAAAAATGATTACAATGACAGGGAGTACAAGTGAATCTCGGCATCTTTGTCTTTTTACACCCATGACATAATAATATTACAGCTGAAGAGTTTGTTTTTGAACGCTCTAATCTCTGGAACTACTTTTCGGATATCAAAAACTATTTTGCATTTGATAGTCCAATTCTTGAGGAAGGCTAAAGGCTATTTAACATCACGCTAGGACGTCGACGGGCGTCGACGGCCGCCGCCGACATGTCTACGCCTGCCGTCGACAACGTGCCGCTGATGCACGTGTATTTGAGCACCATACTCTAATACTCGAAATGCATGATGTTGCCTCTTCCGTTGCCGCGTGCTGCTCGTGTGCATGAGCACTAACCGACATGAAAAAAGTACGATTCTCAGATTTTCCCCACGCTACTATTTTTATTTTTCAAATACCCGCACTTTCACATTTATAATATTCATCTACCCACTAAAGAAAACCATTCAAAATGGTAACTAACATCCATTCTTTTATTCGCCTCTCTACGTAACATTATGCCTGTATTCCCTGAAGGCAGAGGCAGTATCACCCAGGATTCACCACATAGCACTGTATTTTGAGAGATAAGAGTATAGTATTTTTTTTTTTGCCATGTATGTAGACGTGCCCCAAAACTCCGCTTTGTCCCATGTAGTAGGGGCGCACCCAACTCAAATATCAATGTATACGTAATTCCAAAGGATTTTTTTTGCGTTCGTAGTTTTTTTGTACAAATTAAACTGTATGTAAAGATGATAAAATTATGGTATTACAGAATTTTATAAATAAACTAGCTGACCCGGCAAACGTTGTTTTGCCATATATAAATTATTTCTAGCTGCCCAGCGCTACTTCGTTCGCGTGGTGTCCTACCCCCTACCCTACTCCTACCCTACTCCTACACTACTCCTACCCTACTCCTACCCTACTCCTACACTACTCCTACCCTACTCCTACCCTACCCCCTACCCTACTCCTACACTACTCCTACCCTACTCCTACCCTACTCCTACACTACTCCTACTCTACTCCTACTCTACTCCTACCCTACTCCTACCCTACTCCTACACTACTCCTACTCTACTCCTACCCTACTCCTACCCTAGGGTGGACATCCCTTATCACTTAAGGGTTGAAAAAAAAAAAAAAAAAAAAAATAGATGTTGGCCGATTCTCAGACTTACTGAATATGCATACAAAATTTCATAAGAATCGGTCAAGCCGTTTCGGAGGAGTATGCAGACTAACATTGTGACACGAGAATTTTATATATAAGAAGATTAAGACATAATATTTTAGTTTTTTAAGACAATAGACTAGGTATTTTAATATTTTGGCTGATCTAAAGACATACCATAAACTTCATCATCAGCCTAAGCAGTCCACTGCTGGACATAGGCCGCTCCAATTGCACGCCATTCAGCTCGATTTTCGGCAACTCTCCTCCAGCTGCTACCAGCCACCCTGTGAAGATCGTCGCTCCACCTAGCCTGAGGGCGTCCTACCTTACGTTTGCCGATTCGCGGTCTCCATTCAAGAACATGTCTACCCAACGGTCATCGGTTCTACGACTAATATGGCCGGCCCATTGCCACTTCAGCTTGCTTATTCTATGAGCTATGTCGACAACTTTAGTACTTTGCCGGATCACCTCGATCCGGATTCGTTCCCTCAGAGAGATTCCGAGCTTTTATTATGTTTGGGTCAAATCTTGCAATCCAATTTCAGCCAACTTTCTCTTGGCATATCAAGTTGAAATTTTGCATACTCGTTTCATTCCGATGACAATACATTTATTTGGTAGACATGAGGTGATGCTACAGCCAGGATCGTCTCCACATGAGGGAACTCTTCAACGGTTACTGGTGTCGTCTTAAAATTTCAGTAAATACGTTGATAGCAAAACGTTATCTGGTAGGCGTAATTCCATACATTCGAGCCACGTATCCGTGCGTAGCATGACCGCGGGCTGCTGAATGATGACTTGCAGCATTTTGATAATATGTAGTTTGTTTTCATGTTTTTTTTTTTTTTCAAATAATACGAACAATTCCGAAGGCAACGGCAGACGGTAGCGGCTGGGTCGTCCAACCGCAATGACAGACCGCCCGATGACTCTAGTGATTTCTATCAAAACGCTTCTGTAGGCTTGCTACTGCGGTCGACTGCAGACAACATACCAGTTGTACGCGTTTCGCTAAACCGTAAAAGGAAAGTGTTGAAGTTGTATCGTCGCGTTCGGAATTAAAACCGCAGCGGCACTGTCGCTTGCGGTTAGACACAATGCCGCTGCCGTCTGCCGTCGCCTTTGAAATTGTAACTTTTATTTTATGATTGCTCAGTTTTAGATTATTATAAGCACAAATCTGAAAAATTCAAGGTTTGAGTAGGAACGTTTAAAAAACTTCCGTTTTAGGTATTATATTCTCATAAAATTCTATGTATTAAAACAATGCATTTCTGTTATTTTTAATAATTAAGTTGTAAGAGTTATTATTAGTAGTTGTTAGTGTAAATAAATTAATGTTGAGAATTTACTGGTTTTATTTTACCATCTATCTGATGAAAGAAAAGGTCCTTAGTTGAAGAGATCCGCAGGAGATCCAAGGTAACCGACATAGCCGTGGAAGACGTGGCGTTAAAATGCCTCCCACAAGGTGGACCTTGTGAATGCCGCAAGGACTCGCTGGATGCGGAAAGCACAGAAGTGGAGGTGCTTGGGGAGAACCCTATGTCCAGCAGTGGGACGTCTTTCGGCTGAAATGATCATGATCTTACTACCCCGTTGAGTGCAGTGGTGGCCCAATGATTCGAACCTAAACAGACACTTTACTTTGTGTATTTAATTTGATCACCACTGCTATCAAAACGGTGAAGGAAAACATCGTGTGGAAACCGACATTGCTTGCGCAAGTTTTATATTACAAGTTTCTCTCTATTAAAAATATCCGAACGAAAACGTCAACCTGCTTCATTCTGTCATGTCGCCAAATGCCTATCCATCTATCCCTCTCCCTATCATTACGTCCATACGCGACAGAAAGAGAAAGCGCCAACCGACAACCGTTTCCGGGCTACGTGGAATCAAGACGCTCCAGCAGAGGGACAGAGATTCAACTTCACTTGTAATCGAACAGTCACCCGCATCGCACCGCACCTCAAGCTATACCGCTTAGCTTCGCGACGCGCTCTCGCCGCGAAACATACCAAACCGCTTTAAAATAAACCAATTTACGAGTGTCGGCCGACACAAAACCAGGAAGAAGCAGGGAAACAAAAAGTTACCGGACGCCGCGCCGGTCTACATATCAGCACGGCACATTCAAAAACACCAAGTAAGTCCTTAATTGTTTCCTACCCCCTTGTGTGCAGGCGACATGACATTCGTTCCCGAATTACACAACGCTTATTGGTCCTTCGACAGCCGCAATAACCCAACTTATTCTACATAAGTTTTTGGTCCATTCGAGTCGGATTCAAATAATCAGCATTCATAGGTCCCATACCTAAGAATTTAGGCAAATACCTAAGTTCGTGAAACCGCCATATTAAACGAACGCGTACTAACGTTCGTTCATTCCGCTAGGTACATATTCATTGAGAACCATTGTGCCAACTTAATATTGCTCCTGCTGCATTACAATAGCATAGGTCAATATTAAAAAACCGCTTATTATCGTGAGTTAGTTCGGCAAACTTGCCTACTAACTTATTTATAATCAATTACTTCTTACTCACTTACAATAAAAATATTTGTTGTAAGTCTACCCGCTATACTTAATAATTTTTATCCGTTGTATTTTCAACAATAACCCATTATGGAAGAACTAAAAATGAAGATAAAATTACTTCAAGCTAAAAATCAAGCAATCTTTGAGCGTTTATCGTCATTGTATGAAACTTCAAAGAAAATAAATACGATTAGTATTGAGCTTCGTTCGGCGGAAACGTTCATGGCGGACACTCAAATACTCTCGATCACTCGTCAGGAATTTAGTGCTAACTTAGATAAAATAAATACATATTCTTTACAAATAAATCCTGATTATACAATCGATTATAACAGTCAAATATCATTTGACGGCGTTTACACCCGTGTTGAAAGAGTTCGTTCACTTGTCGCCGCGAGGTCTGCAAGGTCACCGGATGACTCAACTTGTGATATCGTGAAACAATCTAAATACTCGATCAAACTACCTCCAATTCAGATCCCATTTTTTGATGGTAGGATTGAAAACTGGCCTGTTTTCTACGAATCATTTAAGTCAAACATCCATAGTAATATAAATCTTACAGATTCTCAACGAGTGCAATACTTAATGGGTAATCTGAAAGGAAACGCATTACAAATTACTGCCGGAATTATTCCATCGGGCGAAAATTATAAATCCATTTGGAACAGTTTGGTTCAAAAGTATCAAGATAAACGAACACTAGGGTCACATTACATGTCTAACATACTAAACATTAACAGCCTTATTCATAAAAATCTCGCTAATCACTCATTAGCTACTGTTTAGCTAACCATTTATTTAGCTCTTAATCAATGCTTAACTTTTCTTTATTCATAAAGCCTAGTTAGCAGGTGATTAGTTGCGAAACGAAGTAGAGGTGAAATTATGCGTTCGGCACAGATTATAATCAAAATAGTCGACTAAACAACGGAATTTTTAGAATAAACTTGTCAAAACTACGATTTTTTATCTGTAGTGACTTTGGCAGATAAAAGTCAGAAATTTTCATCGGATAATTTGAATATGATTATAATAATTTATTATGTTATATCATTGTGTTTGCGATGGTAGCAATGAAAATAATAAGCTCCAATAATTGGAGTAAACAGGAAAAGGTATTTATCATTGAATTTATATCTACTTACTAATAAAAACTGCCCAAATGAATGTGAGAGCAGTAGCCGATAATAACTATGTATTTTCATCCCCTATAAGCTTGCTAACATGAATTTGCTCTTTTAGAAATGTAAGTGGGTACTTGTGTCTATATGATATTACTTTCTACTGTTTTTGTAACGGGGTTTCAGTGCCGTTATGTAACAATTATTATACTTGTTTACAGATACAAGTTTGACTACTGCTATGAAAACCACTATTAATACCTAGCACCAATACTGTTCAACCTCGCAAAGACGGCGATGGAGGAAACCATGCTACATGAAAAAGATGAAGAATGAGAGTGGCATGAGTAAAGAATAGCACCCATGCCTTTGGAGGAAGAGTATTGGAAAACAAAAACAATGAATTTAAAGAACAAAAATGTAGTTTTATTACGTATCAAAATAAATTATTTCAACAAAATGTCTCTTATTATTTGTGTGTGACTGCCACGACGTGGCTTTTCTTTAGTTCTGTACCATAGAACTGGTGTCATAAGATAACACATGGGCACATGTGATAACACATTGAATAATCACTACCTGTGATAAGCTTGTTCACGAAATCATTCTCTTCAAACCTCCTGAGCACCTACTGAGCCACCTCATTGAGCTTTCCTTAGAAATCCTTTCATCTTAGGTACTCGGAATGAAGAATATGCAATAGGTAATCATTCTCGTAGCGGTTTTGTGTGAGCTTTGTAGGTCTTCCTTCTTTTACTTCCCTCCGTCGTTTCAAAATTATATACTCTGCTACATCGTTTTGGAAATCCAGTAAAAGATTGTCGAAATCCATATTTACGCACTACTCGATACCATGAACAAAATAACCTCGAAGTGCAATGATCCGATCAGCTGATTCAAATAAAATCCGCCATGTGGCCTCTTAGCATCCTCTTAGCAGTGGTCCGGTGGTGTTTAATTTTGACAGCTATTAATCAATTGCTTAGCATCCTCTTAGCGTTAAACAGCTATTATGAATAAGAATTTTGCTAATCAGTTGCTTAGCAATTGATTAAAGTTTTATGAATAAGACTGTTAACCTGCAAGTAATAATTCCACCTCTTTAAATAGTTTTATTGAAAGTTTTCACGCGTCTGTTTCGGCACTAGAACAATTAAAAATTAACGACTTAAAGGATTTCATACTATTAAATTTAGCTTTGAAAAAATTGGACCCCGCTACCTTACATTTATTTGAGATGCATATGAGAGAGGAGGAGATTCCAACTTATACGGATTTCGTTGAATTCATAAAATCGCAAGTTAAAATATGGGATAGAACTGTTTCGTCTCGAACTGTATCAGTGAACAAAAATAATTATCGTAATCAGTCACGTGATAGTACGGTGCATACCTTTGTTGCTTGTGACAATAACCAAACTTGTTCACACTGTAATGGAAGTGATCATTGGAAGCTTTATATGTGTCCAACATTTCAAGCACTATCAGCCAATTCACGTTTGGACTTTATTAAAAACAAACGTGGATGTGTAAACTGTCTTAGCTCAACACACACGGCTTCGCAGTGTAAATCAATACATACTTGCAGGACATGTAACAAGAAACATCATTCGCTTTTACATCTGGAGCAAACTACTCAACGGTCGGGATCGAGCGACGCTGTGCCTAGTTCCACGCATTCACAACAGGTGGCGCTGTGTGCATGTTCACGCGTAGGTACAGATTTACCGCGCACAACCGTATTACTGTCGACCGCACAAGTATACGTTGACAACAGATATAATAAATATGTTTCTGTAAGATGTTTGATCGATAACGCTTCGCAAAACAACATAATTACGTCAGCTTGTTGTAAGAGACTTCAATTGAATATTATACCGCTTTCAAATTCATTTATAAAAGGCGTAGGAACCTCTTCGCGGCCTATTATAGGTTACGTTGAGATAACAGTTACTGCTAAAAATAAAAATAATTCCTTTAAAATAACCGCTCTTGTGGTTGACTGCATAACTGACAAATTACCATCTCACTTTGTTGATACCTCTGCAGTGCAACATTTGTTCAAATTACCGCTGGCCGATCCCCTGTGGCATGTGCCTGGCGATGTTGAACTACTTCTTGGGGCAAAGCTGTTCCCATATTTATTACTAAACAATAAAATTATTTCACCTACCGCGCCATCCGCTATTGAAACCGTGTTCGGTTATATTCTTATGGGTGAAGTACCCGCTAGTTTATTTAATAATAAAAACGAAGTACCCACTAGTTCGTTTAATAATAAAAATAATATCGCTGATTTAAATACCGCTTCATATTTTTGTACCGCGTTGAATATAGATGATTCTCATTGTTTTCTGTCGTTAGACGAATCTTTACATAAATTCTGGAACATTGAAGAAATACCCTCAAAATCTTTTATGAGTCCCGCTGAACGGGAATGTGAACAGCTGTACGTTTCTACGGTGTCACGTGACTCCAGCGGTAGGTACTGTACTGCGTTACCATTTTGTAAGAATCCAGATTCACTCGGAAATTCTTATGCTGTCGCTTATCGACGTTTTATTCACTTGGAAAAAACTAAGCTTCGCGACCCTGCCTTGCGCGCTAGTTATAACGAAATAATCCAAGAATACCTTAATCAAAATTATTTAACTGAAACTACACCTAGGGCTGCTGATCAGACTGTAGGTTATTATATACCGCATCACCCTGTTATTAGGAATGATAAACAAACTACTAAAGTTCGCATCGTCCTTGACGCGAGCGCCAAGTCTCATAATGGCGTGTCATTGAACGATTTGTTACACACAGGGCCTAATCTACAGGCTGACATATTTTTATTACTTTTAAATTTCCGATTATTCCCTATTGCAGTCACAGCTGATATAAAACAGATGTATCTCCGAATTGCTGTTATGGATGAGCATCGAAAATATCAGAAAATATTGTTTCGGTTTAATACCGCTGAACCTGTTCGCGAATTTCAATTTAACCGAGTGGCGTTTGGCCTTAAGCCCAGCCCATATTTAGCAATGCGGACAGTCCGTCAACTATCAGAGGATGAAAAACATCGATTCCCGCGCGCATCCATTGTCGCTTCGCATGAGTTATACATGGATGACTTGGCTAACTCGACCTCCACTCTGGAGGAAGCCAAGATTCTCTCTGCTGAACTTATCGCCTTATTTAAGGCTGGGGGCTTTGACCTTACTAAGTGGGCAAGTAATTCCTTGGAACTACTGGATTCTATTCCACACTCCAACCGCTCTTCTATTAACTTTTCTGACGGGGATAACTTAAAGATTCTTGGACTCAAATGGATTCCTTCCGAGGATTGTTTCACCTTTACTACATCTAACTTGGATAAAAGTTGTACTAAACGTTCCATACTTTCCACTGTTGCCCGTCTGTGGGATGTTCTGGGTCTAGTGGCTCCCGTGGTTTTATTCGCGAAATTACTCATAAAGGAATTATGGAAATTAAACACAGATTGGGATGAAACTCCACCCGATTCTATTGTACTTATCTTTCAAAAGTTTAAAGAGCAACTGCCTTTACTTTCCTCTTTAAAACTGCCGCGTCATGTAGCCGTTACTATGGGTTGCGTGACAAATATAGTAGGTTTTGCTGATGCCAGCTTGAATGCATATGGCTGCGTCATATACTTACATGTTACTGACACAAATGGCAACGCACACGTAACTTTGGTGTGTGCTAAATCCAAGGTTGCACCTGTCAAGGTCGTATCTCTGGCTCGTCTAGAGCTTTGCGCCGCTGTACTCTTGTCAAGCTTAATTAAGTTAGTTTATGACACTTACCGCTCTCGTACCGCTATTAATAAAATATTCGCATTTTCTGATTCTACAATTACTCTTTCATGGATTCATTCCTCACCGCACAAATGGAATATTTTTGTTAGCAACCGCGTCGCTAAGTGTCAAGAAAACCTTGATCCTAAGCATTTTTTCCATATTAACGGAAAAGAAAACCCTAGTGACTGTTTGTCTCGAGGTCTTCTACCTGAGCAGCTACTAAATCACAATTTGTGGTGGCATGGCCCTGAGTGGCTTCTACGCCCAACTGCTGAGTGGCCTATCAGTCCGTTTGTTTCCTCATGTAGCGAGCAGTTGCCTGAGTTTAATAATAAATCGCTAACCTTAGTATCTACTGTATCAGAACCTAACTTAATATATAGTGTTAGTCAAAAATTTGCATCATTAAATAAGATACTGCGCATAATTGTTTACATCTTAAGATTTTTGCATTTTATTCCTTATGACAAGTTAAATAAGACAACTACTGTCCGGGAACTAGGTACCGCTGAAATTTATTTAATTCGTTGCATTCAACAATTTCACTTTTTAGATATTTACGTCGAAATTAAAAGTAAAAAACTTCGCTCGCAGTTTAAAAAACTAGATCTCTTTATAGACGAGCATGACATAATAAGAATCGGTGGCAGGTTGTCAAATGCGAACCTTCCTTATGAAGCTCAGCATCCCGCTCTTTTACCTAAACATGATAATTTTACACATGTCTTAATAGACTATTACCATCGCATTTATTGTCATGCTGGTGTAAGCCTTCTTAGCAGTCTGCTACGACAAAAATATTGGATCCTCTCTTCTAGAGGTGTCATCAGACAAAGAGTACACGCTTGTAACTTTTGCTTTAAAGTGTCACCTTCTCACCCCAGCCCAAAGATGGCTGATTTACCCGCTTGTCGCGTACAAGAGACTAAAGCTTTTGTGCACACGGGTGTGGATTACGCTGGTCCCATTAAAGTCACGTTATGTAGACGCAGAGGTCAAAGAAGTCAGAAGGCTTACATTTGCTTATTTGTTTGTTTCGTTACCAAAGCAGTTCATATTGAGTTGGTTACTGACGTGTCATCGGACACTTTCATTTCCGCTTTTAAAAGATTCATTTCCCGAAGGGGACCTGTTTCCAATTTATATTCCGACAATGGAACAAATTTCGTTGGAGCCAAGGCTCAACTGCAAGAACTACTTGCTAACCGCTACCGCATAGAGTGGAAAATGATTCCACCCCGCGCTCCCCACTTTGGAGGGTTGTGGGAATCTAATATTAAATCTATTAAAACTCATTTATACCGTGTCATCGGTTCTCAGCTTCTTACCTATGAGGAACTCTCGACTGTTCTCACTGAAATTGAGGCAGTTCTGAATTCGAGACCGCTCTGTGTCCTGACTGAGGATCATTACCCAGAACCGCTTACTCCCGCTCACTTTATAATGGCTTCCCCGTTGACTTCGTTGCCTGTCGTGAACGTTCCCGAAACAACGAAGTCTCTAACTTGCCGCAAAAAATTGCTTGACCAAATGGTTTGCAGCTTTTGGAGAAGATGGCGGATAGAATATTTACATAACTTACAAGTTAGGCAAAAATGGTTGGATGCCGTGGACAATGTTAGGATTGGTGCAGTGGTTCTCATGCATCAAGATGATGTCCCTCCTTTACGTTGGCCAATGGGCATAATCACCGAGGTTTTCCCCGGCAAAGATGGGACAACCCGCGTTGCTATGGTGAAGACATGCAGTGGCTCTTTCAAGCGACCCATTGTTAAACTCTGCCCGTTGCCTTCCCAATGATTTCACCGCGTAATTAATATCACGTAATTTTAGTCGTAATTAATATATTTCAATTGTTTTCTTTTCTCTCTTTCTTTTAATCCGCTTTAACGCAATTCCTTTCCCTTTTTTGAGAATACTACATATCCTCAAACCCGGGCAGGATGCTTGCGCAAGTTTTATATTACAAGTTTCTCTCTATTAAAAATATCCGAACGAAAACGTCAACCTGCTTCATTCTGTCATGTCGCCAAATGCCTATCCATCTATCCCTCTCCCTATCATTACGTCCATACGCGACAGAAAGAGAAAGCGCCAACCGACAACCGTTTCCGGGCTACGTGGAATCAAGACGCTCCAGCAGAGGGACAGAGATTCAACTTCACTTGTAATCGAACAGTCACCCGCATCGCACCGCACCTCAAGCTATACCGCTTAGCTTCGCGACGCGCTCTCGCCGCGAAACATACCAAACCGCTTTAAAATAAACCAATTTACGAGTGTCGGCCGACACAAAACCAGGAAGAAGCAGGGAAACAAAAAGTTACCGGACGCCGCGCCGGTCTACATATCAGCACGGCACATTCAAAAACACCAAGTAAGTCCTTAATTGTTTCCTACCCCCTTGTGTGCAGGCGACATGACATTCGTTCCCGAATTACACAACGCTTATTGGTCCTTCGACAGCCGCAATAACCCAACTTATTCTACAGACATGTATTATTATATTACTCTTTGCCGTCATGACTTAGAACCAAAATTTCAGTCATGTGACATCTGTGGGTTCCTTTGTTCGATTCCCAGGTGGTGCAATTTGCTTTTAGGTTTTTCCATAAAGAATGTTTCAGTGGCAGCCTGGAGTTGGCATGTATGTCCGATAAATGGCAATAGGGTTTTGACAGTCGTCAGAAGCTCAAAAGTCTGACAACAGTCTTACCAAGGGGTATCGTGTTACCCAGTAACTGGGTAGTGGTCAGATAGGCAGTCGCTCCACGTAAAATAGGTACTGGTATTCAGCTGCATCCAGTTCAGCTGGAAGCCGACCACAACATAGTTGGGAAACGGTTAGGTATATTCATTGATTTTGGGTAATGGGAATCGAACCCGCCGCGACTCAGCAGTCAGCCACTGCGCCAAGCCGTTGAACGCAAAGACGAGTTGAATTCGTCAAGATCAGAGCAACGACACATTATCTAACTAACTTAAGTACAGTAAGTACCAAGACATTTTTAAGCCTACTTTGTGTCCCACTGCTGGGCAAAAACTACCCCTTTCTCCTGCCAAACTTCTCTATCTTTTACGAATGTGCTGGTCGGTGAGAGCACATTCGTAAAAGATAGAGCAGAAGTTTACACCAACACAATTCATCATATATGATGACCGTTTTGCGTGGATGTGATGCACATTTCCCTTAACTTAATATTATTATTTGGTTAGGTTAGACACACTAGCAGCTAACTAGCTGATGCGTGTGTATCTAATAGCTTGGAGATAATATTTAATCTGTCCAGTCGATTTTTAACTTGTTCTTTTTCGTGTTTGCGTTCTTTCTCTGCGCCGTAAGTAAGCGTATTTTTTTTCTTCTTTCTATAGTTTGGCTGACTTTGTTTACCGTTTCACGAGGTTTTTCACACGCATCCTACTTAGTCTAGTGATCGGAGTTTTTTTCCCCACTTTTTAGAAGAAAAAGAACCGGATGCCGCTCTCTCGTAAACGTAAACACAAAACATTTAAGTATATTGTTCTCAAAACGAAGTACAGTCACCATCAAAACTGATAAACGGATAACAGTAAAGAGGAATACCGTATTTCTCCAATACACCTACTTGGGTTTTTAAGATCTTGGTCGTTCGTTGGATTACGGGATCAGCACGAGACTACATAACATAACCCCACGCCTGTATTTCCCGACGGGTTAGGCACAGGTGCACCTATCTATAGCATACCATTATTATTGTTTCGCCAGTAATGTTTAAGTCCCACCCATGTCCATAAGCCCTGGCTGGTAGTGAGAAATTCCTGATGGAAAACCCAATTATACTATCCCTGACCCGGGAATCCAACCCTTACTCCACATGCTCAGCTGCAGTCCTTGCGACCACGAGACCAACGAAGCAGCCAGTACGAGACTAGGTTCCAAACGAAGCAGCTAGTACGAGACTGTGGGTTCCAAACGAAGCAGCCAGTACGAGACTGTGGGTTCCAAACGAAGCAGCCAGTACGAGACTGTGGGTTCCAAACGAAGCAGCCAGTACGAGACTGTGGGTCCCAAGCGAAGCAGCCAGTACGAGACTGTGGGTTCCAAACGAAGGAGCCAGTACGAGACTGTGGGATCCAAACGAAGCAGCCAGTACGAGACTGTGGGTTCCAAACGAAGCAGCCAGTACGAGACTGTGGGTTCCAAACGAAGGAGCCAGTACGAGACTGTGGGATCCAAACGAAGCAGCCAGTACGAGACTGTGGGTTCCAAACGAAGCAGCCAGTACGAGACTGTGGGTTCCAAACGAAGCAGCCAGTACGAGACTGTGGGTTCCAAACTAAGGAGCCAGTACGAGACTGTGGGATCCAAACGAAGCAGCCAGTACGAGACTGTGGGTTCCAAACGAAGCAGCCAGTACGAGACTGCAGGTTCCAAACGAAGCAGCCATTACGAGACTGTGGGTTCCAAACGAAGCAGCCAGTACGAGACTGTGGGTTCTAAACGAAGCAGCCAGTACGAGACTGTGGGTTCCAAACGAAGCAGCCAGTACGAGACTGTGGGTTCCAAACGAAGCAGCCAGTACGAGACTGTGGGTTCCAAACCGATTAGGTAGGTAGGTACCTAGCAAATACTAAAATAAGCTGGATTTCACTGCCCCTCATGACGCATTTCCAAGCCAACACGGCCAACTTGTATGTGATCAACTCCACCTAAGGACATCTGCAATATCGACTGTCCTTCGACATAATAATAAAACCGCTTCGATTTTTACGTGAAGCCATTTATGAACAGCTAGCACTCCCGTTTAATTTTGAAAATAGGTAATCGATGAAAATAATACTTTACTATGTATGTTTTTACCGCTCAAAATCATCAAATTTCAAAATGGACTTATGAAACTTCAGAGGCTAGGTGCACGGTTCCAATTGGTCGTTTACTATGTCGATATGTTGGAGGGACCTGGCACCCACTGTCCACTTCAATTAATTGACCCATAAAACTGTATCTAAGTACAAAAAAATCGCTCTCGCTAATCCAATAACGGATGAGAAAAAGGTCGAAACAGTACATTGTTACTCTTTTTTCTTTTACCATATCTGCTTCACTGTACAGCGTTCGAAGCACAGCAGTTACAAACAGTCGGTCATTTGGCAACATCGCACTTGGTGCACAGTTCATGTGCACGTTTTAACATGTTATTAATAATCCTGGGGCTTCTGGCCGCGGCCTCTGCCGGTTCTATCTCAGAAAATAAGGACTCGTACAAGAATCAATGTAAGATATTTTTTATTTCATTCAAATCTGTCGACTTGAGGATAACATGACAATATCACGCCTGCAATCCCCGAATGGCTGCTAGGCAGAGCTGTACTTATAGTATTTACACCCATATTTCGCCCAATTCCCATAATATAGGAGGCGAGTCTATTTGCCATGAATTGAATTTTTTGTGTTTTTCTCCTCTGAATGATCATAAATTGACTTGCATTTATTCCCTATTGTTTGCAGTTCACAATTCTGGCCATGCTGGGAAACACAAAGGGAAACACGAGAACTTCAGTTCAGAATGTAGATATCATCTTTATATTTTTATTAAAATATAATAGACCCCATTTAGAATGACTTGAAATGGCAATTCCTTTTATAATGTCTCCATAACGAAATTGATTGCAATGGGTATGGTTTTAAGTCAAAATTAAAGAGATTGTCTTTTCGAGGGTGATTAGGTATGCTACAGTACCCTAATTATTATTACACACAAAGAACAATTCTGTTCTTTTTGATACAAAGGTGATACAAACAACAAAGACCATACAAATGTTTGGATTTGGACTGGCAAAATGAATAGGATTTTCATTCCGAAAGAAATACGCAATAAAATTAGGATGCTGTTTTGAATGTGCTTTGATTTGTATTATATTGTTGAGAGGCTGCAACTGCTGCTGGGTTCTCATTTATAATGAGGTTAATCATACTTTTAATTTTAATTGACATTACTATACATAAAGCTGAAACTTAGCAACAAAAACTCTGTGATCACTTTTGAAGTTCATCGTTTGCAAATGTTTTGCACGATATTAGATCGAAGGTTTGCAAGCCTTAAATACAAGAAGTAGGTACTGCTAGAAAAAACCTGAATCATAAGTGTTGTTTTGACGAATTGTTTGATTAGGTGTTCTGTTTATAAACAAGAAATTGTTTCCGCACTTGTTTTAGCGCGAATTGGCCGTTTTTATTGAGTGCAAACTTCACTCCGCTGCACGTATCTTCACCTTCTTTTCGAAACTCTACTTTTTTGAACAAAGGTCCCGTTAAATACATAAGATACAGAAAATGCAATCGCAGTTTTGTTTGATTGTACCTATCATGATTATTACCTTTATAAAATTAACATCAGCCAAATATCAAAAAGGTCAGCCATGTTTTATTTCGCATTTGTTCGACTCAAGCATACTCAATACCTACTGGGTGTGGTAGCTAGTTTCATCAGCCAGGTATTCAAAAACTCTCTTTTCATGACGTCATCTCTTTGCCCTCAGACTGCACGGATCCTAGGACCATGAAGAAGCACCCAGCATACACAGAGTGGGCAGATGCCTACTCCTGCACCAGGCATAGATGCCAGCCCGGAGGAAGAAACCTTGCTATATACACAGTCGGGTATGTTCCCAATATTATTTTTTTCTTCTCCAAACATCATTTGCCTAGCCTTTTCCCAACTGTTTTGGGGTCGGCTTCCAGTCTAACCGGATGCAACTGAATACCAGGATTTTACATGGACCGACTGCCTATCTGACCACTACCCAGTTATTGAGTAATATGATACCCCTTGGTACGACTGGTTGTCAGACTTTCGGGGTACTGTCGACCCGTAACGATTGTCAAAGATTCACGAATGACACCGGGACCAACGGCTTAACGTGTTCCGAGGCACGGAGGGGTCTTGGTATGTGAAGATGGTCACCCATCCACAGATCAACCGCGTGAAGCATAGCTTAACCTGATCGATCGACCCGTGCTGCTGTTATTATTTAGCCCCGAGGGCCCCATTATTAGAATTCTTGACCACTATCAAGAATTGCCGTGACCCAGTGGGTGTTGAACATTGATCACAGAACGGATGGCCCATGGGGCCGAAGTGGCGACCGCATACTGAAAGACGCAGCTGTAGGCCACACAACGCGTAGACTGACGACCTCGCTGTATGCGAAGACACAAGATGGATTGGTTGTGGCCCTGCTTGGGGAAGCAAGCGTTTGTCTAGCAGTGGAAGTCTTTTGACTACATGATGATGAAGCGGGGCGGTGAGACCAATCTGAGACTTGGAAGGGTCTCATGACACGACCCCAAAAGGTTCATGTCTGGCATAGGTACTCAGTGATCATAGCGCATAATGTTTATTTATTTTTATCTAGATGTAAGCGGGTAGAAGCTCCGGAATCTGCCATAGAGTGTGAAGAAGTGGTGGAAGATACCAACATGCAGTTTCCTTTCTGTTGCACGCGACTTAGGTGAGATCCTCTTCTTCTGTTAATTTTATTTATGGGTCTTCCAAAGGGTCGGACTTTAAGCAGTCAGCCGCTCTACCACTTTGCTGACTGTCTTATATTATTACCAAAATACCAAGGCATGAGCTATCAATTTCCCACGTACGGTCACCAAACGAGATAATAGTAACCTGCATGCAGAGTCGTCGGATATAGTTGACGTTTTGTAAGAAAACGTTGGATGTTTTCGACTAAAATTTAATTTTATTAATAGAAAACAAACAGTTTATTTATCAAATTAAATTTCATTCGAAAACATTCATTGGTTTTTTACTAAACTTCAACTATGTCCGACGACCTTGGGGGTCTACTGCGAAGTAGTTTCGGCCGAATGTTCGGCCGTTTCCTGCTACGAAGTTACTATTTGGTTCGGTCGGTCCCGATCCTACACTCCTACACTATTTCGAATATTGACAATGGTCCCGACCCAACTGAGCCGAACCGAACTTTTTTCGCATTTTTCAATAATATTCGGTTCGGCCATGTGTCAGTCCGATCCGAACATTCGCACTTTGCACTTCGGAGTAGACCCCCTGGTTACATATCTCCTTTGGTGACTGTACACTAGGCTAATGTGGCGTGCTGCCCCAGGGCTTGGATTCCGAGATCCGACCGAGCGTTATTGCGTTTTTCCATCGAGGATTTTCTCAGTAGCATCCCGTCTGGATTTGACCCCGGTTTATGGCAATTTTTATTTATTCTATTTATTGAGTTTTTTTTAAAGACTTATCGCGAAAAAAACAGAATTCAAACGAATACAAGTGTATAATAAATATAATAATATTAGATGGGACTTTAACATTACTGGCAAAATATGAGTGCACTATACCTACACATTTGCCTAACCCTTAGAGGAAAGACGTGATGTTATTGTTATGTGTCCCCCAGGTGTCTGGTGGTAGTCCGTGGAGAAGTATGGACCAGGGTGCTGGGCCAGCCCTGGGAGGTGCTGCCCGCCGCGCCGTGGAGTCACATGTACAAGATGAAGAAGCCACCGCCAGCTGACTCCACTTTCCTTCCCAAGTAAGTGGTACTCATTCCTCATTCTCTTGTTCATTACTCTCACTTGTTCAGGCTCTAAGTAAGACACTGGAATAGAAAAATTTAACAACCAGTTCCTGAATAACGAAACAACACAAAAAAATCCAGCATATTGACAAACTCATGTAAATGGCTGTCATTGGCTGACTGAAAGAGCTGACTGAGCTTGACAATCTGGCAACATTTCTTTGCATTGATTAGCCCTCCACAATCCTACACCATAATTATATTAAAGGACCTACGGCCTAACGCACTCGAAATGCCAATTTTCAAATGAAGCTTTTTTTGTATCCTCAAAATGAAAGGGACTGTCGTTTCGAAGGTGTTATACAACATGGATGCAGGTGTAAGTTTCAATAATCGTCATTAAATCAACAGAGTTTAAATAGTGGGGTTCCTGAGATCTTGCACGTTCTTGTAATCTTCAACTAAATAGACTTAATCCCTCCAGGACCATCGACCAAGGCCCAGTGTACGAGCTGTCAGAAAACGAGTCAGATCAAGGCGGCCATGATAAGGTGCTACGATCAGGCAAGAAGCCAGTTACTGACACCACAGACTACAACGAAATAGCGCCCGCGCCCGTGCCTAGGGCTGCGCTGCCGCCCCCAGATATCGTGGTAATCAATAATCGTGATGGAACTCCGTCCACGATCTTATTCTGAACGGAGCTAAGCAAAGCTTACACACTACAAAAAAAAAAATAACAAAAAAACAAAAAGGGCACACCATCTCACCATCATTGAAAAAAACATAAAAAACGTCGTCTTTGGTAATCGGATGGTGATCGTATTTCTTAGGCATCCGTTTGACTTGTTTTGGAGACGCCACATACTGTTTATAATACAATAACTAAAACAAGATTGATGATGGGATGAGCTGGCCTCCTTTATATGATTGGTCCTTGGCTGCTCTGGACAGAGAGAGGTGGAAAGAGAGTAGGGAGGTCTTTGCCCAGCTGTGGGACATTATTAATGGCTAATAAAAAAATAAGACGTTAATAATAGTCTCGAACTTTCTTTTTTTTCTTTTTTTTTTTGACGTTGCCCCACTCTAGGAATTTGTCCTGTATCGTGGGTGCGTTTACAAACATTTAAACTCACATGACACAAACAGCCAGACCCGGAACAACTACTTCTAGGTCATACAAATATTTGTTCCGTGCGGGAATCGAACCCGCGATACGCAGCGCAGCAGTCAATCGCTTAACCACTGCGCCAACCGTGCCGTCAAAACTGCGGACATATTGGTTAAATTGATTGCAATGTCTGACTGACTTGACTGACTTTATTGTCGTTTGTGAATTAATGTCATATTAATAGGAGTTTTTAGCTCTATTTTATGGGTATTCACAACTCCCAAAATATTATCATATCAGACATCTTAACTGAATACTTACACACATTTGCATGTATCTAAATTAATACTTTTAATAGAAACTACTCCGTTACTGGCAAGCCAAAAATTAATTAAGAATTTTTGATTGCAGTGACCTTCCCATTGTTATCAACTCACAGCCCGATAACGTAACCCAATAATATTACACTTGCTTTCATTTGACAGTTGCTATACGAAAGCGATTGCAATTGCGTTACGCAATAATGCTATTGAGATGTTTTGGGGGCTTATAAATTATATTGTAGACAAATGTTTTCGATTTCAGATCGCGCTATCAACAAATGAAGGAAAGGAGCCTTCTCATAACAAGATATCACATATGTGAGTACTAATAATAATAATGCTGAAGAGTATGTTTGTTTGTTTGAACGCGCTAATCTCTGGAACTACCTGTCAGATTTAAAAATTAGTTTTGCATTTGATAGCCCAATCCTTAGGAAAGGCATTAGGCTATTTAACATCACGCTACGACCTTTAGGAGCCGAGCAAAAACAAAAAATGGCAAAAAGAGCGCTAAGCGAAAACGAAGTAATAAAACGGGCGGGAAGTGTGGCTGTCAATTAGTATATTGAGGTGTCTTACGACTTCCACGCGAACGAAGTCGCGGCCAGAAGTTAGTTAACTATAAAGCTGCCCTTCAATATCTCTATAGATACTGTACAAAAAAATAATCGCGATGATTGGACTATGTGACTCTCAGCATCGTTAGGTGTCCTTTATCACTGTATGTGTCGTAAGGAGTATAGCAAAAACAAATCGATCCTTCTTCAACACTATCGTCTTTCTCATTCTAACTCATAAATTTATTTTTTATATCCGAGCCCTCCCTTGGAAGCATTTGACTGAAATCCTTACTTCCTCATAGTGACCGTGTTACTCTTTTAGCCTTGTGTGGGTTCACAATTCTCACGTAATATTAGTTAAAACACCTTCTATTAAATAAATAAAAGGATAATAAACGTATTATTAAAATCCTTAGAACGACGTTTCCTTTGGTGTCCTGCTTTAACCCTAAACAATACGACATCGCGTTTAGACAAGTTTGGGCTTTGTCTCTACAAACCTTAGCCTAAGTTAGGCAGGCGATAAGTCATTCTAACGCCCGGGTAGGTAGGCTCCTCATTTGAAGACCATTATAGTCGTTCTCAAAATGAAATTATCACTTCTAGGCATAGCAAGCGGCGGAAGGCAAACGCGCAGCCTCCAGCCAAGTACTTCGAGGAGGAGGCAGAGAAAGAGAAACAGGCTGAACCCGTGAACGAGGAAGTGGAGGAGGTACCTACCACTACTGAAAAAGTAAGTGTATATATATAGGTCCTCCTAAGAACTGCGGGGTAGTTGCGTAACACACTATCTGTAGCAATGGGTTTAATTTTGACAGTTCAACAACATTCATTGCGTTATTTACGTTATTGAGCTGACAAATTTTTCGATGATATGAAGCAATGGATTAGCAATATCCTCCAAAAGGATTCAGATTGAGATTGATGGTGTGTTCCGCAATTAGGGTGCTGTATTTAACCTAAACGCAGCAAGCACGGCCTTCTCGTGAAAATATTTCTGCGTGAGAGTAGCGCTTACGACGCGACGGCCGAAGCGCGTACAGTCACGAGCACCAATATGTCAACACTTGCCAACTTTCAATTGCGATTTTTTCGTGAAATAACGAATGCAACGTTGAAATACGTCATTTTACATAAACCTATGGGTTCGAAAATGCTATGTTCGTAACAACATAAAATTTTATTAAAAAATAAAGGAGTAAATCGCTTTTGAATAAAGCCGAGTGTATATATACTTTTGCTCGTGACTGTACGCAGCGCGTTATTGGTGCTGCTGGAGAGCAGTGGTGGGTGGCCCACTGTTAACGGCCCAACTGGGTTCGAACCCTGGCAAGCACTTTACTTTGTGTAAGTTTCTAATAATTTCATCACCACTGCTCTCAAACCGGGGAAGGAAAACATCGTGAGGAAACCGGCATGTCCTAGAACTAAAAATTCGAAGACATGTGACATCTACCAACCCGCACTGGGCCCGCGTGGTGGATTTTATTTCACTCCTTTTAAGCTCACTCGTTTTAAGACACTGACCAACAAAATATTGACATGTAAAGCGTCTTACAAGATCTACCTTACATAAATAAACATTTTCATTTAATTTAAATTAAATATATTTAAACGCATGGCCGTTTCAGCGGTCCAGAATAGTACGGAATCTAGCCAATTTTTGGTTTTCTCTCAAAATCACACTAATATTATAAAGGCGAAAGTTTGTGAATGTGTGTGTGTTTGTATGTTTGTTACATCTTTACGCTCAAACGGCTGGACCAATTTTGATGAAATTTTGTACACAGATAGTTTATAACCAGGATTAACATATAGGATACTTTTTCGATATTCCCAAGGGATCGAAATTTATGCGGGTGAAACCGCGGGGCGCAGCTAGTTATACATAAAGTGCATCATTGTTTATATTTTGTTATTATTTTAGCCTCAAGAACCACTAGAGGATGAGAATGAGAAATTCATCGATAACAACAACAACTATGCAGCCACCCAGAAACCACCGCACAAGTCCCATGTACGTACTATTTACGTAACAATGTATGAATATTATAACCTCACGCCTGCATTCTCCGAAGAGGAACCTACCCTCAGAGGTGTTTGTTATGGAAAACCCCAATAGGCCGAGCCTGATCTGCGGTGCTATACTGTTTTTTTTTAATCTTAACGGTAACCTTAGGTGAAGTGACCTATCAATACTGTCATCACATGGAATGACAGCTCACGTAAAAGAAAGAAATACATTTATTTGCGGCAAACATGACGCATAAAAAAGAACACAAACACACAAAAAACGGCCATCGCTCAGTATAATGCTAAGACCCTATACGAGACAGAGCCCCGGCGCTGGTTTTCAGTGGCAGCCGGCGTTGACGTGATGACGTCAACCAGTGCAGCATACAAATAAACATAAATAAAAACAACAATCAAAATACATGAAATAAAATAAACCAGTGCAACATACGATCAGACACTAACAAAAAAACAACAACCAAAATATGAAATAAAATTAAAATAAACATACATTACAAAAATATAGTAAAACATGAAATATATGATGTGGTAACATTCACAAAATTCATTCATTCACTTCACTCACCTAAGTTGTCGCGGTGAGATTTTTACAGAATAGACCATCTGAAATACTTTTAGAACTACATTATAATATTTGGTCATCAATGTACGCTCTGCCGAGCTTGCGATTAGGATCAGATAAACTAGGACTTGAAATTCTTGATACTTTGAATGTTCTCCAGCTAGTCTGATGATGAATTCCTTGTTTCTAGAACACCCGCAATCCAGTGTCTTGGACTGAAATACCTCAAAGCCAATGGAATGAACCAAAGGAGACTGCGGACGTAGAACTTCGAGCCAGCGTAAGTATCAACCATAGCAAGTATATTTGTGCCCAGTAACTGGGTTTTGGAGGTCAGATAGGCAGTCGGTCCCTGTAAAATAAACTAGCATTCAGCTGAATTCCCACTCTAATTGCGTAACACACTTTCAATCGCAATCCGAGGGTTTTGAAGATAATACCTAATTCAATGCTGCATAGGTTTAAAAAATATCGTGACTTACGCGGATGAACTGTCAAAATGAAAGGGCATTACCATCCATTGCCACTGACGGCATCAGCGGGGTAATGGCGTAAGACAAGTATAACGTAGGTACCTACCTAATGTATTTCTGTCTGCTCTGTTGTTGCTGTTGCCTGTCATTATCAGCTTATAATGTTCCCACTGCTGGGACTGCGGCCTCCTCTCTGTGAGAGGGAGTAGACCGTAATCCACCACATGTCACATGTCTTCGAATGTTTGGTTGTAGGACATGCCGGTTTCCTCACGATGTTTTCCTTCACCGTTTTGAGTTTAGAGAGCAGAGGTGATGAAATGATTTACACAAAGTAAAGCGCTGCCTGGGTCCGCCGAACCCAACTAGCTGTCATTTAACCAAAATATATAAATTCACACACCTAACGTCATGGTATTGCAAGTTTCTCAACGGAAACTTTTCATCAAATAGCCTCCATTCTCCTCACAGAGGGGAGTCCTGAGTCCTAGGAGTGGGAGCATTATAGGCTCATTCAAGTTCTTTAAGCGACAGTTTCTCAAAACTTCAATGTCATTTCTCAGGAGCACAATAATAATTACCAGCCTCCAGAACCACAACCCCAAGAGACCCCAGAACCGAAACCTGAACCAGTACAAACACCCCCAAAGAAAGATCCAGCGGAGAAGCCCTCGAATCTTCAGGCTCTCGTAGACGCCATTGGTACCAGGATGAGGGACATTGAGAGTGTCGTGCAGAAGATGAGCGATAAGGTCCATCAGGCAAAACCTGCCGTAGAAGGCAGCGGTGAAAAAAGGTGAGAGGATTCCTCCATGTAACATACTGGTGTTCAGCTGTATTCTGGTAGACTGGAAGCGCTTCTCCTCCACATTTATTATGCGCACGGCCAAAGTGTGGAACGCTCTGCCAGCTTTGTTTCCTTCTACATATAACCCATCAGGCTTCAAAGCAAGAGTGAACAGGCATCTTCTGGGCACGCTAATTCCATCGTTGACCTCATCCATAGCCTTCTATCAGGCGAGATCGAGGTCAACAGCTGGCCTATTTCGCAATAAAAAAAGTGATATATGAACGCGACGATCGCTTTTGGCTAAGACGCGGCTTCACAGTCATCATCACCATCATTTTCCCACCCTTGTTCCATGTTCCTTATGGTCGGCGCAACGCGTTTCTCTTCTTCCATTCTCCCCTAACAACCGTCTCGCCCTCATTCACTCCCTTCTCATTCAAATCATTCCACACAGTGGCAGTGGCCAGTGATTTTACTGTTTTATCAAAACTAGGAGACTAGTAACATATTTTTTGCATAACCTGTGTATTCAGAGCGTCAGCTGAGCGAGATGGAACACACAAACGCCACAAGGAACTCAAACGACCAAGCGGAGAGGATGAAAGTTATAGAAGGTACCTCATATTTAAACTAATACCCGTTTTCCTTAACATCAGGCGACACCCAAATTAATGTCTAAATATACGGGGTGGGAGGGAGGGACATTGACGCGCAAACTGTAACCATTCAGCATATGATTTTACACCCAGTAGCCTGGAAATTATAAATTACAAAAAATAACAGCTGTTTCATAGACTAGCTCCTTTTTTTTAATAACCGACTGAAAATTTCAACGCTGAAATTTTACGTCAAATATTTTGGCATTTCGGTTGAGAATCATGTACTGAATCCATGGCATCGACGTTAGTACAATACGTCCATGATCCATGGTAACAGGTTGCGCGTCGATGCCACCCTATGAAAGAGCTTTGACACTTTTGACAGCTAACCGGACCTGACGTCTCAGTGCTGCCACCTAGCGAACGTCATTTTAGAAAACCCTTATTAACTTTGGAACTCAAAATAGCACGCACGTGTACATCTTACACATACATCTTATTACATCACACACCACATTGGGTATACATCATTTTGTAATGAGACCGCAATACATTGTCCCCAAGCGGAAAATGGAAAATGCTAAAACATATAAATGAATACATTTCTTTTAAAGGTTTAACGTGCTTAATGACCGAGGTAGCAAATACCTCCATAGTTCTGCAGATAGTACCACAGACAAGCCACTCTTTATTGAAGACACTAATCTGACCGGATATTTCAGTGATGCTAGCAACAGTGTCTTGAGAAGAAAGAACCCGCCCAAGGTAAGATATTATTTGAGAATTACTTACTTGTTTTTAAGCAGTTGTAATAACAGCCGCACGGGCCGATCGATCAGGCTTAGCTACGCTTGCCGCGTTGGTCCGTGGATGGGTAACTTTACATACCAAGACCCCTCCGTGCCTCGGAAAACACGTTAAGCTGTTGGTCCCGGCTGTCACTCGTGGATCTTTGACAGTCGTTACGGGTCGTCAGAAGCCCGACAGTCTGACAACCACTCTTTGGTAAGAGTGGTTGTCGACTGGGGTATCGTGTTACCCAGTAACTGAGTTGTGGAGAACAGCTAGGCTGTAAAATACTGATTCTCAGCTGCATTTGGTTAGACTGGAATCCGACCCCGACATACTTGGGAAAAGGCTAGGCAGATGATGATGATGAAGTAGTTCCGAAGGTCCCCTAGGTACATAAATAAAATTTTCAAAAATTATTTAACTGATAGAAATCGAGGCTATTACGAGTTCCATAAGATATGTTTTACAACAAATACCTCTCTATTCACCAGGAACCTGCACCAACCTACATGGCCCCAGTAGTAGAGAACCGTCGCAAGGCGGGCCCCGTCCACATCGCCGTTCCAGACAACGGGGAAGACTCTGAGAAGAAACACAAGAAACACGCGCACAAGAAGAGAAGGAACAAGAGCTCTCGCTCGCACAAAAAACATTCACGTTCTAAGGACGATAAACGAAAACATTTCAACAGACTAAGTTCAGGGGAGACGGAAAAGAACGCTGTCTCCTTAGATGATAGTGATGTAGCGCGGTAGATAGATGGCGTTAGTGTGCATTGATAAATGGCTGAGCGCTTTTGAGTGAATGTTCTAGGTGTCTAGTTCATTCTGTCATTCAACGTTGAATGAAATGGTTGAGGGTTTTTTTTTTAAAGTTGCTAAAAAGAAATGATGTCATAATAACAAAAAAATATAAGTAGAAAGAAAATACTATTTATTTAGCACATACTAAAAGACACACAATACACATGCATCCGTTAAAAACAAATAAAAAACCAAATAAAAAGTGTCTAAATTCTAAGAAGTTAGCAGGAAAGTGTGCCTCACGGCTGCGCTAAAAAGGTGGGTACCTACACGCTCCGCAGGTTGCCCGTCAAAACTGGAGTTAGCCTAGTTACGATAATAACCACATGCTATCCTAATTCCATGTGTCATTATAATAGTATGACATCGTGCCATTTTTGATGATCGAATCAAAAAAACAAAATATTTTATTTCACATAAACCTACATGAGCACTTTTGAAACGTCAGAAGCTAGGTGCACGGTTCCAACTGGCCGTTTCCTATGGAGAAGAGCCGGCGAGAAACTCCACGGTTACTCTTTTAAAAATAATTGGGTTTTACAATGTTTACAAAATACAGTGTAAATAGTTATGGGAGGACAGTGTAGGCCTGTCACTAGAACCTGGTACTTACATAATAAAATAGAAAATGGTCTATAAATCAACAGGTTACAAGGCTTACAACGTTCTGTATTCATAAAATATGTATTAAAAAAAAAACTATCAAAACGATTAATAAAAAACCAAATGTTATGATTGGCATTACAACCACTAACAAAAACTTTAATGTTGGGCAGGTAACCTCACCCTCTTTTTACTTATATAGGTACCATTGACTAGAAGGGTTTTTTGACAAAGGTAAAGGTACATAAGTCTCTCGTGCGTTTTTAAAATTAGACGCATACTAGTTGCGCCCCGCGGTTTCGCCCGCATAAGTTTCGATCCCGTGGGAATATCGTGTTAAAAAGTATCCTATGTGGTAATCCTGGTTATAAACTAGCTGTGTGCCAAATTTCATCGAAATCCGTTCAGTAGTTTTGGCGTGATAGAGTAACAAACATCCATACAAACTTTCGCGTTTACTTATCGCACTTTCGCTGATTTTTCAATCATCTGATAACTTTATTCGAGGAATAATTTTGAAATTTTGACAGTTATTTCATACAAAAACTGTCAAACGTCAATTTTATTCCTCGAATAAAAGTTATCTGGCGATGGAGAAATCAGCCCTAAGTAGGATTGGATACAAATATTGTCGCAGTGGGACACAACGTAGGGGAAAAAAGGGAGTTGATAATAATACGGGTGCAATATTTGCGGATAATTTATACATAGGTATTACTTTTATTTAATAGTAGTATGTCGCAAATCATTCTTTCAAATCACTCTCGCGATTGCATTCAATTGACAAATCAAATGTTCATTGCAATCCAATTGTCAACACATCCTTATTCTGTAACAAGATTGCAATGCAATTCAATTATTCGTAGGAAAGAAGTTTTTCTTTCTAAATTAAACTTGATACAAGCTAGGTTTATCTTTAGGTACCTTTCAGAAATGCCAAGCCATTTATTGATAATTTTCTGTACCTACTTACTTATTTAAATAAATAGTCTTTTAAAATTTGTTTTTGTTTTATTTTTTGTTCAAATTGGGAGGGTGAGATATCACAAAGATTTATGCCTCGATGTGGAATAGGCTGCGATGGCTGAGGAAAGAAAGAAAATAAGTTTATTTGACAGGTTAAGCAAACAATACCTACTCACACAAAAATAAACAGAAAAAAAACTTTAAACTGTATTGCGTGCAAATAGGCCCAGCACCCTAATTGCGTAATAGTAACACACTATTAATCACAATCTGAATAATTTTGAAAAATATTCTACTCCATTGCTTCGGATTTCGAAAAATTTGTCTGCCCAACAACGTAATTAACGCAATAAATATTGTTGAACTGTCAAAATGAAGACCGTTTCTACTGATAGTGTGTTATAACGCAATTACCCCGCAGTAACTATTTAGTAATCTAGTAAGACAACAACTAATGCCTGACGCTGGTTTTCAACTGGATCCTATGTTACGAGGACGTCTTACGGGTGTAAATCAGTTCTATGATGTGTGTACAACGTAGGTACATATTTAAATTTAAAATTCAAATTCAAATTCAAATTCATTTATTCACATTTAAATAGAGTAATTACAATTGATGGTTTCTCATGTTACATTATTCGGTCTTATATTCTATTTAGCCTGTGGTATGGCATGTGAAGTTTATTTTGTCTATTATGTATGTAAACAGATAGAACAGGAACAGGAATGACAGGAATGGGAATTTAGTAGTAATTATAATTTAGTCACAATGTCTCTGGAATTCTGCGTGCATGTCAATAATATAGTACCTGGTTAAATACAGTCCAATACAAATACAAAGTCAGATAAATTATTATTATTTTTTAACGTCAGGAAATGTCACACTTTTACACACAAAATATAAAATATATATTATTCCTGTAACCATTCGTTTACGGAGTAAATCATTTTTTTTAGAAGTAGCTCTTTAAGCACTTTCTTAAACTTTGGTAGAGGAAGATCTTGGATGGTTGTTTGTAACCTATTATAAATTTTAACACACATAGCTAAACAATTCTTATTAAACACCGCAGTCTTTGGTACAAATTCTAACACCAGTCGTTGACCATGTCTTGAACTACGAGGGTATATATTATCTCGTTTATAAATGTCACGAGCCTTCACAAACAGGTTAGGATTAGATTTTACAAACACACAAATTTCAAAAATGTACATACTTGGTAGTGGTAATATTTTGAGTTTTTTAAAGTGTGGTTTACAAGACTCATATGGAGGAATTCGAACAATAGCTCTTATGCAACGTTTTTGAGATACAAAGGCCCGCTGGTTGTCCGTTGAGTTTCCCCATAGTATCAACCCATATCGTAACACGGAAGCTACATACCCATGATAGGCTAACAATACCGTATGTTGGGTCGATGTAGTTCTTAGCCTATTTAAAACATACACGAAAGAGTTAACTTTCTTGCAGACTCCATCAACATGTACTTTCCAATCTAGGTACTTGTCCATGGTGAATCCTAAAAATTTGACATTGCTGGATTCGTTGATTTTTGTACCGTCATATGAAACATGCCTTGGGACGATCTTTGATCCACGGGTTTGAAATTGCATAAAAGTCGTCTTACCGATATTTACCTGTAAATTGTTCCTCACCAACCACCCTATAACTAAATCAATAGTATTATTTATTTCAATGTCAAAATTGTTATTAATTACGTTGTCGTATGTCAATATGACAATAAAAAAAATTGATAGATATGAGAGATAGGGGCACATACCTAAACATCATTATGTTATAAATGTTATAATGTATCATCAAAATGGCAGAGTTAATAATTGCGTAACCCACTATCAATAAGCTTCGTTAAAATTAGTGAATGAATGATTAGCAATTAATTGCATGCAGCTGAGATAACAGGTGGAGTGACAGAGTGGCGTCCAAGGAATAGAAGACGAGGTGTCGGTCGTCCGGCGGCGAGATGGGCAGAAGACATTGTTGCAATCGCGGGCAAAACCTTGATGAGGACTTGTTACACGAATGGATAGAATAAGAAATGAGTACATAAGAGGAAGTCTGAAAGTAGCACCGGTAACTGAAAAGTTGTGTGGAAATCGGTGGTCATGGTATGAGCATGAGTTACGGAGGTATGAGGAAAATGTCGTGAGGTTTTGAGTATGAATGTCGATGGGCTATAAGAGTAGGGGAAGACCACAAAAACGATGGACGCACTGTGTGAAAGATGATATGGTTAGAAAGGGAGTGAATACCGAGACTAATAAGAAGTATGGAAGAAAAGACATGTTGCGCCGACCACAAATAAATTGGTATAGGTTTAAGGGCAGGAGAATGATGAGGTTTGAAAAATTTGTTTGCTCGACAACATAAATAACGCAATGGACGTGGGTGAGCTATCAAAATCAAATATCATTTCATGTGTGCTACTGCTACGTAAGTACCTAACTACCCCACTGGTTTCTAAAATGTTGACTACAACGACCATTTGCTTCCAGACTGTCAAGCTTATGTCAACTGGGCCCTAATTCACTATTACCACTCAATGATTCCTTACATCGAAGCCACGTCAATTCCTTAGCTCAAGCATTGATTTGATTTTGAGTAGCATAATCAACCTGTAATGTTCCCACTGCTGGGACACAGGCCTGCTCCCTGTGAGAGGGAGTGGGCGGTAATCCACCACGCGGGCCCAGTGTGGGTTGATAGACGTCACGTCTTCGAATTTTTGGTTCTAGGACATGACGGTGTCCTCACGATGTTTTGCTTCAGCGTTTTGAGAGTTAGTGGTGCTGAAATTAAATTCAGAAAGTAAAGTGCCTGCTTGGGTTCGGACTTACGACCTACAACTCGTAAGTCGAGGCCCCTTAGCCACCACTGCTATAATTAAGTTAAGTAGGTACACCCAAATGACTTTAAGGTGGATGCTCAAAGGTAGCCCGCGAAATTTAATTTTTCTTTTTTTTGTAATTTGCTGGTCAGAACTAAGTTGTACGTTGATTAAAATATGATTCGCGGCCGTAAAAAATATGTATTTACCGAATTATAATCATTTAAAGTCATCAACACCACCTTTACTGCCAATCGTGCCAATTAAATCAAAAACCAACAACAACAAAACCTTGAACGACCTTAAAAAAATTCTAAATTTTTACATAAAAATAGTTTACTATTTTTTAAATAGTAAACTGGAATCTTATTAAACAAAAATAAAAAAAAAACACCCCAGGTAAAAACTAGTTAGACCTAGGGTTGCCAACTCTCAAACTTTGTTTTATTTTAAGGCACTGACCTATATTATACAAGTACGCTGGACATCATACTATCGATGACAAATCAAAGACATTTGATTTTCGCCATTTTCGCGCTGATAACAACTTGAGCGTCCGTGGAACTAATATTTTTGATAGTGAGTTTTACAAAATGCGCATACTCTCATGATAAAAATGTTCTAAATATCTCGTAGTAAACACAAAATATACAAAAAAGTCTTATTCCACGATTGAGACCTAAATCATCAGAGATGTACCAAAGCAACTAATTTATTTGTGGAATATAATTGACGTCTGACAGTTTTTGTATGGAAGAACTGTCAAAAATTCAAAATTATTCCTCCGATAAAGTTATCTGGCGTCGGAAAAATCAGCCCTAAATGTGTCATATAACTATTATTAGGTACACTCTAATTAAGGTTACAAAATACCATTCAGTTTTTATGAGATTAATTAAATACTGGCCTTATTATATTACGATCATATCCCCAGCGAAGTAATAACAGCCGCACGGTTCGATCGATCAGGTTAAGCTACGCTTGCCACGGTTGGTCCGAGGATGGATGAACATCTTCATATACCAAGACTCCTCCGTGCCTCGGAAAGCACGTTATAGCCGTTGGTCGCGGCTGACATTCGTCAATCTTTGACAGTCGTTACGGGTCGAAGAAGAAAGTGCAGAAGCCTCTGTCTCCTAACGATTTAAGATAATTTATTTCACTCACGACGAAATTTATAAAAATTCGAATAGGCGACGGTTTCGCTGGGTTATGAACTAAAATTAAGTTATATAAAGAAATAAAAAACAAAATAAAGAAGAGACAGACCTACAATCCAAACATTATTCTGAGAGAGAGATGATCTGTATTGAAATGAAAATTTATAGTAGTTTCGGCTAGAAATCTTTTTTTTTTAATATAAGTAGTATTTAGGCCTCAAATATAGCAGGATACTATATTTCATAGTAGGGTTGGCAACCCTAGTCAAACCACCCCCGGGTCCACATTTCTAACTATGTATATTCAGGGTTAAAAAGAGTTAAGTAGGTATAAAAAGGGGTAGGCAAGGTTTTAATGTATCGTTTTTATGATACAGGGTGCAGGTACACAGGTACCCGCCGCTCCCGACTAAATCCAGTTTAAGGGATGACAAGCGGAGATTTTTATTTTTAAACAAGTTTAGACTACGCCACGGAGAACGGGTTCGTGAAATTAAAAGGATAAGTACCTACATTATTCCAACATGTCTAATAACTTTAGTGAATTCTTAACAATAATAGGTGTTTACAAAAAGTAGGTACTTTAATAATTATAATGAAAATTAGTTATTTAAAAAATATAAATTAGAGCTATGCTGGAGGAAGCATCGCTATTCATAAAGGTACGATACGCTTTCGTATCGTGTCGGAACTCGGACGTCAATGTTATCGACGAAGTCCTTTAAACGCTATTCACAAATCCATAAGGGAGTGGCGGATCCGTTTGCCGAGGGGTTTGGACGGGCTTGTGACTAAGTAATAACAGCCGAACTGGTCTATTGATTAGGCTAAGCTACGCTTGCCGCAGTCGGACCGTGGATGGGTGACGATCTTCACATACCAGGACCCTTCCGTGCCTTGGAAAGCACGTTAAGCCGTTGGTCCCGGCTGTCATTCGTAGATCTTTCACAATCGTTACGGGTCGTCAGAACTGTCAGAAGCTCGAAAGTCTGACAACCAGTCTTACCAAGAGGTAACGTATTACCCATCAGTAACTGGGTTGTGGAGGTCAGATAGGCCGTCGTTCCATGTAAAATACTGGTATTCAGCTTCATCCGGTTAGAGTGGAAGCTGGAAGCCGATCCCAACATAGTTGGCAGAAGGCTTGGCAGATGATGAGTGTGTAACGCAATTATCTCGCAGTACAGGGTGCAGATGGGTCAAAGACAAAGCCGTCCGCGCGAGCTACGACTCCCAATAGTTTGAGATGGCATAAGCTCAATATGTTACAAATAAAATACACGCGTAAATATATATAAATAGAGAATAGTTCCCCGGAGCGCGCAGTATTTGAAGCGGACAGATGGAGGCGACCAGTTTACTCGTGTTATTAACAGTATACCAGGGAGCGGTGAGTTTTGTTATTGTTTTTAATTAGATAAACATTGTTTTGAACACGCTTTTGTTAAGGTGGATGCTCCAAGGTAGCCCGCGAAATTTAAATTATCTTACGTTTTTTGCAATTTGCTGGTCAGTACCTACTAAGTTGTACGTTGATTAAAATGTGATTCGCGTCCGTAACAAATATGTATTTACAGAATTATAATCATTAAAGTCATCAACACAACTCTCTAAGATCAAGTATGTACCTAATTCTACTGAATATTTCATTAATCTTGACATTTTAGGATTATACTAAATTAACAAGTTGTATTACTGATTCTAATGATTAAGTCACATCTTTATCCCATAGGGGTAGGCAGAAACACTCGTGGAGACTTTATTATGTACTAGCTGCGCCCCGCGGTTCCACCCTCATAAGTTTCGATCCCGTGGGAATATCGGGATAAAAAGTATCATAGATGTTAATAAAATAACACTGGTTATAAACCATCTGTGTGCCAAATTTCATCCAAATCCGTTCAGTGGTTTTTGCGTGAAAGAGTAACAAACATCCATCCATCCAAACAAACTTTCACGTTTATATCCTACTAATATTATAAATGCGAAAGTTTGTATGTATGGATGTATGGATGTTTGTTACTCTTTCACGCAAAAACTACTGAACAGATTTTGACGAAATTTAGCACACAGATAGTTTATAACCAGGATTAACATATAGGATACTTTTTATCCCGACATTCCCACGGGATCGAAACTTATGCGGGTGAAACCGCGGGGCGCAGCTAGTTATTAATATTTGATTTATGTTTCAAATTGACGTTATTTCAAGTTAAACAAATATCAACTTTATTTTAGTGGTAATCATGTTTATTTCAGAGTGACTAACACTATTGAAAAAGTTATAAATATGTTTGAAGTTGTATCGTAAACTGAACTTTATTGTGTAGGACTTAAAGTAGTTTTTCCATTAACTCATATTTGTTTACATTTTAGGCGAATATGTCGCGAATACAGATTAGTTGGGTAATTTATAAGTATAGGTACTAGCTTTCAGCCCCACTTAACGTCCGCGTAAAACTTCTTGTTCCCCGATGACACGTCGCATCGCATCGCATCCGTCCGCGCCATAACTTCATGTTCACTTAGCGTTCTTTGCGACCATAGACTATACACTTGTTTGCGACTTTTGGTCAGCTCCTAAGTAAGGGCCTTAGCGTGATGTTAAATAGCCCTGGTAGTTCCCGAGATCAGCGCGTTCAAACAAACAAACTCTTCAGCGTAGATATAAAAAGATAGATAATCATTTTGTATGTACGGAGCGTATTTCTAATTACATATTTAATCTGAGTGTTCGCGTCTATTAAAACATTATCTTGAAATAAGTCGTTCACTCCGAGTCTTTATCAGGAGGTTTATTGTTTTGCCATTTAATCAGAAGTCGAAGTGTTTTTATATATAGGGTTCCGTTCTCAAAAGGAAAAACGCTCGGTCTGTCAAGAACCTTTTCTCAGGAACGCGCGCAGTTATCAAGTAGTGAAATTAATATTAAATACCCATTACCCAGGGCTGCAATCCCTTGAAGCAGTGAAAAATCAAACTTCTAAGTCAACGCAATCAAAAGATACGGGCTTTTATGTTCCGTTTGACACTTGCAAAGGAATCAAAACCTATAGGGACCTATAGGTACTTCCCGTTGTTCTATTCAGTCACGAAATTTTCAAATTGGACTGAACCTTCGGTGCGCGATTCGAACTCGCACTTGCCAGGTTATTTTTTCATAATAAGGAAGATATCTTTACGACGATTCAATGTTTATTTGCTATTTATTTAAAGACGAGAGGTGCCTACACAAGGACGAAAGGCGACCGTCCTTACATTCCCTTCATAATGGAATAACCTTCACAACACACTCTGACAATAAAATGTACCTATGATGCATCCTAAGTACAGACGCCAGCCACATCAAGCTACTACAAACTGTCAAATTTCTTAAGTAGATTTTCAACTTTACCGCTAAAGTATTAAGGTTCAAAGTTGATTGGGAAAATTTGCCAGTTTCGGGTAGCTCGACCTGCTGGCGTCTGTCTCTGTACTTACTACAACAATATAATTTTATTTTTAAAGTTGTCAAAAAATAAAAGGCCAGGCATTGGCAGTTCTAGTAGTAAATAAAGATCAAATTCGCAAAACACGTATTCGTTTGTATGAAACTGACAAGTGTCAAGAACGCATTCTCAAATGTCAAAACGGGCCTTTTATTTTTTGATAACTTTAGTCTATGTTGTCTCATACTGCCGGCACTGGGACTGGCACTGCAGAGCAAACGCCTCCCTGTCTCCGTTCTACTCCTCTCTGCCTTGTACAGACGCCAGCCTGCAGGTCAAGCTACCCGAAACTGTCAAATTTTGCCAATCAACCTTGAACCTTAATGCTTCAGGGATAAAGTTGAAAATCTATTAAAGAAATTTGACAGATTGTAGTACCTAGCTTGATGTGCTGGCGTCTGTACAACCCTGTCTGTAGATGTCAAGCTCGTCCCGCCATCTTCTCCAGGGTGTACTGCGTCGTCGCCGGACGCTATTAGGGACCCACACGGTGGCAATTTCTGTTTCTGCTCGCGTCTTCGCCCGCGTGTTTCTTGTTCCCCTGACCCATCACGTCGCGTCCCATCGCCCGTCCGTGCTACTTACTTCGATTTCGCTTAGCGTTCTTTCTGTCATTTTTTTCTTTTCTGCTCGACTCCTAAGAATTGGGCTACTAATTGCAGAAAGAATTTTTCAAATCCGACCGGTAGTTTCAGAGATTAGCGCGTTCAAATAAACTCTTCAGCTTTATTACATTAATTTAAATAATAGGAAGGATTTTTTATCAACAAGCAGAGGGCATTGAATTCAGGATTCCGTCTTGGGGTTTCTATCTGTGGTAGTCTGTAGGAATTGATAACTCGTCTCCAGTGAATATGTTTTATTTACACGCAGAACATCGTTTTGATTCTGGCTTGATGAATGATGCATGTTATGCAAACCTGTGGTAGGGAATAGGACTCTGAATATTATAGTTGAAATAGTTACCTACCTAAGTTACCGTTAACACAATATAAAGGCACCCTTTTTGGAGTTTTAAAAAAAGTTCGGTTTTATAGAGCGTCGTCTCTTTCACTCCATACCTGCGTAACAGTCTCTTTCTAAAGCTCGATGTGTCACTCCTAGTCATAACTCATAACAACATAATTCATGGCCGGGTACTGCACCCTAATTGCGTAGGTAACACACGATCAATCGGAATCGGTTTCATTTTGACAGTTCAACAACATTCATTGCGTTATTTACGTTGTTGAGCAGACACCATGACACATTTTTTGAATATATGGACCAATGGATTAGCAATATCCTTCAAAATGATTCAGATTGAGATTGATTGTGTGTTACGCAATTAGGGTGCTGTTTATAGTGCAGTTCCTGCCTCGTAGGTCTCAATCGCGACTGCTAAGATCCCGCGGGGTAAATGCGTAACAGACTAATAACAGTAGGATTAACTTCCATTTTGACAGTTCAACAACATTCATTGCGTTATTTACGGTATTGAGCAGACACATTTTTCGAACACATGAAGCAATGGATTAGCAATATGGTGTCTACGTCGAAGATGGCGCACCGACGCCTCCGATGTTCGTGTCTTCGACGTATGCATTCCAGTGCCGTTTTGTGGAAATAAACTACTATAAAATATCGTTCAAAATGATTCAGATTGTGATTGATAGTGCGTTTCGCAGCTAGGGTGCTGGTGCCAAGCGCGACTGCTAAGATTGGTACCAGGTTCGATCTCCGAGCCCGGAAAAGTATTTTTGATTTTTTTTTGTAGCTGCTTAGTCCAGTTTAATTTTTTTTCAGTTAAATTCAGATTTTCTTGTGTTGTTTCGTACGGGAAACGATACCTCGATTCATTCCTTAAACATCTGTACCCTTACCACTGCGCTATTAGGTACGTACCATAAACAAAACAAACAAAAGCCGTTTTCCCCCTTAAAAGTCAGTTATATTTAGTTTTGTTATCAATTGACTCGCTCGCTGCTTACAATCATGGCTCGTCCAATGGGCTGAAGTATTACTATAGGCACGCACACACATACATACATACATAAATATACATAATAATAATATTAACAACGATATCTCTGGCACGGCATTGTTTAATACAACTTTTATTTGAATAGTAGCCATAGAGTCATAGAGTAAAGTAATATATCGATAGTAGCTGTCAAGCTGTCAGACATTGACCACGCGCGCTCGCGTTGACAATAGTTATAACATTGCTTCAAAAACATTTTGTTAAAGTTCGTCGTTTATAGACTAAACTATTAATATTAGTGTCCTTTTCTAACCAACAATACTAAAAAGAGACAGAAGGTTTAAGGAGTCTGTCAAATTAATTTGCAGCGTTTTTGTTGATTAACTTTTCTACCTGTTCAAATGTTTATCGTCGCTCTAAACAAAGAAACCTGTTTGTTTTAAAATAATAGTCAGTTATTATTGATCGCCTTTTAATACTTGATTTGATTTGAGGTTTGTAAATAAATATGACATGACACTTACTTATACAAGTTGGCAGGGACATCGACGCGCAAACTGTAATCATGGATTCACTCACAGAACAGATAAAGGGATCCTGTGGATTCACTGGCACAACTGGCATCAGCATGATTCCCTGCGTAAAATTTTTCGCCGGTTAATAATAAAACAATCAGCTGTTCCATACATTTTGACCGCGTATGTAGATATTGCAGTTTTCTCTCAAACTGCTGATTATTTATTTGATAACCGACGCAAAATTTAAACGTAGTAGGTAGGAGTTCAGAATCATTTAAGTAGGTACTTATTGAATCCATGGTAACTAGTTTTTTTTTGTGTGTGTGTTTGTGTTCTTTTTTAAATGCGTCATGTCATGTTTGCCGCAAATAAATGTATTTCTTTCTTTTCTATTCTGTAAAAATCTCCCCGTGAAAAGTTAGGTGAAGTGAGCAGAGTGAGCTGTCAATAGTGTCAATTCCTAGTATTAGTTGGAATGACAGCTCACTCACCATAGATTATACAGCAGTGTGATTCTGTAACCATCTCACCGTGAAAACTTAGGTGAAGTGACCGTGGAATGAGCTGTCATTCCAACTACTGCTAGGGATTGACACTATTGAAAGCTCACTCTAAGCTCACTTCACTTAACTTTTCACGGCGATATTTTTACAGAATCGATCAGCTGTATATTGGCATTATTGGCGCTCACTTCACCTAAGTTTTCTCGGTGAGATTTTTAAAGGATAGCTTGTGAAATGATTGATTGGCTGTACGACACTTTGTGGAAACCTCTTTAATTTTTTTTTTCTTTTTTCAGATGAGCTCGATTGTGGATGTACCGAAGTTGAAGATGTCCGACGGAAGGGAGATGCCAGCCTTAGGGTTAGGCACGTACCTTGGATTTGATAAGGTTAGTGTTTTATTACCCAACATCGTACTCATGATGATTGCGGTGTCGGACAGAGGGTAGCCTGTATTGATTTTATTTTGTGATTAGGTATTTATTTATTAGATTTTTTATTTCTATATTAATTTTATTGTTTTGATTACCTATTTATTTTAATTCTGTTTCCGTTTAATTTGATTTGTATTGATTTTATTTCATTTGAATTTTATCTGATTTTATTTGATTTGATTTGTACGTGAGCTATGGGTGTTATTTACCTGAAATAAATGAATTTATTATTATTAGCCTGACTTGAATTGATAATCAGCTCGCACGGGTCGGTCGAAGGTTAATAAGCTACGCTTACCGCGGTCAGTTCGTGGATGGGTGACCAACCGTGCCTCAGAATGCACGTTAGAGGTCTATCCACACATATCAGGGCCGTATCCGGGACGTAGACGGACCGTGCTCCGTCTGGGGCTCAAAAAAATATCGGTGTGTACATTTTCTGCCTTGAGCTTCAGTGTGCCTTGTATGTGCCACGGCCCTGTCACGTCCCGGACTGCCTTGACGTGTAGATAACCGGCTGTCACTTGTAGGTACTATCCTTGACAGTCTTTACGAGTAGTCACAAGCACGAATGTCTGACAACCCGTCTTACCAAGGACTATCGTGTTACCCCGGAACTGGTTGATGGAGGTTAGATAGGAGACCCGACTCCACTATAGTTGGGAAAGGTTGGTAGATGATCACTTATATGACAAAAAAGGGAAAATGATAACATCACGCAGGAGTTTATTACCCGAAGTGGACAGAAATCGTTACACCTCTTTTACATGTAGCGGTATCTACAAAAACGCCACATGCGAACAACGCGTCATACTGACGTCACGCAAATCCTGCATCTCGCAAGCAGAGTTTTCCGTACAATTAGCATAGATACAATTTCCCAATATGAATCATTGGGCAATTGCCCGCCAGACACAACACCCGTCTGGTCGGAGGATCCTCCCTTTTCAATGGAGGCCCATATTGGTCTATTAGTCACAAACGATATTTATCCACTGACCTCTAATAAACAAGTACGCTAGACTAATTAAATTAGACAAAATGACAGTTGTTTTTTGTGCCGATTCAAAGCGCCCCGCTGGAGCGTCTCAGGAACTAAAATTGACAAACCGTTGCCACTGGTCGTCGTGTTGTTTTGGTACGTCTCTGATTATTTAGATCTTAATCGTGGAATAAGACCTGTTTGTGCATTTTGTGTCTGCTACGAGAAATTTAGCACATTTTTATCATGAGAGTATGCGCGTTCTGTAAAACTCACTATCAAAAATATTAGTTCCACAGACGCTCACATTGTTATCAGCGCCAAAAATGGCGAAAATCAAATGTCTTCATTTTATCATCGATAGTATGTCCAGCGTACTTACTTGTATAGGTAATATAGGTCAGTATATTTATCATCGAGTTTTACTAGAAAGACAGAGAAAAAGAAAAATATTTCATTTGGGACACGCACAGGAAATACAAACAATGAAAAAGAATGTTGGGCTGATTTTTCAATCGGCCGATATTTTTTATTCGTGGAATATAATTGACGTCTGACAGGTTTTGTATGGAAGAACTGTCAAAAATTCAAAATTATTCCTCCGATAAAGTTATCTGGCGTTGGAAAAATCAGTTCAAAATCATGACAACAATAAATATTTAAATCAAAACCTTCGTTATCTCTGTCACGCACACCTGTCTGTCAGTCTCTTTCCCTCTCAGCCCAAAGTGTCAAATTTACGTCCGGATACTGTATGCTGTTTTATTTTTCCAGAATGGCGTGGTTACATCGAAAGACAAGCAGTTGCGGGACGTGGTCCTAGAAGCTATAGACATTGGCTACAGGCATTTCGACACAGCATCTATTTACAACACTGAGGCTGAGATAGGAGAAGCTGTCAGGATGAAGATCGCTCAGGGAGCTGTTTCAAGGGAAGATGTCTTTATTACTACCAAGGTAAGCACCGTAATTGCGTAACAACCGAATCACAATCTGAATCATTTTGAAGGATATTGCTAAACCATTGCTTCATAAGTTCGAATTATTTGTCTACTCAATAATGTAAATAAAGCAATGAATGTTGTTGAACTGTCAAAACTAAAGCCATGACTTTATAGCACTGATTTTATAGGGTCCAATTAAAATAGTTAGCGAAACTCCATAAACAAAAACAAAAGGTATAGGTATGTTGATTTTTTGGGGTCTACGATCGCAAGCGCTGTCTCTGCATGAAATATCAGTTAAAAAATGTGTTTTTTGGTGTTAACTTCACAGACGTTATGATTATCGATATCTTAACACTAACCAAAGAAAAAACCGATCTTCAACACATATACTTCAACGACCGTCGTTGACCACAAAAAATCTTCATTTTTTGTTTTATCCTGTTTAGATCGCGTCTGTGGAGTTTCGCTAGCTAACGCACACGCTGTCTAGTATCTCTGTATCTATTGTCCTATCGTAGGTATGCTGGAAGAGATTTCTTATGAAATAAGCATCACCTCTGTACCTATTTTTTTTGTTGTTTTTTTTCTTGTCCTGTTTCTTTTCTTGTATAGGTCTGTACCTATGTTCCCCTGGAGTCGAGTTTCCCTGTCACCCTGTGGTGACAGGGAAACTCGACGTAATCATCCAGTTTTGAACCCTAGTTAACTGGACTAAATTTATTGCTAATGACCTCTAGTATAACGCCTTTCAAGGAATACGTCGAGATTCCCTGTCACCCTGTATATCATGTATATGTGTGTACAAAATAAATAAATATTTATTTTTAGCTGTGGAACACTCATCACAGAAGAGCAGAAGTAGCGACGGCCTTGAGGGAGACCCTGAACAAGAGTGGACTCAACTACGTAGACTTATATCTGATGCACTGGCCTATTGGGCTCAATGTAAGTATGCCTTCATCTTAGACAAAAATCAAGGTATATCGGAAGTTGTCTACAAAAAAACCACGAGCAAATATGTAGGTATCATAATCAGTCTATAATTTTCCCACTGCTGGGATACAGGCCTCTTCTCTTCGAGAGGAAGTAGGTTGTAATCTACCACGCGGGCCCAGTGCGGGTTGGTAGATGTCACATGTCTTCGAATTTTTAGTTCTAGGACATGCCGGTTTCCTCACAATTTTTTCCTTCGCCATTTTGAGAGCAGTGGTGATGAAATAAATTACACAAAAATTAAAGCGACTGCCTGAAAACATTTATCAACAGCCAACTCAAGAGGTAAGTAGTAGGCACATTGCTCATAGAACGAAGAGCCAATGGAGCCGAAAAATTCTGGAGCGTTGACTGCACCGGCGTGGCGCAGCTTTGGTAAAGATGAACCCCCACGAGATGAACCGACGACCTGATAAAGGTTGCGGGCATCCGCTGGATGCCGGAAGCACTAGACCCGTCGATGTGGCGCCGGCTTAGAGCAGGCCTCTGGCCAGCAGTAGACGTCTTCCGAGACTGAATGACGAATGTCAACATTTGTTTATTGAAAAGATTAATCATAGTATTTGTTACTATTCCAGGCCGACTACAGCCACTCTGACGTGGACTTCATGGAGACTTGGCGAGGTTTGGAAGACATGCACAGACTTGGCCTAGCCAAGTCCATAGGATTGTCCAACTTCAATAAGGAGCAGGTGCAGAGGATCCTAGATGAGGGGACTTTGAGACCTGTGGCTTTGCAGATTGAGGTAATTGGAAGTGCTAGATTTGTTTGAGTATGCGTATGAGCTGTGGCGGAAGATGTCATCAGGACAAGTACTAAAGACATTGCTTTTTCTAAAACTAAGGAGCATTGCCATGGTTTTGAATGGAATCGATGGCATGGTGGCAGGACAGGCTTAAAGATTTTTTTTAATAGGTGGCATATTAGTCCTATTGATACATGTTACCATTCACCGACACCTGAGGGCTTACCACCAGCTCTTATGCAGGGCAGAAGTTGAACTGCACTGTGCTTTTTTGTTCTATGACTAAGTACAAAAAAGCAGTGCAGTTCAACTTCTGCCCTGCTATACGAGCTGGTGGTAAGCCCCTTATATTACCAAAATGGGTTGCCGTGATAGTTCTTTATCCGCTTTCGGCAAAATCATTATTTAGACATTTGTGTACCCTTAAAGCTGGACATTTGTTATATTTACGTAATTTCAAAAGCTAACATTCTAAAAAAATGTACAAGTATATAAAAAGGAGGGGAAATAATCAAAGGGAATAAATATAAAAAATCATCCGCATCGCTGTCAATACGAATAGTGCCCAAAGATTAGCAGCATTGCCAGGTTGTACGGCAATGCCAGCCCTCTGGTTCTGGTCACGTGAAGAGTCATCAGTCAAATGATAAATCTCTTTCCAGGTCCATCCTCAAATAATCCAAGAAGACCTGATAACCTTCGCCAAGTCTGAAAATATCATAGTCATGGGCTTCAGTCCCTTCGGCTCCATGGTCATGCGGTACGGTATGCAGTTCCCAGGACCTAAGATGGATGACCCGGTTCTCGTGGAAATTGCTCAGAAGTATGGGAAGACTTCTGCTCAAGTGGTGTTAAGGTGGTTGGTAAGTTATCTGGAAATATTTTAAACTTGCCTTTGACAGCGGCCTCGCAGGCATGGAGGTCATTCCATGGGAACATACTACGAGTAAAGGGAAAAATAGAAAAATCCTGTATATATCCTGTGTCCAAACTCCTAACCCAGGTCATGTTCTAGATGTTTGCAAAATTTCATCCAAATCCGTTCAGCCATTAAGGCGTGAAAAATTAACAAACAGAGTTACTTTCGCATTAGTATGGATATTCATTAATGAGAGTTCTGTCGTGAGAAAACAAGGAGTATGATTGTGAACATGACTTGACTTGACTGAAAAGACCAAAGAAACGATGGATCATTGCTGGATTGAATACTGAGATTGAATAGGGAGTAAATACTGAGATGATTTAAGAAAGAAGAGAACTACTTTCAAATAAATAAGGATTAGTGCGGAGATTGATAACGATAGTACGAAAAGTGCTAGTACATTTTTCTGCACGGCATAATTTTGCTTTTAACATTAAGACATTTTCGATATCAGTAATACGTAATCAAATCTTATAATTTCCAGGTCGACAGAAACGTGGTACCAATCCCGAAAACGGTCAACACGAAGAGGCTCACTGAAAACATCAACATATTCGATTTTAAGCTAGACCAAGACGAGATCGAGAAGATTAATCGATTTGACTCGCGTACTCGATTCACTCTGCCTTCATTCTGGCAGACACACCCTCACTATCCGTTTGAAAAGGTAAAGGAACCTATTGCGGATCCCTTCAGAGGCTGATTGTTAATTGGTATCATTGGAGGTAACTGCCAGTCTACACTTTAATATTATAAAGAGGTAAAATTTGTGTGGGTTTGTACTGTATACTGTAGCGTAATCTATCCGATTCCGAAAGTTTTTTGACTGATAGAAAGCTACGCTATTTCCGAGTGCCATTGAATATTTTTAAAGTTAAAACAAGAAACTTCACGCGGGCCAACTTGCGAGAAGAAGTTAGCATTTAATAAAATGACAGCTCTCAGGAATTAGTCGGCAAGGTGGAAACGGGCTGACTGAATCCTGAGTGCTGTCATTTTATTATAGGCCAACCGCTTAACTGAGACGTTGCCTGAGGTAGCAGCGCGGTGCGGGAGGGGTGTGGTGACGTGATGCGAGAGCTCTGTGATTCGTCAACTTGTGACGACTATCACCCCCCCCCCCCCCCGCACCGCGCAGCTACCTCGGCCTACAAATACTAACACACTAAGGGCTGATTTTACCAAAGTCAGATATCTTTTATTCGTGGAATCAAATTGACTTTGACGGTATGGAAAAACTGTCAAAAATTCAAAATTTATTCCCAGGATAAGACTTATTATAGGTATACTAGTTTGGTGGGATGCGCCCTAACTAATACTTAGTGCTCATTTTTCAATCGACAGATGACTTTTAACTGTGGAATAAAATTGACGTCTGACAATTTTTGTATGGAAGAAATGTCAAAAATTCAAAACTATTCCTCCGATAAAATTATCTGGCGTTGGAAAAATCAGTCCTTTAATGTTTTTCCAATGAGTTATTTTCCGTAAGTATTCACACTCATGATTACTTGATTAGGATAAGTTTTGGAACCAGTGAATAAAAACCTCTTTTAAAAAAAACTTAGTATTAAAAAGTAGCGCTCATTTTTAGTTGCAAGAGAAATTCTGAAGCCAATTTTTGGAGTTTTTTTTTACCTTAGCATTAACCATTAAGTATGCAAGTTTATATTTAGCATTAAAATAAATGTATTTTTTTTATACAAAACTGCGTTTGTGTTATTATTCCTATAGTGTCGCATCATCGTCAGATCATTCAACTGAAAGATGTCTACTGCTAGACAGATTCCGTGTCATTTACAAAGTTAGAAACTAGTTCAAGCTTAAACCTTTCAGCCAGCTTTTTATTTTGAACCTTATTCCGACCGCCATAAAGTTCTTATTACAAAATTAACAACTTAGACTCCGGTTTAAAATATTTTTTTGTACCTACTTATTTCAAACTTTAACGTCGTCAGTATTTGGAAAATTCCGAAAATGGCAATAGTTTGAAAATCTAGGTCTAAGGCTTCTTGTTTCGTAATCAGACGGACTGGCATCCACCAGTATCAGCACCACGGCCGGCCCTATGCCTCCTGCAATCAGCGGTAACCGCGACCTTCAACAAGTTGGACAGCCCCGTTGTTCCAGTGGTCACAAGCGCCACTGCTGAGCATGAGGTCCTGGGTTCGGTCTGAGTTGCAAAGTGATATTGAATTTTTCTATCAGGAATTTTTCAAGAGCAGTCCGGAGTTTGGATTTGCGCTCGGTTGGTGGCAATAGGGTCGCCCCCTATCACATGGGACTTTAACATAACTGACAAAATGTGGGTGTACTAAGGTACACCTCTGAGTAACCCTTCGGGGGTTACAGGCGTGATGTTATGTTTGTTCAGTTTGGGTCCACTTTAAGTGGTTCATCTGCTTATGTCGGTAATCTTGATTCTTGAATCGCAGGAATACTTTGAATACTAAAATTATTTCATCACGGCTGCTCTCAAAACGGCGAAGGAAAACATCGTGAGGAAACCGGCATGTTCGAGAACCAAAAATTCGAAGATATGAGACATCTACCAACCCGCACTGGGCCCGCGTGGTGGATTATGGCCCACTCCCTCTCACAGAGAGAAGACCTACTGTGTCCCAGCAGTGGAAACATTATAGCCTATAGGCTGATTATGCTAAGAAAACCTAGCAGGATAATTTCGTAACACACAATGGCAATATTGTTTTTCATTTTGACAGTTCAAAAACATTCAGTGCGTCATTTACGTTGTTGAGCACACAAACTTTTCGAACCTAGATTTCTTTCAAAAGACTTCGGATTGCGATAGAAAGTGTGTTGCGCAGTTGGGTTGCGGGTAACTGGGAGCCAAAGTGGTCGAACGCGAGAATACGAATTTTTCAATCGACATAATAGGTAAGTATTTTTTATTCGTAGATTAAAATTGACGCCTGACAGATTTTGTATGGAAGAACTGTCAAAAATTCAAAATTATTCCTCCGATAAAAGTTATCTGGCGTTGGAAAAATCAGCCCTTAAAACAAAATAAAGAATAAGAGAGATTTAGTGTCAGAGGCAGGGAGAGAGAGTCATATTTAACTTCACTCTCATGTGCCTAAACGTGACGCGTCCTTGAAATTTCACTCCCAATAATAATTGTTGTATTGGCACTCTGCCGAACAAGTACCTACCTACCTGTACCAAATTCAGGTAGGTACCCGGCGCGTACCACAAATCTCATATTTGTACAAGAAACCTCGTACGGTTGGCAACCTTTGTAATATTATGCCTAATATCTATCCTTTTTACTAAGAGAAGTAGCACGTGCAGTGGAGAAACTCAAACAGGAATCTGATACCAGACACAGACACCCACTGTGCACAGTTACCAACGCAACAGCTAAAAAGCAGACACAGCTTCTTAAAATCGACAGCCGGCGTCTCTGTCAGGAAACCCGGCCGACGCCTGTTGCAAACTATGGCAGGATACTCTTCCCCTCCTACTTGCTAACTACCACCAAAGGAGCACCTTCCTTCAGGGTGTAATCTTCCGTGGTCTACTTGGAAGTCTCTGAACCGTCTCCGTCCGGACACAAGTGGGAAGATGTAAGTTCAACCTGGTAAAGTGGGGCTACCTTGATGGAAAGGCAGTATTGTGGAGCTATGTCACAAACCATGCTCGGTGCTCCACCTCCTATCCTGCCCTCTGTGTCCCAAAACATGCAGTCAAAGTGACTGCGCGCTGCCACCGACAAAGTCGTGGAAGTAGCATTGGGAAAACAACATTGAAAATACAGTCGTGCACGCGACCCTAAGAAGAAGAAGGCTACAATTATCTGTTTTCTCACTCTAACTCACGGAAATATTTGTTTGGTACCGGTGCAGTACTGATTAGAAATACCAATAGTACAGGTACTACGTCTGGTACCGGTATCACAGCAGCAAGGCCAATGGTCCCAGTTCCCAAAAATACCGGTATTTCAAGCCCCGCTTGCATGTAATTGTGTGGCAATAATATCAAACTAGGACAAGACTCATGCAAAAATAGGTCAGTCGGGTCATCACTGGGTCATTCCGGACCCGGACGTCAATAATGCAATTCGAGTTTCGTAAAAGAATGGCTTTGTAGAGCGTCGTCTCTCTCACTCATACTTGTGTGACAGTCTCTTTCTAGCCTGACAGGTGCCTGGTTTTACGCCCTGAGGTACCTATATCTACTGCACTGGAATCAATAAATGCAATGTTAATAATAACAGTAGGTATTTATGTAGGTACTGTGATTCATGCATCAAGTTGATGAGTCGTAGTTTTTACCCTAAAGTCTAGGAATCTATTGTTTTTCGAGAGTTTTGATACGAATCATAGACATTGCTATTTATTTGTTGAAATATTCTATTCCAGAAACTGGAAAATCTCTAAATTATTTATATTGACCGGTATTTTTAGCATAGAAAGGGACAAGTTGTAATATTTTTCGTAGGAGTGATAGAGAAAGGCATAGACAGTTGTTTATTGTTCTAAAACGTCAAACATTTCTACGCAATGCCTGAACATTTTTTACGCTACAGATTATGTAAATTGTTATCTGGAACGCTATTAGGGTTGCCGCGTAAGGCGTTCTCCCCACTAGCGTGTAATATTTCCTTCCAATACTCAATAAACTCAATTTATTCACATTGTTTAAAATTGTAAACATTATTGAGTGAATTCTATCTGGCTAGATGTGAATTTAAAAGTAAGTCGGAGAAAACTGACACAGCGTGATCATAATACGATGAATTTGACGGCACGGTTGGCGCAGTGGTTAAGCGATTAACTGCTAGGCTGCGTGTCGCGGGTTCGATTCCCGCACGAAACAAATATTTGTATGGCCTAAAATTAGTTGTTCCGGGTCTGGCTGTTTCTGTATGTGTTTATATGTCTGTAAACGCACCCACGACAAAGGAGAAATTCCTAGTGTGGGCAACGTTTTTTCAAAAAGAAAAAAAAAAAAACATAGAATGGTAGAATAAACTTTTAAAATAAATTATTACCTATTCTTTAGTCAGGTTTTACGCACACTCCGCCGTCTGGCCACACAGACTGCACGCATATTAAAACATCGTGTGTATATAGGCCTTACAGATTCCCCCCCGACCGTTGCTCGTTGAAGTGCCAGCCCGCGCCATAGCTGAGCCTGTAGCTTAAAAACCCCGACTGAGACCTCTGAGTTTGTATCGACCTTTCTTCTCATAGATAGTCCTAGGAAACGCCGTGCTCATCAAAGCATAAATAATAACAATTCGATCCAGCCTGTCCCATCTTGCTGCCCTCTCCCAGCGACGCCCCAAGCCGAGGTTCGTACCCCACAGGGGGGGGGGGGGGGGTGCCCATAGCGTGCAGTCGCTTAAATTTTCAATTAGTTTTTAAGCCCTGGCTGGAGGCTTTAACTTTACTTAAGGCAACCACAGGATAGTCCGGTTAAGTAGTCATGACCTCTCTAGGTCAACTACGAGATGCCATTTATAAAAAAAAGCTTTACAGATACTAACTTAGTATTGTTCACGCGATGGGCACACAGAGCTATTTCTGACATGTCGATAAGACAACAAGTGGGCTGAAGTGGGGAAATTAAATTATGTCAGTCTGGTAACCCAGTCCGCAGCTGATGAAGGAAGTCTTGTCGCTGTCTGCGAAAAATCAAATAAAATTTTCCTCCATATTTGTTTAGTGGTGCACTTTGCACAAATTATTGTTTAAAATAAGTGTTCTAAATCATACATTGTGGCTAAGGTAACGCCTTACCCGAGCATGAGTTATTCCGGAAGGAATAAATTCGAGGTAAGAACTAATCAATATTAATGTCATTGTTTGTGTTTTCGTTGTGATAAAAACAGCTGACATGGGCGCTACGGGCCCATTTCTTTGTTCTTGATGCCCTTTACGACGTTTCCAGGGATTATAACTTTATTACAAACTTTTAACACATGTAAATACCGATCTATTTACATGTATTTACAAGTCGGGAAGCCATAGCTATTCTATTTTTGAATAATACAAAATGATGCGTTCTACGTAATCTTTGGGATATGTTCTCTAGCATGTGGTGATTATAATTTGTATGTTTTGTTTCTTCGCACGCGGTACTCAGTATTCATGTTTTTCTTTGTTAGGTCAGTGTAAATGACCTCAAGCGCGCGGCCACTCAACCCATAATAAATTGCTTTTATACCGTTATAATGATTGTTTTGTTAATTTTAATTTTTAATGATATGCGTGATGTTTTTCTGGCTTTACCGTGTTACCTTTGCTTGTCTGTGAAAGAAATGGGAAAGCGCCATATTAGAGACCATGTGCAAGTATTTTTTTATCGAGGCGGGAAAATTAACTTTTTACGTAAATCGCAAAATTAAACGCGCAATTAATTTTATGTTTTTGTTTAGAAACGCCGCCAGACATTGTTGTCAAATTGTTTTTATCAGATAAGAAATTATCATGCCACATTTTAGTCCATGCTTGTTTATTTCAGTGTCATATAAAGATGACACAGTAGTAATATGTATGACTCACATCAATAAAATTGCTAATGGACTTGTGTTTACTGTATTATAATTAACGATTAATTGCCCTTGTTGTCAACAAACTATTTTAATGTTTTTTCCCGATTCTCCCTTGCATACCTATTCACACCATTTGTAGGTAGGTACATGGGTATACCTATCTAAGTAGGTAAGTACAGGCCATTGGAAGACCCATTGTAATGCCTACCTTGTCTGTAGACAGGCACTATGGATGAAGCAGGAAAAAAATATTTGTAGTTAAACAAAATGTTACTAAATTATAAGTAAGAAAGAAAAGAAAGAAAAATACATTTATTTAGCACATACCAAAAGACACACAATACATAAGATACATACATCAAACTCAAACTCAAACTCAAATCATTTAATTCAACTAAACCAATTACAGGCACTTTTGAATTGTCAAAGGGTCGGTCAGTCAGAAAGATGAAGCTAGTTGCCCATTCCAAAGCGTAGGTACCTATGGAGAAGAACGGGCAAGAAACTCCATGGACACTCTTTTAAATCATAAAATTCTTACAAAATATTTGATTACATCATTCGTGTTGAAATTAACCATGTGAGAACGATGTATAAAAGACGTGCACGTTAAAAGCGTCCGTTATAGAAAACATAAAAACAATTCAGAAATTAAAAATTACAATAAGCCGTGGCAGCTAAGAGATGACCAGTCCCTACTGACGGCGCCCGTTCACGAACATGACGTATGGATCAGCACCATTCAGCTCAACCATTTTGAAGGGAACTTAATGATCCAACACACACGCCACCACCAGCGAGACATTAGAGTGAGCATGACATACTCTCAGCCGCCAGGGCACATTTAAGTCAATGAAAGACGTACCCAGTAAATGGTAGCTTTATAGAAAGTACATAGTGCTCACACGTGTGCTATGCAATTATACAATACTAAGCAATTGAGTTTATACAATGCAAATATAGTTTTCTTCCAATGTTCCGCAGCTCCAACAATGTTTCCGAATGCTAATTAGTTTAGATATCATCAGATAGCAACTAATAAAGAAAACAAGTAGAAAGTATAAAACATATAACTAAGTATAAGTACTAAAGTAATAACAGCTGCACGGGTCGATCGATCAGGTTAAGCTACGCTTACCGCGGTTGGCTCGTGGATGGGTGACCATATTTAAATATCAAGACTTCTGTTTGCCTCAGAAAGCACATTAAGCCATTGGTCCCGGCTGTCATTCAGTTGTTACGAGTCTTACCAAGGGGTTTTGTATTACCCAGTAACTAGGTTGTGGAGGTCAGATAGGCAGTCGCTCCATGTAAAATACTGGTATTCAGCTGCATCTGGTTGGACTGGAAGCCGACCCCAACATAGTTGGGAAAAGGCTAGGCAGATGATGATTTTACTAAATTAGAATATATCCTTTTAACTAGCAAAACTGATGGCCTGATGGACTTAAAGATTGGCACCATTGTGTTTCAAAAATTATTCAAATTGATTTGGTATTTGGTGAAGTAATAGTAAAGTTGGCAAATTACAATAGGTACCTAATCAGATCAAATATCTAAAGATAGAAGATTAGATTCTTTGAACGTATGCTTGTTTGTTACGCGTTCACACTAAGGGCTAATTTACCAAAGTCGGATTTCTTTTCTCCGTAGAATAAAATTAAGGGGGGTCTCCATACAAGAAATGTATGTCTATCATATTTTGTAGTTAGCAGAAATGTATTTATTGGATCTCCAACAGAGGCTACAAGGCAGGGACAAAAACAAAAATCAAAATATTTTATTTCACATAAACCTACACGGGCACTTATGAAATGTCAGAAGCTAGGTGCACGGTTCCAATTGGTCGTTTCCTATGGAGAAGAAGAGCCAGCAAGAAACTACACGGTTACTGTTATAAAAATAATTGGCTTTTACAATGATTTCTAATTACAGTAGGTATGTGAGGACAGCGTAGGCCTCTTACAAGTACCAGGTACTTGATAAAATAAAAAATGGTCTACAGCTAAAAAATTTTAGGGGCCTACACATTTACAAAATATCCACCTTTAAAACCAAGTGATATGATTGCCATTACAATCACTAAAAGAAAAATACTAGTGTGCCTTGCTGGGCAAAGGCCTCTCCCCATGACTTCCAGCTCTTCCGATCCTAAAGTGAACCAGCTCGTCCCGCCATCTTCCACGGGGTCTGCCGCGACGCCTTCTAGCTGTGTCAAGGCTGCACGTTGTGGTTATTTCGGCCCACAGCTTATCAGGCATACGGCAGTCGTGGCCAGCCCACCCGAATACGGTCTGTCAATTTGACGCTCCCAAAATACGTAATACCTACACGAAAATCATACAAAGGGGAAAAAGTGCGATAAACTAAAACGGATAAACTGGGCCACTACGCACTAGTGCCATTTGGTATGAAGAAGATATTTAAATGTTCCACTTATCCATTTATATTGCTTTTGCTACTGCTAAGGACCCGATCTAGCCAGATCAAATAACATTGTCATCATATTATTAGGACGAAGGTTATTATTGAGAGTAGTGGTGGCTCAGTGGTATTGGCCCAGACTTACCGAGTTGTAGGTCGTGAGTTCGAACCCAGACAGACACTTTGTGTATTTAATTTCATCACCACTGCTCTCAAAACGGTGAAGGAGAACATCGTGAGGAAACCGACATGTCCTCACCGAGAGGAGGCCTGTCAAACTCTCAAACTCAAACTCAAACTCAAAGTATTTATTTCAATTAAACCAATTACAGGTACTTTTGAATTGTCAAGGGGTCGGTCAGTCAGAAAAATGAAGCTAGTTGCCCATTCCAAAGCGTAGGTACCTATGGAGAAGAACGGGCAAGAAACTCCATGGACACTCTTTTAAATCAGAATAATATGGTTACAAAGTATTGGTTACATCATTCATGTTAGAAATTATGCATGTGAGAACGATGCAGAACATTAAAAGCGTCCGTAATGAACTGATAAAAAAAAAAACAATTCAAATATAAAATTAAATAAAAAATAAGCCATGGCAGCAAAGAGTTGACCAGTCCCTACTGACGGCGCCCGTTCACGAACATGACGCATAGATTAGCACCATTCAGCTCAACCATTTTGAAGGGAGCTAAATGATCCAACACACGCGCCACCATCAGCGAGACATTAGAGTGAGCATGACATACTCTCAGCCGCCAAGCCACATTCAAGTCAATGAAAGACGTACCCAGTAAATGGTAGCTTTATAGTATGTACATAGTACTCACATGTATGTGCTATGCAATTATACAATACTAGGAGATTGAATTTATATAATGCAAAAATAGTATTTTAAAATCTTCATCAGCTCCAACAGTATGTAGGTAGGTTAGGCGTGTGTGAGGTATTTCCAAATGCTAATCAATTTATTTATGCGTCCTGTGGAGCAGGACCAGCGTTTAACCAAGCATTTTTGTCAGCGATGTAATCCCCCAACTTATAATAAGCTTGGCTACATAGTGTGCGTTTTATGTAAGATTTGAATTTCGTTTCATTGAGTTGGAGTATGTGGGGAGGTATTTTATTGTAACATTTTAAACAGTACCCCATGAAGGAAGAGTCAACTTTAGCCAGTCTGAAACCTGGTTGAACTAATTGGTCCCTATTTCTAGTTCTATATGTGTGTCTGTCACCTCTTTTACTGAAAAGATTTAAATTTTTCCTTACGTACATGATGTTTTCATAGATATATTGACAAGGTACCGTCATGATATTAATATCTTTAAACAGGTCCCTTAGAGAATCGCGCCTGCGGAGGCCATATTTTGCTCTGATGGCTCTTTTCTGCAGAATAAAAATAGACTCGATATCTGCAGCCCGTCCCCATAGTAAAATACCGTAAGACATGATACTATGAAAGTAACTGAAATAGACTAGCCTCGCGGTATCTACATTAGTAAATTGACGGATTGTTCTTACAGCATATGCTGCTGAACTTAACCGTCCTGCAAGAGATGTTATATGAGGACCCCATTGCAGCCTTGAGTCGAGCGTTATCCCCAGGAAAACAGTTTTATCGACGAATTCTAGTTTCTCCTTATTCAATACTATGTCACAATCACTACTTTTAACATTCGGTAAAGCAAATCTTATGCATTTAGTTTTTTTCCCATTTAATACTAAATTATTAGCAGTGAACCAATTTTGCACTTGCAGTAGGGCGTTATTTACGTCGTCAAGATTTGATGCACGTCTATTTATCTTAAAAATTAAGGAAGTATCGTCAGCAAATAACACCATTTGAGGTTGGTTTTTTAATAAATGGGGTAGGTCATTTATATATACTAAAAAGAGAAAAGGACCTAATATCGAGCCTTGTGGAACACCCATTTTTACTTGTAAACCAAGTGAATTGACACCATTTACTTGAACTTTTTGTTTTCTATCATGTAAATAAGAGTTTACTAAACTGAGCGCAAGTTTACATAGTCCGTAATGCTCGAGTTTCAAGAGTAAGGTTTCGTGATTAACGCAGTCAAATGCCTTGGAGAGGTCACAAAAGATTCCTATGGCATCTTGGGCTTCCTCCCACGCGGCAAATATGTGTTTCAATAAAGTGACACCGGCGTCAGTCGTACAACGTCCCTTAGTGAAGCCATATTGTTGATCGTGTAAGATTTTGTTGCTGTTAAAATGGTTAAGCATTTGATTGAGCATTACCTTTTCGAATACTTTGCTGAATACCGGTAACACGGACACTGGTCTATAATTATTGGTGTCTTTGCTGTCCCCAGATTTAAAAAGTGGAATAACCTTACTGTGTTTCATTAAATCTGGGAAGACTCCTTGATCCACACACAAATTAAACACTAAAGCTAAGTATGGTGATATAGTCTCGATTATGGATGTACAAACTTTGATAGACATTCCCCATAGATCTTCGGACAATTTGATTTTTATTTGTCGAAAAGCTTTTATAACTACCATAGGGTTTATATGTTTAAATTGAAATTCAACCGGGCAACCTGGAACGTTCGCTCTTAGTAAATCAACTGATACGTCCGGTGAGGAATTTAAGGCTTCCGTCGTTTTCAATGGTATATTAGTAAAGAAATGTACAAATTCTTGAGCTACTTCTAAATTAGAGCATATGTCACCACGTGAAGACTCCAATGTGTAATCAGTGTTTCGTTTTTTATTCCTACTAGTTTCATTATTTATAATTTTCCAAACTGTTTTTATTTTGTTTTCTGCTGATTTGATTTTGTTGCTAATGTACAGGGCTTTGGCTATCTTGCAGGTATTTCTAAAAATTTTGGAATATGTAGCAACATACTTGTTGAAAGTTTCTGTATTGATGTAAGGCTTAAGGCCATACAGCTCGAACAGTCTTTCCCTACTTATCCTAATACCTCTAGTTGCCCAGTCACTAAATATAAAATTAGGGCAAATATTTTTAGTTTTCTTTTCAAAAGTTTTATTGAATTGAGTGTGCACAACTGAAAAGAAATCCTCGTACAATTTATTTGCATCATTCACATTATATCCCAGATCATTTAACTTATTATTTAGGATACAATTGAATCTATTTAGTTTACTAGTTGTTATTGGCCTATATTGTATATGCACTTTTTGCAAAGGGGTTTTAAACTTAAAAGTTACCGTTTGACCACTATGATCAGACGGCAGATAGTTTACGATGGCTTTATCTAAATAATCACAATCGCAAAAGACATTATCGATGCAAGTAGCAGAAGTTGGAGTTACTCTAGTTGGTTCTGTAAAAACATTAGATAAATTGAAAGATTTGAAAAGGCTTAATAATCTACTGGTATTTGAATTATTTTCCAAAATATTAATATTAAAATCACCACAAATAATTGCGGCTTTGTTATTGGATGCAAGTTTCGCTAGGACATCTTCCATTATTGACTCAAATAACGAAAAGTTCTGATAATTAGGGGGTCTGTAAACGCACACTACAACATGCTTATCGAGCTCAACACAGGACAGTTCGATGCAATGTTCAATTGATAAACCCACTATGTCATTTCGTTGTTTGGATTTTAAACAATTTTTAATCAAGATTAGAGAACCTCCACGCAGCATAGATTTACGATTAAAACAACTGCCCACACTATAGTTCTCATAATTAATTAGCATTTGGTAATCCTTTAACCAATGTTCAGTACAACAAACAATGTCAAACTTTGTTTTTTCTAAAAACATTTGGATTTCTAGTAATTTGGAAGAAATACCTTGAATATTTTGATGAAATAGTTTCAAGGCATTCTGCTGATCTCCTTTTTGATATTTACTTAATTTATAGCAAGAAGATACCTTGTTGTTGTTAGGTATAAGAATATTATTACTGGTACCTTCTGTTGTCTTACAAACTAGTTTAAATGATTATTCGGAGATAATCCCAAAACTTCAACGTCATCACCAGGCAGTGATGAGCTCATAGTGCATGAGGGAAATGGAACCTCCTTCGTACAATTTGTAAAATTATTTATAGCATTTGAGCTACACTTACTTAGGTCAACCACCTTATTATTAGTATTATTACTAACTGTTATGGTGTTAATAATACAAGACTTCGACATACTACTTATGTCTGAGTTTATGTAAAAAGCTAATAGCCTTGCTATTATGTGTCTAAAACTAACAGGCAGATACACAGTATCCCTAGTCGACTTTAAAGTTTCCACAAAACTGTTGGTGTCAAAATATACAAGTTTGTCACTGTAGTGACTAGCTAAAAAGTGCATATGCCTGTGTCCCTGCAGTAGGTACATAGGTTGATTATGATTATTAGGACTACCGTTTCTACTCGCGACTGCGTCCGCGTGAAATTTGCTGTTCCCCCGCCGCGTCGCATCGCATCACCCGCCAGTGCCATTACTTCGTTTTCGCTTAGCGTTCTGACTTTTTACTCGGCTCCTAAGGGTCGTAGCGTGATGTTATAATAGTCTTCCTCAAGAATTGGGCTATAAAAATGCATTTTTTTTCCGTCTGGTAGTTCCAGAGATTCAAACGAACAAAGTCTTCAGCTTTGTTATTAGTATCGATGGATAGATGATGATTGTGTTGTGGGTCACGACTAATCGGTCTATCTCGAATGAATGAATGAATGAAATTCACCGACCGCAGCGTGGTTACTTAAATCAGACTCGATGAACCCCAAGATTCGCACTAGCCTCATGTTCATGGTGCTACAGCGACCGTTGCATAACAAGGAGTAGACCGGGGGGCGCGGTAATGGTAGGGAAGAGCTTTTTCTGCTTAATGTAGATGTTATTTATTATGTTATTTATTTTCATCGCATGTCGGTATACTTATGTGTAGCCCCCATAGCCACACAGAAAACGAGCTACGTAATCGTAATTAGTGTTTTTGTTTCGTTTATTTGGAGGCCTACACTGGCTACACTATTTAGTAGGGGTGTAGTATGGTATAAGAATCTGATATCTTCTAACCCTTCTGGGTCATCTATAATGAAGATAATGTCTTCAGCAAATGATAGAGTCTGACACTCCCTTCCGCTCCACCCAGAGCGGGAGGGGTCATCTGATGATTACCCATACTCAAAAAAAAAAAGGGGGAGTGACATTTCACTCAATCGATTTCACAATTGGGTTTTCTCGTCGAGGGTTCTAAGGACTTAACATAACGAAGTCGGTCCAGTAATTAGGTAAAAAAGGAGAGTTTTAATTTTCATCAAATTTAAACAGTGTAAAATTGGATCACTAGGTCAATGATTCAATGAACTTGAATCCTTGAACACTGAAAAGCGACGTTACCACTCAGTGCAAACTATCACGAAGCTGTTACGTAAGTACTGTCGCTAAAACCTATATTTGACCATTTTGAAAACAAAATTCCGTGCACATGATGACCACAGCTGCCTATCCTCCTTTCCTTTTTAGGTCGAGGTCGACTAATAATCGCTGCAAGCAGGAATAGTCCTTACGTTGGTCAGATATAGATAGTTTTACTTATTTGCCTAAAAAAGACCCCCATGCACGCCTGCTTGCATCTTTGCCGCTCTTCGCTCCTGGGGTAAGGTACATTGTCTAAGCAGAGTGTTCACTTTAACTGTGACCAGTGAGGGATCAGGCGCATGGACAACGTGCTTTCCGAGTCACGAGGGTGTTACACCGCCAACTTGCAAACCACGGGCTGTTAAGAAATTCCCAATGGAAAAATCTCATTAAAACTGCCCGACCCGAGAATCGAACCCAGGCCCCTACGCTCAGCAGTCGCTCTTGCGACCACGAGGCCAACCGGGCAGATACAATATCTTATCATGCTTCAAAAATGAAGATTTGTTAGATGAAAAGTTATGATGACATGTTATGAAAAAATAAATGGCGACGAATATGATGTGTTAGGTATGAAAAAATAAATTGCTGGCGAAGAATTTAGGACGCCTGTAAATATAACTTTGAATTCCATTTTGGTTTTATTCGTGAAAAGTATTACAGGAGCTATAAAAAGATTTCTCTTGAAGTATTGAAAGTATCTAAGAAAGATTATTTCAACTTATCATAAAACGGAATGTACTTTTCGTTTTTTAAGTTGAAGTCAAGAAAACTAAGTAAGAAGCGCGGGCGGGCGATGCGATGCGACGGGATGGGTCGGGGGACAAAAAATGTCACGCGGACGGAGTCGCGGGCAGGAGCTAGTCTTAAATATTTGCGGTTGACTGACAGTCTTATTAACTTGTATCATTTTGAGAGGTTTTTAAAATCGCGCCAACTATAATATTTTTATACGTGTTTTTGTTCCAGATCGCTCGGTTTACGGGCGAGGATGACTACCACATAAACAGGAAGCTGCCCAAAGAGCTGCTGCTCAGGATACTGTCCTACCTGGACGTTGTCTCGCTCTGCAGATGCGCCCAGGTGAGCTGGAAAGACATTCTAAAGACCTCAGTACCTACTGACCTCTACTTCCTGAAAGCTTGATTAAAACAGCTTTGATCAACAATAGTACTAACTTTGAATCGCAACATATTCGATTATATGAGTTTATGGAAAAATAACTTTAATTTCTACACAATAAAGTTCAGTTTACGCTACAACTTCTAACATTTTTATAACTTTTCAATAGTGCTAGTCACTCTGAAATCAACTTAATCACCATTGGAATAAAGTTGATATTTGTTTAACTTGAAATAACGTCAATTTAAAATATAAATAAAATTTGAATATAGGTTAAGGATTAGAAACAAAAACACATCGCTCCGATCGCGATTGTATAAAACTTGATTATAAACCTTAACACTCAAACATAAAGTTTATTATCGTGCAGTATATTTATTACGTTGATTCAAAAGTAAACGTAAGATAAGAACAAAAAATATTTATGGAAAATCTAATCTATCCGCCATCTTCGTCTCGGCCTGCCGCGACGCGATGGCGTAGTGCGTTCACTCTAGATAAATAAAACATAATCCCTAAACATGCCTATCAAGCAAAACAGCCCTTGTATCGCGCTTGGTTTCATCTTGACATAATTCGTGCATTTATTTATATTTTGCAGGTTTCCAAACTATGGAACATACTAGCCCTGGACGGCTCCAACTGGCAGAGGATAGACCTGTTCGAGTTTCAAAGGGATGTCGAGGTGAGAAACGTTTTAACTACATAGTTGCATACATAACCTCACGCCATCTTCCCATGGGGGTAGACAGATACTACAGAACGCCACCTGCTAGGGTCCTTACATACCTACTCCTTTTGCTTCGTTTACATTCATACATCTGAACCTTGCATAACACACTATCAATCATAATCTGAATCATTTTGAAGGATATTGCTAATCCATTGCTTCATATGTTCGAAAAATGTGTCTGCTCAACAACGTAAATAATGCATTGAATGTTGTTGAACTGTCAAAATTAAAGCCAATCAAAAATCAAAAGCCACCTTTCAAACATAACATAAGACAGTCCCCAAAACGCCCGCCCTTCACCACTTCCTAGTGCTTTCGCTGGAGAGAAGTGGCGCAACAAACTCCCCAGCAGTTACTACTGTTAGTATGTTACGCAGTTACCCCGCTGGTCATACACGCACACAGGTTCCGAACTATAATCACCTAATTTACTACTGAACCTTACAAAAAGCAGGTTATTTAATTTTAGTGTCAGATTCCTTGTACATCTTCATCAAAAGTGTAATTCCTAGAATATAGCTTTGAAATAAGTATTATAAAAATATCTTGGACTTTGATCAGTCAACAGCACGTCAGTAGAATATTAGTAATCTTCCGAACCACTGATCTGATTCCAAAAATTCTTTCACTAATTGGAAGCTATAGTATAGCCGAGCGGTGAATGCTTGTGCGGATCCCGCACCCCCGCCATAGGTAGAGGTGGAACACCGCAGTGGTTTTAGCCGGTAAGAGTCCGGCATACCCCTATGTCACCCGCACGATGGAGGGAGTCCATGAGGATTTCCACCGCGAAACAAAAAAAAAGGGTCATTGACGCGCAACCTGTTACCATGGATTCATTAAATAATTCTGGACCCTCCGTTGAATTTTTTCGTCGGATATATTTTTTTTAAACTGAATTGTAAAGGTTTTGCGTCGATCCCTGCTACCCTATATTCGAATTCAAATTCATTTATTGTTGGTACAGGTGTAAAAGCAGTTCTTACCATAATAATAAATATCGATCGCTGTAACATATATATGTATGTAACAACCCATAGGGTGTGGAGGGCACTATCTAGTAGTCATTCAAAATCTATTTTATCATTAATATAATTATTTATGCCAAAATACATTATCATCATGTTAGTCGTCATCTCGGCAGTCACCCCCTTTCTAGCCATATCTCTCACACAGTCCATCCATCGTTTCTTTGGTCTTCCACTACTTTCATATCCATCCACACACATTCATACTAAAAACTTTCCCCACGACATTTTCCTCGCTGCTCTGAGGGGTAATTCTCGTAATTTTAAGATCATTCACAGTTTGACCTCAGTCTCAATCTGTCAAAAATACCCCTAATTTCCCTACATTTTGACAAGTTTTTGACATTTGTTTGTCGACGAGATGAGACTGCGACTAGATTTTGAATGGTTTAAATTACGAGAATTGTCCTTCTGGTGTCAGAATTAAAGAAATTAACCTACAACAGCTATGCTATGTCCCTGCCTGCCCTGCCTGTATAAAAGTATGGAAGAAAAAGACATGTTGCGCCGACCACACACATTGGGATAAGAGCAGGAAACTGTTGAGAGCAGTGAGCAAACCTAAGTTTTAATTGATATTGTCTTACCTCTACAGGGTCCAGTAATAGAGAACATCTCACACAGATGCGGCGGCTTCCTCAGAGAGCTGTCCCTTCGGGGATGCGAGAGCATCGGGGATGGATCCGTCAGGTCGCTGGCACAGGTCAGTTTATTGATGCTATCATGTTGCACCACAAATTCCTTTACAGGTGGCCACATCAAGCAAAAACAGTGTATAATATCTCCACTGCTGGGACACAGGCCTCCTCTCTGTGAGAGAGAGTGGGACGTAATCCACCACGCGGGCCCAGTGCGGGTGCGCACTGTGTCCGCGTGGATGTCACATCCATCTTCACCGCTTCCAGAGCAGTGGTGATAAAATAAATAGCACAAAGTGTATATCTGTGTGTCGGTGTGTGTCTGTCTGTCTCTGTGTGTCTTATCTGTCTGGGTTCTTGGTTCTGCCACACAGACACTAGTCGACGGCTGCGGTTACCTCTGCCGTTAGCAACGTGTCGCTTGTGTATACGGGGTCAAATAAAATTAGCTAGCGAAACTCCGCAGACGTGATGGGATCGATAGCTAAACACAATAAATAAAAAAATGTGTGGTCACCGACCGCAGTTAGTGTAGTCACTTGAAATATCAGTTTAAATTAAAAACTGTTTTTTTTGTGTAAACTTCACACACGTGATTGATACGTGATTGATTGATACCTAATTACGATATCACATAAGGAAACAGATTTTTTCAGCTGATGCTTCAAGTAACAACACTATCAGAGGTAGAGGGAAAAATAAAGACGTATTTATGGGGGTCAACGCCCAAAAATACGACTTTTTTTTTCGTATTCAGCTATCGATACTCATCGCGTCACCGAAGTTTCGCTAGCTAATTAAATTTGACCCTGTATAAGCACTTAGGGATTCGTGTGCGTCGTTTCCTCTTCACCGGCGTATAAGACATCCGCAATTGTCATACCATAATTATGTTTATCTTATAATTTCGTGTTTATTTTCAGTCATGTCCAAACATCGAGGAGTTAAACTTGAACAAATGTCGGAAGATCACTGACAACGCTTGCCAGGCGCTTGGGAGACGATGCAAAAAGCTGCAGAGGTGAGATTCTTCTTTTCGGGTCGATGGTACTCTTTTTCGACATTTTATTCAATTCAAGAGGTGGCCACGAACGGGCACTTAGGGCACTCCAGCAAGTGGGGCATGGTCTGATTAGAGACACCGCACTCGCACTGGGTGTTGGATGGGTCAGTTATCTCCCACTTCGACAAATTGTGTTGGCAGCGGCCTACTTGGGTACGAGTCGAACCCAGGACGATCCCCACGTTCAGTAGTTACGATAATTACACCAACTAGGCAGGCAACTGCAATACCGGCTGCCGGCTGGAAAGGTAAAGGCCCATTAGCATATTGTGAAGACTATGTGTGTATTTAATTTTATTATATTTTAATTTTCTCTCTGTTCCCTTAGTTTTTGTCATGGTCTGGCAGTTTGAGTAATTAATGTGGCCTACCCAAATGTCCTTTCTTTGGTATTGTTCGTCGAATCGTCGAGCTCCTTAAATTTTGAGTTGAGCTGCACGATTTCTGACAAATGCGTGCACTGACTGGACAGGTCCTCTCAATCTGTGTGGTTCTTTCCTCAAACGACCATCTCAGACATCGACCTGCATGGTCTTCATATGATCTGACCAAGATTATGTCTGGACTTTAAAAGAGACTGTGACCTCTGAGTTTGTTTCGGCCTTTCTTCTAAGACTAGTCAGATAGGAAACGCCGACCTCATCTAGTTTTAAAATATGATTGACGTGTAAAAGTGTTTGTACAAACCTACTTACAAAATAAAATCATTTATCATTCGGCCCATAATATTCCCACGGCTGGGACACAAGGCTCCTCTCTGTCAGAGGGAGTTGAAAAATCCCCCTGGCTTGTTTTCACTTCTTGATTTATGAATATTCCTTCTATTTCAGGATAAACCTGGACTCCTGTTCTAACATCACAGACATTTCACTCAAGGCGCTATCTGATGGATGCCCGGTAAGGTTAATATTGGTGCCATTACTATTATTTCCTATATTTATTTTTACGGTCGGTCCTTGGATGGGTGACCATCTTTACACCCGTGCCTCGGAAAGCACGTTAGGCCGTTGGTCCCGGCTGTCATTGCGGGTCGTCAGAAGCCCGGAAGTCTGACAACCAGTCTTACCAAGGGGTATCGTGTTACCCAGTAACTGGGTTGTGGAGGTCAGATAGGCAGTCGCCCCATGTAAAGTACTGGTATTCAGCTGTATCTGGTTAGACTGGAAGCTGACTCCGACATAGTTGGGAGAAGACGCCTGCCTTGTGTTACATTGTTGAGCAGACACATTTTTAGAACATATGAAGCAACGGATTAGCAATATCCTTTAAAATTATTGAGATTGTGATTGATAGTGTGTTACGTGAGTCGGGTGCTGGAGTAAAGTTACACCCAACTTAAACCTCGACAAATGTGTGGGTAAACTGAAGTAAATACTGGTTGTAACTTAACTCCGCGTTTAGAGATGTTAAATCGAATCTATTTGTGACACACCCAAATTAAATTTCTTTTCTAAAATTGTATATTTCCAGCTCCTGACCCACGTGAACGTGTCCTGGTGCCAGGCGATCACAGAGAATGGCGTCGAAGCGTTAGCGCGCGCCTGTCCCAGACTCAAGACTTTTATATGCAGAGGTATGTCAAATATCGGGCCCTATCAGAATACCGGCGCTGCGGTATGTGGACTAACGGATTTCGTAGCACGATAACTACTATCGCACTTATACTTCGATTTTTAATTGTATTCAGTAATGACAGTAGCAGAGAGCGAGTAGTGTGTTGTAGTCAGAGAGCTGTGGATTTTGTGAATAATAAATAAATAAATAAATAGAGACCTAGGTGTTTACCTAGGTCACTTTTTAGGAATTGGACCATCATCCATCATTATCATCATTATTTAGGAAATACAGGCGTGGACTGATTGATTTATGTTTATAAATCAATCCACGCCTGTATTTCCCGAAGGGATAAGCAGTAGTGTATGTAAGCACATGTACTCCCACATTTCGCCAGTTATGTTCAAGTCCCATGTAATAGACGGCGAGCCTAGTGCCATCAACCTGGCGCTGGTCCAGGCTCCTGAGGTCGTATTACGAAGTATTAATGCTATCATGATTCCAGTGTGAAAAAGGGATGGTGCTATAGGTCATGTAAAGCTCCGTCTCTCTCTTACACTGAAAGGAAGAAAATAAGTTTATTTGACCCAGGTTAAGTAAGGCACACAATATTCACAAAAAAAAAAAAACAGTATTGTGTGCCTCACGGCTGCGCCAAGTAGCCCCAGTTCAGCATAAATGTCAGAGAACTAATGCCTGACGCTGGTTTTCAACTGGACCCTATGTTACAAGGACGTCTTACGGATAAAAAAACCTAAAAAACGTTACCCACTTTTACGTTCTTGACGTCTATGATTAATTATTAATGATTATAATCATCTATTTTACTTACAGGTTGTAAGAACGTGAACGACAACTGCGTGTCGACGCTCGCCACATACTGCCCAGATCTATCGGGGCTCAATACACAGGGTTGTGATGTGAGTTTATTTGAATACACCATTATTATCCTACTAGCTTCTGTCCGTGACTTTGTCCGCATGAAATTTCTTGTTCTCTAACCTACCATATTATAATTCTGTATATGTATTCCTATTTGTTACGGTCGCGAATCATATTTTAATTTTTAAACAACGTACAATACAAGCTGACACTGACCTACTTGAAACTACGCTTGCCGCGGTTGGTCTGTGAATGGGTGACCAACTTCATATATCAAGAACCCTCCGTGCTTCGGAAAGCACGTTAAACCGTTGCGTTGGTCCCGGCTGTCATTTGTGGGTCTTTGACAGTTGTCAGAAGCTCGAAAGTCTGATCACCAGTCCTACCAAGGGGTATCGTATTACCCACTAACTGGGTTGTGGAGGTCAGACAGGCAGTCGCTCCATGTAAAATACTGGTATTCAGCTGCATCCGGTTAGTCTCGAAGCCGACCCTAGCATAGTTGGGAAAAGGCAGGGAGATGATACAAGCTGACACTGACCTGTAGATTGCTAAAAACTTATGCGTCCTTAAATTACAATTTCCTGTCCACAGCAACTAACAGACGACTCGATATCCAAGCTGGGCCCGGCCATGCGCCGCCTGTGCGTGTCGGGCTGCCCGCGCCTCACGGACGCCGCGCTGTCGGCCCTGGCTGCGCGCTGCCCCGACATCGTGACCCTGGAGCTGGCGCAGTGCAGCCAGCTCACTGATGCCGGCTTCCAGGCCTTGGCTAGGGTAAGGGCTGATTTTTTTGAAAATTGCTCGCAGTGGTGATTAGTTTGCGTGAAAATGCTTGGAGTGGTGATTAGTGTTTTTAGCTGTTTTGAGGTCGGCGATGTATACGAACAACTTCTTCTATGGAACTAAGTTTAAAATATTGAAAATAAATAAGCTGCTCTACAAACATTGATAAAAGATATATGTTGTTATGGAATACTTGATTTAAGTATGTATTTGATATTTCATAGAAAGTCCCATAGTAGACAAATTATAACATTGAGTACTAGCAACCTTTAAAATCCTACTATTATTTTAAAGTTATTTTAAATAATATATTAATTGTACAATAGTGGTCATTGACCTTCCCTTATGTCTCCGTGTGACAATGATTTTATATTCGACAATGATATGTAAATATTAGATATGAATTCATGGTATCAAATATAAATTCATGATGATATCAACGAACTTTATTTCTGTTCTAACACTAGAATCTGTAAATGAATATCGGTGGGTCAATATCCGCTATCCTAAGATTCACCAACTCTAAATCAAAAATCATTTATTCAAATTAGACTGAAAAACAGCACTCGAACGTTAAAATTACAAAAGACAGTCTCCCGGCACGCCCGCCCTTCACCACTTCCTAGTTCTATCGCTGGGAAGACGAAGTGGCGCAACAAACTCCCCAGCAGCACAGCTGTCTGTTCAGTTAGAAAATACTTGATTGTAAACAATCCTAAGTATATAAAGTAATTAACATTACAAGACACAGAATATACATGTATAATAGACGTTGGTGTAGCTATGAACTATAAGATAACATTCTTCAACAGAGTTGTAAGATGATCGAGCGAATGGACCTCGAGGAGTGCGTCCTGATCACCGACAACACGCTCGCGCACCTGTCCATGGGATGTCCCAGACTCGAGAAATTGGTAAGCAAAATATATACATAACGCTACGCCTGAATTCCCCGAAGCGGTAGGCAGAACTGTACCTATAGTACACCCACATTTTGCCAGTTAAGTTTGTCCCAATAGGGTTTAGTGTAATAGGAGACGAGCCTATTGCCGTCAACTGGACACTAATTCAGACTCCAGGCTGCTATGGAGAAAATCCTGATGGAAATTCCCATTGCCCTTAACACTTTGCTCAACCAGAGGGGCAATTCTCGTAATTTTAAGAACGTTCACAGTCTGATCTCAGTCTCAATCTGTCAAAAATTTCTCCAATTTCCCTACATTTTGACAAGTTTTTGACATTTGTTTGTCGCCGAGATGAGACTGCGACTAGATTTTGACCGTTTTAAATTACGAGAATTGGCCTTCTGGTATTTGAGACCAGGACCGCCTGTTGATGGCCCAGTGGTAACGGCCGCGACTTACGAGCTGTAGATCGTAGGTTCGAACCCAGGCAGGCGCTTTCACTTTGTGTAATTTATTTCTTCACCACAGCTCTCAAAATGGCGAAGGAAAACATCGTGAGGAAACCGGCATGTTCGAGAACCAAAAATTCGAAGACATGTGACATCTACCAACCCGCACTGGGCCCGCGTGGTGGATTATGGTCCACTCCCTCTCACAGAGCGGAGGCCTGTGTCCCAGCAGTGGGAACGTTATAGGCTGATTATGTACCGCGCGTTGAGCAGTCGTGTTTGCGACCACTAGACCATCGACGAAGTCCTACCGAACATTGCCTATCCTTACATAATATTGTTGTTTTCTTTCCAGACGCTATCCCACTGCGAGCTGATAACAGATTACGGTATCAAACAGTTATCAATGTCGCCGTGCGCCGCTGAACATCTCACCGTTCTGGGTAAGTTGACCAGATTCATTCATTACTTCTTATTTTTTAATAATAATTTTATTAAACGCCCAAATAAAAAAATATTTGATAAAAGTAAAAACCGACATCAATAAAAAGACAATAACGTTACATCAGTTTATTAATAAGGGTGAATCAGTTTACTTTGATATCGTATTACTTGCGCATCACATGAGAAAGGATAGACTGATTCGGCTATATTTTTTTTAGTTTTAGAAGGGTTTATTTATAAACTACATAATTATTATTATGATTATAGTTAAGTGATGTTCAAACGTCAAAGATGTGTGGTTAAACAGTCGCTAATCAATACTCATCTTTAAGCAACGTTTATGAATAAAGGGAAAAATGTTCGTAATATTCCGAATCTGGTTTTAATGAAAAATAAAAAATTAAAATTGAAAAGTTTCTGGGCATATTGGAAAATTCGGGAAAACTGATTGTGCATTTTCTATGGAAATTTTGTATGAATTATTGAAAGGGGATTGAAGATTTTTATATGGAGCCCCTACTGTCGCGCCATTTTTTTTTTTTTCAACAGGGTTTGGTCTTGATATGTTTTCTGTTTGCATTGATGTTAGCTAAGAAAATAACAAAATGGTTGACAAATAGGTATGCCATGGATCTTCAAAGCCGCTTGGACAAGACAACGTCTGTTGGGTCAGCTAGTAATACATATTTTCTATCTCCAGGTCTTGACAACTGCCCGCTAGTGACAGACGGCGCTCTAGAGCACCTGATCTCCTGCCACAACCTGCAGCTGATCGAGCTCTACGACTGCCAGATGGTGAGCAGGAACGCTATCAGGAAGCTGAGGGTATGTACACTCAAGAATAGTTAGTTATCTTTATAATTTTCAAATTGTTTCCTCTATCAAGTCAGGGCACCTTTTGTAGCTACAGCACTGAGCAGGCAATTTATATTTTAATTAATTGTGTGTATATTAAATTAAATTTTCGGTTCGTGGATGGGTAACCATCCATTACCCCTCCGTACCTCGGTAAACACGTTAAGCCTTTGGTCCCGGCTGTCATTCATAGATCTTCGACAATCGTTACGGGTCGGCAGAAGCCCGAAAGTCTGACTACCAGTTTTACCAAGGGGTATCATGTTACCCAGTAACTGGGTTGTGGAGGTCAGATAAGCAGTCGCTCCACGTAAAATACTGGTATTCAGCTGCATCCGGTTAGACTGGAAGCCGACCCCAACACAGTTGGGATATCGCTAGGTAGATTTTTTGTGTATAATTATATTTTTTTAATGCTTTTGTTGTATGGTTAATATTAGTATTTAAAAAAATATATAATTCTCAAATCTTTCTAAAATTCTCTCTCTTTCCAGAATCACCTCCCAAACATAAAGGTGCACGCCTACTTCGCGCCCGTGACCCCGCCCGTGGGCGGCGCACGCGCACGTCCCAGGTACTGTCGGTGCTGCAACATCATTTGAGAGTTGTACGGGCCGTGCGGGTATCATGCCGGACTACAACAAGACAGGCACCAGTGTTACTATTTCTAATGCCCGAAAAATTGCCTGGAAAATGAAAAAACTAAATGGATATTTTTGATTTTTGCCGGTCAAGTCTTTTTTCTGGCGAGTGCGTTGTTAAAGGCTATATTGTAATTATTATCATTAGATGCCTAAAAACGGTTATTTTTTCGATTTCGAGTTTGTTGTCAAGATTGTTATTTCAGCGGCTCAGATTTTGAGTGTAGAAATTTCGCTGGAGGCGTACAGTCAATCGGCTATCAACGGTAAAAAATTCACATTGACAGCGCCTATAAGTCGGAGCAGTAAGGGTCGTTTTTGTAGTGCAAGTGTTACTTACTAGTGTGCGGGTTGACTGTACAATATGCGGCCGTTACTATAGCACATTTAGTTTAAGAAAAAGTTGGACTTTGTATTATAGCGTCGTCTCTGTCACTAATAACTGTGCGACAGTCTCTTTCTAATTGCCGATGTGCCATATTAACGGACATAAAGAACCTCCTTTATTACGCCGATTAAAAAGTTCAAAGTTAGTCTTTTACTCTCAAAATCAACGTAAATTATTGATGTATTTGACTCAAGATTACTTTATCCAAATAATATATTTGTAATTAACTCATTATAAATATCTCTGTGTCGATTAATACAATAATAATACTAATGTAAGAACTGGCTTGCCTTTGCAACCTTCCTCATACAATCAACTGCACAACGGTGGTAACGATTTGACAATGACAGCACCTTTATGTCGTACCAATAATGGCGATTTTTGTAGAGCAAGTGTTAACACTGATGTGTTGAGTTTACTCTCGGACAACGAGATTTGTTGTTATAATATTCGTAGTACCCCGAAGTTACTTTTTTTTTAATACCCGCAAAGTTTTCATAACAAATATTGTATTTATATATATGTACAATCATATTGTAGTGCGAAACTCTGTTTTATATTACAAATAGTAATGATAGCATCCAAACTAGTGACATTCATAACCTTTCTCTCTGCTGTAGTTGGGTAAAAATTGTTACAATCCATGTTGACATTCTGTAAAATAGGTATTTTTAGGCAAATTTAACGAGAACCGGGGAAATACATCGATTTTTTTTCAAAGAAAACAAACTGTTCAATAGTTTTTAAGTAATAATGAATGTAAAGTTATACGAACAATATGAAAGCCGAATTCACAAACGCGAGTAGATGTAAATGCTTTATGTTATAATATGTATTTGTATCACAAATGATACGAAAACTGCGTATATTAACTAAAATATACTAGAACTATTGTAATGATGACGAGCTATGTCCAAAAATTATCACTTTTTATATTGCGACTGTATTAACGCGCTTACGACTAGTCGTACGACTGTCGCACGACTGTCGCAACGCTGTGTTATTAATTGTTATATTATTATTATCACGGTGTACATTTAATAAGGGTAAAATGGTTATTGGTCGTGTAATAACAATATTTTGATAATAAGGTAAGAATATCCAACTAAGAGTATCTCTGGCTTGAGATCTTTGACAGTCGTTACGGGGAGTCAGAAGCCCGAAAGTCAGACAACCAGTCTTACCAAGGGCTATCGTTTTACCTAGTAACTGTGTTGTGGTGGTCAGGTAGGCAGTCACTCCATGTAACATTAGACTGGAAGCTGACCACAACATAGTTGGGAACATGCTCGGCAAGTGATGACATTATTTGTACCAGCAATTTGATAACTGATGAAGACATGTGATTCTGTGAATAGAATATCGAAATCACTTTTACTCGTCATATTAAAAAAATAAGGTAAAAGTTCAGACATAATCTTGGTCAGATCATGCGAAGACCATGTAGATTAGTGTCTGAAATGGTCTTTCTTTTCCAGTCAGTGAAAACATTTATCAGTAATTTTTGTTATTACACAGTCAAAAACCGAAATAAAATAATAATGTTCTACATAAAATTAGATTTTAAGAAGTCGCTAATAATCTAACAATATTTTATAACGATTGACTGCCGTGTTAAAGCACGAAGAACGAAAAATATAATGTTGACAAATTATATAAAAACATAACGCCTGTGATCCCCGATGGGGTCGCCAGAGGTGTGTTAGCACACCCACGTTTCGCCAGTTATGTTCAAGTCCCATGTGATAGGGAGCGAGGCTATTGCTATCAACTAGGTACAAATCTGGACTCAAACTCAAATAATTTATTTCAATTAAACCATTTACAGGCACTTTTGAATTGTCAAAATTAAATAGTCAGTCAGTTAGTCACAAAGTTGAAGCTAGTCGCCCATTCCAAAACGTAGATCTCTATGGAGAAGAACGGGCAAGAAACTCCACGGACACTGTTTTAAATCAAGATATTATTACAAAATCCTGGGTACATTATTCTTATTGCTTCTATATGTGAGAACAATGTAAAAAGAAACAATTTAAAATATAAAATTAAAACCAAGCCCACTCCAAGCGGCTACTAAGAAATTTCAATTGGAAAAGACCTAATGCCACTTTACCCAACCCGATAATCGAACCCAGGATCTCAGCAGTAGCGCTGCACGCTGAACGAGGCACTCGATAAAATATTTTCATAACACATTAAATAGTGGTCCGAAGTATGGATGTGTGCGCGCTAGGTGGCAGAGTCGCAGGAGTACACCTATAGTGTAGCTGTACCTCTACCTAATCCTTCGGGTAATCCAGGCGTGATGTTATGTTATATCATTTGTCGACGATATATTAAATTAGAGATATTTCCCATAATATTGACGCGAAGCATTTCAATTTAATTTGACTCAAAATCGCATATTTATAATAACAACTTTATTAGCTCTTGAAAAATTGTGAAAATCAACTGAATATTCATATTTTTTCAAACCATCAGGCGTTTACTGTTGGACGATTATCAACGTCCACTGGAAAGACATTTTCATATCCACAGGAAAATACATTGTCAATGTCCACAGAAAATACATTGTCAAGTCCACAGAAAAAAAATTGGCAATGTCCGAGGAAAATACATTGTCTATGTCCAAAGGATAGACATTATCAATGTCCACATAAAATACATTGTCAAAGTCCACAGAAACAACGGCGTCTGTGGATAATATTTTTTGTAATTTTAACAAACATTTTTGAATAAAAACGTAAAATCAGTTGATTTTCATAATTTCTTCAAATAGCTCTACTTCTTTTCTCTCATTCCTACACAAGTTTATTAAATAAATGATGTAATTTAAAACAGTTTGACTATAATACTGTGTCTCTTATATAAAATATGGTCACTTGTGGGATATTAACTAACTGTGATTGATCTGTTCAGATGAAAATGATCTTTATGGGATGCTGTGACAACAAAAAGGCGTTTATTCAAATTAGGCTGAGAATCAGCACTTTTTGAACGTCATAAGACAGTACTCCAAACCGCCCGCCCTTCACCACTTCCTAGTGCTTTAGCTGGGAACACAATATTGACACACACAAAAAAACAGTATTGTGTGCCTCACGCTATTTGTTTGTTTGACTGCGCTAATCTCTGAAATTACCGGTCGGATTTGTAAAATTCTTTTTGCAATTGATAGCCCAATTCAGGAAGGCTATAGACTGTAACATCACGCTAGCTCCCTTAGGAGCCGAGCATAAAGAACGGTAACCAAAAACGAAGTAATAGCGCGGACGGGCGATGCGATGCGACACAGCATCCTATAAAGATGGGGAAGTATTTAATAATAATTATTAATGATTACATGTATGTGATTTAATATTAGTATACATTATATGTACTGTGGTATCCTAGACTCTGTAGTGTGATTTTTCACAGCATTCTATTGAATAAAAACAACTGTTTGTATTTTTAATTTTTGGTATTTTATTTTAATTTTTTCTCACCCCCATTTATTTTCATTCATCGCCTTATTCCACTTTATTACTGATTCGTGCAGTATATCTTCTTCCATACTTCTCTATTAGTCGCCATCCCAGTCACATCACCAGCCTACAGCAGTCCACTGCTGGACATAAAAGCCTCTCCTATTGCACGCCATTCATCTCTATTTTCGGAAACTCTCATCCAGCTGCTACCAGCCATCCTGCGAAAATCGTCGCTTCACATCATCATCATTTCAGCCGAAACACGTCCACTGCTGGACATGGGCCTCCCCCAAGCACCGCCACTTCGACCGGCTCTGTGCTTCCCGCGTCCAGCGAATTCCTGCGGCCTTCACAATGTCATTGGTCCACCTTGTGAGAAGCCTTCAACGCTTCGTCTTCACTCCAGAGCCTTTTGGCCGGTTCGGCTGTTCTGCGAGCAATGCGCCCCGCCCGCAGTGGCAGTCCACTAAGTCATCTCAGCAGTCACCCCATTTCTATCCTTTTATCTTGCACACACATGCTTATTATAATATATTTAAATATATTTGTTTCTATGTATTTACAAAGATTTTGGTAAATACCGATTGTTACCTTATCGAGTCTAAACATCGATTCTACTAATAATTGCACATACAAAAGTGTTAAGCTACGGTTTTCTAGAGCGGTGGCCGCTACATAATGGCCGTCATGAAAGAGATGGCGCTGGGTTTTGACTTTACGGTGTCTAAAAACGCTCTTTAGGTAAACACTTTCACTTTCAGCCGCAGCACTTTCAGGTCCAGTTGAAAACCAGCGTCAGGCTAGTTGTCTGGATTTTTTGCTGAACTGGGCCTTTTTGGTGCAGCCGTGAGGCACATCACTTTCCTGCTAATTTCATACATGGGACTTTATACTTTCTATTTGACTTTTTTTGTTGCTATCTGAAATTCAAGAATAAATTGAGTTATTTAGTCTGTGCTAAATAAATGTTTTTTTTTTTTCTTTCTTACACAACGTTTCAGTGACGTCATTCGACGGTTAATTGCGGACGCTATGTGACAGCCACCGCATTCTTACAAAACCCTAGCTTTATCTCACATATAGAAATATTAATTAATTTAATTACTATATAATTTTCATATTTATGATAGAAAATTAGCTTTAAAATTACGAATTAGTTTTTCAATATGACAATGTAGATTTAATCTAAAATAAATTATATAATTCTAAAGAATGGTACAGGAATGGATTTTAGGTCTTGATGTGATAAAAGTCATACTATTAAGGTTTGTCTGATTATACCGGTAGGTACTTGTAACGATATACAAGCTGTTTGCTTAAGTATAATATTAATGTATGAGTATGTATATCTATTTTATAGTATGTATCAAAATGCTTCCCTTACCTAACCAAATGGCAGATATTTTTGTCGACAAAATCTATAATGGAAAAAGCCTGCTCAGTCCACACAACTAAATGCTACTAGAATCGAAAAACGTATACCTAATGTAACTCACAATTTATAGTTATTCTGTATCATATATTTATTTCATATAATTATATTATACAGGATGGCAGGGACATCGACGCGCAACCTGCTACCAGCAGGATGCGCGTGCGATGCTGCTGCTGCTGGATTCAGTACATGATACTGAAACTCGTTCGTTGAAATTTTTCGCTAGTATTTTTTTAAAGCCTACATTGTTCCCCACTGCCTTTTCCTTCCAAACCTCCCTGTCTTGACCGATCTCTGGCCATGTCGGCCCTGCAAACCTCGCTAGATCGTCAAACTACCTTCGCCGAGGTCTACCTCGACGGAGTTGTAAAAGAAATTACTGGTTCATACATTTTGTTAGTGACCGCGTAGGTCAAAATGTCACTTTTCTATGAACTAGCAGATTTTATTTTGATAACCGACCACTAACAATTCTACGCTAGGAGGTTTAGAATCATGTGCTGAATTCATGATTAGTTTACGCGTCGATGCAGGGACATCGACCATCCTGTATCTATATTTATTTAATGTCGACGATGACTTAATAAAATACTAATATATCTATGAACTGGTAAAAACTAGATGCCTATTATAAATTGGTGTTTAATGTAAGTAAGCTTTATCTAATGCATAATAGTTGTTCTATAAACTATCGAGGTAAGATTATAAATGTGTTCATATTTGTATTAGAAAAATTGTTAAAAAAAATCACTGAAAATTAACGTTTAAAACGGATTTTTGCACTAATATAAGTAGGTGTTACAAAATCAGTCTGTTAAAAATAATAGATAGATTAGATTATGTTTCACGTCAGCGCTTCCTCGAATATTGTGATGGATATAGGTGCAGTTCCACTGTTGTGTATCATCATGATTTACGCCGAAAGACGTCCACCCCTGGACATAGGTCTTCCCCAAGCACCGCCATTTCGACCGGTTCTGTCCTCGCATCCAGCGGATTCCTGCGGCCTTCACCAGGTCATCGGTCCACCTTGTGGGAGGCCTTCTTACTTTCTTCCTGCTGTGTATGGTCTGTTTCTTTCTTCTGATTGCGTAAGAATTTAACCTGACTAATTCGGCCGTTTCCTGCTACGAAGTTACTGTTTGGTTCGGTCGGTTCCGATCCTACACTCCTACACTCTTTGGAATATTGACTATGGTCCCGACCCAACTGAGCCGATCTGAACTTTTTTCGCATTTTTCAATAATATTCGGTTCGGCCATGTGTCGGTCCGATCCGAACATTCGCACTTTGTACTTCGGAGTAGACCCCCAGGGCTTGTTTACACACATCAGATACTTTTGGAACACCTTTACTTCTGTTCTGACAGCAGTAACCCAAAAGCAATCTTATTGTAACGAGAATAAAAATCAATGAATTTGACAGACTTGTCAGTGGCAGCAACCTTATTATAACGAGAATAGGGCTCAATTTACACTGCCACGGAACGGAGTGGAAGCGCTTTTTTTTGTACAAACCGTAATGAACTTTATGTCAAAAGAGTAACGCACAAATTAGATACACACATACCTACGCACAGGTCACGAATCTTCTGGAGAATTATCGCGCATTCTCGGGAATTCCGGCAGTAATAAGCTCGGTATCTAGTTTGTACGTTGCGATGTAAAATATCGCTACGAAAACTCGCTTGCACTCCGTTCCGAGGCAGTGTAAATTGAGCCTGAAGATCACTTTTAATGGGCGTAGCGTGATAGCGTGGCATGGGGTCGATTCCGTCTACATTTCATACAAAGCCACGCTAAGTATACGAGCGTTAGAGTACCAGTAGTGGAACTGCACCTTTACGAGGTATTTTAGCTCAATAATATTACATATACCTAGGCCTAATTTCACAAGCTAAGTAAAATAAATATCTATAATAATAAACCACAGCATTTAAGTGTTCTGCAGTTTCAAATCAACGTTAAGTGTATCCAATAATGAAAATAAATGTCCACGTCCACTTGAAAATTGTTTTAATCTTCTATATTGTTACTCGTAACATAACATCACACCTGCATTCCCTGAAGGGCTTGGCAGAGGTGTACAGTCACGAGCATAAGTATGTATACATTCGGCTTTATTCAAAAGCGATTTACTCCTTTATTTTTGAATGAAATTGTATGTTGTTACGAACATAGCATTTTCGAACACATAGGTTTATGTAATGTGTCGTATTTCAACGTTGCATTCGTTATTTCACGAAAAAATCGCAATTGGAAGTTGCCAAGTGTTGACATATTGATGCTCGTGACTGTACATACATATATAGTACACCCACATTTCGGGGGTATTATTATTAGCCCATTATGGGCTGCTACTAAAGAATTCCAGAGAAAACCCACTATCACTTCGCCGACCAAGGAATCAAACCCAGGACCTCATGCTTAGCAGTAACGCTTACTACTAGACCAACGAGGCAATCATTTTGTTGTGTAAATTCAGTTGATTAACATAACTAGTGAAAAAGTCATAAAAATATTTGAAATTGTAGTGAAAACTGAACTTAGTGTAAGTATTCATGAATGCAATTTTGACAATTCGACAACATTCATTGCGCTATTTACGTTGTCGAGCTCGAGCAGACGAATTTTTCAAACATGAAGCAATTGTATTAGGAATTTCTTTCAAAATCCTTCGGATGGTGAAAGAAAGTGTTTTACGCAATAGGGGTGATAAACAGGGTTTGTTTACACTTTCACCACATACTTTTCGAACAGACTTTAGTAGAGGGAAAGGTATTATTAAAAAAAAAACACCAAAATAACGATTCACAGTATTTATTACAACTTATAAGGTACAACACCACGATCAGTCTGCAAATGAACAAATTACTGAGCTGCTCAAGCGCGGCCTCACACACTGCAGTGCCGGTACACATGTGACAATATGTGCTAACTTTAAATCAAGAAAATCTTCCGATTTATTCCATGTTTTCTACATTTTTGGAGCAATATGTTTACATCAGATTTATGCAGTATGTAGAGTAGGACACAACTTATAGTGCAGTGCCCTTTTCATAGTGATTTCATTAGTTCCTATTAAAGCCACCGGCGGGGTTATTCCGTAACAGACATAAGATCGCAATGCTTTTCATTTTGACATTCATTGCTTCATAGGTTTGAAAAAAAAATCTGTTCAACAACGTAATTAACGCAATGAACTTGCGTGAACTGTCAAAATGATCGATTGCCATTGTATGTTACTTACAATTACACCGTAGATAATTTGTGGCACTATAATAGTTTTGGTCATTGGAGTTGACCACCAATGTCACTTTAAAGTTGTCTCTTACTGTACTTGACATAATTTGTCAAATAGTTTTTTTTTTTTGCCAAAGTAGCTTTTTTGGTAGAAATAGTGGCACTATTTCTACCAAAGGTAGCTTTTGTTTCAGTTTAAAGCTATTTTCTATATTAGACCCAGTTATGAGATTCTCATTATTAACGCCGATTTTGTATACATGGAATAGAAAAAGTATACAGGGAGGTGATTTAGTCACCTGCACTTTCGCTACGAAACTCACAACCGATTCGTGCAAAAAAATAAAACAAAATCCTGTACAAAGGTAGGTAGACCATTTCGATACATGTAGGTATGTTTTTTTTACAATTCGGGTATGAGCGAAAGTTGTTTAGAATTGTAGAATCACCGCCTTGACGAATGCAGGCGACTAACTACCCCGCGGGGTAAATGCGTAACACACTAACAGTAGCAATGGCCTTAATTTTGACAGTTCAACAACATTCATTGCGTTATTTACGTTGTTGAGCAGACAAATTTTTCGAACATATGAAGCAATGGATTAGCAATATATTTCAAAATGATTCAGACGCAATTAGGGTGCTGTACAGGTATTGAACAAGAAACAGTACCAGAAGACGTCTCGTTTGACATTGGCAAATATTTTCTTTGAGATTCAGTATATTATATGAACTAAAAATATTACAAATGTTGCATTGTGTACATAAACCAGTATGCTATTTGACAATAACGCACCCATTTTTAATCAAAAACCAAATTCACTGTTGTACAAAATACGGTCCTGTATCTAATTTTAACATCACACACACACTTCTAAAACTCTACACACAGACAAGTACATGTTCTCTATACATATATTATATATTAATGGGTATATAAACGATATATCATTGTGCTGTGTAAAACTAATGGCACTTGCAGACTTGGTAAGTCTATGGAGTCAAATATGTATCATTAAAAAGGGATTTTATTGTACCTTTTGTAATTTCTGACGTTGCGATTGTCGTGCAAAGCAAAGTATTAATTAATCATATTTGAAAACCCAGAAAGAAACAGTTTTAACATTTCAATAATTAGCAGAGATTTATGAGTAGGTTCTTTACAAAAAGAAATATTTATAAATTAAGTCGAATGTCTAACAATCAGTCTTACCAAGATGTATCATATTACCTAATAACTGGGTTGTGGAGGTCAGGTAGGCAGTTACTCCAAGTAAAGCTGCATCCGGTAAGACTGGAAGCCGACCCCAACATAGAAAAAGCTAGGCAGATGATAATTTATAAATCAAGTACCTAATTTATGTTTTTGATAACATTACTATTGGTATAAAAATAATATCATAGGAAGTATCAGTTTCCTCTAAATAATATTTAGGAATTTATAATCTTAATTACAAGACTATTTAGACTAAAAACGGCCTTAATAAATGTTATAAAGTAAAATTAACCCATTCCCTGTCCCAAGAACCACATAAATGGTTCAGGTTGATTGTTTAACTATTGTGTCTACTTTGTGGACAGTGAACGTGTTAATAAGAGAAAAAATAATACAAAATTATAGTAAGTACAAACTATTATATACCTACCAGACAAGAGTGACTATAGGTACAAGTCCGTAGCCGACCTCAGGCAGCAGCAACAGCGGGGTCATTGCCTAACACACTCTCAGTTACAACGGCTGTCATTTTGACAGTTCAACAACATTCATTGCGATATTTACGTTGTTGAGCAGACAAATTCGAACATGAAACAATGGATTGGCAATATATCCTTCAAAATGATTCAGATTCAGATTGATAATGCGTGAAATACCTTCCATAGCTAGCGACACGTCGTCTGACACGTATTTCATAGAAATACATAGAAACCAATAGTGTCGCGGCGACATGTCGCCTGCCGCTGTCATCTGCAGTCGGCTACGGACTTGTACCTTAATAAAAAATACAAATACAATACGGTCAATGAATCATGGCCGGTTTGAACATATACTCTGCGAACTCCCGCGCATGTTCTCTCACTCACAAGTCACACTCCCCTCATGTCACCGTTTGGTTCTTAAAAAATGTTATAGCGCAGCCTTCTGCGCAAAGTTCGGACCGGCCATGATTCTTCGACCATATTGAAATAAAAGAGCATCTTTTGAGCGATATCACGGAATGAGATACGAGAAAGAGAATCAGGAATGACAAAATATAATTATCAAAATGCAAGTTTCTGAATATTATATCTAAAATCAAGCAAACTTGAAGTGGTGAGTAGAGATTGTAAAAAGAACAACAAATAAGCGCCATACATGAAAAACAACCCTACATTGTATTACTACTTAAAACTAACAAGTGGTTTTCAAAAAATATGAATTTCAGTAAGGTACCTAGAAGTGGCGGTTTTACAAAAATAATTTTAGGATTCAATACTATTCGGATGAAGACGAAATCATTTTATATCTTCATTATTTTTACTTTTGAAAGACGGGCAAAATATAGTTGTGAATGTGAATTTGCAAAAACTGGGGTTTTTTGACCTCCTGTGGTCAGTGAAACTAGAAAAACATCGTTTATGTAGATGATTCGATGATCGTAGATGTTTTAAAAAAAGCACCATGATTCAATGGCTTCCAAATTTGTATATTACTTTATAACAATGGCCGCACGGGTCGATGAAAGGTTAAGCTACGCTTGCCGAGGTCAATATGTGGATGGGTGAGCATACCGAGACTTTTCCGTGCTTCAGAAAGCACGTTAAGCCGTTGGACCCATCTTTGACAGTCGTTACGGGTCGTCAGAAGCCCGAAAGTCTGACAACCAGTCTTGCCCAGTAACTGAGTTGTGGAGGTCAGATAGGCAGTCGCTCCATTTGAAATACTGGTATTCAGCTGCATCCGGTTAGACTGGATGGTGACCCTGACATTGTTGGTTGATGACCTTTACTAAATGCTATTGTTGGCCAATTTTGAATATATAATCTAAAGAAAAAATATTTTCTGTTTTAACAGCCCAATTCTTGAAGGAGGCTATATGCTATTTAACATCACGCTACAACCCTTAGGAGCCGAGCAAAACTAAAAAAAAACAGAAATAACGTTAAGCGAAAACGAAGTTATAGCGCGGGCGTTGGGATGAAGCTCGTTGGGTCGGGGGCCAAAATTTCACGCGGACGAAGTCGCGGACATAAACTAGCATTAAATAAATAAATATGGGCGAAAAAGCCACGCAATAATTTTACCCGTCTCCAAAACCAAAAAGTATAAAGGTATAATATCTAATATAAACTCCAAATAATCAAATAATTTCGAAGGTACAACGTAGATTAGACGAATACAAATATTTTTATTTTGTGCTTCATCTTAATTTTAATTTTAATTCAACACACAGGTACATAACTATACTAAGTAAAGCTATTCACGAGATTTTGTTTTACAGACATACATACAAACGTTCGCTTAACTTAACTTATATTAATAGTGGAAAAGCATATTCTTAAAGTGTTTATTTTCGTAAATAAAGCTAAATACTGGCGCGTTTGAGCTATATGATCCCTAATCGCGCATAAAAAATGTTGCGCCACTTCTTCCCAGCGAAAGCACTAGGAAGTGGTGAAGGGCGGGCATTTTGGGGGACTGTCTTATGTAATTTTGACGTATAAAAAGTGCTTATTCTCAGCGTAGTTTGAATAAATGACATTTCGTTAAGACCCTAAGCAATCAGGTTTGAATGACCCCAATCGGTATTGAGTTTAGGAGGTCTTTGTGACGCCCAATGAGCAGTTAGGGTCAAAAAAGACCTCAAACACAGTGCCGTCTAAGTTTTAAGTATCTTTATAACATCGATATTTCAAAAATCCAATTAAAAAGACCTCAAACAAAATGGGGTCTGTGTTTTGAGTATCTTTATAATACCGATATTTCGAGAATACACTTAAAAAAAAGATCTCATACAATGTGGTTTATTTTTAGAGTATCTTATATCGATAAAAAGCTAAAATAGTTTTTTTTCTTTTTAAGAAACTTGTCACAATGGATTGTTACTTATCAAATGAGATGATCATTTAATTAAAGCTAGCTAACGATATAGGGAAGATATAGCTCTGACTACATTTACAAATACTAAGACTTCACAAATAATATTTTTCCGTTTTTTTTTAATAATATCCAAGTACTTTTTCTTCGAAAAAAGTCATATGACATTATACAGGATAAAATTTTAACCAGTGCGCAAACTGAAACCATGAATTCAGTACGATTCTGAACCCATCTGCGTTCAAATTTTTCGCCAGATATAAAAAAAAAAATTAGCTCTTCCATACATTTTGACCACCTCGGTATTGCACTTTACTATGAAACAGTTGAATTTTTTTTTTTGATAACCGTCGAAATATTTCTACGCTGGGGGTTTAGAATCATGTGCTGAATTCATGGATACAGTACGCGCACTGGTTAAAATGTAACCTTTATAAAATAGACTTGAATTTCACGTAACATAATAGCACGCCCTTATTACCTATTATGTCAGTTATGTTTAAATCCCATATATAATAGGAAGCCTATTGTATCCAGAGTCCGGGACCTCCTAGATGCAAAAACCCAGTGTTGAATACTACAATACAATAGGTTTTCTAGGCTCTTGTCATGTTTCTATTTAGAAAAAAATTATTAGTGAAATCTTGACTAAAATATAATAAAAAAAACTGGCTTATAAAAAATCTAATCTGTTTGCAATGTTCAGTAACTATAGTTAAGTCTGTAGATTGTTTAATAAATAAGTTAATATGTCAAAACAGATATTGTTTTATTTCGTAAGAAATTTCTGACTACTGCGCAAAACGACTTGGCATTCGACACCTATCTAAAGTATCGATACTTTTGGTACGTTACTTATATTTTTACTCGATACTTGACAAGCGATACTCGTAGAATCAATATTTAACTAAAGATAATGACAACCCTTTTTCCGGATTTCATATAAACTTTATTTATGAGGAACAGGGTATAATGTTCACTCATCCTCCATAGAAAAGGGAGGATCCTCCGACCAGACGGGTGTTGTATGAATGTATAGTGGTATGAGGAACATGGTGTAAAGTTCACTCATCCTCCATAGAAAAGAGAGGTTCCTCCGACCAGACGGGTGTTGTCTGGTGAGCTACTGCCCGACGATTGATGTCAGGAAGTTGTATACAGGGTGGCAGGGAAACGCTTCCGAAAACGAAGACAGGTGATAGGGCTACTGATTCTCGATACGAAACCATCAAAAAATTAGAAAAAAAAATGAACAATTTTACCTATTTTTTTTAGCATTTTTCGTACACTATGCTGTGAGAACAGTTAAATTAAACCATTATTTGCTATTCAACACATTTTTTTTCTTTACAACTCTAACAAGCAATGTATTCGTAAATAAATATCATCTGACGCTTGCGCGTGACCTCAAGTTCAAAGTGCGCGCGCGCTCGCCGACAGCTGTGCGGCTGACGACCCCAAGTCCACGTGACGTGCGATGCGACGCGCCGCCAAAATAAAAAGGAAGAAACATTACAGAGGCGTCAACAGTTTTAAATTGAAGCAATGTGTCGTGTATTTAATAAGTTTTGTATGTAAGTCGATAATCGATAGTGAATGAAATAAAGTAAAAGATCGCGTGTACAGTTTGAAGCAACTAGCGCGCGTGATTCAATTGAATTTGAACTTTATGTCAATGCAATTAGAGTGACACGACGCGCGCTCATTTATTACAATAACTGTATCCTTCATTTAGTAAGTAAACCCAATCAATTAAAAGTGGATAATCAAATTAATTTAATCTAATAAACCCGTTAAATCTTATTTTAAAGTTAGAAAATGAAAACAGTTTGTACCTAATAAAGCATAAGTATCTACAATTTCCTAACAATTAAAATTAATTGTTTTCTGATTTCATAATTATTCTTTTAACATTTTCTCCTCTGTAATTTGTAGATCTTTGCACATCAAAAGACACCGCTATCTGACTCGTCGTCGCCGCGCCGACGGCAGCGCGCGGCGGTACCTTTTGTCGGCCGGCATCGCATGCAGGCGGCATGTTTGATCTTCATAGTACTTCTTCAGTATTCTAGTTACTTAGTTAGTTCCTTTCCGACTCGGTTCGTGAGCGAACGTGCGTTAATCGATCGATAGCCATTGAATCGTATTATTACTGTTTTGTTAGTTTTGTGTTTAGTTATTATTGTTACGTTTTTAGTGCTGTTTTATTGTTTTTTAGTAATATTTTTTTGTTGTTTTTAACAATGCCTGAGACATACGTGTACAGTGCTCGTGAATACGGCAACATGTTGATGTGTTTAGGAGAAGCCCGTGGCGCGCGTCTCTCTGAGATTTTTGATGACTGCTGGATCGGAAAGCTAGGGCCGCACGCCTGGCCAGCTCGTTCACCCGACTTAACACATTTGGACTTCTTTTTGTGGGGGTATGTGAAAGAAAGAGCGTTTGATCGGGAATGTGACAGTGCTGATGGAATGCGGGGCAGAATAGTGAGCGTGTTTAATAAACTACGTGCAGAAGTGTTGAGGATCCTACACTAATGCCTCGTGTTCACGGCTCGACACAGGGACGGGCCTAGCTACCTATGTATTGAAATGTATGGACCGCAGTTCGAGCCAAACCTCATAAGATCGCAAAAACAGGTACGTAAAATGCCTCTGTCAACTTTAATGTTTAAAAGTGGGCTACGAATGCGATTAAAATTCAAAATTTTGTGAAGTGTTGTAGGTGTAGGGATTTTGAAAGTGGTGTTTGTAAATTTCGTATAAATCCCGTGACGGCCGTACGGAGCGCTCGGCGCACGCGACGCGAGAAGCGCGGTGCGTGTCAGTGACCTCACGTTTTGTACGGTTTCCATTGCGTGTTTGCGAAATATGAAGTCTTGAAAATAATCAATTTCAGGCGAAAGGTTAGTGGTATCCGTTTGCATAAAGGTTGTATATAATCTACGTTCTGGCTTCGGAAGCGTTCTCCTAACACCCTGTATAATGCTAGTCATGCGGTAAACTCCGCTTGCGAGATGCAAGATTTTGCGTGAGGTCAGTGTGATACGTAGTTCGCATGTGGCGATGTAGATGGCGCCACATGTTCGTAAAATCTCCATTTAAGTATCGATACTTTCGCTACAACACTAGTTCGTAAGCCGTTATTTTTATAACAATTGAAGTAAAAAACCCTAGACACGCTTACAGGCGAAGTTAATACATGCATGCCTTTAGGCGTCCCCTGGGATCATATTCACCCTTTTTTTGAAAATTATCACTTAACATTTCAAACTTATTTATTAAACAATCCCTTACTGAAAAAGTACTGCCTCACCTTCAGTTTCGCAAAGCCTACTAGAATTTCATCTACTGTCAAATTCCATGTCAACTTATATGATTACATAATCAACCTATAAAGTTCCCACTGGTAGAACACAGGCCTCCTCTCTGTAAGAGAGAGTGGGCCGCCACCACGCGGGCCCAGTGCGGGTTGGTAGATGTCACATGTCTTCGAATGTTTGGTTCTAGGACATGCCGGTTTCCTCACGATGTTTTCCTTCACCGTTTTGAGAGCAGTGGTGATGAAATAATTTACAAAGTGGTTAGGTTCGAACCTACGACCTACAACTTGTAAACTCAAACTCAACTCAAACTCAAATGTAAGTCGCGGAAATTTCCACTGGGTCACCTCTGCTGCAATCACAACAGCTCACAAGATATTTGACAGTAGATTTGTAGCTTTCAGAAACTGGTAACACTGACAGTCTAAAAAAGTGTTATTTAGACACTAAATGGTACTTTAAAGTTGTGCCTTATACTTCGTTGTAATTCTGCTTAAAAATTATTATTTTTATTTTTAACAAAAAGTACTATATATATTTTACTAAACCTACCATATGTACAAGAAAATGGCAACTTTTATACTAGCTAAGCATCGTCGACAGTGCCTGGATAATCGTAGTAGTGAGATGTTGAAAATAATCAAACTATTCTAATAGAAATAATAATTGCAAGATCAGTGCATTTTACCGATAAATTATACGTTTATGAATAAATATATTGATATATCGACCAATATAAAAGCCTCCGTGCCTCGAAAACAACGTTAAGACCTCTATTAACAGCCGCTCGGGTCGATGGAACGTTAAGCTACGCTTGCCGAGGTCGATCCGTGGATGGGTGACCATCCGTTACATACTGAGACCCCTCCGTGCCTTGGGAAGCACGTTAAGCCATTAGTGCCGGCTGTCATTCGTAGATCTTTGACTTGACAGTCGTTACGGCTTCTGAAAGTCTGACAACGAGCACCGCTGCACCCGGTTAGACGGGAAGCCGACCCCAACATGGTTGAGAAAAGGCAGGCAGATGATTATAAATCGATATATCAAAATATTTATAACTATATTATAATAATACAAAATCTATTTTGACTAAACATCAAAAGTTTGCATTTATTTATTTTACCTTAAATTATTGAACATCAATGCTTAATAAGCTATGGCATATAAATTCCAATTATCATTCTTAATTATAAATAATTATAACCCAGGAGAACAGTTTATAGCTTAACTGTTCAGAAAATGAACAATGAACTGAATAACTTTTGTACTGCTGGTGTTGCTATTGAACAGTTTAATTTTACTGTGTGTGCATAAATAACGAAATAAATAACTTAAAAAAAAAATCATATAAATTATGATAATTATCCTATAGGCGTAATTTTTACTGTTTTGAATATCATATTTTATCATCTGGATCCGAATTTATATAATTTTTTTTTATGAAAAGTTAAACTTTACACAGAAGGCCAATTCTCGTAATTTAAAACGTTCAAAACCTAGTCGCAGTCTCATCTCGGCGACAAACAAATGTCAAAAACTTATCGTCGACATTCATTTTGCTATAATTTTCGTTCGAGAAACTGACCCAAAATCTTCGGTCATAATTATTTATAATCAAGTTAATAAAAGATTTTTATTAAAGCAATTATTTTTTGCCTAAAATATATTTATTATATTATAGGCTTGCCGATTATAATAATATCCACTTATTATGTACTTTTTATAATTATTTATAGTTTCTGAAAGTATTGCTATGTTATTTTATCACAGTGTCGTGAAAGATATAAAGTTGTGTTCACAGCTGCGACTAGTCGCTGCGAAAAATCGTGTAAAAATAAGAATGGTCAGCTAACTGCAGTTGGTTTGACAGCCAAGATGTCAAAATTCGTCATAGATTTTATTCCCTGTAAGAACAGGTTGAAGAAAGAAGATTTTTTGTAGATTCTTTCACTAATGGGAAACCACAGTAATGCCGAGTGTCATATTTTTTGTTAAAACAAGATATTTCACGCGGACGAACTTGCGGGCAGAGCTAGTCATAGATAAAGGAATTGATCTTACGCTGATGATTCAAAGACCACTCTAGGCAAAGTGGTCCCAAAAAAGGATTTAAAAAAGTTAGATTGAAAATGAGAAAATCCTTAAATAATTTTCAGCTAATATTTAAGCCAATTATTGTCATATCATTATGGAAGACTAAGGTTTATTCCTGCTGCAATCCACATTAAAGAGCCGATAGGGTAAGTGAAGTTGTGAACGAGGGATCTGGGGCAAGTCATCCAGCCCGGTAGACACAACTTCGACAAAGAAGTATACAGTTAGATAAACTTGAAAAAGGCGGCATCAAAATGGCAGTCAACTGCCCGACGATTGATGTCGGGACGTTGTATATATGCTAGTTGCGCGTTAAACTCTGCTTGCGCGATGCAGGATTATGTGTGACGTCAGTGTGATGCGTAGTTCGCGTGTCGGTGTAGATGCCGCCACAAGAGCACTAAGGAAGGGGTTTTTGGAAATTAATCCCCAATAGGGGATGAAAGTTTGTACGGAGTTTTGCCATTTTTACCGATAAGGAATCCCATCGGGCCCCGCACGGCCTGTATAAAGTATATACATTTGTGAATGCCGTCAGGGTGAACACAACTTTATATCAAAAATAATAATTTTCTTTTGCAATGTGAAAAATAATTTATAATCTGTGCATTTTGGAATGGTACATTTTCATTTATTATTCTTGTGATATGGAATGTCCTAAAATTTTTCTAATAAATAATTTATTATTTTTCCATCCAATTATATTTCACAAAAAATATATGAACCGGATATATTATTGTTATATTTATATTATTGTTGTAATTTTGTACAATCAGTAGTTGACCTGTTTCTACCATAATATTTTATGAATTATGTGGAATAAAAATATACAGGGTAGTTTTTTTATTATTTAAAGTAACAACTACGATACGAATTTATTTCGGGATAGACGGAAAAGCTTCGAACTCAAACGGAGCACATTTCCCACGGTGATTTTTCGCGCATTGGATTTTCAACGCTCTGCTTAGCGCCGAGAGTAGAAAATCTAACAGTGTGTTTTTTTGACGCACTGGGATGTACTCTGTTGGATTCTCAACGCTCGGCTCAACACCGAGAGCTGAAAATCCAATGCGCGATAAAATCGCGCCGCGATATTCATGAGTTGTAAACTGACTGAACAGGTCCACTAAAGTCTGTGTGGTTCTTTCCTCAAAAGACCATTTTGGACACTTACCTACATGGTAATGATGATCTGACCTGACCTGGACACTTTGTTGCGCCACTTCTTCTTCCCAGCGAAAGCACTAGAAAGTGGTGAAGGGCGGGCGTGCTGGGGGACTGTCTTATGTATTTTTGACGTCCGAAAAGTGCTGATTCTTAGCCTAATTTTAATAATGACTTTTGATGTTGACCAAGATTATGTCTGGATTTTAAAAGAGAATGTGACCTCTGAGTTTGTTTCGCCATTTCTTCTCAGTCGTAGTGAGTTTACGAAATAATTTCCAACTACCCTCAATAATTACTAAGAAAAATAAGGTGAAGAGATTCAACGGTGCTCTTAGGCAAAAAAAGAAAAATATTTATGGCATAAAAAGACCAACCACTGATATTATTGTATATTAATTATAATTTCCATGATGAAAAATACAGTGATTCTCAAACTTTCTTGAATGTAGTTTTAAACATATTGACTGCCTATAATTGGTGTTATTAAAATTACTGAAAACCTCTAAAGAGGTAATTGCACTTTTGATATATCTCGGGACCTTGGGGTGCCGGACCTTTGGAAGGCGTACGAGGGGCCAAGCCAACTCGCAGAGGCCTATTAGACTTTTTAGTTAAATGAGGTACCAACCGACGATTATCCCTGTTCGCACTATGCAAGTGCACCGAAGGACAACCCACGATTAGTGTAGGACTAAATTGCAGGAAAACTCATCATCATGATCCTCTGAAAACTTTTTGTCCGTGTAATAATGGGCACTTTTCAAATTTATGTAATTTTTTGCGCATTTAATATTGCACTCTTTTTTTAATAATCGAGCTTCTTTTTTATTTTCTGTAATGGAATTATTTGAGGTTCGCAAAAAGACGCGCAGTCATTATATTAGAGTGTTAAAACACATTTTTCGGAAAGCAGGTTTACTGATCGGAGACAATCAGGCCTTTAGAATTCGGTTGTCAAAATGCTCAAGTAAAATCATTACAGTTAGAAAATCTTCTAGGAGTTAAGAATCACTATAATTTTCAATCTTTTACCGTGTTTAGAGTCCGTTTACACACAACCAGTCTTTAGTAGCAACTTGACAATATTGTTACACAATGCTACTAATTTGTCTGTTTACATGGTTATAATTTTATACAGGGTTTGATGTTTGTATCATGATATATATCAGTACTGTACACTAGATTTTCAACCCTCAGTATTGAGCCTAGCATTGAAAATCCAACACAGCGCATGCCAGCGGGTCAAGAAAACACACTGTTGGATTTTCAACTCTCAGCGCTAAGCACAGGGTTGAAAATCCACTGTGCGAAAAGAATCGCCGCGATTAAAATGCTTAATGTATATTTTATCACGAGAATAAGAGCCGGTTGTTTGGTTATACTTAAGTCAAGGCCATAATATTGTGAAAAAACCCTTTTTTTTGGTTTGACGATAGTTAGCGCCATTTTTACGTACGTACGCGTGCGTAAAGTAGACGTGAAACAACCTGCCCTTAGTCGACTTAAGACATTTTGACGTTTACACGATTCAAGTTAACAATACTATCAACTTACTTGCACTCAACTAAAGACTGGAACCGTGTGAGCACTGTTACATTTCCTATCGTCGTGTTGCGTCGAACTGTTTCACCAGCTCAGGTATGGCATTGGGCTCGACGGGCACTTTCTGCATCAACTCGGCCAGACTCCGCACGTATGATAGTTTGCGGAAGAATTTTGAACTGAGGAGAGGAAAATACATGTTTAACATCACATTATGGCGACGGTTGGCGCAGTGGTTAAGCGATTGACTGCTGCGCTGCGTGTCGCGGGTTCGATTCCCGCACAGAACAAAAATATTTGTATGACCTACATGTATTTGTTCTGAGTCTGGGTGTTTTTCTATCTATAATATGTATGTATTTACAAAAAAAAAAAAAATGTATATAAGTAGTTTATCAGCCATCTTGTTACCATAACACAAGCATTAGGTTGCTTAGCTTGGGACTAATGGTGCTGTGTGAAATGTCCAGGGATATTATTATCACGCCGGTATCCCTCGAAGGGTTAGACAGAGGTGCAGCTATAGTACACCCACATTTCGTCAGGTATAATTAGTCCCATGTAATCTGCTAAGCGTGTCGTGTCGCAAAAATAGAAAAAAAAAACATAGTTTTTTAAATTTGTTTGGCCCAAAATGCAGCAACGCGGATACCTCACGTGTGCAGGTGACAGGGCATGCGGTGGAAGATTAGGTGCTGGTGTCTGTGTGAGAGACGCCGCGTACACACCGCAGGTCTGAGCCGGCCATGTACTCCCCACGTGTGGAGGTTGTCCTTGCTGCGGTCCACTTGGGTACGAAGTCAATTTATGGTTTTCCAAGCAGGCCACGGTTACGGCCATGTGGCGCATGGGGGCGCAGTGATGAGAAATATAGTAAGGCAGTGAGCGAGTGGCGTCCAAGAACTGGAAGACGAAGTGTCAGTCGTCCGGCGGCGAGATGGTTACCATCGCGGGTAGAACCTTGATGAGGCTGGCACAGGAGCCTGGGGATAGGCACAAGAGAAGAGAGAGGCCCATGCCCAACAGGAATAGGAGGCGTGCCTATTGCCATCAACCAGACTCAGGGCTGCTACTGAGTAATATTTTTTTTTTTAAACTTTGCCTCACACTAGGAATTACTCCTGTATCGTGGGTGCGTTTACAAACATTTAAACTCACATACACAAACAGCCAGACCCGGAACAACTACCTGTAGGCAATACAAATATTTGTTCCGTGCGGGAATCGAATCCACGACACGCAGCGCAGCAGTTGATCGCTCAGCCACTGCGACAACCGTGTCGTCAAGTCATGAAAGAAAACCTCAATTACGCTGTCCTGCGGGGTAGTTGAGTAACACACTATCAGAAGAAATGGGTTTCAGTTTGACAGTTCAACAACAACAACAACAACATCAACAACATTCATTGCGTTATTTACGTTGTTGAGCAGACAGATATTTCCAACATATGGAGCAATGGATTAACAATGAAAGAGAAGAGAGAAGATGAAGAGAAGAGAGAAGATGAAGAGAAGAGAAAAGAGTGTTGATTGATTGAAAGAGTGTTACGCAATAAGGGTGCTGGGGATCGAAACAAGAATGCCACGCTTACAGGCAAGTAAATCTTAGAGTTACCGACGAAAAATGAATGCTTACCTTACAAAAGGTTTGGTCAATATAACAAAGGATTTCAACCAAAACGTTGGATGTACCAGGTACAAGTGTTTCAAGCTCTTACGTAACCTGAAAAAAGATTTTAAAAAAAATGTTACGTAGAAAAGTTTAGATGACAGTTTAAAAAAATTGACGCAGGGTATCAATTTGCTTCACAATTTATTTCCCTGACTGTACATACTACATAACAGCATCTCATACATACCTTCGATCAATGAGTTTATAACACTCATGTAGCCAATGGAAGGTGGGCAGGCGTCTCCTCCCGGCGCTGCCGTGCAGATATACGAGGATGTAGTCGTCTGTCACCAGGCGCTCTAGCGTCCAGATTACATAGCTGTGGCGGAGAAGGTAGGTTTAAGTTATTTGCGACTCTAAAAGTGGTATAAATGACCCTAAGATATAACAACATACTCTACATTGTTACACCTGGCTCTAAAAAGTAACAACGTACTCAAAAATTATTCGACTTAACTAAAATATTACAACAGACTCTTTAAATATTAAAATCGACTCGATAATATTTATAACAGACTTGAACATGGCACTGAAACAGTTAGAAATTACTCTAAAATATTTCAACTGAGTCTAATATATAATTACTGGCTCTAAAATATAATAACTGACTCTAAAACTGTAACAGCATACTCTTAAACTGTAATCACTCACTTTACAACTGTTCTAACTGTCACAACCCATTCTAAAACCATTGCCAATGACGCAAGAACAATTTTAACTGACCCTATTCGTCAAAAGAGTATCCGTGAAGTTTCTTGCCGGTTCATCACCATAGGATATAAAATAAAATAATTTGAAAAGCGTTTCAGCTGACTCTTAAATGTCACAGCTAAATCTGAAACAGTTACAGTTGATTGTAAAATTATTCCCACTGACTCTAAAACCATTCCCACTGACTCTAAAACCATTCCCACCGACTCTAAAACCACCCCAACTCGTCCCAATGCTCACAGGAACAAGTTATCCATGCAGTACGTATAGTCCGGCCGCGCGCAGTCGGGCAGGTGGCACGCACTGAACACGATGAGTGCTGCGCCGCCGCCGTCGTAGCCGCCGTGGGATATCACGCGTTTGTAGGGCTCGATTACCTGACAAATTTCATATTTTTTTATAAATAAAAATGTAAAATCTCCACGCCTGTTTGCCCCGAAGGGGCAGGCAGAAATCCAGACTCCAGGCCGAGAAATTTATAATGGAAAAAATCAGTGCTACTACGATTACTTCAATATAATCGTTTTTATAGCAGCCTTATGACGCATTTACTTATAACCAAGGGGTTTAGAGTTACCCAGTAACTGTGTTGTGGAGGTCAGCTAGGCAGACGCTCCATTTTTTTTTTAAGACAAACCACATTATGAATTTCTCCTGTATCGTGGGTGCTTTTACAAACACTTAAACTCACATACACAAACAGCCAGACCCGGAACAACTACTTGTACGCCATACAAATATTTGTTCCGTGCGGGAATCGAACCCGCGAAACGCAGCGCAGCAGTCAATCACTTAACCACTGCGCCAACCGTGCCGTCCATGTTTAAATATTGGTATTCAGCTGGAGACAGACTAGGCAGATGATGAGTAGGATTACCTTCATATCACAAGTAGCATGTCCCCCTGCTCTGGGCACAGTGATCCAACCTCGTTCGTTGCTTAACTCCTCAGCCGCGGAGTATTCCGGGATGGGGTCACTACCTTCGGAGAGTGTGTTCGTGGATTTTGAACTGTAATCAGTAAATTATTGAGAGATTATTTAGTAAACTAATTAAATAAAGCATTACAGACCTAAAGAAAAACATATAGGCATTCTAAAAAATATCTATGAATCACATGATTCTGACAGAATCCATGGGGACAGGTTACCGGACGATGCTCCTGCCAGCCACCCTGTACAACAAATGTGCCTCTTTTTTTGAGCCTAAAATAATTCCTATTTTGGTATCAAAATCAAAAGTCATTTATTCAAATTAGGCTGAGAATCAGCACGTTTTGAACTTTTTTTTTACAAAAGACAGTCCCCCAAAAGACGCCCGCCCTTCACCTTCACCTATCCAAAATAATACCAAGTAACTGCGGTAAGAGCAGTGGTGGCTCAGTGGTAACGGGCGCGACTTACGAGATATAGGTCGTGGGTTCGAACCCAGACCGGCGCTTTACTTTGTGTAAATTATTTCATCATCACCGCTGCTTTTAAAACGGCGAAGGAAAACATCGTGAGGAAACCGGCATGTCCTAGAACCAAATATTCGAAGACATGTGACATCTACCAACCCGCACTGGGCCCGTGTGGTGGACTTCGGCTCACTCCCTCTCACAGAGAGGAGGCCTGTGTCCCAGCAGTGGGAAGATTATAGGCTGATTATGTAAGTAACTAGACCATTTAGATGTAAGCTCGCCTCATTTAAAATAAAAACGTACATCATTTGAAGAGGATCTATTAAAAAAAAAAGCTTACATTTTGCTCCCCTCATCATCACTCAACACCAGATGCTGGTTGACGGGATCTGTCTCCAACTCCTGAGGCTCAGGCGGTTCGTCTTCCGACTCCATGGAACACACACTGACGCTGTCCAGACTACATCTGTCTTCCTCTGGGGGCTGAAAGTAAAGAAAGAAAGAAATCATTTATTTGCTGATAATGTAGGTATACATATACATTTTACCTTACGGCATGCAACATATTAGGTTTGAATTAATTAGTACTATAGATACAGCTATCGATGCGATTATTATTAGCCATAGTCAAATTTAATATGTAGTTACAGATAAGACTAAAACAAAAAAAAAAAAACAAAAATAATACACAGTTCAGATACACATTCAATATTAGCCACACAACCATGACAATTGATTTTCCCACTATTACATGGGGTTTACATGGGGCAGCGTTTGGAGTACATTGTCAAGTCTTCTCGTCACCAATCCCGCAATGGTTGAAGACTGAAGAGGTCTTCCCCCAGCCCCCCAGCCCCCAGCTAGATGGACTGACGACCTTAAGAAGGTGGCATTGAGGAACAGATTGGATGCGGAGGACAGTGTTATGGCGCAGCCTGCGAGAGGCCTACTTCCAGGACTGCGATATGGGTGTATTATACTTATCTACCTACTCCTTCAGGGAATATGTTGTATTCAACTAGTATTGACTGATAATTTTGTTCTCAAAAACTTATATAACATCACGCCTGTAATCCCCGAAGGGTTTGGTAGAGGTGCACCTTTGGTACTCCCACATTTCGTCAGTTATGTTTAACTCCCATGTAATAAGAGGCGAGCCTATTGCCATAAACCGGGCATAAATCAAATCAAAAGTCATTTATTCAAATTAGGCTAAGTATCAGCACTTTTCGGACGTCAAAATTACATAAGACAGACCCCCGGCACGCCCGCCCTTCACCTGGCAAAGAGCTGTAAGCCAGTAACATGGAAATCAACCAGCAAATGTGTAACAACACGTAATTACCGAGACCTAAAAACCGTTACAAGAAACGTCATAACACAGTTCCTACGACACACAACATTGTTAGTAAACCCGGCCCGTGCGAACTGCCAACAAACGCGGCGACATCGTGCGGAATTACGCAATAACATCACTTTTATGTATGTGTTGAACTGAATTATGGTGCACGCTTGGCTCGAAGCCTTGAGAGCAATGGTGGCCGGCAGTAAGGGCCGCGACTTTGTTCTGTGTTTCGTAATGTCAATTACTTTGCATACCTACTATAGTATAGAAGCAAGTTTTTTAAGTAAACAGACAGCTGTGCCGCTGGACAGTTTGTTGCGCCACTTCTTCTCCCCAGCGAACTAGGAAGTGGTGAAGGGCGGGCGTTTTGGGGGACTGACTTTTGTAATTTTGACGTTCGAAAAGTGCTTCGAGTAATTCTCAGTCTAATTTGAATAAATGACCTTTGATTCGCACTCCGACCCCTAAGACACAAGCCCTGTTTAGATTGAGGGTCAAAGGTCAAACCAAAAAGTGCTGATGTGCAAACCGAACTTTGTAATAATTTATACATAACCGTCCCGCATGATGACTACCTCATGAAAGCCGAGAAAGATAAACAAATCAAGTATCCTTGACTTGGCTCGCGAGGTTGTCGACATGTGGGATGTGGACTCAGCGATCATTGTACCGATAGTCGTGACAGCCAATGGCTTAATAGCCAAGAGCCTCGACCAACACCTGAGGAGGCTCTCGTAGGGCAGCTGGATCAAGGGCTTGATTCAGAAAGTGGTACTTCTGGACACTGCTTGCATTGTCAGGAGGTTCCTCTCTCTGGAGCCCTGACCACCGGTAGCTTGGACCGTGTTCCCGATACCGGTTTTTTTAATTTTTTTATATTTTTAAATGTTTTTATAGTTTTTATATCCTAATATTTAAAAATATAATTTATATGTTTACATTCAAATAAAGGAGATAATAATTTATTTCAAAACATAATTCCATAAAAAAAAAGAAAAGTAAAAAGTAGTTTATGTAAAGTTAGTGTCTGTCATCAGCTTTTCCTTTTGCCAATAAAACTTTTTGTACTTGTAGTTTATAAGTCTTTCACTTACCAACTGTATCTTCCTCCGTTGCGTTCCCGGACTCCTATGCTGTGCTGGTGTATGGCGCAGCGCCACACTGCCGGTGTAAGGGTCGAGGAGCGCCTGGTATGCAGACCTATCCTCTTGCGTCGATGCTGATATTACGTCTGGGGAGTCCAGGTCCTGGGAAACATAATAAACTTTATCTATGGTACCAATTCTGAAATAATTTAAAAGAGTGTCCATGGAGTTTCTTGCTCGTTCTTCTCCATGGAAGCTACTGCGCTTTGGAATGGGCAACTAGCTTCATCTTTCTAACTGACTGACCCCTTGCCAATTCTAAATTGGCTGTATTGAAATAAATGAAAAAAAAGAAAGTGCCGAAAAAGCTGTTCCATACATTTTTGTAGGTAGTCAGTATAGTATTGCATTATTGTATCAAACAGCAGATTACTTTGTGTTTATTTATTAGGTACAAAAAACAGTTACATGCTACAAAATACAGAGAAATACTTAAACTAAAATTTAACAAACACGTAACCCACACCATTGTGCACGTTTTAACTAAAGGTTAAAAGAAGTGCTAAAAAAGGAAAATAAATATAAAACACTAGTCGCTGCCACAATTATTATTATGCTGTGTTACTTAGCTTAGCTTAATTTAACTTAAAACACTCGCTAACCAAAATATCCAGAGCCATTTTCTTAAATGATTGCTTAGATACGCGTCATGTTCGTGAACGGGCGCCGATAGTTGAGACTGGTCATCTCTTAACTGCCAGGGCTTATTTTTAATGTTATATTTTAAATTGTTTCTTTTTTTACATTGTTCTCACATATAGAAGCAATAAGAATAATGTACCCAGGATTTTGTAATAATATCTTGATTTAAAAGAGTGTCCGTGGAGTTTCTTGCCCGTTCTTCTCCATAGAGATCTACGTTTTTGGAATGGGCGACTAGCTTCAACTTTCTGACTAACTGACCGACTATTTAATTTTGACAATTCAAAAGTGCCTGTAAATGGTTTAATTGAAATAAATGATTTGAGTTTGAGTTTGATAGACCAAATATATCCAGTTCAATAAAATGTGTGTTGTAACAAGGCGGCGAAGAGGTGCACGTTCCCCAGCGTTAGTACTGCATATGGCTATGTGGAACAGTTGAGGGACGCGTACGCCCCTTCGAATAACACTTCTGGGTACCTTGTAACACTTTTTTGTTAGATCAATACAATCAAACTAGCTATTGCATATGCCGTGCAGTGTCATGACATCAAGTAACAGTCACCTAGATCCCAAATCCAGGGGACCTAAAAAGGCCACTTTAAGCAATACCTCTGAAAGCTATTCATTTCCTGAATTCCCAGCAGATCATTAGCAATTCCTCTAATTTTCGTTAAATGGTTACACATAATAGTTTAATCACCTACAATTCATTTCATATTAATCGTATTTGGTGTAAACATGGTAGACCATTTTATGAATTTCCATACAAAACTGTCAAACAGGTAAATTGCGTGATATGAATTGCACACAGATCATGTAATGAATTGTCAGTTTGTGACCATTTTACGATTTTTAATATGATTTATATTGTTATCCTATTATGATTCTGCCAAAGTGGCCTTTTTAGGCCCCCAGAACTCCATACCGTTTCAATATTGAGTTGCTTAAGAGTTCAAAGGCAAAAACTGTGTTTTTTCCTACAACTAAAATATTTAAGTACGGAAGTAATATCGTCAGATAAATTCCCGCGAAATGACTGTGCGTCAAACAATAACGTCATCAGTAAAAACAGCATATTTGGCGTTCACTCATGTTTTACTGGGAGTGAATGCTGTTTATGTATTATTAAGTTCGTATACCAATCTATCTAAATGAAAAAAAAATCTGAAGTGTTTGTTTGAACGCGCTAATCTCTTGGAACTACCAGTCAGACCTTTTTGCATTTGCCCAATTCTTGAGGAAGACTAAAGGCCGCTTAACGTCATGCTAGTACCCTTAGGAGCCGAGCAGAAACAAAAAAAATCAGAAAGAACTTCGATCAATAATAGTACTAGATACCCGATAAGCGCTTCAAAAACGCCCCGAAAAATAAGACCACGAATACTTTTGTGGTCCTATTTCTAGTTCCACAATAGAATAAGCACGAAATTGTAAACAAAATGTTTTTAACCTTATTACTTAGACTTTTAGTTTCATTTTAGAATAATTATTTTTATACTGATGACTTTTTATTTTCAAGTGACATTTTAAATTTATTGCTTATTATACCCTTTCTCCGATGAAAGAACTTAAATAAATACAATTTACAATGGTAATTAAACTTTATATTTAAGCATTAAGGTTTATAATAAATAAACTGAAGTAGTTAATAAACTTTTTTCTAAGAATGGTAGATGTTTACGTGTGTGCAAACGTGGACACTTGAGCGACTTAATCTAGTACTATTATTGATCGAAGAGAAACAAGGTAATAGCGCGGGCAGGCGATGCGATGCGACAGGATGGGTCGGGGAAACTAGAATTTTCACACGAACGAAGACGCGGGCAGAAGCTAGTAAAATATATACCTACATAAAAAAGTCCACCAGTCTTATCAAGGGGTATCGTGTTACCCAGTAACTGGGTTGTGGACGACAGATAGGCACTCGCTCCATGAATAATACTGGCGTGGATCTACCTCGCCACATGCGAACTACACATCACACTGACGTCACGCAAAATCCTGCATCGCCCAAGCAGAGTTTACCGTGCATCTAGCTAAATACAACGTCCCGACATCAATCGTCGGGCAGCAGCCCACAGACAACACCCGTCTGGTCGGGTCGGAGGATCCTTTTCTATGGAGGATGAGTGAACTTTACACTCTATGACTCATACCACTATACGGGTATTCAGCTGCATGCGGTTAAACTGGAACCCAACACCAACATAGTTGAGAACAGACTAGGCAGATGATGACTTACGTTATGCATTCCTATACTGCTCGACATCTCAATCGGTAACTCGAAGTTCGGCATCGATCGGAGGTGAGATGGAGACTCGCACCATTCAGCCACCTGCAGGGTAAAGGTAGATTGTACAAGGTCAAATTAAATTAGCTAGCGCAACGTCGAAACCGGCGTGCTTGATGAATAGGAACAACAGAGACTAGCCATCACACAATCCGCCTATAATGTTCCCACTGCTGGGACACAGGCTTCCTCTCTGTGAGAGAGAGAGTGGGTCGTAATCCACCACGCGGGCGCTGTGCGGTTGGTGGATGTCACATGTCTTCGAATTTTTGGTTCTATGAGAGTTAGAAAGTTCTATGTACTCTTTCTTTCTATTACATAAATGAAAAGTCGCGTAACGCTTTTTCGTGACGTGACGATTTCTTCCATGTTACTCCTACCGCAAGCTCCGTAAAAGAACTTCGTTCCAACAACTTACCGAATGAAACTCCTCGTTAACACTTATATCCACAGGCTGTGTCTTCGGAGTACTTTGTTTCATATGCTTCTCCTCAATAAACATCAGCATACCATCCGGTCTTTGGGGCGTCCCATCCCTTAGCTTCGGCACTATCTTCCTTCGTTCCACCTTATCCACCCTCGCCACATCAGGAGGAACTGTCAGGTCCAAATCGTGACTCCTGAACCCTGTCAAATCATGGCTTTCGGCTGTCGCAAAACTTTCCGTGAAATACAGGTTGTTTTTCGAAGTATTTCTCTGAGGACTGTAGAAGCCATTGTTTTCGTTCGGTCGTTCATCCTCAATGCTGGACAGGCTGAGGTCTTTCTCATCGTCGATTTTATGGACCTTTTTCGGGATTAAATCAGGATAATTCTCATCAGGACTCATGAGAGGATGGTTAGTTGTTAAAGTTAATGTGGAACTGAATTTCGGAGGGCTGATACCAAGATTTTTGGGACGAGGAGAGTCTAAGTGTAAATTCGACATTTTCGTAATCAGGCTGTCGTTAAACCGTTCCGGTTCTGAAAGTCGGAGTATTTCCGGGTTTTGGAGTCTTAGGACCGGTTCTGGGTGGTCGCCTTCGAAGTCGGAGGATAGGACCGAGTTGGGGGTGTCCTGGGACCGAAAGGACTCGGATCCCGTGTCCATCTTCTCATCTGAGGATGGTGATGTTAATTCTTCGTCATTTGAGCGATGTGTTTTGAAGTTACTGGAACAAAAAGAGAGAATTAAGTGTTGTTTATTTATTAAAAATACCAGGAGGCTCGGAGGGGGTTCGTGGCATAATATCAGCCACAAGGTTCGATCGCTCAAGGTTGAGCTACGCTGGCCGCGTTCGGTTCGTGGCTATGTGACTACTCATTCCATACCGAGACCTTTCCGTGTCCCTGATAGCATGTTAAGGCGTTGGTCCAGGTTGTCTTTTGTAGATCTTTGTTGGTCATTACAGAAGACCGAAAGTCTGACAACTAGTCTTGCCAAGAAGTATGGTGTTACCCAGTAACTGGGTTGTGAAGGTCAGATAGGCAGTCGCTCCGTGTACAATATTGGTACTCAGCTACAGCCGATTAGACTGGAAGGCGACCCAGGCAACTAGCTTCATCTTTCTGACTGACCGACACCTTGACAATTGACAAAAAAAGAGCCTGTAATGGGTTTATTCGAAATAAATGCTTGAAGTTTTTTTTTGACCCCAACATAGTTGGAAAAAGGCTAGGCAGACAAGAACGCATAGTTATGAAAAAAAAAATGTTAAAATCACGAAAATGTGTTCTTAGCAGCAAGAAATAGGCGACGATACCTAAGTATAACAGTTATTTCATTCTGTCCTACATTCACAGATATTGATAAAATGGTACATTCCACAAGAAACGGCAACTCTCACGTTTTGTGACCAACAGTTGTGTCATCGCTAAACATATTACACGTGCGACGAGATGGCAATGCGCATGAGTTTAAAGTTGAAAAGCGTGTGTCATTTCGTACGATGATAATGTGAAGCCCATAATTCTTCCTAATATTATAAACGCGAAAGTTTGCGAGGATAGCTGGATGGCTGGATGGATGTTTGTTACTCTTTCACGCAAAAACTACTAAACGGATTTGGATGAAATTTGGCACACAGATCTATATCTATACTAATATTATAAAGAGGTAAAATTTGTTTGTTTGCTTTGCTGAAATCGATTCAGTGGTCAATTATGAACAAACTACTTCCAGGACTTGAGTTTATTCTATTACTCCTTGTAGATATCACCCTGGGACAGGACAAAGGTTAATTTTTGTCCCGGTAGCACGGTACCGTGGAATATATAATTTCCGACATCCACGCAGACAAAGCCGCGGGCAGAGGCTAGTCCTACACAAATGTAACTGCTTCCAACGGGGTGGAAACCTGGTGTCCTGTAATACAGGCCTAGGTTAAGCTACACTTGCTGCGGTTGGTACGTGGATGGGTGACCATCTTAATATACCGAGAACCCTCCGTGACTCGTGTTGGTCCCGGCTGTCATTCGTGGATCTTTGATAGTCGTCAGAAGCCCGAAAGTCTGACAACCAATCTTACCAGGGGGTATCGTATTACCTAGTAACCGGCACCCTAATTGCATAACACACGATCAATCGGAATCGGTTTCATTTTGACAGTTCAACAACATTCATTGCGTTATTTACGTTGCTGAGCAGACACAGTCATGACAAATTTTTTGAACATATGAAGCAATGGATTAGCAATATCATTCAAAATGATTCAGATTGAGATTGATTGTGTGTTACGCAATTAGTTTCATTCGTCGTTCGAACCTTGCTCTAAGTACAGTCTGTGACAACCGCTACAACAGTAATTTAGGGAAAGTTATTAAAACGCTCAAGATAAGGCAATTTTTGTGGCTTTTTTAATTGACTAACATCAGTGTTGCATAGTTCAAAAGAGTGTTCATGTAATAAACAATTATACACCCAAATTTTGATCAAAAACAGTGAAATATTATTGACTTATTAGTGTTTGTGTGTGGGTACTTGGTTCAGGTCCTTAATTTCGACACTACTCTCTAAGTACGATTGGTCGAGTGGTGGCTGGGGGCACTTTTTGTCAAACGAGCTGTGCACAACGTGGTCCAGGTTCGGATCCAGCGAACTGCAAAAATTTTAGTAATTTGTGAATATTTGCAAATTTACTATTTCTTCTCAATTGAACCAAATATAAAAAATTTGAGTTCAAGAACATGCTCCGTTCACCTGATAACAAGTTTCATTCGGATACTGACCTACACAAAGCTTCTGGAACGGGCGGTGATTCGAGTGGGCCGACGCGCAAACCCAAACGTAAGCAACCGGACTCGGAATGGTCGGAGGCAATTAATACATTGGGAATGGAGTTTAAGAATACCCTTAATGAATGGCGACGCGATTTGGATGGTAGTATTAATAAGATATGTGACAGCGTAACTTCTATTAGAGACGAACTATCCACAATAACGCAGACCACAATGGAAATTAAAAATGACATTCAATCATTGCGTGGTGAGCAATGTATTATTAAACAAAATGTGTCTCAACTAGAGAATAAATATAATGATCTTTCGCAACAGATTGACAGTCTGAAGGACTCGATTCAATTTTCTGGTGATGAACAGTCTGATATTTTGAAAAAAGTTGATCAGTTTAGTAAACATATTCATGAGTACACTGAATCTAAACATGTGATATCACAACTTGTTGCTAAAATTGACTCCCTAGAACAGAGCGCTCGAAACTGCAACATCGAAATTTGTAACATCCCCGAAAGGCGTAATGAAGACCTGGTTACACTTATGATCAATATGGGTTCCGCCATAAGTTGCAATTTAAAACATAGCGACATTATGTCAATACACCGTGTTCCACATGCCCACCGAGATAATGATAAACCCAAGAATATTATTGTGAAATTAACCTCACGCATATTACGGGATAACATTCTAAGCGCTCAACGTTTATATAAGGGGCTCAATACCGAAACACTGGGATTATCGGGTACGTCCTTCCCTATTTATTTGCACGAACATCTGACTTTAAAGAACAAGAAGTTATTTCGTGAGTGTCGCGATGCAGCAAAAGCGAATAATTACCGGTTCTTATGGGTCAAGCACGGAACCATCCTCGTTCGTGAGAAAGAGGGAGCTAAATCATTCGCAATTAGATCTCCAGAAGACATTGCTAAGATCAAGCCCAGCCAGTCAACCCCCATTCCCGAGATCAATGAATAAGCGTATCCGCGTAAAAATCATCACTCTGTATATTTTTTTTGTAGTTTTTAGCGTTTTAAGGTTAGTAATGTTATCCCTGTGTTGTTTATATGCAATTAAAAGATATCTAAATGGGTTATTCCCTCTCGCTGGTCAATTAGTCTATAGGTTGTGGAGAGAGGCCTTTGTTTCTGTTTATATACATTCAGCAAATTATAATCAGCTGCTTGGAGTGTATTTTTTAAATTCTGTCTTCATAATTTCTGCTCAACTGTTGCTTTATTGTGGCTTCAGGTATATGTTAGTATGTATGTTTTTAATGTTTCTTCGTTTCTTAGATGTTAGCTATGTCTACTGTCTCACTGCTTGTTATTGGAGATTTTTGTTGGTACGAGTATCTAGGTTTTTCATACAGAATTGTTTGCTTACATGTAACTCTGTCATGCTGCATTCGGTCAAATTAAAATATTGTGCTCTTTTGTTGTTTATTAATGAAACATATAATGCTGGCTTGATATCTTATTGTAAAATTAAATATTTCAATGGCGGATAATTTGGTTATTTACTATCAAAATTGTCGAGGGATCCGCACTAAACTGCACATTTTATACATGAATATTTTATCAAATTGCTACGACATTATAATACTCACAGAAACCTGGTTAATACCTGAAATATTTGATAGTGAGTTCATCGATTCTCGTTACGTGGTACATAGGTGCGATAGAGACCGTACGGCTACGAATAAAAAAGACGGAGGTGGCATTCTGGTTGCTGTATTGAGGGGATTGCGCTCTGTAAGAATGGTTCCTCGGTTTGCTCTAGAAGCTGACTTGGAGCACGTCCTCCTTAGATTTCCCAGCTCGACTAGAGGGAGGAACCAAATTATCGGGGCGGCTTACATACCACCTAAAACACCTGAATCCATTTATGTTCAATATTTTGATCTCCTACAACCTCTACTTGGTGACACTAACGTAGAGCAGTTTTATCTCTTGGGCGACTACAACTTACCTGATATTGACTGGATTCCCTCTAATAATAATGGATCGGTATCGGGGCTACTTTGTAGTGGCAATTCTTCAATTTGTGGACATCTTAGTGCATTTATGGCTTTCCTTAATGCTCATCAGTACAACGCTGTCAAGAATCCGACTGGGAAATTATTAGACCTGGCCATCAGTAACAATGAATGCTCTGTTTTCCCCCCCACGGACTATCTACTGCCACTTGACAATCACCACCCTCCATTCTGTTTACTAATACCGTTTAAGCCCCCCCATACGAACATGATTCGAAAGTCTTTGAAAAAGTTAAACTATAATAAAGCTAATTACGAGAAGATAAATGAGGAATTAAATAAAATTAATTGGAATGAGCACATTGGGTTGGAAAACTCCGTAGATGTGGCAGTAAATAAGTTTTATAATATAATTTTTAGCATAATTAAATCTAACGTTCCACTCGTCAGATCTAAGTCCTCGAAGTTTCCGTTTTGGTTTTCACCTTCGCTAATACATATTTACAAAAACAAGTTAAAAGCCTGGGTTAAATGGAAGGTGTATCACAATATCTCTGATTATGAACAGTTCTCACTATACAGATCTAGATTCCATATTGAATGCAATTCATGCTACATAAAATACATGGAATCTGTTGAGGACGGCATTCGCAGTAACGTTAAATACTTCTGGACGTACATTGCCAATCGGAAATCTTATTCTGGTATACCTTCTGTCATGAAATACAAAGACCAAAGCACCAATGACCCCGAAGAAATTTGTAACTTTTTTTCGAATTTCTTTAATTCCGTTTATGAACAATCCTCCATGAGAGGTATTTCTTCGAGTGGGGATTCTGATCGCAATTCCCTCATCAGTAAGATAGAGCTAAGCACGAATGAGATACTGAGGGCACTTAATTCTTTAGACTCAACTAAGGGTCCAGGCCCGGACGGTCTTCCAGTCGTGTTTCTCAAAGCTACCGCTAAACATATTTGCACTCCTATACATATTTTGTTTAATAAATCACTGGCACAAGGAATTTTCCCCGAGATATGGAAGAGTGCGAACATAACACCAATATATAAATCGGGCTCTAAGCAGGATGTTGAGAACTATCGTCCTATATCCATTATGTCAGCCCTGCCGAAGCTTTTTGAGAGATTAGTCCACGATAAAGTATATCCTGTTCTTCATCACAGTCTAATTCAACAACAACACGGATTTGTAAAGAAAAGATCGACTACTACAAATTTAGTGGCATTTATGGATTATTTGTTCAACAATATGGATTCTCGTGTTCAAGTGGATGCCATTTACACTGACTTTCGAAAGGCGTTCGACAAAGTTGATCATGAGTTGCTACTGAATAAAATTTCATTTAACGGTATACGTGGTGATTTACTTCGATGGTTCTCTTCATATGTCACGAATAGAACTCAAAGGGTCGTAGTTAACGGTTTCAGATCTGCTACAACTATTAGTGTAACTTCCGGTGTACCTCAGGGTTCAATTCTGGGACCACTTTTATTTATCCTATTTATAAATGACATTGACACTTGTTTTAGAAATTCTAAAGTCTTGCTCTATGCTGACGATCTCAAAATTTATAGGCCCATCAAAAATTTGCAAGACAGCACATTATTACAGGAAGATCTGGATCGTTTCAATGAATATTGCAAATATAATAAATTGCAACTGAGTCTGTCTAAATGCTGTTGTATCAGTTTCACGAAAAATAAGAATGTTTTCAAGCACCCATATTCTTTGGATAATACTTCACTATCAAGGGTGTCCCTTATTCGTGATCTTGGTATTCTCCTTGACGATAAACTACACCTTGATGCCCATATTGACAAAGTTGTAAATAATGCCTATCGAATGTACGGTTTTGTGATGAGATCTGCGAAGGAGTTTGTGCGCCCCTCTACCTATTTATATTTGTACAAGTCTCTGATCAGATCACAGCTCGAATACGCAGTGCCAGTGTGGAATCCCTTTTACAGTAAGTATTCAGAACGCATTGAGAAGGGTCAAAGAAAATTTTTAAAAGCCATGCATTACCGTTGCTTCCACACAGATTTATCTTATGATTATTTGCATAAGAAGTATAAATTACTTGACCTTAAATCAAGACGCACTCTCCTAGAGACAGTATTTTTGTTTGATCTGTGTAGCAATGTTTATGACTGTATTAACATCCGTAATAAAATAAGTTACATAGTTCCTAGAACGACAGTAGGTCGCGGGGTGCGCGCACGGCCGCTGTTTGCAGTTACCTCTTGTCGGAGTAACGCAGGTATGCGGGCACCCCTGCGGCGACTTACTAATAATTACAACAAACAATTCCATCATATCGATATGTTTGCTCTTTCTGCTGGTAGTTTCAAAAATATTGTACTCAAAACACTTGGTCAATAGTCAGTTTAATATTGATTAAGTTTTTGCTTTGTTTGCTAAATTTACTTATGTTTTACTATCTAACACAAGAAACGTTTTCTTTTCTTTTTTTAACTTAAATTGTTGTAGTTTGTAGGTTTTAGTTTAAATAGCATGGTTTGTAAAGATTATTATTTTTTATGTGTATTCTGTGGAAAATGTGGTTGGTTACACATTTGGCCGTATCTTTTTGTATTTCTTCCTATAAAATGTAATGTGTCACTGTTTGTTTTCCCAAATAAATAAAATAAAATAAAATTAGGGTGCGGGTTGTGGGGGTCAGATAGACGCGCTCCATGTATCATACTGGTATTCAGCTGCATCCGGTCAGACTGGAAGCCGAGCCTAATATAGATGGAAAGTAGTCTAGGCAGGCAATACATTTATATTTAACTTCAAATTGTATTAATTACACATACATTGTTGAGACGCGAACTCACACCCGTTATGATTATAAGTGACAATTAACCATAGAGCTATTAATAGCGTCGCATTCCATACATAGAGTGAAAGTGTCAAAGACAATGGTGGTGTGCTACTAAGTTTTTGTTCCCAATAACTTTCTACAGTTACAGTCGGGGCTCGTGGCTCAATGATAATAGGCGCACGGGTCGATCGGAGGTCAAGCAACTCTTGCCGCGGTCGGTTCGTGGATGGGATGTTATTTGCCAAAATTCGCACACAGACCAGACCATAACCTGGGTTAGGAGTTAGGACATAGGATACTTTTATCCCAGTAGTACAGACAATCAAAAATCAATCAGCTCAGCCTATCAGTCCACTGCTGGACATGAGCCTATCCCAGGCTGCGTCACAACACTCTGTCCATACAGGTCCAGTAGTACGTTCGTACGTTCTTTTGGGATAAATTCCGTCAGCAACGCGGAAGTACGCGGAACGAAGCCGCGAGGAAAAAGTAGTTAATAATATACAGGGTGACAGAGCCATCGATGCACAACCAGTTACCATGGATTCAGTTCATGGTTCTGGAGGCTCGCGTTGAAATTGTGTTCCATACTTTTTGACCGCGTAGGTATTGCACTTTGAAACAGCTGACTTTTATTTTGTTAACCGACTAGAATCATGTGCTGAATTCATGGTTACTGGATTCTTTCATATTATTGTAAATACCTACATTGATTGATTTATTTATTTGTAGAAACATGAGTATACTTAAAAGGCATGCAGGTTGTTCATAAACAAAAAAGATCCGTCATGTTTGGCCTTGGCGGCATACAAATAAAGGTAAGAAGTCATTCATAGGTATTTAAACAAAGCTAAAAACATGATTAAATTTTCACATAAACTAAAAATTAAATGTAAACAAAAAATTATAAATTTGAATTAAATAAAATAAAATAAAATCCTTTAATCTAATGAAGTAGTAATGATAAATTGTTAAAATTATAAAATGTCAGTAAATATTTATTAAATACATACCTAATATTACTTTGTCATTTAAAAATTCTAAAATACTGTGTGCTTAGTAGTGTGCTTCCCCAACTATGGGCTGATTGCTCCATCGCCAGATAACTTTTATTCGAGGAACAAAATTGACGTTTGACAGTTTTTGTATGAAATAACTGTCAATGTTTCAAAATTTTCAATTTTTCTATTATTCATGGGCTATCAAATGCAAAAAAAAAATCTTTTTGCATTTGATAGCCCATGTCTCGAGGAAGGCTATAGGCTATTTAACATCACGCTAGGACTCTTAAGAGCCGAGCAAAACGAAAAAAGTACCGAACAGATTTGAAAAATTCTTGTTGCATTTGATAGCCCAATTCTCGAGGAAGGCTATAGGCTATTTAACTTCACGCTAGGACTCTTAGGAGCCGAGCAAAACGTACGAAAGAGCGCTAAGTAATTAATAGCGGGTCGGGCAAACAAGAAATTCCACGCAGACAAGGTAACTTAATAATTATATAATTTCCTTTTACACATTGTGTAAGCCTGACAATCTAAACAATCTATAATTATTAGGTGTAAAAAATTCAATAGATATCCTCAATGTATTCATATTTTTTTTGTACATTTGTATATTACATCGTTGGTAGTTATTAATACATTAACATATACAGTTAGTTATGCATTTAAAGGTGAAATAACAGGCAGATACGGATTTTATCATCATCTGCCGCCTTTTCCCAACTATGCTGGTGGTGTTGGTGTTGTATGTTGGTGGTCAAAATCCAGAAAGACAACCGGAAGTTTAATGGCATTAAAATAACTGTTGCAGTTATAATAATGAAATCTTAATTTAATTGAGCAGTGGTGGCCCAGTGGGTGGTGGGTTCTATCCAAAGCAGCTACTTTACTTTGTGGAATTTATATCAACACCACTGCTTTCAAAAAGGTGAAGGAAAACATGGTGAGGAAACTGGCATGTACTAGAACCGAATAATTCAAAGATATGCGACATCTACCAACCCGCACTGGGCCCGCATGGTGGATGATAGCCCAGTCCCTCTCACAGAGAGGAGGCCTGTGTCCCAGCAGTAGGAACATTATAGGCTGATTATGCTTATGCTATTCTTACCAAGTTGGTAAGTTAACAGAATATCTTCTTCAATTTTGAGTAGTATATCTAGTATTTCCACAAAACCTAGAAGTTTACAGTAGTTTAATGGCATCTAAAATAACTTTTCATACAGTTATATTAATGAAATCTTAATTTAATTTAATAAGCATTTACTGTACGGAGCTTCTGCTTATGTAAACTAACACATATTTCTTGTAATAGTTACAATTTAAAAATAGAACATACAAAATGAGGGAATAAAATACTATCACTCTGCTTATAAAAAATGTAATTTTTCTATAGCATATTTTTGTAGCCCTATTAAAAAAAAACATAACTTGTTTATTTCATTTGTATGTGTGTACTAGTCTAACATAGAAAACAATAATTGCGATATATAATGCGTAATTTATAAATTCTTTCGCCGCTTTTCCTCAAGATAAAATAAAATAATAAATACAAATTGTGGGTAGCAAGTACCATCACGAATGTATATAAAACCTGTTCTACAGTCACCTCATTCGACCTAAAAATTGGAAGGCTCATTAATTATGTACAAAAAGAAAACAATATGCACAAAATGCAACGAATTCAAGGAGAATTTAGTCAAAATATCTAAAAATCGACACCTCAATTTTCAATGTTAAAATTCTCATTATCAACTAACGAAATCGTGTAAAATAGTGCACTCACCTCATTTGTAACTTCTTCAACTTAGAAATTCTGTATTATTTTATTGTGAAAAATATATCACAATATTATAAAAAAATAATTTTATACCGCGCTGGTGTCATCGGGTTTCGCATAGCTTTTGACAGCTGACGTTTCATTTTACGATTTTAGTTTTACGCAAGCATTCGTTGTTTATGTTATTGACGCGTTCAGGTTTAGTTACAGAAATGGATTTGGGGATCAATATGTGCACTGAAGAACGTTTTAATTTAATTGACTTTTGAAGTATAATAGAAATGTTTAACACTAAGACTTTTCTAAAAATGTTTATTTCTATCATGTTTCTTGCAATTTATAGCTCAGGATCAAGTTCTATGGTAAAAAAAATAGAAGCAACGGCAACAAATATGTATTTACAGAAACAATAATCGACGCTATAAGTTAGGATTGGGTGATAATATTATTGGGCCACATTTGAGATAACATAAAAAATTGCTCAGTAAGTATACCACCATTTTTGAGAAGGTATGTATCTGAAACTATTTTATCTGGATCTTAACTAAAAGTACCTTTAGAAGATATGATGCAGTTGAAGCGTTTATCCGATAAACTTCTTGTTTTTCCTTCTTCTGACAAGTCTTACAGGTACAGGGTATATTTTTATTTGCGTACTATAATGTGATAGGTCAATCAATGATCAGCAATATCCTTAAGAAAATTAGAAATAAGTAAGTAAATAAAAACAAAATAATACTCACATGTAAACTTGATTAAACACACAACAATGAATGGGAAAGACAATGGTCAAGTTCTTAGAATGTAACTTATGCAACTGAAAACACATCGCGAAATCGACCGCGAACTCTACCACAATCTGTTTTTCCTTCATTTATCGACCAACTTTAAGATTGACTATTGTTCCGTGCTTTGTTGGAAAAAACGCCTTTACCTTTTAAAATGAGTAAGTTTTTGTTGTTATTATTATTATTATTGAATGCAAAGGTTTTCTTTGAACGTGAATTTTACTACAATAAAAATACAGCTATTTTTGGGGATTAAACAAATGTTCTTTTTTTCGTAACGGCTGTTGCACTCTCACGGAAATTATTATACTGTGATGTTAGCTTCTCTTAATTCGCTTTGCATGTTTTGAGGAAGAAGAAGTGTGTTATGAAGATTAATAAGCAAAACATTCAACCCGGATCCCATGCATTATTATGTTTGTTGAAATTTTTCGCGGAAACCCGCAAGAATTGGCAAAATATTTTACTTCTTTTCGCCTTTTAGACGGTGTCTTCTCAGTGATTGTTTTATAAATATATCGCCAGAAGAAGTGTATTTCTAGGCCGCATTGCTCCAATTTAAATTAGTTCGTTACCACAGTTCGAGCATAGAAGGTGACCAAAGTAGTGTTGTGTGTAATTACAGCTGAAGTTGACACGGTGAAAATGCAGTTGGGAACGCTCATTTTCTTATTGCATCTTATATTTCCTATCATCTTTGCTGAGGATGTGAGCTGTAAGTTTTATTTTTTACGAAATATTACATGCACCTTTTATATTGCACTAGTTTTTTGATCTATCATTCTGAAATTTAGATTTACTCAACGGTGTCTCCGTTGAGTAAGTCTTTTCCGAGTATTCAAGGATCATCTATTCATCTGTGGTAGTTTTTATCTTAAACTAGCTTTTGCCCGTGACTTCGTCCTCGTGAAGCAACTTTCTTACATTTTTTTTTTCCGTAAGAACCATCCTCGTACTTCAAGGAATTCAGCGATTCATGTTATTAAAGATAACACCAAGTAATTTTTTTTTCAAATGATATCGAATTTCCCCGTTTCGTAACCCCCCCCCCCCCCCCTGAACTTTACATACTTATTATTAATTATTTTCTGTCGAAAGTATTAATACTGAGTTTCGAATTAATTGGACCGCGCATTCAATTACTTCCACACAGACTTCAACACCCCTATATCCCCCTTTGAGGGGTACTTTTAAAAAACATATAATAATAAACTATTAGGTATCTACTTACTTAGGTGAGGTTCTTTCCAAGTTTCAAGTTTATTAACTAAATGAATAAGATTTTTTATATAAACTGTATCCCCGCTTTTCATCCCCCACAAGGGTAGAATTTTGAATAATCGTTTGGGAAGTAGGTATTCATAAGTACCTATTAAGTACCTATTCATAACTTGATACAATACATAATTATTTATACCAATTTTCGAGTTAATCCACGCATTATAATCCTACCCTGTAAAATTAACTACCCATTTTCAACCCGATAGGGGTAATACTAAGTAATAGGGGGAATACTAAGTATCGAGTTTATCGGACCGCGCGCTAAAATTCTTCCATACAAACTTTGAAACCCCCAAATCCTCTTTTAGGGGGTAGTTTAGAAAAAACATAAAATGACAAACTTTAGATTAGTATTGGTGCCAAGTTTCAAGTTTATTAACTCAAGGAATAAGATTTTCCATACAAACAAATCCTCCCATTTCACTCTCTTAGGGGTGGAATTTCAAAAAACCCTTTCTTAGTGGATACCTACTCTTCACTAAAAACACACCTTCTAAATTTCATGTCTCTAGGACCAGCAGTTTAGGCTGTGCGTTGATGTATCAGTCAGTCAGTCAGTCAGTCAGTCAGGACTTTGAATTTTATATATTATATGGATTTCTAGTGAGTCAAACCGTAAAACACGGAATTAGAGGCATTGTGTTCATTTATTTGTAAACGTAACAACTTCTTGGTGTTGTGTAACTAAGTATAAACATTACACAAAGCTAGCCTAAGTAAGAGTAGTGTTGTTTTCACTGGTTCTGGTGGTTTTGTGCCTACTCGTAATTTTACTTGAACACCAGCTGTGAATAGGGATGACCGTGCTGACAAATGCTGCAAAAAGCGGTAAAATTATCAATTAAAGTACGCGCTGATTTTATGATAATGATGACATAAGCACCAAACTTTCAAACATTAAGATCTTTTCACTCTTTAGAAAACACCGCAATCACCGCATTATCAGCTTTTTTGCATACATTTTAACTGTAACGGCTGAACCTTTCAGATCAAGCCTGTGTGGACAAATACTCAAGAAAAGGCTATCAACCGTGGCAGGAATGGTCCGACCATTACACGTGTCATCGGTATCGATGCGAAATTCGGGATGGGAAGTACTTCATCGCTGCTGTTGGGTAAATATTAATTTCATTAACAGCCTTGGAGGTCTACATGGAGGAGACCAAAACACCAAACTTCTAAAACCCTGCGTTGTAACACAGATGTTTAATTACAAAGTCCAAGGTTTGGGCTTGACCAAAGTTTGAACTCGTTTTGTTATTTATTTATTTATTCAATTATTTCGGGCATCAAGGCCCATATAAACACATACAATACAATATTAATATAACTTAAAAATACTATAAATACATACTTACAACATTATAAATACACTAAAAAACTAACTAACGACGAACGTTATGAGACGGCGAATGTTAAAGGACTACACAATTCTTACATTTCAATAAGCCAGCTATCGAGAAACATCATCAGTGTGATTCTATAATATGCTTTAAGTTGGTCACAGGGTCAAAGGGTCGTCATGACCCCGAGACCATTAATAATCATGTTTTCAGCTAACGCTACTTATATCTATAAACGCGTTCGTATGATTACTCTACTAAATCTGTGACTGTTTTCTTCTTAAAGCTAATGTGTAATTTTACTGATTTTTTCTTTAAGCTAATGTGCTAATTTTTCTGATTATCTGATCTTCAGGTGTAGAAAACCGAAAATTCCTGAAAATGCATTGGAATGTCACGAATACATTGAAGATGAAAATGTCGGTATGTATTGAAACATGAACGCTCTGGAAACTTATATATTTTTTACTGTCTACTATAGTTGTAGTTTACCTATTCTAGATAAAGCTAATTATGAAGAGATGTCTTAAAAAACTTCTAAATCAGACTAATTGATATTTAGTGCTTCGATGTTTGTCGTAATTAATTTGGATTAACATTATTTATCCAGAGTTTCCAACTTGCTGTGCACGTCTGAGGTGCGTCGTTGAAGTCAACGGTGAGAGAATAGTACAAACACGAGGACAGCCCGGTGAATTGTTCCCCGACAAGTAAGATTTATTTTTATTTTAAAGCAACAAATTTACCTTAAGGAAATATACCTACAGTTTATCACTTTGCGAAGATTTCTCGTAGATAATTTTAATATGGAGGCTCAGTGGACTTTTTGACGGATTATCCGTCAAAAAGTCCACTGATGTAAAGTAGCAAAATCAACACCAAACTGCATTTTACCAACTTTAACGAAATTTACATTGTCACATCATTCTACAGGCCATGGAAGGGCCAGCAGAACGAGCCTAACCCGGCAGTGGTGGGAATGAGCGGTATCCAGCAGAACACCGTCGTAGGTGAGGCCCAGGGACAACCCGCACCAGGCATCTTCAACAGCAGAGGAGCAGGCAAGGAGAAGTTGTTATTAGCTCTTGATTAGGCCACTTCCCTGGCTCAAAAATTGCAATTCGTTTACTAAGATTTTAATTCACAGTACCAACTCATTGTATTGGGTAATTTAGTTAGTAAAATGACTCAATTTTAGAAAGCATGTCGTTCTCTTAGAAATTATTAGTGCACTTTGAATATTCTTAGTATCAATGCATAGTAAAATAATAATATATGCTTATTGTAGTATCCTAGTAATTCTTGTAATGGCCTTGCATGTAACGTAATTATGTAATTAGTTGTTCTTTTGTTGATTGCAATACTTCACAATCATCAATACAATTTTTGGTCTTACTTAAATTGTAATAAAATAAAGTATTTTCTATCCTTTTCTTAAGTTTTATTTCTATTAGTAGTAAGTTGTAATTTTGCGAATAGTTAAACGTCAATATTTTATTAATTTAGCCCCCGATATTCCCGACAGCGGATGGCAACGATATTAACGGAAGGCGCTACGTAGATCCATACCCGAACCAACAAATGCAAGAGTCACCAAGAAAGAAGAGATCAACCGTCTACCCCCTGTTTGATAGGACCCTTGGACGTGAAATCGGCTCTTACCAACCACACCAAGTCAAAATACACGGATATTCCCCTGAAAGATACACTTCTTACTTTTCCAAAACGAATCCTAAAAGCTAATCAAATCCTAAATTGAATCTTAATCTCTTTGTTACTTTTGTACTAATGGCACTATTTCACTCTCATTTTTAGGAGCACTAACACCCTGTATTTAATTTTGTTTTGTTAGTACTTATTATGAATATTGGTGCAAAAGTACTGTTATACTCGTTATTCTGTTTTTGTTATTATGCAATTTGTTAACCACTGGATTTTGTTGAAACATCATTATTAAATGTTTAGTAAATATTTTGATTTCATTAATTTTTAAATATACAGAACCCTTTTTGTTATTATAAATTTAGATTAACAACAAAATATAAAACTAAACGTAACGTCAAAATGACCTGTCAAGGAGAATTTGGTTTTTCGTTCTTCCATTTACAAAATCAATCAATTGGGTTTTGGTTTTCAAGCAATTTATACATACTGTCTCTTTTACCTTCAGGGTGAAGTATCGCACCTCTCTTTCATTGAAAACATTGCATATTTTGTAAAAAAGAAACATCGTACTGGAACGCAACTTGTTAGTTTTTCGGAATAAAAGTGTAATGTAAATAAAATAAAACAAATAAATTATGTTCAAAATTCGTTATCAACCAAACAAAAACTAAAGTGAACTTACTTTTCTCAAAACACGACCCGCCAAACCTGCAGAAAGTGTTTATAATTTTTGCTGCAGCAATGTAAACAGGAAAAAAGATTTTGTAAAAGTTATCTTGGTTTTATCATTAAAATAAAGGAAAAATGGTGGAGCCGGCAAAACCGTTTGCTTGTACTATGCCCGACTGTGGCATGACGTTTACTAATGAAGATCATTTGAATGTTCACACTAAAAAACATGACATGGTGTTATCGTTGGGTTCGGAGCAAAAAGCAGCGTTTGTTGGTAAGGATTTTTGTACTAAAAACTATTTTAATTCAATCTCTATGGTTTTACACAGTCGCTCCATGTAAAATACTGGTATTCAGCTGCATTCGGTTAGACCAAAAACCGATCCCAGCATAGGAAGGCTCGGTATGTGATGATGGTCTTATATGCGTAGCCTAATAGTAAGGGGGTTAGAGGGTCTCTGGGGTGGGTTGGAAATATTGCAAAAACTTATTTTGAAGTTTTAATCAATCCAACAATCTTCTACATACTGATGACTTCTTACGATGTGAGGAAATCTGGGAGCAACAGCTATAATAGCATAAGCATCATCATCCTATAGTGTTCCCACTGCTGGGACACAGGCCTCCTCTCTGTGAGAGGGAGTGGGCTATAATCTACCACACAGGCCCAGTGCGGGTTGGTAGATGTCTTCACATTTTTGGTCCTAGGACATGCTGGTTTCCTCACAATGTTTTCCGTCACCGTTTTGAGAGCAGTGTCAATGAAATTATTTGCACAATGTAAAGCGCCTGCCTGGGTTCGAACACACAACCTACAACTCATATGTCGGGGCCGTGGCCACTGAGCAACAACTAGCATTCGTATAATTTTACTATCAAATGATACAATTTCCCTGTAGCAGTCTGGTGTCTCAACTTGTCCTCCGTTGATGGTGATAAGCTCGCCCCCTATTACGTGGAAAAATGGGATAATTTGTCACAGAAATGTGTGCATACAAAAAGATAAATTAACTTGAGTAATAAAGAAAAAAAAATAGTTCTATAATCATCAGTAAGTAGAAGTGTTCCTAGAGTACATTAATATCCATACTAATATTATAAATTCGAAAGTAACTCTTACCTTTTCATGCCTAAACCACTGAACAGATTTCGGAATCGGAAAAAATTGGCGAGGAGATGGATGTCATCCTGAGGAAGGACATAGGCTACTTTGTGTCCCGGTAGCATGTTCCTGTGGCATAATTTCGTACATCCACATGGGCGAAGCCACGGGCAGAAGCTAGTGTGCTATAGTAAATTTGTTTGAGGGAAAGGTGTGGTGTTATGTTGGAATCCCACACCATTGTTTGTAGTGATTCATTTGATATTGAAGTGTTTGTTATCTAATTAGATTAGATAATTATAGTAACCAACCTATTTACTTGTTAACTGTATCCTGACATAGGTGGAGTGATATAATCAAACGCAGGATGTCATGTTCCGCAGTTACTCAAACAGAACACTTGACCAAGGAGGCAGTCATTCAAACATTAAGAATTCAAAATTTAAACACAAGGAAGTCAAAGTCAAATAATAAAAAAAATAACATTCTGTGTTTTATGCAACCTAAACTGTTTCTCCCAAACATAAGGATCATGCCTTTTCCGCAACTATGTTGGGGCCGGTTACATCTGATTATTCCACATTATACTTCGACCAATTATATTTTGTGACTTATGAATACCAGTATTTTACTTGGAACAACCTCCTATCTGACCTCCACAACCCAGTTATTGAGTAATACGATACCCCTTGGTAAGACTGGTTGTCACTTTTTGCCTTCTGACGACCCGATCGACTGTCAAAGATCTACGAATGACAGCCGGGACCAACGGCGTAACGTGCTTTCCGAGGCACGGAGGGATCCTATATGTAAAGATGGTCACACATCCACGGATCACTCGAACCTTGCGGCTGTAATTAGCCACAAGCCCCTCAAGAATCCAACTTAGGGATCCCATCTGTCTCTATCTTTACTAGTCAATATCTATCTTCTTCTATACTAATAATAAAGACGAAGAGTTTGTTTGTTTGAACGCGCTCGTCTCTGGAACTACCGGTCGGATTTGAAAAAGTCTTTTTGCATTTTAGAGCCAAGCAAAAACAAAAAAAAAGTCACATTGAACGCTAAGCGAAAACGGAATAATAGTACGTATAGGCGATGCGATGCGACGAGGTTGGTCGGGTACCTACCAAGAAATTTCACGCGGACGAAGTCGCGGGCAGAAGCTAGTCTCTCGAATAAAAATTTAGTCTTATGTACAGACGCCACCACATCAAGCTACTACAATCTGTCCAATATCTTTAATAGATTTTCAACTTTATCCCTGAAGCATTAAAGTTCAAGGTTGATTGGGAAAATTTGACAGTTTCGGGTAGCTTGATGTGCTTGCGTCGTAAAATGGGAAATTCTTTAATACTTTCCTTCCACTTATTTCTATGTGAAGCTGCTTAAAACCAATTGTTATCATGTTAGTAATAAAACCTCTTTATAATTTCCCAGCTGACCAAACACCAACACCGACTCGCTTCATTAGGAACTGTGAGGAGGTTGGCCTGTTCCAAGACTTGCAGAGTGTCAATCCTTTCGATGAGGGGTTCAAACGAGCTATGGAAGCCAAGTAAGTTGAGATTACATACCATAATCCAGATCTGAAACCTGAAGACATGGAAGACCTGCCGAGAAAAAGTTGGCGAGACCACTAACCTTGCGAAGCGTGGGCTGGTTTGAGGTGGCGCATGAATGGAGTACCTGGAGAGATGTAGTAGAGAGCTTCGCCCAGCAGTGGGAAACTTTAGAAAAGTAAATAATGCGCAGGTCGAAATGGCGGTGGTGGTGGCCTATGTCCAGCTGTGGACGTCTTTCGGCTGAAATGATGAAATAAAGTGTAGTTGCTCTTAACCTGTAATGTTTCCACTGTTGCTGTGATTCAGGCCTCCTCTCCGTGAGAGAGAGCTGGTCGCCCAATTCTTGAGAGAGGCTATAGGCTATTAAACATCACGCTATAGTCGTTAGGAGCCGAGCAAAAAGAAAAAAAAACTCAGAAATAACGCTAAGCGAAAACGAACTGATAGCGCAGTCGGGCCATACGATGCGACGGTGAAGGGCGGGCGTTTTTGGGGGACTGTCTTTTGTAATTTTGACGTTCAAAAAGTGCTGATTCTCAGCCTAATTTGAATAAATGACTTTTGATTTTGACGGGGTGGGTTGGGGGAACAAGACATTTCACGCGGACAAAGTCACGGGCAAAAGCTAGTACGTACTATTTAACTATATTCAAATTTTATTTATGTTTCAAATTGAAGTTATTTCAAGTTAAACAAATATCAACTTTATTGCAATTGTAATTAAGTTGATTACAGAGTGACTTGCACTATTAAAAATTTTATAAAAAATATTTGAAGTTGTAGCGTAAACTGAACTGAACTTTATTGTGTAGGAGTTAAAGTTATTTTTCCATGAACTTATATCTGTTTACATTTTTGGCGAATATGTGTTGTTGTTCTTTTTGTTATAATTTTCTTATTAATTGCTTCAATTACAATTTTTTTCATGCTGCAATCTCTTTCCTTTGCTCAATATTTTAATAATGTCTTATAATGTACTCTTATATCCACAGACATTGCCTATCCCTGGAGAACGCCTTGGCATCATCATCAGACGAGCTGCACACTCCTCAGATGGTGTTCCCCCACATAGACGGAGACTCCGCTCTCTACAGCACCACCAACAACAAAAGAAATATTACTATTAGCAGGTAAGCCTTTAATTCGTGTTATTAGCCTGGCCTGGGCAAAGCTCACGAACAAAAACATATAAAATAATTAGATTATAATTGCGCTCCACGCTTTTTTAGTATTGGACTCATGAAAACGAATTATATGACCCCAAACTCGAGGGGTTTACTAGTAGCCACTGAAGAGTTTCACTATCCACCTCCTGGCTCCATCATCAGATCAGCTCCAAGATACCAAATTATAATTTTGTCATCCGAACTACATATACATACAAAGTTTCATTTCAATACGACAATTAGGAGTAGGTTAAAATTGACTTCTAAGATTTTATTACATTGTTAGTTAGTTAGTGAAGCTAGTAGGTTGGAATCTGAATTTATGCGCGATCGGCTACTGACCTGCAGATAACATAAACCCTTTTACACCTTTATCTTTTATTTTACAGATCGTCGAGCGACGAATCAGGCGCAGTCAAAGAGTTTGAACGAACAACAATTTCTAAATTAACAAATGAAGTAACAACCATAAGTCGAATCGTCGGCAAGACTGAAGAGAAACTCGACGAACGAAACAAAGATATAAGAAAGGATTCCGTCTCATACACGAACAACGTCATTAAAATCAGCAACATGGTTCGAAAGGACAGTGTTGAAAAGAATCCAGTACAAACATTGATTTACGAAGATACTGTGATCCGGGACAGTATAGAAAAGGTGCAGGAAGTACCCCCAATTATGAGTCAGAAATCCTTAGACTTCATAGTCGATAGTTTAAATACAGATTTTGAAGACACAGCCAAAAAAAAAGCAAAAAATGAAAGTGAAGATTATGAAGTAATTATCAAACTACCAAACGGTAAGCAAGTTAAAATGCGAGCTGTAGAAGAGACACACGAAAAGTCTGCAAAGGAAGTGCTAAAAAAAGCCTTGACGGAAAAAGTTGAGTCGAAGAAAACTACACAAAAACTTAATACAGTTAATTTAATACCTGTTAATAATGTACCTATAGTGCCGGGGACGTTAATACCTGTAACTTTTGTGCCTCATGTTAACGGTATGAACCATAAAATGCCGATAATACCTTTGAATAATATGTGTGAATTTGATAAAAAGCCGGTTAAAAGGAAAGTGAAAAGTGAGAAATGTGACAGTGAGGGACACGGTAGTAGTGTTAGAAATAAGAACAAAATAAGCCGAGTATGTGAGTCTAGAGAGAAGGACTTGGATAGTAGGTCTGCTGCTTCTAGAAGATACAGGTAAGGAAAATCAACTGTAATGTCTACACATAAAGATTAGTTTCCACCAACATTATATGCAGCCTATAATGTTCCCACTGCTGGGACACAGGCTTCCTCTCTGTGAGAGAAACTGGGCTGTAATTCACCACGGGCCCAGTGCGGGTTGGTGGATGTGTCTTCGAATTTTTCGTTCTAAGACATGCCTGTTTCCTCACAATGTTTTCCTTCACCGTTTTGAGAGCAGTGGTGATGAAATAATTTACACAATGTCAAGCGCCTGTCTGGGTTCGAACCTACGACCTACAAGTCGTAAGTTGCGGCAGTTACCACTAGGTCACTACAGCTTCTACTGCACTTGAACTTTCGTGCATGTCCTCTCACTCACACTCGTCTCATGTCAGCAGTTGGTTCCTAAAACATGTTATTACACATCCTTCTGCGCAAAGTTCGGACCAGTCATGGATCATAGGCCCTACTTTAGAACTATAGGTTATTTTCCCACTAAAATTTTCCGCCATTTTATTTTCCCCAGGGCAAGATTAAAAGAAACGTGGATACAACAGGCTCAAGAGAATAAGAAACTTCAAGAGTTAAATGATAAGCTGTTATCAGAACGGGCGGTACTTAGGACTGTTATCACTGAACATCTCAAGAAGTGTCCTGATGCTGTAGACTTGAGTAAGTACCTTTATCTTATACAGAGAGAAAATACATTTTTGGAAAATAAACTCAATGTCTTACAAGACAGAGTTCAAATTCCATTGCAACCGCAATTTAAGTCCTTTTCATTACATATGGTCAGTCAAAAATCAACGCAAAATACTTACCGCTAAAGTAGATATTCGAATAAATGGCTTATGAATGTTAATTATCCAAGATACTGAATTTGTCGAAGTGCCTTGCAACCTGCAGATTTGGTTTATTTTTAAAGATCTTTACTGCCCCTCAATATGCTGTGTTTTGATGAACGAACCCTTCGTATCGCATTGAACCGATTAATAAGATCAGCTTTTTACAAATTTGCACGATTTTATCGTTTGACTGTCGCCTGTTAGCGATTGATAAATATCCAGTTTAAAATCGAGACCCACAGAACAATAAGGTGGCTTTTTCTTTACCAAAAACTATACAGCCTAGCCTACGTAAGGAAACCGGCATGTCCTAGAACCAAAAATTCTCGTACATGTGACATCTACCAATCCGCACTGGGCCCGCGTGATGGATACGGCTCACTCCCTTGCACAGAGAGGAGGCCTGTGTCCCAGCAGTGGGAACATTATAGGCTGATTATGTATGTATACAGCCTACCCAAACAGATAATAAAAATCATTTTTGTTTCAGAAAACATATTGGAAAGGTTAAAAAACAGTGGAACGACGCTATAACATCCGGCCCACCCTCTGCGGGTTATAATAGAAGTTAAAATAGAACGATTAGCTTAAATTTATACCTTGTGGGTCACTTTCACTCGATCGACGTTGATCGATGTCGTCGATCGGTGTAAAACGATAGATCGGTAAAATAATCAATGTTTAATTTTATCTATAGTGGATCGATCGGTGATCGGTACAGTAGGCTCTCTAGTGTCTTTTATAATGTACACAGAATGGAACATTTTGTTGATGAATTGATTAAATAATTTCATGTAAACTGCGGTCACACTAGCTAATAATTTATGTGATATAGGAAAATAAACTTTAGTGCCCGTACATAAAGTTTAATTTGCGCTACAACTTCAATTGATTTTATTTTTGACTTACTTTTGACGGCACGGTTGGCGCAATGGTTAAGCGATTGACTGCTGCGCTGCGTGTCGCGGGTTCGATTCCCGCACGGAACAAATATTTGTATGACCGAGCCGACCGAGTCTGGGTGTTTTTCTATCTATAATATGTACGTATTTACAAAAAAAAAAATTGTATATACTTAAGTAGTTTATCAGCCATCTTGTTACCATAACACAAGCATTAGGTTGCTTAGCTTGGGACAAATGGTGCTGTGTGAAATGTCCAGGGATATTATTATTATTATTTATATTTATGATTTTTTTATACAATCTGCAATCAATTTAATTTACATTTGTTTTCAAGTTGATATTTGTTTGTTGTTAACTGCCTCGTTGGTCGCAAGCGCGAATGCTGCGGCCCCGGATTCGATTCCCAGGTGGATTTCAAAGTGTTATTGGTTTTTTTTTATCAAGATGGCAATAGGCTCGCAATAATACACAGGACTTAAACATTACTGGCGAAATGACCCTTCGGGGAAAAACGTATGTATTTTTATTTGTTTAAGTGAAAATAACGACAATTTATTGTAAATATGTGAATAGATTTGGCAGGTGTATACAAGGTGCACGACAATACGACAATAAATTAAACTGCGTATATCTGATGACGTTTCGAGTCTTCATCATCATCATTTTAGCCGGCATCCCAATTGCGTAACACACAATCAATCGGAATCTGAATCATTTTGAAGCAAATTGCTAATCCATTGCCTCATAAGTTGGAAAAATTTGTCTGCTCAACACGTAAATAACGCAATGAATGTTGTTGAACTGTCAAAATGAAACCGATTCCGATTAATCGTGTGTTACGCAATTAGGGTGCCGGAATCACTCAGTGCTGGGTATAGCGTGAGAGACGCACGAATCCAAGTCACAGGTCAAGTCGTCATACGAGCATTCAATCAAATATATAAAATCTATTTAAAAAAAACACTGTTTTAATTTTGATCTTAGGATCTATTTGATAATAATTCCAAAATACTCTTACGCATTAATATTATCATTTATTGTCGTATTGTCGTCACCGCATTGTCACATTATAATAAAGTAGTATAATATATTATTTTCAGTTTTTATGCTTACCTTGCCGACTGAGTTAGTGATTACAACAATGTTATTTCTGGTTTTTATTTCACATAAACCTACATGGGCACTTATGAAACGTTATAAGCTGGTGCACGGTTCAAATTGGTCGTTTCCTATGGAGAAGAGCCGGCAAGAAACTCCACGGTTGGCGCAGTGGTTAAGCGATTGACTGCTGCGCTGCGTGTCGAGGGAGCCAAATTATATTAGGTTGCGAAATGATATCAAAATGTCAAAATCTATAAATATGTTTAAAGAAATATTTGGCAGAAACAGTTTTGTAATCCTTATAATTTGTAAGTGATATTGGATATTGGTTTAAATAATCATTCTTCCCGATGTTGTACCTTTATTAACTATAAGATTTTTTATTTTGTTTCTCTTGTAAGTGAATATTGTAAAATTCTTTTAGAGAAATAAATTCTTGAAACCAATTCCGGTATTGTTAATGAATGACTCAAATTATTTATTTATTGAATAATTATGGAATTAATGTTATTTATCAAAGAATTAATTTAATTATAAAGAATAAATGGTTTTACATTTTTGAAGTGATAGTTTTTAATATTCCCTTTTCTATTGACTGGACAGGTTCTCTCAAATCTGTGTGGTTCTTTCCTCAAAAGACAATTTCACACACTAATCTAGATGGTCCTCACATGATCAGACCAAGATTATATCTGGACTTTAAAAGAGGCTGACTTCCGAGTGGAAAAAATGGCGAAACAATCGCCATTTTTTCCATTTCTTCAGATGGTAAATGTCGACTCCATCATCTAGATTATTTTTTTATATGGTACAGCTTCCGGATGTTAATATGACACATCGATCAATGACAATAAAAAGCCGAACTTTTTCTAAAACATTTTGTGCTATATTTTATGGGCGAGATCAACATCTTCATCAGGATTAGAATGTTCTTAAAAATATTTGTTGCCCCCCCCCCCCTCTGATGTTTACGATAAAAAAACAGGTTTCAGGGTCCAGTCGCTCGAAATAAAATACTGTTATTCCGCTGCATCCGGTTAGACTAAAACCGACCCCAATATAGTTGGGGTTAAAGTGTAAGCCACATTAGCCTATAATGTTACTACTGCTGGAACACAGGCCCCTCTCGGTGAGAGGGAGCGGGCCGTAATCACGTGGGCCCAGTGCGGGTTAGTACTTATAGATGTCAAATGTGTTCGATTTTTTGTTTCTTGGACAAGCCGGTTTCCTCGCGATGTTTTCCTTCACAATTTTGAGAGCAGTGCAGCACCCTAATTGCGTAACTCACTTTTAATCTCAAGCTGAATCATTTTGAAGGATATCGCTAATCCATTGCTTCATATGTTCGGAAAATTTGTCTGCTCAACAACGTAAAGTTATTTACGTTAGAAAGTTCAACAATGTTGTTGAACTTTCTTAATGAAACCCATTGGTACTGAGAGTGTGCTACGCAATTACCCCGCAGATAATGAATGTACAGACGCCAGCAGGTCAAGCTACCCGAAACTGTCAAATTTTCCCAATCAACCTTGAACCTTAATACTTTAACGATAAAGTTGAAAATCTATTAAAGAAATTTGACAGATTGTAGTAGCTTGATGTGCTGGCGTCTGTACATATCAGGTTTAGAGGTTATGAAATAAAACCCATATTTTATAACAATCTCTATAATTATGGCACTTTAATATTTGACAGTAAATAATATTATATACCATAGGTTTGAAGCTATAACAACGAAAATATTGAAGGAGTAATTCTGCTCATGTTTTTAATCAGCCACAAGCACAAGAATAATAGATTCCATATTCAGAATGGTCCATAACAGTATTCCATTTTAAAAACTGTTCATTTTAATACTTATTCCATTATGGAATTTCGAACCTCCATTTTCAAAATCATTTTGTAATGTATATTACAGAGTAGATTCAAACCGTAAGTTTACATTCACGTTTTATGTTTACATCACCGTTTACAGACTTAAATGTAAAGTAAATATTTACGTTTGAGCCTGTAAATGGTTTACAGGTATAATCATCGTGTGAAATGTGAAAAAATCTGTCAAACGGGCCACAATTGTCCGTAGAACTAGGAAATTAACGACTCTTATGAAGCTGATATAAGATGTCTTGTATTTTTTTTTAAATATTATTTACGCTCAGTTTTTGAAAGGCTTAAAAAATACTTAAATTTAAAAACATGCTGACTGAAGCCAGAATTACACGGTGCGATTTAATTGCCTGTGGCATACCATATATATTGAAGTAACAATTAAAGTTGCATCGTCTAAACAGCGTTTGGACAATGCAATTCACTCGAACTTCGTTTGCGTTGAACTTTGGTTGCGTGATGCAGGATTTTGCGTGACGTCAGTGTGATGTCATAGTTGCTTCAATTGTATTGTGTGCCACAGGCAAGAAACTTGGATCGCGTAAATAGGCTTTATAGTCAAACACATGTCAAATGATTTGATTGGCTATTGGTATTTCAGTCAGCCAATCACAGCAGTGAATATGAGTTTGACAATCTGTCAGCAATTTTTTTTTCTTGATTAGCCGTTCAAGAATTAACGATAATAACAAATGAACGTATTCTTCATAATTAATACTTTTGCTGAACAAAAATCAATCAAGATTTCAAAATGTATAAATTAATATTTTCATTACCTACAAATAATGACTTCCTTCTACATTAGTTTTGGAAATCTAGTTGTAGGCAAGGAAAATGTCAAAGTTTGTGGTGTCCAACATATTAGAAAATACTCATAAACTACCATTTTTTGAATGGTCAAATCAGGCACACGGTGTACCATTGGAGTTTGAGATTTTTTTTAGAATGAATCTCCAGTTTTTAGAAGATTTAAAATCCTTGGCTTCACAGTCGCTAATTTCACAGTTCACATTATTACACGGCAGATTCTCAACATTGGCCATTTTTAAGCATTTAGCTTGTTAGTGTATTAATTAAAAATAAAGTGCAATAAATTCTCCATTTTGGGTAAAACGATGTCCACGGAATTTCGCTTGCGCGATGCAGGATTACTACCGCCATCTAGTATCAACGGTTGTCACTAATAGTACCTGCTATGTTCAATAGATGGCGCTAGCGGTCATTACATGGTTTACAATCTAGCGAATTATAAAAGGAATTAAACTTAGCAATAATGTAATTTTTCCATAATAAATAGCTTAGTAATAGTAGAATCATTGAAACAACTTATTTTAAAACTTATATTTCACAAAATTATTGTCGAATGTCAAAGAAATGTTCGTAAAACATCGTCCTACCCTCCTTTTAGTACATGCTTTTCAAATCTATGCGTTTTCTTCTCGGGGAGACAATCCAAGCGAATTGTACGCGGATATGTAGACGATCTAATTGACAGTATTAATAGTTGATGGCTAAACAGTTCTAACAAATGCGTGATATGCATAAAATTTAGAAAAATTGTGAAGAAAGAAGAATATTATTACTATACGTGGTGGGTTATATTTTTAAATTATTTTATATCATTCGTTTTGAATCTCCATTTTACTGTTATCCCCACTTTTAAGCCTTACCCGAGCGACGTCCTAATAGAAAGCGATCGTCAAGTTCATATGTCACTTTTTTTCGGAAAACCGGAAAGCGCTCTCTGCCGGCGGGACCACGCGTTTTTGACAGCGATTTGAAGGGAAGACGACTCAAACATTCTTTGGAAAAGGCTCGGATGAAAAAGATATTCAATAAACCTAGGAGTTTGCATTGTTGCAAGAGTTTTCGTCAAAGTTAAGTGGACATCACACCAACTCGACCGACGTTGAACAATATAAAGAAAATGATATCAGCCGACTCTGATAGATTTTTCTGGTAGATTCCATCGATCAATGTCGATTGATAACATTGATCGACGTCGATTGAGTGTGGTAATACTCTTATAACAGTTATCGCCAAGTGGGGTAACCAAAGTAGTGATCATATATTATTTTGGAAATTGATTCAATGGACATTGCCACGATATAGTGGCTACCTAGCCTTATAATTATTTATGTATTTTTTATCATTCAACCGTTGTCTTCGAAATATATGCTATCACCCCTTAAACTACTTATGATATATTAAGCGTAATGATTCTAAGTATTTCAAAACTTGCTTATAATTTACCAATTTTTCTTCATTCAATTTTACAATTTTCGTAAAAAGTTTTTTTTTTATAAATATTTTTCTTAAAAATATAACCCACCACTACAATGCATTCTTAACATTCTAGTTAGTTTAAATTAAAGCGATCAATCTTTAAACTTTAAAGTTAATATTAACAGTTTTTTTTTTATAAAAAAATCTAAATCCATACTTAACGTTGAGTCAGCTGTTATTTATTTCATAATTTATACATTTCAATATTAATCCGACTGCAAATAAACACAAATTAATGGTACTTAGTTCCATCAAAATTATAACCTAAGTTGCTTATTCGGAGCCCTAAATATGAGCCCTAATTCCCTGTCCTGAAATTAAACTAATATCTTAAACTAAGTAGATGTATACTAAGTTGCAGTTGACTGGCTCTTAGGGCTCTTTTAAAACTCCTGAAGCTGACAGCCATGGATTGCATTTTATGTACAAATCTAAAAAATAAATATTTTTGACTATACATATTAATATTATTATTGCAGTTGGACTAAAACCAAAATGTATTCACCAAGAACTGCCAATATATCGTCGAGGTATATTATATCAATTGATTTTACAAGTTATAGGTACCTGAAAAGAGAAATAGTGATTCGATTCTTATTTATTCTTCATCAGAAGGATAAATTAAACCTGGTGTTTTAATATGAGACTCGAATTGCCATTTATTTAGCATTCGCAACCATTTTATATTCAAAAAGACAGTTACGCTTGACAAATGAATCGCAAATACCCTCATAAAGTGAAAAATCGGGAGAAAAGAGTCAACATTTCCCTTTAGCGGTCCTACTGAGTACTCGAGCCTTCATTGTTTCCCTGCAAGAGAGAGATGAAGCTATACAACACCATCACACCATCTCTTTTTACAACGTAACAATGATAGCTTTTGACACTTTTAACTGACATTTGTCAAACTGCCATGTAAAACGGTTGATTGGCTTGTGTTTTTTGAGTCAGCCAATCACAGCACTTTGTCAATCTGTCAGTGTCAACTAAAGCCTCTCCTTTCAGAAACTGGATATTTAGTTGTTACTAAGTATAACAGCTAACTCAAAAATGAACAATTCATGTTTTTATTAACAGCATTCCAGTGAGTCGTGGTAAGCCTGTCTACAGTGCCATGCTGATCCCAATACAATTCTAGGGATCGCAGTTTTTTTTAAAGTATAAATTAACATGCAATGATCGCAATGTTTTGATGAGAGCGTCATTCGTCTGAACGCGACAAGCAAACATTGTTTAGGATTATTTTTTTTGTATTATCTGTGTATTTTTTCGTGCTCTGTGCTTTATACAATTTGACGTTGATGTCAAATACTTTTTTAAACTGTAAAATATTTTCAAGATTTTTTAAATCATTAAGATTCCGGTTTTAAAATGTATGATATTCTCGTTTTATGTTGTATAATTCATAATATATTCAAATTGTATAAACCAATCAGCTCTGTCACCGGCGGGATGATTTATATTTCTTAATATAAATTATCATCTATGATATTTATAATTTATCATTCTCTTAGCATTATAATTTATAACCCAAACAATATCCGCTCGCGAATACACCTATGCAAGAAATATAAAAAGGAATTACTTTAATTTTAATTTACTAAATAATTAATAACAATTTTAGGAAGTACATAATCATGACGGTCGTTATTATTATTATTTATATATTTGTTTTTTTTATTTATTCATTAATTTACATATTTATAATACCTATTATATGCTTTGCACTCCTCTTTAGATACAGCCTAAGTTTTCATGATTGTGATTTTTACGGTGTGAAAGAGTCTTGAGGCCCTTTTATTAAAAATATATAACATTTATTACTCATAGGTCAGCCGCATATACAAGGTCAAATTAAATTAGTTAGCGAAACTCCGCAAACGTGATCGATATCTTAACATAATAAAACAAAAAATAAACTGATTTTCTCAACTCATATTTCAAATAAACTACACTAGCAGCAACCGTTTTTTTTTGTTTTGTTATGTTTAGATATCGAAACCCATTATATGATATTCAGCTGCATCCGGTTAGACTGAACATCGACCCCAACATAGTTGGGAAAATGTTAGGCAGATGATGGTGATGATCAAAACCCAACACGTCTGTGGAGTTTCGCTAGCTAATTTAAGTAGACCCTATATTTTAAACTGGAATGTCTCTGAGTAAGTGGCATTTACTGAGAGAGACCACAGAAAGGCTTGCCCTTGATATAAACAGGCCTGACGCACGCCTCAGTTTAAGTCTTCAGAAGGTCAATTCCCGTAATTAAAACGTTCTAAAAATCTAGTCGCAGTCTCATCTCGGCGACAAACAAATATCAAAAACTTGTCAAAATGTATGGAAACTAGCGGTATTTTTGACAGATTGAGACTGAGATCAGACTGTGAACGTTCTTTAAATTACGAGAATTACCCCTCTGGTGTTGTGGTAACTACCTAGTCTTTGTTCACTGCCTCATTGATCTAGTGGTCGCAAACGCTACTGTTGAGCTCATGCTCAGCAGTAACGTTTCGATTCCCAGGTCGGACGAAGTGTTTTTGGGTACTATCAGGAATTTCTTAGAAGCAGCCCGGAGCTTGGATTTGTGCCCGAATGATGGCAATAGTCTCACCCCCTATTACATGGGACTTAAACATAACTGGCAAAGTGTGGGTGTACTATAGGTATACTTCTGCCTAACCCTTCGGGGTTTTCAGGCGCGATATTACGTTATTTTTGTCAGTGATTTATGGCTGATTCTTGGAATGCCGGATACCTTTAAACGAGGAATGGTTTTTTGACAGTTTTTCCATGCAAAAATTGTCAAACGTTAACTTAATTCCACGGTTGAAAGATATGTGAAGTTGAAGAAAAATCAGAAAAAAAGAGCTCGGTTTCTTCAAATAACGCTTTTGGGCTATTTCGAAACGATATGAACAGGACAGGAGCAAGCAACAGTTGACATGAAAAGTTTATAAGAACTAACGGCTCTCTCAATATTATAACGTTTGGGGTTTTATATCAAAAACTACTCGATGGAATTGAACACCGTTTTCACTAAATCTTAAATCGTTTTTTCGGGGAAGATTTTTAGTGTTTTGTCACTGAGGGCAAGATCCACAGATGACTTATGACTTTCAGTAAAGTACGTGCCTCATACGAATGTGAACTTTATTTGTTTGTTATAAGAGTTGATATTCGCACTAAACGCTTGCTCAAATTCTTATACGAATATGACCATTATCCCCATGATATTATAGTTGATAGCGTATATATAACATTTACTGAGCAAAAGTTAAACTGAAAATGTGAAACTTGCCCTAAGCGTGCTACTTAACTATATCACCGTAAAAATCACAACTAAGACCTTCTATTAAAATTACTAGTAACGAATTTTTATCACTAATCTTTGCTCTTTAAGTATTGCACCCGTATCTACCTATTTAATTAATTTAGGTTAACAAGATAGACAGTTATAGAACTCTTCATAAAGAAACTTCACATTAAATACCGTGACGAGTCAATCCATCATTGTTTTAGTGCATGAAAGAGATGGGGCTATACAGAACGTATAGCACCTTACCCTTCTCTCAATGAAAGAATGACAGATTTAACTTTAATAATTTGAGGTTTTCAGGCATAAAAATTGCGGCCGATTTTGAGCTACTTAGAAATCTACCAGTGACTGCGCGGTTTCTTTCATGATCAATCGAATGGCGAAATATGAGCTGCTAAATAAATAAAGTTCGCAGCTCGTTGAACGCAATTTAAACGCTAAATTCTATAAATTATTCTGTGCCTATGGAGTATGCACAGAGAATTCGGTCGCAGTTTTTTTACCTAGCTCGAGCCACGACCTTGCAGTAAAATCGAAATTACTGGGCGATGTGTCTTGCTCGGTATCCGACTGTCAAGTTTTTATCGTCTATTTTTAAAATGAAGAGTTCTATTTCTCCCTAATTTGTATGCTATATTCAGCTGGTATAATGACGGATATCAACTTTGTATTACACGTCAACGTGTCGAAATGACGTCAAAATGTATAATTCATTTTTAAATGTATAATTATATATAAATTGCATTCTCAGCGTTGGCTAGCGTGGGTTAATAAAAATGTATATTTTTTGTGAATTTTATAAAATTTTATGTTTATTTATAAATTGTGGTTTTTATCGCATTATCGTTTTTCTAGCATTTTCTTGAACTAACTACAGGTAACGATGTCTAGCACCTTATTATGTCATTGTATCATTTTTTCTAACCTACACTACACGAAATAAAATGCAAATATTATTTTAACTATCTAAAAACTCCAACGCCTTATCTCGGCAAATAATATTTTTCGACTGACAGTTGTCTTATTTTCTTGATGCTTTTCTTATTTTCTCACGCAGCGACAAGGATTTTTTGGCGCTCGAATGACGTTGACAAGGGGGCGCTGTTACTAAACAATTTGCGAAATTGTCTGTGGACATTATATTGACTGAACGATGGCGGTTAGTTCCGATTTTAGCCACGGGGAAAAAGATCCTTGTAGAATTTTTCAGTCGTCGTTGTTAAAGTAGGAATTTTATAGATTAGCTTTCAACGTATACCTTATGAACTATTTAATGTAGTCGGGTAATACTTTCCGAAGAAATCGTACCGTGACACGGTGACAGCCGTTTTGTTGGACCCCAGTTGTAGGGTAACTGGGGCCAAACAAAAAGTTTGCACGCGAAGAAGGTAGAGAAAATATATTTCTGTCTCGTTTACTCTTACTACTGGTTCTAATAAGGCTGTTCTGCTCTCATTATTATTACTATTTAGTGACTTGTCTATTGCTATATTCTGTCTTATTATAATATCTCACTAGAAAATTAGCCAGCCCAGCTGGACTGGCTAATATTTTGGCTGGCTTTTCTCGAAGAATTATAAAATAACTTCTCTAGTACACAAGCTAAGGCCATATGCGACTGGATAACCAGTCAAAGGAGTGCTAGATAAACCCTAATGCGACAAACACCATTTTACTATACATTTCGACGTCTGGCTATGACCTTGGGTTTTTATTTATTCTATCTCTAGCAAAATTATGCTGAAAAATATATTTTTGTACTAACCATATTTCGCGTCTACGATATTATTTATAATCCCACGAATATTACGGAATTAGCGGTTCTTTAAGCGGTATAACTGTCAAATTACATTAAGGTCAATCGAATCGAATCAACACGAATCGCTACGTATCCATGAGTCCCGAACTGGCAAAAATGGAGGAAAGAAAAAAAAAATATTTAAAAACTACTAGACTCGGTTCGCACATTAAATAGGATAAAAAAAACGCTGCATTAAATACCCTGCAACACTTCTATGAGTTATGTGGCTACTACAACGTAGCAAAAAAACAGTGAGGAACTGGTATCAACAATGAAGCCACTGTGTTACTGACATGAGACTTCACATGGCTCCTACATTGCTAAAAGTATCTTTTGGCGTCTAAATGACATTGGGGGGGGGGGGGGGGGGTGCATTGTTGGTAAACTTTTGTGAAATTGTTACAGAATTGTATTGACAAAACAAGATAGCGACGTTAGTTCCGATCGGACTACGCGCCAAAAAAAACTTGTAGTGTCGTGCCCAGGACATGGAAGAACCATACTCCGTCAGGGGCTCAAACAAAAATATGGGTGTGTACATTTTATATGAACTCGCTCAGACACGTCGTCCGTGTCCGGGACGGCGACGGAACTTCAATGCCTGCCTTGTGTGTGCAACGTCCTTGTCACGTCCTGAGCGAGCCTCTGATATGACTGTGGATAGTTCTTATAGTAGACGTTCAGAAGATATATGGGGTCTAGTATCAAAATAATTTACTGAACTGAGCTATACAAGATGAAGGGCAAAATATTCATGATTATTTTGAGCAACTTAAATATTTTACAGTCAACTGTGTAGCCCAAAATAAAAAGTTAACACTACAATTTCTTTCATTAATTATCTTATCTATTTTTTCAATTCAACTCAACTCAAACGCAAAGCATTTAATTCAATTAAACCAATAACAGGCACTTTTAAAATTTCCAGCAGTCGGTCAGTCAGAAAGATGAAGCTAAGGAGAGGAACGGGCAAGACAGCTTTTATAGATATACCGCTTAAAGTTACCGCCTTCAACGACTTGGGTTCAAAGATCACAATCATAGTGCATAAGTGGCAGGTATCACTTGCCACCTACAAGCACATTTTTATAACCCTACGATATATTATTTTATTTATAACTTAATATTAATGATTAAAATGTATTTGGTGTTTAATTTCATAAAATTATTTATTCTTTACGCTATAATTATAAAACCTCATACTTTGCGACTAAATTCTAGCATACTTTTTCACTATTTTGTTTTTATAATCTAAGTCACCCGCAGATTAAGAAAAATAAATGTCAAAATTATAATGTAGGAACCTTAATTTTAAATTTGAAGGCTTTAAAATATATTCTAGCTTCTGATTTAAATTATACTACATCAAACTTTTAAAACATATTTAAAAAATATCGATTACCATATTTCACATCACTATTTTTTTTACGCATCTTTTAAATTAGAGATGTGACAAGATTTTTTCTATCGATAGTAAGTTTAGCAAGTAAATCGCGAACTTAATATTTTTTATCGTAAAAATGGGTTTTCATTAAAATTAACATTTGATACACGCTAAATTAATTAAAAGTAGAACTGAATTGACAATTTAACTACCTACGTCTCTTCAGAAGACCATAAAAACACAACCGTTCATTAACACTAATCTCAGAAACTGATATCACCAATCTGATGCACTTACTCGTAACTATTCGGCTACATTTCGGCAGTACACGCTAGTTTCTTCCCAATTTCGGCTTTCGTCTATCTACAGGTGCCCACTTCTAAGATTAGGTGCAACTATGAGCAAATTTTATTGGTCGATAATTGGACCAATCAGAAGCGTTCGCAGGAGAAATTAGTAACTCGAAAAACCTACTAGATGGCAGTGGGGGTCACATTTTGAATTATAACGGTAAAATCGTGTCACCACTGCCATTTAGTTTCAGCAAACTCACGTCTCTATGACTCCCATTATTACTAACGCGTCTATACTGAGCTGTATGTACATGCTAAATCCAGGAAAACTTTATTAATAATTTTAGAGCAAAAATTGCTGAACATGAGATTAGCCTTAGAAGAAAAACGTGCTTAGTTTTAACACCACAAACTGGAAGCTTGAAGCTGGTAGACTATTTATTTTTTTATGTTAAACTTTGATTTTCCTTTGTGGGACTTCTCAATTTTTAGGGAAAACTGTACCAGTCAATAGCATAATCAGCCTTTAATGTTCCCACTTATGGGAAACAGGCCTCCTCCCGGTGAGGGGAGCCAGGCAATCAATTCTGTGCAAATCTCACTGTAAAAGCTTAAGTGAAGTGAGCTGTCATTCCAAGGGATTCACTTTTGACAGCTCACTTCAAGTTTATACGCCCAAGTTTTCACGGTGATATCTTTACAGAATAGTTAGATCGACAGCCCTAGTCTTTTGAATACCTATGACAAATCGAATCCTTCATTACTGTAAGACAAGAATTTTAAGTTTGATTTATTTACTAAAGATTAATTCAACGGCGATGTTAGCGATCAAAAAATTGTAAGGAAAAATTCGTCTAGGTTTTTGTAAGTGTATTAAAACTGCATTTTTAATAACTCTTGAAAAATTCTAGACAGATTTTTACGTGTATTGTTTCCTATTTAAAGACATTCTGTATTAAGAATTAGATACCTATATATTTTTCTTTCTTTCATCTTGGTTATCGTTTTTAATTCGATTTTAAATCATAAATATGCCTATTTCACTTCGAAACTATAAAATTCACATCAAAAGAAGAAGCCCTCACAAAGATTTTACTCACTATGACCTCAAAAAGTTCAAGCTAAGCATTTTCTGATGCGGCTCTTAACAGGAATAGTTTAACGCCGTGCTGTAAAAACTAAGCACCACAAGACTAAACTACATCTACGTTTGGACGAAAAATGTAATTAAATCTCAGCTAGGGTAGGGCCCAAAGGTATAGTCGATCGATTGTCGATTCATCGTTATTAAACTAATCGTACGCACATCACTAGTGAGCTCCGAGATAGGGGTTGACATTTGACAGTTGACACTTGGATCGATATCGATGAATTCCTCGTATTGTCGGACCGGCGACATTAACACCACGCCGCGTAGATAGCAACGTCATATGAAAGTGAAAAACGGACAATATTTGTCGTTCATCGACATCGATACTCGACAATCGACCGCTCGGGGCAGTCTCTACGCCTACTTCACCTCAGGCATGCGCATGCGACTAATGTTGCGACCAAGGCCAGTGCTGCGACCGGCGTGCGCGCGGCATTGCACATATCTTCCTCACAGAAGCACATGTGGCCCGTGCCAGTACTTTCCATCATACACACGTGATCAACCATGAAGAGATTTATTTGTAGTTGTGACGTACACGTGCGCCGGACCACCTCGTACGCTGGAACCAGAGAAAGGATTATGTTAATTGGTTTAGTCATTTCTTGGTAACTGTTCAATTTCAATGATTATTTATTTAAGTGGTCGCAATCCTCAGCATTGAGTAAACGACGAAGAAATTTCGCGGTCCGAGGGGGGGGGGGGGGGGTCGTGAGGGTCATGACCCCCCAAAATCACGCAAGCTGTCGAGAGTCTGCATGATTTAATCGCCTTACTAACTTACTACTTGGTGAGCCCCACCAAAACCTTGTGCTGCGACCGCGCCTGACACAGGCCTCCTCTCTGTGAGAGTGAGTGGGCCGTAATCTACCACGGGGCCCAGTGCGGGTTGGTAGATGTCGCATGTCTACGAATTTTTGGTTATAGTACATGCTAGGGTATGCCGGGGGTGGCTTGATGTTTGCCATGTTCAAACTTTGTCCCTCGTATGCAAGTAAATCCTCCAAAGTCTTCCAGAACGAATTTCGCCAATAGCGACCGATCTCAGCGGAGACGAGCCTTCGGCGCAGGAGACATTATAGAGCACAAGTGTGTGCCCAGACACAGCTGGTGCACTCGCTCGTGTGCAAGTAGTGGGTCTTCGACTGATTTTTTTTTTTTTTTTTTTTTTTTATTGACAATGGGCTCACTCTTGACCTCAATCCAGCTCAGAGGCAGGGATGAGATCTACGGTGGAACGAGCTTGCCCAGAAGCAGCCTATTTTAAGCCTAAAATTGATCGCGACACAACAATTTTAGTTTGGCGACACACGAAACTACCCATTTTAGCTTGATATAATAGGTACGTATATTGGTTCAAAGACCGTGCCACTTATTCTACCACGAAAATTAAACAAATATCAGTCGTAAAATATATAAATGGAGTACCGATACTCAAACAATAACAGGAGCGTCTTCTCTCATTAAAATTGTCAAGCGATGACAAACGCCGCCTGCGTTTTCGATTGCCAAAAAATTAACAAACCACATTCTGAAGATTGGCAGTAAGCCCAATTCGAATGGAGTTAAAGAAACGTTTTAATGAACAATTACTTGTGAATGCTAGTCTTTTAAATGGGAAAATAACTACACCCGAATCGCTATATAACATAATCAGCCTATAACGTTCCCACTGCTGGGACACAGGGCTCCTCTCTGTGAGAGGGAGTGGGCCTTGGGCCACGTGGGCCCAGTGCGGGTTGGTAGATGTCACGTCTTACAATTTTTGGTTCTAGTAGGATATGCCGGTTTCCTCACGATGTTTTCCTTCACCATTTTGAGAGCAGTGGTGATGAAATAACGTACAAAAAGTAAAGCGCCTGCCTGGGTTTGAACCACTGTAGCGTGGCAATTGCGGTCATTGACCCACCTACGTTTTCTAGTATTCTTTATTTAAAAAACTGAAATAAAGTCCGTTAACGTCCTGAATCAATATCTATCGTGATATTCAACATGTTCCAATAATATCATCCCGACCGAATTCGGTCACGGTGGCCAATCTCAATGGAGATTAGCCAGGTGCGCAGGAGATATATTATAGTGCACAAGTGATTCTTTACTCTCATAGTCCGGTAGGACGGCAATACGACACGACCGGGGAGAGAACCGCCAACTTCCAAACTCCGGACTGTTACTAAGAAACTCTTAATAGAAAACACAATAACACTTTGTCCGAACCGGGAATCGAAACCAGGGCCCCACGCTCAGCAGTCGCGCTTGCAACCACGAGACCAACCGGGCAGTCAATTACGAACACGTAGTTTATTGTTTAGGTTTCTACGGAGAGTTATTAGGGAATGAGCAATGACCGCTATTGCCAGGCTAAAGCGAAATATTGCTGCATCCGGTTAGACGGGAAGCCAACATTATGTAGTTGGGTCAGCTTCCAGTCTAACCGGATGCAGCCGCGGCTAATTTAATACCTAGTATCCACCGCTCACATCATTGCTCGTTGGCAGACCTTGAGTTTGGACTTCTGTATGTTCGTGAAGACCAAGGCAGTTATTGGAAGAACACACATGTCCATGAGCTTGCGTTTGAGTGCCATAGGCGACTCACCCTTCATGGACCAGCGGGGTAGTTGCGTAACACACTGACAGACAATGGCTTACATTTTAACAGGCCAACAACATTCATTGCGTTATTTACGTTGTTTAGCAGACAACATTTTCGAACATAAAATAAGTATGAAGCAATGGATTAGCAATACCTATCCTTCAAAATGATCCAGATTGTGATTGATCGTGTGTTACACAATTAGGGTGCTGTAGCTCTTTCAGGCACGAGTTTTATTTTAAAGGTTAGGCAGACGATGATGATACTCACGACTCTTAGAATATCGGACCATTTTGACGCAGCAGCCGTTGCAGGTCTGCAGCGGCGGCTGGTCGCGTGGCAGCGCCGTGTAGTTGAAGGGGTCTTTGCAGCGAGGATCCGTCCAGCTATCACACTCGTAGCAGTATATCGTACGTGCTGGGAACAGGTTGGAGAAACGATTAGGGATCATTTGTAACGATAGTGTCTTGTTCCTGAGGTTCAATGTGATTGGAATGTTGTTTTAGCTGACCAAGATAACTGACTGTCATTACGCCATCTGCAAATATTTGACGAGGCAGTAAAAGTTTCGTAAGACAGGTGTGCGGCTGCAAACATAATACGATGGATGTTAAAAGATGTTTGATGTTACGGTAAAAACGGTTTCCGGGAAGCTACAGCGCAGCGTCTAACAAGGCGGAGTAGCTTTCTAGAATCTTATTCGAATCGATGATGAGTACTTGAGTAGTTCTAGTTAAATAGATTACTTTGGCCCAGTAGATCGCCATGTTGATCGCGGCTTCAGTAACGTTCTTAACGTTCCTCAAATGTGCAGGAGTACACTTTGGACTCTAAGAAGTGGTCCATCATTACAATTGTTACGGTAGACGTTTTCATGATGACATTCGACGCCAAATTGCGGCCGCTTTGTGGCGGCACAACTGTCCTAAGAAACCCTAGCTTAAGCCGCAATTTTAACCAATCGTAAAATTGTCTTGGTCGGCTAGTAGTTAGCTGAAGGCCAATTCCCGTAATTAAAAACGTTCAAAATCTAGACGCAATCTCATCTCAGCGACAATCAATGTCAAAAACTTGTCAAAAATGTTGGAAAATTAGGTAGGGAAATGAGGTATTTTTGACAGATTGAGACACATCAGACTGTGAACGTTTTTAAAGTTACGAGAATTGCCCCTTCTGGTGCTGTTATTAATATGACTGATGCACAAGATAGTGTTATTGTGTGTAAAGGATGTAGCGACCAAAACTTTTTTTTAGTGATGTAGCGATGGAATATTCATAATGTACTTGTAAGCTAGTGTAGTTGATAAGAATAACTTGTGAACTCTTTATTAGTGTCGTAGATTATGGAATGATAATAAGGATTGATTCAGATTAATTTGTTTAGCTTTTACACGTCATTGAAAATTATTTCCGAGAGCGATGTGTGATCTCTATTCTATACAAATAATTAAAATGGAAGAGTATAACAGCATTTTACTAAATGGATATGTAAGTATAGGTATACGGTACATATAACAAAAAACAAATTTTAAATTTTTGGTCTGGCTGTCTGTTATTCCGGCTTATCTCCGGCAGTGCGACAAAAAAACTGATCGTTTAACACCCACAGGTACTGTACCAGTATGCGGAAACCCATTATCAGTACTAGAAGTCTATACAAGCTGACTAAATGGCGACCCATTCAGGCTTAGCAACGACATTCGCTCCACAATCGATCGACCTACTACTGACGACAATAACTGAGGACCCTAACTCGACCTGTTGCAAAACCCACCTGCCAACCGCACGATAAACATCTATACCATGTCCTAGGGTATTTATAACAGTGCTAAATCGTGGCAAGGCTACTCAAACACGCGATGCATGTCAAGGAAACTGCTACCAGTCCTTGTAATATATTCCAATAGCTAGAATTGAAAAAATGCGGTTTAATGGCCCATTAGGCGCCAGTGAGGCTGTCGCCTGAATGTCTGGCTTGATTTGACTTTCAGGCGGTGGAAACTAGGGCACTAGCAGCAGGGCCGCGAGGCTTTCGTTACGTGTCGTGGACACAATACATGATCAGCAACTTAATTGCGTAACGCACTATCAATCTCAATCTGAATCATTTTGAAAGATACAGCTAATCCATTGCTTCATTTGTTCGAAATATTAGTTTGCTTACCAACGTAAATAACGCAATGAATGATGTTGAACTGTCAAAATTGGTTGCTACTGATTTACCCCACAGGCTATAATGTTTCCACTGCTGGAACTCAGGCTGCAAGTTGATGGTATACCGGGGTGTGCTATCTGATATATTAATACTAATAATTAAGCTGGGGAGTTTGTTGGAACGCGCTAATCTATGGAACTACCAGTCGGTAAGGGTGCGGGCAGGCGATGCGACGCGACGCGACGTTACAATATATTTCACGCGAACGAAGTCGCGGGCTAGTGGAAAATAATTTAATTTAATGTTTTGTATTTCTTAATGTCAATCACCTTCTTAATAATATTGTATAGAATCAAGTTATAACTGAACAGACAGCTGAGCTGCTGGACAGTTTGTCGCGTCACTTCTTCTTCCAATCTAAAGCCATAGTACTACAGCACTAGGAAGTGGTGAAGGGCGGGCGTTTTGAAGGACTGTCTTATGTTATTTTGTCGTTATTATGACTATTCTGTAAATACATGTTACGCTCGCAAATCTATTTTAATCAACGTCCAACATGACACTGACCTCAAATTGCAAAAAACGGGCTACCTAGCGCTTCCCGGTTCTGTTTTTCCTTTCTTGACTTGCCAGCCTTTCATGTCAGTTCCCTCAGTGAATTATCACTGCAATACCCCGTAGATAACCTACACGAGACCCGTTTTTCCCTGTCATTCATTACACCTCTCGTCTCCCTGAGAATATAATTAAACTACCTTTAATTTATATTTCTCCTTAAACGAAATTAAAGTATGTATGTACTGCTTACCAAGGTAGTATATTAAATATTTGAAATGAATAACTAATTATGGAGTTTTTTGCCCATTCTTGTCCGTACGAAACTATTTTTTGGAGGGGCGACTAGATCCAATTATATTTTCTTGTTTTTGTCGTTCAAAAGTTTCTTTTAATGGCCTAAGCACTTGATATATAATATTATAATTGATTCGAATATGAATAACAAAATATTTTTTTTAACTGTATAAAAAATCTGGTCGATAAAACCATCCTTCTGATACTTAATCTGTATTTATCGATAATAAACCAATTTGAGATGGTTACATCACTAATCTTGCTAATGACACATGTAGGGTTGCACCGCAAATATCATAAACCAATTAGTTTTATCGATTGTGTTATTCTAGCTTGGCTCTCTTATTTAAAAGAAAAATACTATTGTATTGGAAGGAAACAACTACTATTTCACCAAGAGGGAGAAATAACAAATTATAAGTTATCAATATTTTGTTTAATTTGATCTAATTTTATATAATTTAACGTAATTTTATGACGTGTGCGGTAGCATAATCTGCCTACGATGGGGGCCCAGTGAAGGTGTCACATGTCTTCGAATTTTTGATTCTAGGACATGTCGGTTTCCTCACAACGATGTTTTCCTTCACCGTTTTGAGAGCAGTGGTGATGAAATAATTTACACAAAGTAAACTGATTGGTCCTTGGCAGCTCTGGACAGAGAGAGGTGGAAAACCGTAGGGAGGCCTTCGCCCAGCAGTGGCAACATTATAGGCCGCTTGGGCTCGTCGTTACTGGGCCACCACCATTCCTGTGTTTACCAAAAACTGTCTTTGCTTATTTACCGCGTTTCTTTCTTACAAAAGATACATTAAAATTCTAGCTAACACCTAAACAGAGACCAAAAGGACTTCAAAAAGAAATCGCCGACATGTTCAAAAACATTCAAAGACAGTCATTACCTAATTAAAGCTAATTTTAACAGTTTTAAACGTCATGATCGTAATTCCGTGTCTACGTTCGTCGCAGGCGCCGTTTTTAGATTCACGACGATCGCCGTTTATTTTTGATGCGCAGTCTTCATGTAAATTCTCTCATAACTTCGACCTATTATTTCTATAATGTGGCGTTGATAAATTTGGATTGAGATGTTACTAGTTTTTTCCTGCGTGTTTGCTCAAGGTGTTATCTATAGGTCTATCCAAGGCTTGGAACTGTTACCTAGAGTACAGGTTCTGTACCGGTACTTAGCGGTTCTTGCCATTTCGGTACCTGGGTACCAGTTACAGACGGTACTGGTTCGTTTCAGACGGGTACCGGTTTCAGATGGGTACCGATTTCAGACGGGTACCGGATTCAGACGGTACTGGTACCAGATGGGTATCGGTTCCAGACGATACTGGTTCCAGATGGGTACCGGTACTCCACCTAAAAAGTACCGGTACCAAATGCAGGTACCCGCTGCGTACCACAAATCTCGTATTTGTACGTTAAAGTTATTTTACTAATACTTATTAATTATCCATTTTACTTACCTACTATATTTGTGTTTTCCCTCTTAGGAAAATATTTGTTTGGCACCGGTACAGTATCGATACTGGATAGAAATACCATTAGTACCGGTATCACACCAAAGCCAATGGTACCAGTTTCAATTTCAGTTCCCAAAAATACTGGATAATTCAAAAAAATAAGTTTGTACGAAGAACTATTGATTAGATTCCGAAAATTCTTTCATTAATCAGAAGTTACAGAATTGCCGAGATCCACTCGGCATAGGATTATATTTTATGAAATTTTACGCGGACGGAGTAGCGGGTAGAAAGCTAGTTATGAATATGAAGTATGATTGTGTTATGTCATTTATATTTTGTGAGTGATCTTGAAAGCGGTACTTAGTGCTTTCAACGCGGTGCTTCTAGGCAACCGCACAATAACGTAACAATTAGCCATAGACAGCGCCTCTATGTGGTAGCAGTAAGGGCGGTTTTCGTAGTGCAAGTGTTGATGTGTGGAAAAGTAGCGAATTTACAATCAAGACTAGCCGTGTAAAAAAATTGGCCTAACCAAAATGAAACCCGGTGAAGGGAATACTGGATTGCCTAGTGTTCGTACACACGAGCGGCACGCGTCAACCGAAGTGGCAACTGCAACCGTCAACCACGTGCCGCTCGTGGATTTGACTACGGCGCTCAGAGGCACTCAGAGACAACTGCAGCCGTCGACAGGTTGGCGACTGCCGTCGACAATAGGGTGCTCGTTTCCCAAATTCATGAACAGCACGTTGTCCACGGCTGTTGACGCGTTACGCTCGTGTGTGAGCACTTAGGGGTTTAGAGAAGTTCTTAAAAGCTGCTGGCTTAGAACAATTGTGTATTGGTAGCTTTTGTGCATCAGTGAAAGTGTAGGTTCATCATCATTTTATGAATTAGTTCATACTTACCCCAGTAGCTATTTAAATAGACACATTACAGACGAAATATTACAGACGAACAAACAAACATACAATCAGTCGCGTTTGAAGATATCATAGCACAGCTTTATTTAAAACTGTCTAGCATAAACATTATCACACCTGCCAGCGTCTATTCGAAACTTCCGCCCGTTTTCAGTAACTAAGCGACACCTAAACGAATGCCTAAATTAAATCGCGCTGTCGGATTTTCAAGTTTCAGCGCTGAACCGAGGGTTTAAAATTCAACAGCGTGTTTTTGTTTACGTGTTGTCTAACGTTGGTGGTGAAAACGGGTATTAAAAGAGTTCTAGGTAATAGAAAAAATGGTTCGTTCTATTCATAAAATTGACGTTTGTGGGTAGTTCCAAATGGATTCTGGCAAGGTGCAATCAGCTAAGTGACATACAATTAATGATCCCTACGTATCCAAGCTTCTACGGATTCATTTAGTAGACACGTACTTACAATCCCATGTGAACAAGTTTTTTTTAATACCAGTAAAGCTACAGTTTCCTAAAAGAGCGGTAGCCGCCACATAGCGGGCGCAGTGGCTGCTGTCATGAAAATTATGACAGCGAGGTTTGACTTTATACGGTGACAAAAAAATACATCAACTTACTTTCTCAAATATTGTTTCAGTGACGTCATTCGCCGGTAAATTGCGGACGCTATGTGACGGACACCGCTCTTATAAGAAACCGTAGCTTTACTCATCAATAAAAGCTTGGGTTCTATACAGAATAACCGTCAAAAGCCAACGGGAAAAGCTAGTTTCATGCACTACAACTACGAAAGAGATAGAAAAAGAATAAGTAATGTATTTTTCTAATTTTACTTACTTATTTAAATACATTTTTAGTAAATGATTAGCTGAAAATGTGTTACCTTTTGCTGTTTGTAAATTTATTTAAAAAAAAAAAAACAAATAAAACAAAAAAGCTGAAACTGTGACTTTTATTGTGAAGAAAAATCTCTGCCTAGTTATGTTAGCCAACCCAGTCTACGACATTTTAACAATTTTTTTACATATTTAACAATTTTTCAATCTTTTTTTTTTCTAAGTTTTTCTCGTGAAAGTATTAATGTAAGCGTAAAAGCATTTGGCGAGTGTAAAACTGGCTTTTATTAGCTTTTTTATTTTATTTCTGTCAAAGCCTAAAAGCTCGGTGAGTTATTATTGTTTTTGTAAAAAAAAAGAAAAAACAGTACTTACTTTGGCATTCCGCCTGAACAAGGGGGCTGAGACTTAGTGCCCATAATGCTGAAAATCCATGCTTGAATTAGTAAAAAAGAAAAAACATATAAGAAAAACGAAAACACTACACAGTTATCTAAATAGAAGAAGTTACACATTAAAAAGATATTAATATCCTGTAAATAACTGAATTAAAAAAGAAAAACAAAATATTTATGGTTTTTTTTTCATGTCCATAGACTGGTTGGCTGAATTTGAGAAGGAAAAACCCTGAATAAGAAACTCTAAATGATTATTATTAATACAAAAACAAAAATGTTAGGATGGTTCCTCCCTCTTTTCCGTATATTTCTTACCGAATTTTAGTGATTCTAAAGAAATAGTCAATCTGAAAACGAAATCAGTTATTTACAGGACGGAAAATGTTTGAGTGTATTTTTTTTAGTTTTAAAGTTTTTTTTTAGAAATTTTAGTTCGTCTATTGTGACTAAAATAATTATGACATGCAATTATTGCATTCCTCAATTCCAACATTTAAACACGCATTCCTGTGGGCACTCAAACACAATACATTTATCGAGCTGCGAAAACATCGATCATTTGCTCAACACTATTGGGTTTTGATACTGTTGTGTCACATCATTATGCAGGTAAAAATAATACGTTAAGCTGGTGATTTTTTTTAATACCGATGTTTTTTATAATTTTATTTTCTAAGGGCTGATTTTTCAATCGACAGATAATTTTCACTCGTGGAATAAAATTGACATCTGGCAGTTTTTTTACGGAAGAACTATCCAAAATTCAAAATTATTCCTCCGATACAGCGTTGGAAAAATCAGCCCTAAGTATAGTAATTTTCAGTAAAACCTCAATACTCGATACTTTTTGCATTCTGAAAATGAAAATTTCATAAGTTCATCGTGGAGTTTATGTAGTACCTATGTAAATGTTTTGTGTTCTTTGTTTTGTAATGTTACTTAAGTTAAATACTTTTAATAATATTGTAAGTATATAATCAAGTTCTTCTAACTGAACAGACTGCTGTGCTGCTGGACAGTTGGTTGCACTTCTTCCCAGCTAAAGCAGTAGGAAGTGACTTCCCGAAGCTCTATATGTCATCTTATTTACCTCTTTGGACTGTACCGAAGCAAAATGAACTTAATTCCAAGGCCTGAGGATTTGATCTAGTGACCTTTGACCGTCGGAAGTAGAGGGCAGTTCTGTCGTTGTTACCGCGATATCGCGCCGTGTTCATTGATCAAGCTGTTGGTACCTTATCTTGGCTATAATAAGGTCAATATTGTAGCTGCACAGTCCACTGGTGCGAAAGAACGGGCAATAATGCATTATATTTGCGACCTGGATGGAAATAGCGAAGGTGTTTTTAATCGGAATATTCTAATCGTTATGTCAAAAATTTTTAGAAGTGGTTTGTAGAAACCATTTTGTTTACCCTTTCAGTATTTATTTTCTCGTTTACTTAGCGTTAATTATGTATTTTGTTGTTGATAAATATTTTTTTTGCTAACGATATTTCTAAATGTCACTTATTTTTAAAACGTCCACTTGCACGTTAAATCATGTATTATTTAAACAAATTTTCATTTAACTTTGACAAAAAATCAAACTTCATTTCATTCTGACATTTACATTACGTGTCAACCCTAAACCATAGTGATGTGACACCCACAAATCACAATTGTATCGATATGTTCGCAGCTGTCAACACGACACAAATCTAACAACGGGTACACTATGGTACACAACACTTGTGACATTTTGACACTTTTCGGTACTTCAACGCGTATTACCAGTCCGTATGCAGGAGTTGGATTTAACTTGGTCCACCCCAAACCAGGACATCAGCAAAACTGGAAAAGATTAAAGGCAAATTGATTATTCACATACTAAATACGTGTTGGTGCCCGGTGGTACTCGCATCCTAGGAGACTAGACTGTGTGCATCACTGACCTCTAATAAACAAGTACGCTGGACTAAATATAATATACGAAATGACAGTTGTTTTTTTGTGCCGATTCAAAGGGCCACAGCCACAGCGCTCGAGCGTCTCAGGAACTAAAATTGACACATTATTGCAAATGGTCGTCGTGTTGATTTTGTACGTCTCTGATGATTTAGGTAGGTATAAATCGTGGATTAAGACTTTTTTGTGTATTGTGTTTACTGCGAGATATTTAGCAGATGAGAGTGTGCGTATTTTGTAAAACTCGTTATCAAAAATATTAGTTCCACGGACGGTCACGTTGTTATCAGCGCCAAAATGGCGAAAATCAAATGTCTTCATTTTATCATCGATTCTATGTTGTCCAGCGCACTTGTATAATATAGGTGGGTAGGAACAGTTGTGTACACACGAACGAGACGCGTCGACGACAGAGGCAGCTGAAACCGTCGACAACATTCAGCTCGTGTATTTGAGCCGAGACCGTACTCAATACACGAGCGACACGTTGTCGATGCCTGTCGCCAACACGCGTCGACGGTTGCAGTTGCATTTGTCACCACACTAATGGGGAAGGTAACTGTCCAATTGGCGCTGTCGTAGGTAGCTAGTTGACGAAATGTCAAATTTATTGTAAGTCCATAGGGACCGTGCTACGGTCACGCTATCTGTAATTAGATTTGACCGACCTTCCCCATTAGTTGCTTTTGAATTTCCGTTATTAAACCTCGATATACCTTTTTCCTGAAAGCTTGACTTTTAGAAATTTAGATGGACACATAAAAAGATCTCGAAGACAAGTATAGTGGACCTCGTAATTCCCTAACCACTTTCGACAACAATTCCCAGTAAATTGAAACTTCACTAAAGCTACAGTTTCCTAGAAGAGCGGTGGCCGCCACATAATGGCAGTTATAAAAATGATGGCACCGCACCTAGATTTAACGGTGTCAAAAAACGCTGTCTCAGATGGAAAACAAATTTACTTTCTTGGTTAAGTTAAAGTTCATAAAAGGCCAGCCGTTTTATTCTGTAAAAATCTTATCGTGAAAACTTAGGTCAGGTGACCTTGAAGTGAACTATCAATAGTGCCAATCTCTAGCAGCCGGTGTATGCTGGAAAAATCTCACCGTGAAAATAAAGGTGAAGTGAGCCTAAAGTGAGCTGTCATTCCACCTGATACTAAGGATTGAAACTATTGAGAACTCTCTTCACCTAAGTTTTCTCGGTAGGTGGAATGAGAGCTCACTTCACCTAAGATTTCACAGTGAGATTTTTACAGAATAGATCGACTGTATTTAGATTATTTTCACAAAAACTGACTCGATGGGCACCTGCCAAGAAAACCCTAGTTGTACAAATAAGAGGAAGACCGTATGCGTTTTTGTGTGAATCTCATTTTTCACTTTGAATCAAAACTAATCAAGACATTCGTTTTTTTTAAACGATGATTAGCATTACAGTTAAGTGATAAATGATTTTATTTTGTAAGTAGGTTTGTACAAACACTTTTACACGTCAATCATATTTTAAAACTAGATGAGGTCGGCGTTTCCTATCTGACTAGTCTGAGAAGAAAGGCCGAAACAAACTCAAAGGTCAGTCTCTTTTAAAGTCCAGACATAATCTTGGTCAGAAGATATGAAGACCATGTAGATCGATGTCTGAGATAGTCTTTTGAGGAAAGAACCACACAGATTGAGAGGACCTGTCCAGTCAGTGCACGTATTTGTCAGAAATCGTGTAGCTCAACTCAAAACTTAAGGAGCTCAACGATTCGACGAACAATACCAAAGAAAGGACATTTGGGTAGGCCATATAAATTACTCAAATTGCCAGACCATGACAAAAACTAACAGAACAGAGAAAAATACAAAATTATCCACATGGTCTTCACATTCACAATAATTAAAATAATAGAATAGGTACTTCACAAAGTGACGTTTCAACGTCAAAAATATAAAGTTAAACAGTCGCTAATCACTACTTAACTTTAAGCAACGTTTATGGATAAAGGTGAATGTGATCCAGTTTTACTGCATCTACATATAAATGTGTGTAATTTATTTGTAAAATGGCAGCTTTAATGGGAATTCATAAATGTCCGCAGTAATATTATGAGGTGGCAAACGGCCAAGAATAGAAAATTGGTTTTAAAGCATTTTTCCAGATTATAAAACGAGAAATCTGAACCACTCTGTAAAGAAAATGTCTTTTTCTAAATGTTGTTTGATTACTAAAAGGGTAATGAGCTATCTATCAAAGCATTTGCGACGTAACGTATCTGCGATGCCTGTGGCTGGTACAGCTAGTCTATTCTGTAATAATTTGATCGTGAATCTTAGGTGAAGTAAGCTTGTCATAACTGTCATTCCACTTGGTGCTAGGAATTTATACTATTGACAGTTAAATAAATGACAATTTTTCTTTCTTTTTTGGGCATATGGGATTGGCTATATTTTTCTTTTATTCTTTTCTCACTACAAGCTCACTTCACCTATGTTTTTCACTGAATATATCGGCAGATGTATTAGGTGACGGTGACAACCATCAGGCGGGCCGTCAGGTGTTTTACCATAGAATATTAACAAAAAAATTAAGTATTCTCCACCAAGATCAAACGGAAGTTTCAATTCGTGAATCTGGAACGAGTTTCCCTATTAAATATATATCACTTATGTCCCCGAAATAAACCTTTAGTAAAATTATCGTAGTTCGGACGTCACACGCGAATAAATAGAGTCGTATGCGCAATAGGCGTGACTCCTCTGCCAGCGTAATAAATTATTATATTTTAATAAGTGTTCGTTCGAGCTCTTTAAGTTTTGAGTTGAGATAGATACTCTTTATTATTAACACCATAAATATTACAGATATAAATGACATTATATATACAGACAATTCTAATTTCAACTCTTTATTAGTGGTTGGTGGTTGTATTGTAATGGCAATCATGTCACTTGATTTTAATAGGTTTTTATATTTGAATTATCCTTTTGTTACATTCTTTAATATTTTGTAAATGTGAGGACTTTGTAGGCCTTGTGGACTTTAGATCTGCCGATCGATTCTGTAAAAATCTCACCGTGAAAAGTTAGGTGAAGTGAGCTTAGAGTGAGCTGCCAATAATGTCAATCCCTAGCATTTAGTTGGAATGACAGCTCACTCCACGGTCACTTCACCTAAGTTTTCACGGTGACATGGTTACAGAATCGCACTGCAGTAGATCATTTTTTATTTTATCAAGTACCAGCAGTGCTATTCTGTAACTATCTCACCGTGACAACTTATTACTTATACTTATATTATACTTCTTGTTATTATTTTATGTGAAATGGGAATTTGAGTGCTCTTGTTATTAAATTGTTCAATTAAGAGGGCCATTTCGAGTCTAGTCTGCACTGGCAAAATTTTACAATATTTAAATAATTTGATGACATTATCTTTACATTGGTGCTTTATTTTTCTGGGTACGATGAGTTTTAAAAGTCTAACTTGCAGTTTGGAAATTCTTTCAGTGTATGTTTTAAAAGTTCGCCCATAGCTCGTTATTCCATAAGCTATAATTGATTCCGCTAAGGCAATGTACAGTCGGCAAAAGAGATAAGTAACCAGGGCATCGGATATATTTGAAGTTTAGTAAGAAACCGTTGGATATTATTTAATGAAATTTAATTTGATAAATAAACTATTTGTTTTCTATTAATGAAATTAAATTCCATTCGAAAACATCCATCAGTTTCTTGCCAAACTTCAACTATATCCGACGGCCCTGGTTACTTATCTCCTTTGGTGACCGTACATATTGAGCAGTATTTTGACGTCGAATACTAGCGAAATACAGATTTTCATGACTGTCCATAAAATATGACGGAACCGCTTTCCTAGGACACCAAAGCTTTAGTAGCTACTTTGTAGTAAATCCGGCCGTAAATTGTTTTTTTTTACACAAAATGTAACTCATTTAAAAAAGACAGACGATATTTTCCGGTTGTCTGGCTGACAACATATTAATTTACATAATTGTTTCAAATATTAGTAAAAAAGCATGAACATGTGTCATTCGCAGAATAGGGATCAGACACGGCCTCTTTGCGTCACTCAGTTAATGTAAAACAATACTGTGCGGATGACACCTTCACAATCGTTCCGTCGAGCTGACTCGGAAATCTATAAGTATTCTAGGTACCTGGTACTTGTTAACAGGCCTACAGTGTCCTCTCATACCTGTGCCCCATAACAGTGTAATATAAAAACGTTGTAAAAGCCAGTTATTTTTAAAAGAGTAACCGTGGAGTTTCTGGCCGGTTCTTCTCCATAGGAAACGACCAATTGGAACCGTGCACCTAGCTTCTGACGTTTCATAAGTGCCCATGTTTAATAAAATATATTGATTTTTCCTTTTCTAATATAGTTAGGTATTGCTCGTATACCTTACGATTAGGTACGACTAATTATCAATTGGCCAATTCCTTAAAAATCTCACCGTGAAATCTAACTTGAAGTGAGCTGTTATTCCACCACACAATTGACACTATTGACAGCTCACTTCACATAACTTTTCACACTGAGATTTTTACAGAATAGATCGGCTGTGAAACCACAGGATTAACACACAGGATACTGTCTCTCTCTATCCCGATATTCCTACGGGATCGAAACTTATGCGGGTGAAACCGCAGGGCGCAGTAAAATAATATATTCCTCATATCGATTTTTTGAAAACATCAAACAAAAGAGATAATTTAATGCTTGACCGTATTAGCGGGCGCGAGTCTTTAGTCCGTCAACGATGATACGGGCCCGTTCGAAGGTAGTTGATTCGTCAAAACAAGTGTCATATTAATTAATGTTTATGTGTAATTTGAACTGGCAAATAGATATCGCGAGTAGGGAGTTAGGAATAGCTATGAAATTTTGTTGTCATTCATTATTTGTTCGGGCCCTGAACTAATCCTATATTCGTAAGTGATACTGAGTTAGAAACGCCCGTATATTCGGATGAATTAACGCACTTTTCGTTTGGGAAGTAGACCCTGCGATACGGATCCAAACTCCACAAACATTTTTATGAAGCAGTTAATGCTACACCGTACGGCGTCCGAATCCCGTCCGAGTTTTGTTCCCTACAAATTGAACTGGGGTTCTACTCTCCTAGTCCGTCAACGACGATACGGAGCCGACCGAAAGTAGTAGGTCCGTCTTAACAAGTGCCAAATAAATTCAGTCGGTCGGGGTATTCCGTATAGTTTATAATTACTGCAACCAATTCGGCTCGCGCGTTATTGGTCACAGTTCCAACCTAGCCAAACCGGTTTGTTTGGGGAACCTACCCCTAGCGTTAAGTACTGAATACACGACCAACGGTGAGCATACCACGAGCAAAAGTATGTATACACACGGCTTTATTCAAAAGCGATTTACTCCTTTATTTTTAATGAAATTTCATGTTGTTACGAACATAGCATTTTCAAACCCATACGTTTATATAATGTGTCGTATTTCAACGCTGCATTCGTTATTTCACGAAAAAATCGCAATTGAAAGTTGCCAAGTGTTGACATATTGGTGCTCGTGACTGTACATCAGAAATTTTGAAAGAGGGTCTTTTATTTATCCCAGTGGATGCCTGAAGACGAGAGCAGTCATCGAGGCCGCCTCAGAAACGCTGGCGTGACGCGTTGGACTCGTTCCCCAATTGGACGGAGAATATTATAGAAAAGTGAAAAAATATGGCGGAGACCTTTTCCCAAAAGAGTGACAGCATAGGTCAACAGAAAAAAAAGTGTGAAACGTAAATAGTTTTTTTAGAGGATCATTCATTTAAAAAAGTGTCCATCATAAGATGCTCAATAAGTTTTCAGAGAATCAGTTTAATTTTCCCTAAAAGATTGTCTAAACAAAGCGACTAGTCTATTTTTGTCTCGTCCACTGACAACAGTCTATTTTCGTCCGTGTTGACAATATACATAGAAACTTGAGCGGAGGTCAGCACTCGAGTTAGGTCAGGTCAAGTTGTCGGTTCGTAGGGCTTAGATTTGGATGGGTATACCTATGCTCTCATATTCTGTCCGTGCAAGAGATTATGTTATGAGGGAGAGTAAAGCGAGTTGTCTATGGGCTTAGAGAACATAATAATATAACCAATGGCGCCGATTCCCTTGTTCACAAACTAAACTAAATTTAAGCTCTTAGCTCTCTATCTTTTTCTTTCTATTTCATTAAGAAAAGGACAGAAGATAAATTATTATTTAAGTTTATTCCTGTCAAATTAAGATACTCCATAGACAGTGACGTGATTATAAACATGGCTACTAAAAATACGTCAATTTACGTCAGGCGCTGACTAATTTGACATGACTAAACTAATATTTATTTAAAAGATGCACTGCACTTGAATTTAGTTTAGTTTGTGAACAAGGGAATCGGCGCCATCTAGGTACTGCAATAACAAAAAGATATGCTGAGAATGGTGGAAATGGAATTAAAAACCTTACTTAGACCATGTAAGGGGTTCGTGGCTATATAAGTAATAACAACCGTATGTGTCAATCGATCAGGTTAAGCTACACTTTCCGCGGTCGGCCCGTGGATATGGATGACCGATGCCGAGACCCCTCCGTGTCTCGGAAAGCATGTGAAGCCGCTAGTCCTGGCTGTCATTCGTGGATCTTTGACAGTCATTAGGGGTCGTCAGAAGCTTGAAAATACTATTCTTAGCGACTGACAAGGATTCACGAATGACAGCCGGGACCATTGCGTAGATCATTATCAGTAAGAATAGCTTTCATTTTGACAGGTCAACAACATTCATTGCGTTATTTACGTTGTTGAGCAGACACATTTTTCAAACACATGAAGCAATGAATAAGCCTTCAATATTATTCAGATTGTGATTGGTAGTGTGTTACGCTATTAGGGTGCTGTGCTTTCTGGTAGGCGCTAAGCGGAGGGGTCTCGATAGGTTATGGACGGTCACCCATCCGTGAACCGACCGCGGCAAGTGTTGCTTAATCTTCGATCGAGTCGTGCGGCTGTTATTATTTAGCCACGAGTTACATTACATTAAAAACGTGTTAAAAACACAGTAAAATGTCCTAACAGTTAAAAACTAAAAAATGATATCGAAATAATTCTTCCGTGTCGCTGTCAATTCCTTTCAAACTCAAAGCATTTATATCAATAAATTAAACCAATTACAGGCACTTTTGAATTGTCAAGGAGTCCGTAAGCGTAGTAGCGCGGGCCTCATGGAGAAGAACGGGCATGAAACTCCACGGACACTCTTTTAAATCAAATTAATATGCTATGACCAGAGTAACGATTAGGTTTTAGATTTTTCAATCGACAGATAATTTTTATTTTAAGCAATATTATGCAGCCAGAGTTTGAAAGCCCTTTGAGTTTTGTTTTAGAATTATTTTTGCGGACAACGAGATGCTACAAGATTTTACGGCTACTAATACAAATATTCGGCAATTTTTTTTTTTAAATGGGAGTTTTAATTTCTTATTTTGGTAACACTGTCGAATTAACTGTCAATATTTAAATATTGTAGCTGTGATTTACTAAAGTTCGTTTTTTAAACCCAGATACTAATTAGTAAGTACTAGTAGTAACTAGAATTGTCGCACTGACAGGTGTCAGGAATGCATTCCCTCGATGCGGGGACTATAATTTGTCGCTAGTGATGTCAAAATCTGTGTGTGGACATGAAATTTTGCCTAGCCTTTTCCCAACTTTGTTAGGAGGCTTCCAGTCTAACTGGATGCAGTTTAATACCACCATTTTACATGGAGCAATTGCCTATCTGTCCTCCACAACCCAGTTACTGGGCAACCCGATACCCCTTGGTAAGACTGTCAGGCTTTTGGGCTTTTTACGACTGTCAAAGATCTACGAATGACAGCCGGGACCAACGGCTTAACGTGCTTTCCGAGGTCGCAACATTTTATAGATAGTCACCCATCTACGAACCAACCGCGGTAAGCTTAGCTTGACCTACGATCGACTGCGGCTGTTATCAATTATTAGTCTCAACTTCTCGAGTAGGTACGCATCGTCTTAGAGCCCAGACACGCAGGGGCGATTTTCTTACGCGACGATTTGGTTCTCCCATTGGATTTTCAACTTTCGGAGTTGAGCCGAGCATTGAGAATCCAACAGAGCGCATCTCAGCGCATCAAAAAATACACTGTTCGATTTTCAACTCTCGGCGCTAAGCAGTGAGTTGAAAATCCAGTGTATGGTGGAAAAACAAGTGGGTTAGTCAAGATCAACCCACATTCGCACAAGCGCTTTTTACTGTACGTGTCCATGGTCCCATGAAAGAAGTCCCGCAGACGCGACGATACAGAGACATGCTTCAATCTTTTTTTTTATTGCTCTAAGGGCCCGCTATTGTCCTTGATCACGACTGATGGGAAGCGATGGATGAGGTCTATGATGGAACGAACGTGCCCAGAAGATGCCTGTTCACTATTTTTATTTTTTCTTAACATCATATTACAGGTATGTACTGGTTAATAAAATGCACAATCTCTAAAGAAAGCTGTGTGAAATAAGCGAGTTGATGTAAATGTTGTTAGACGACTTCTTTCGTGGGACGGACTCTACATGTGTATTTAAAAAAACACGTAGCCTCACCTGGCACAGGAAATATCCAGCGCATTTTTTCTATTTCTTCCTTCTGCTTGTCAACTGTTTTCAGCTCGACTTTCTTCTCATTGCCACTTCAGTTTTATCTTATATTATAATTATTTTAATCGTAAGTTTTTATAAACTAAATGTGTTTTCATAACAAAAGATTACTTTATTACTTTTGGAGCTTATTTAAATAAAAGTTAAAGAAAAAACTAAAAGTTATTATTGTTTTACGCTTTCCTGAAGCGATGAAACAATAGTTCTTTTTATTGATAATTAAAAAAAAAAGGAATCATCATTTTATCAGAGGGCTTATATTATTATCTCCGTACATCGAACTTGAGCGAGTGGCTGCTTTGGTTGAATTATGGTCCTAAGCACTGGTAGAAAATAATAAAATATAAGTAAAGAATTCCTTCGTTCATGTTTCAATGTAAAAACACTTGAAAATTTTGTAATAACGTAGAAAATAGACATTTAAAATCTTTATAGATATTATTAGAAGCAAAGGCACTTTTAAAAAATAAATGTACGACACGAGAATTAAAGTAAATATTCAAGCGCCATCTATGGCATTTTAAAACAACTAGCGCATTCTCCTATTTTTTTTAATTTTATCATTGCAGATGTAGAATAGTCATTGGAATAATTCCTAATTTTGACACTATATGGCGGGAATTCTCGTAATTTATTACCATTGTTCCATGTTTTAGTGATTTAGTGGCACTGCGGAGTTTTAATTTCGCAAAATCTATGTATTTACGTAAGTCTGCGTACGTTGGGCTCCTTAATAAATAATTTATTTGATAGTATTATACCAATGAATTGGTTAAATGTGTATTTTGTCGCAGTATAATCATTTTGACATTAGTGTGTGGAACCTGAAAAAATCGTACTACAGCACGCGGGACAATGCGCGGACATTATTGATTTTACGTACCGCTACATTCCACGATTATTATTTACCAAAAACACTGCGGGTTTATTCATTTTATGCAATCACAATATCACAGAAAAACTCGTGTATATTATTCACTGGAATAATGTAGGTACGTTTCTGATGCAGCCACAATTAAAAAAATACTGTCAATATAGAAAAAAAAATAGAAAAGGCTTTTTCTAAAGACGATTTCTTTACCAAAAAAAAAATATTATTTAATTTATGCTATTTTTTTACCTACCAATTAACATTATGATAGCCGTTTACGTGAAAAAATAAACACTAATCACTGTTACCTAATTAACTTGTGTTATAAATATGGTTTAATCATAATTAAATGTGTGTTTTGTGGTATTTTTCTATGTTTTATAACGTTATGCGTGAATGCAGCGATTTTAAGCCCATTTTACGAGGGACACGCCGACTAGACAGCGCGCGGCGGACTCACTGCCGGGGCTGCCAGCCTATATTCGAAGTTACGCAATACGCAAGGTGGAAAAAACAATGCCGAAGCAATTAAAACGTCACAATTTTGCGAGAAATAATCCTTTTGAGGTATTTTTTTATTATTATAAAGCGGTATTAAGTCTTTTTCAACGGTTTTTTGATGGTTTTGTAGTGTAAAACGATGTAGGTATAGTGTCGTAGAAAGACATTTAATTATTAATTAATGCATTATAGCAGCACACGGAGGGGTGGGTCGTTGGAACTGTTTGGTGTACGCAGTTCTCATAATAAATACTATTCATGGGTTTGGGCTATTTGTGGCATAACCTAGGTACTTCTTTGCATACCAGATATGAGTGTTTTTATATTTAATGATTCGTATTTGTTCGAATAAAGTAGACTGTATTGACAAATGATATAAGTATTTTATTTTTTATTTAGGTATTTCAATCTGTAAAATGAAAACGCAGCCATGCATTGCGAGAACTGCATTCATTTTTCATAGAAAAGATTTGGATCGATTTGAGTTCGCTTGTCGCTGAACAGCTTTTAAAACAAAACAAATGTTTACAGTAAACTTGCATTAGAATAATAATTATACTATCCAAAAAAGACTTCTCCGTTTTTATTTTATTTCCCCAGAATCACGCAGGTTTTCATGATCTGGTAACCCAGTCACTCCAGCATTGGGTCTGTATTACTGCTATGCGGAAAACGGGAAACGCTCACATTTTAGGCTACTATAAAATAAGACGATTTTCTTACTGACAACAAGTGTTAAAATAAGATTTTTTTAATAATTAGTATAATGCATTCAATTTTCTTTTCAAACAAATTTTTGATAGAACAATCTTTTTACATCATAACTAAGAGATTGAAATATTTTTAAGAATAAAATTGCAGATAAACAGATTTTCAAGGAATCTTTAAGTTAAAAAAAAAATTGTAGGTCTTTGTATTAAATTACTAATTTAACTCATTAGGCTAACAGACTTTTCAATTTAAACAGAAACAAACCCTTTACTTTTATGAATAAAAATAACGAATATGTAAAAAAAACTCCGTACTTTGTAAGATTTTGCTCTCAGTGCCATCTAGCGGTGGAAATGCGAAGCTCTCGCGTCACTGAAAGAAAATTCCTACATTCCTTTTCCCGTGTGGGGATAGTAGGTTTAATTTGTACACGTAAGATGGCGTTGATTTATATGTGGGAACTGGGAACACTACCGAAGCCTCGCTGGTCTAGCCACGGGCGGCGTTCTAAGCTGGGTTCGATTCCCAGGTCGGGTAAATTTATTGTTGGGTCGATTAGAATTTGACAGTAACAACCTATGGATGGGTGCCCGGTTGACGGCAATATGCTGTCAGCTTATTATAACTGGTTAAATGTAGGAGTATTCCATTCCAACTCTGCCTACAGCTTTGGAGAATATAGGCGTTATGTTAAAATTTAAATTGTTATTGTATTTTTAGGGTTCCGTACCTCGAAAGAAAAAAACGGAACCCTTATGATCACTTTGATGTCCGTCCGTCTGTCTGTCAAGACCCTTTTTCTCAGGAACGCGTGGAGGTGGATACCTACTGACCCTTGGAGCTGTGAAAAAATAAAACTTCTAAGCCAACGCAATCAAAAGATACAGCCGTTTATGCCGGAAATTTCCGCAAATTTTCGACACTCGCAAGGGAATCAAAACCTACAGGGTACTTCCCGTGAACTCAGAATCTTGAAATTTGGTACGAAGCAACGTCCTAGAGCACAGATAAAGGAAAAATTGCGAAAACCGTAATTTTTTAGTTACATCATAATATAATAAAAATATTTTTAATCATTTTAAATTGTACGGAACCCTCGGTGCGCGAGTCCGACTCGCACTTGGCCGGTTTTTTTTCCGTATCTCCCTTTGCCGATTTCTCCGTATATCCGAAATCGGATAGCTTGTATGACTGCGGATCTTAACGTCCTGAGTTCGACTCCCTGGTGGTAAAGAGTTCCATTGGTAAGGTAAAAGTCTAGATATTGCAAGGGCGAGCGCTGCTGTCCTGAGGGTCCTGGCTGGGTTCGACGCCCAGCTTAGACAATAGCTTTTAGGTGTAAAAGTTGCAAGCGCGACAGCTGCTGTACAGTGGGTCCCGGGTTCGATCTCCGGCCTAACCTAGTAGCCTCAAAGGTAGAGATTGCAAGTGCGACCGCTATTATTCAGAGGGTCTTGGTTTCGATTCCCAGCGTAGTAAGTAGCTCATAGGTGTAGATATTGCAAGCGTGACCGCTGCTGTAGAAAGGGTCGTGAGTTCGATACCCAACCTAACCTAGTCCTCGTATGTGTATTGATTGTAAGCGCAGGGGGTCTCGGATTCGGCGGCGGCGATCTCTCGCGTCCGGGCCTGGTCCAGGCCATGGTACGGAGCGAGAGTGCATGGGAGGCAGTCACCTCCTTCACCGAAGCAGTAATGCTCGCGAAGGAGGAGGCGGAACGCGTGAGGGAGAGGCAATCACTGCGCCCTCACGCCCCTAGTCGCCGCAGGAGACGCCCTGGACGGGAGTCAACAGCCGAGTCCCGGCCACCGTAGGCGCGGGCTTGCGGGCGGCGAGCAACGGGCAGCTCGCCGCCCGGTAAGGACCAGGCCCAGGTCGACGGCGCGTTATGTTCCACGCGCGCTTCAAAGAGATGTCAGCACGAATTGGCGGGTTCCGCTAGGGCCGATGCCTGCCAGGGCCGCGGGTTGTTCGTAAGAGATACCGTGGCCCCTGGGCCCTGGCACAGGCAACTGAAGGAACACGGGTGGGTTTTAGTCAGTAAAAGTCTGACACCATTCAGTCCAGATTGGCCACCTATAAACCCTTATATCTTTTGAACCAGTGACCGACAAATTCTGATATTTGGTGACAAATTTCGACAAATTTTTTGTGTTATCAAAATTAAAATCCCTGATGGTGGCCCTGCCAGAGTCAGTGACACTGGAAGTTGGCGGTGTGATACCCCCGTGTCTCGGAAAACACATTAAGCCCTTGGTTCTGCGCCTGATCTCTCTCCGGTCGTGTCAGATCGTCTTCCCTTCGGACTATAAGAGTGAAATTACACCCGTGTCTGCGCACATACTTGTGCACCATCATATCTACCACGCCGAAGGCTAGTGTAAGTCTCCAGTGAGATTGGTCGACATGGCCGAAATTCGGTCTCGCGGACTACATACACGCACACAAAAAAACAGTATAAACTGGCCTCTACTCTAACTCTGTACTATGCTGGGCAGCTCACGGTCAAAGTGTTCACGCACTAACGTGCGGCCATCTGTACGACACCAAACGCACTACCATGTGCAGCTTACCAAATTAGAAGGTTTTTTACAAAGAAATAAAACAGAAACATAAAGGCTTAAAAATCATTTTTATTCATAACTATCGTACATTAATAATCAATAATTATTAATTATAAATTTAAATACAGTAAGTAATTACGGGTATTTGACACTGCGTCACTCGCTCAAGCGTTATTTATTATACTTTAAATGCACTTCTTAAACATAAATAATGTTAAATAGCACATTATTTTGACACGATTTACTGAAAAATGACCAACTTTAAGAAAAAAAAGACTACTATTATTTATAAACATTTTTTTTTAGAAATAATCCTGTATCATAATTTCTGTCAAGAGTACGTTAAAATTAAGAAAACTGTCATTTTTAAGTAAACAGTCTCGAGCATCGTTGTTTCAAACATTTTTTTCCAACATAAAAAGGATTTTATTTTTCCAATTAATAACAATTACATAAGACAGTTAGTCAATGAAGGAATGGTATTCCAATTTTTAGGAATGTTTTCGATATTTTTTTTCCCATTTGCTGGAAAGATTCCCAAGTACCTACTCATTTGTTTTATACAATTTAATTATACAACGGATTGGAAATTATCTAGCCTGTAGTAACTTCTACACTTGCTCAATTTAACAACACCACAAAAACTCCCGAATATTTTACTGTGCCATACATACACAGCTGGACAAAACAAAAGACCAGTGGTCCACTATAGCCCTGGATCGGAAGAGCTGGAAGTCATGGGGAGACGCCTTTGCCCTGCAGTGTGATGGTGCAGGCAACAGTATACGAGTACATACACATTTAGACAAAAATGGAAATCGAGGACATTTATCAATTATTTCATCTAGAAATTATGAACGGAACATAAAAAAAAATCAGTCGAGAGTTGTCGTGGACTCGTGGGGTTTGAACGAAGTTCTTTTTGCTTTTGCACATTTTTTTAACAACAAAAATATCATGGCTTTTAAAATGTTACATTTTTTTTCGGTTTTCGGCACGCATTCGCCAAGTGTGCAGATTTATAACGTGCAATAAGAAACTTCGTTCCGAAAAATAGTAGTTTATCGATTTTGCCCTTTGAACACGACCATGTAGAAAGAAATACACACAAAAATAGTTACAAATACAGTTTTATTAATGTAAAATACTTGGGAATGACAATGTCGGAGACAACGATACAGAATGCACTACATAACTTGCAACAATCAGACTCCAGTGTTTTAAAACATATAACGTAAAGCTGTGTGCAGGCGTGCGTAATGTAAAAATGTCCTTTTGAACGCGAAAAAAAATTAAGTAAAGCCTTTTTGGAAAAATTTAATTTTAAATAAGTAGATTGATTTTCTTTTCCTTTTGAAAGGCGCAGTTCCATTGTTTCTTACGACCAAGCTACGCACCTGTGCAGTCCGTTCTCAGTTATACCTCTGACAGCAGCAACCTTATTATAAAGAGAACAAAGATCACAATGAGTTTGACAGACTTGTGGGCGGCAACACAACAACAACCTTATTAGAATGAGAATAAAGATCACTGTGATTTGTATGAACATGCAGACGGGAACGTCCACTGCGACACACGGCCACGCTAGAGCCCATTACAGATATTTTATCTCTGATTTTGCATCACTGTCAAAATCACAGTGACCTTTATTCTGGTTACAATAAGGTTGCTGCCACCAACAAGTCTGTTTAAATCATTCTGATCTTTAATCTCGTTGCAATAAAGTTGCTGCTGTTAGAGGCAAAAATTGTGAACGTGCTGTACGCATGGATGGCAAACAAATGAACCGCGCAGCTGACGTCTGTAGCCTCTCCGTGTATCCTTCATAGCAATGGAATTGCGACCTTATATCTTAGCTGTCAAAGAACAGTTTCTTATTGAGAATCATTATTCTCATTCAAAAGGACATTATCAAATACACACAAACATTTAAAGCGTCCATACAAAATGAGATTCAGTACATAATTTTAAAACACTGACGCCAGGCGTTGGTTTACGGCGTCCATATCAACAGGAAATGATACGAAACAGTTGTTAATACGCTAGCCAACGCACTACGAAATACATAACATATATTACATCAAAAAAAAGTATACAAAATGATAAATATATTGTTACAAAAAAAAAACTTTGAGAGTAGTCGAGAAAAATGAATTCTCACACAAGTCGTTTATTTTACAATTTGAATAACATTTTTAGTATTTTTACAGGAAAATAATGCTTAAAGCATTGTTAAACGAATGTAAGATATTCTTATTAAGATAATTACATATATCAAATTGTTGGAAATAAGCCATTTTTTCCGTACTACCCTCAAAAATTAACCGCTTAAAATATTACAAGCGTTACGACAAACAAAATGTACGTGATGAAATGGTTTTTTTTTATTATAAAATAGTTTGTGAGTTATGTCGTATTCATTGCGTGGGTTTATTGGACGAGAAATCATGGGAACACTGAGATTTAACATTGTGTTGCCAGATCTGGCACTATATTGCAAGATTAAAGGGACTTTTTAAAACAGAAAATTAACTTTAAAAGTAGTTTTCTTGCAACACTAATACAATCATGTGTTGCCAGATCGGGCACGATATTGCAAGATTTTAGAGTTTTTAAAACAGAAAATTAACTTAAAAAATACAGTTTTCTTGCAACGTTGCACACATACGACTGCAACAATTCTAGATTTAAATTTTAATAGAACCATAATCCCTCGCCAAATAAACCAACGGAATTTACACAAAAATAAAGAAAAAACAAAGAATGACTAACTTTGGAAGTTAAAGACAGTTCCTAATTAGTAACGAAACGCCGCAAGCCTTCTCAATAGCTCCTCAACATACAACACAAGCTCTTAAACCCTTTATACACTCGCACAGTCTCAAAAAATGTCTTTACGCAGCAAAAAACGACATTTATACCAAGTATAAAAAGACAAAATTCAACTTTAACACCTTTACATACGATTCAAATATGAATGGCGCTTCACTTGCCGTATCTATACAAATAGTCACATGATTTTGCTAATTTAAAATCAACCATAATCGAACGGCATAGGATACATTTTCTTTTAGCAAAATGATGCAAACGTTTGTACAAACATGGTTAGTCGACTGCCACACTTTCCGATATGTAAAAATTGAAATTTGTCTGTTTGTACCAAGCATCTATCGTTTCCTCTATACAAATGCCACTCTCCTCCTAATACCAAAGATTCTCAGTATGTACACTAAGACATTCTAAAAAATCATTTATTTATAAAAAAAAAATCGCTGCGATTAATAGTCGTTATACAAAATCGTTAGTCGTTCGCACTTAACCTTAGTGCTTTTAAGCTCTGGCCACACAGAGGCGACTCGTCCTGCGCAGGAGTCGCTTCAACTTGTCCAGAGCTTTAGAAGACCCAAATTAAAAAGGCCTATGGTAGGCTAGTTTGGGTGATCTATAAGCACTTTTTTTAATCTCAGGATCATGGCAATACCATTTGGAGAAAAAGTGTTTACCTTAAATCCAAGATGGCGGTGAGAACCACACCTAAATATGAACATAACAGTGATATCAGAATCCACATTTTTCCACATACAAAACGGTCGACGAATCAAGATAGGCTCTCTGAACTCTCGCGCATTCGTCGCCATTTGGTTTGTTGTTACTGCGCAGGCGCATGGTTCGGACCGGTCATGATTCGTCGGCCATATTGTAAAAATTAGCAATGATTTACCCACTTTCCATTATCTTCCTCTCTCCGTTGTTCGTTGCGGGTTTAAACAGTTAGTTTATAACATTTTTTTTAAAATATTATGTCTTATTTATTTCTATGTTAAGGCAGACTGTTATACTATTTTGTCACTAGTTCGGAAAAAAATATTTTTTCTATATTTTTTTTTTGGGTTAACTTTGAAAATCCTTATAGTATTTCTATTTTGGGCCTACAGATGCCAGAATTTTCAGGAAATGGGAAACTTTTTCCATTCAATGGGAAACAAACTAGGTTTTAGAACATTACGGGCGAATTCCACCAAACTTTCACAACTAGAATCAAGTCATATCCTGAGAATCAATTTTGAATTTTTAATAGTTTTTCCATACTAAAACTGTCAGTCGTCAATTTTATTCCATGGATAAAATTGACTTTGGTAAAATCGGCCCTACAGGGGATAGATTTTTATACGGAACTTGGCATACCTACTCTCGCACTGCTCATGATCAAAATGGCAGGTATGCCACGGACCTTCGAAGCCCTTTGCCTATTTTACATGAAATAAAGACTTCTGCAGGTACAAACATTTTTTAAACTAAAGTGGGCACTACTGTATTCTCATCAAAGTTCCTTTCACACTATAATTTAAAAGCATCTGTCACAGTCAGTATGATAAAGAGATATATTAATAAGCATAATTATCTCCTATGTTACGGTCAGGGTGCCTTTCTGTACCATAGTGACTCATATGTCACGAATTTTGCCCTGGGACACAAGCCTCCTCTATGTGAGAGGGAGTGGGCTGTAATCTACCACGCGGGCCCAGTGCGGGTTGATAGATGTCACATGTCTTCGATTTTTTTGTTCTAGGACATGCCGGTTTCCTCAAGATGTTTTCCTTCACCGTTTTGAGAGCAAAATTTTGCGACAAAATTCGTAATAATTGTCACTTAGTGCGTTAGGCATGCAGTATTGGAATTATGCCGTTTAAAGGCGAAATGACTACACACGCGACCTTACATCCTCAACAGCAGTAGATGTCCCTGCCTATCCCTTGGAAATAGGCGTGAATATAACTCATAATTTTTAACCATTCATGATTTTCAATGAATAATTTTCAACAATTTGTGTAAAGGCACATGCATACTTTCAGTTGGGGAAACAATTTATTTATAGTAAAAAACATGATTTATACTTTTTATATGGGAAAATTTCAACACATGGGAAAAATAAATTCCATGATATTGGGAAATTGTTCCCGAACGGGGAATGATTCCTAGGAATGATTTTCTATCTTGTAAATGAATACCCTTCTCTATACCTTAATTTTCGAAAGCCGATCTAGATCTTTACATCATTCAAGATCTCAGCATAAATAACGTTTACAGGCAGCATTGGCGATTGATTTGAGTAAAATTACCACAATGCACACATTACAGATCATTCCGAATCTTGCAGAGATCAACAGTCGGACTACAAATTCCCATTAGCTGGTAAACTGGGAACATTTCGAAAATAATTTCCCATTAACTGGTAAGACTGGGAAATTTCTCAAACTCTAATTCCCATAAACTGGGAATTTTCTCAATGAGGAAATTAATTCTCAATTTTGTATGGCTGTGATATTTTTACCAACAATAATAGCCAAAATCACAACATCGAATGCTCCCATACACATACACAAAATGCCTGTACATACACAATTTAGCTCATTTTATACAATACAGCTGACTACCTTACTATTATGGGGGCGAGACTTACAACACTCACTTTGATAAAGCACCTTTATTGAAAAAAAGCGGTTTTTATTCAAAAAATGGCGCCGATTAAAATTAAATTAGGTCTTTTCTATTTCTTGTGCAGTCACCAAACGAGATAAGTAATGGAGTCGTCGTGTTTTCGAATAAAATTTTATTCGACAATATCCATCGGTTTTTTACTAAAATTCAACTATATCCGACTACACAGTGACATCAAGTATTAAAACAATTATGCATGTATCTTTATACAATTAATCGGTTACTGTATTGTAATAATAATTCTAGGAATGACAATGAAATAATTTAATTTAAATATTATTATTACTAAATAAATATTAATATAATTTTAAGGACATTCCATTAATTTAATATCTTATAATATTTTTTATCTTATTTTATAAATTTAAATGTCAATCTTGGTCTTGATTTTGAACCATAATTGTACACATTTTGCATGCCTTACGGGAGAATCACTTGAAACATGTACATAATATTTAATACATAATATTTGACGGCACAGTTGGCGCAGTGGTTAAGCGATTGACTGCTGCGTTGCGTGTCGCGGGTTCGATTCCCGCACGGAACAAATATTTGTATGACCTACATGTATTTGTTCCGAGTCTGGGTGTTTTTCTATCTATAATATGTATGTATTTACAAAAAAAAAATTGTATATAAGTAGTTTATCAGCCATCTTGTTACCATAACACAAGCATTAGGTTGCTTAGCTTGGGACAAATGGTGCTGTGTGAAATGTCCAGGGATTTATTATTATTATTATTATAATAACACCATTGTAACAGTGTTTTCTGCAAAAATAAATCATTTGATTTGACACTGGTTACTTATCTCTTTTGGTAACCGTACGTAATTACTACTCAACCGAATAAACTATGCGCCTCGCTGGGATGCCATGCCTCCCCATCCAACCTCACCTCTCCATGTCGAAATGACGTCATCCATTCCAGATGCACAGTTAGTTCGACCAAGTTATAGAAAGAGATGGAAGCAAATACGGTTAGTTACAAGTATGCAGGACGACATATCAAACTATACATTTCCATTATAAGCTGAGTTCTCACTGTACGAAAAGCCTATACAATGCGAGGTGAGCTAAAACTGGATAATGTATAGCATGATATGTCTTCGTGTGTACCCGGGCGATAATGACACATCGAGCTTTAGAAAGAGACTGCCACACAAGTACGAGTGACAGAGATGACGCTCTACAAAATCTAACTTTTTCTTCATATTTACTACCGGATACCGCACATTCTTCTACAAATCACTTACTATGCTCTAAGATAGTAATACATACACTTGTAAAACGCTTTTCAAAGACTTTTAGCGAAGCCATTTTTAGTCACTTTTGGCCGACTATCGCTCTAACACGATTGAAAACACGACTCTACTCTTAACGCTTTCGAAAACCTGATCAAGTCTTTTATCAGTAAAATCAGCTTTCAAATCACATTTTTAAAGTTGATATTAGATTTGGTACTTTCTTACCTTGATATCAATAAAAAAAACTGGCATTCAGCTGCATCCGGTTAGACTGGAAGCCGACCACAACATAGTTGGGAACAGACTAGGCAGATGATTACATTGATATCAAATATACTGCTTCCGAATACACTTACATCAATATTAGACATTTTTATTAAGCTATTGTACAAGAGCACATTCAATTCTCGCCCCTAACGCCTTCACAATACAGTTCAGTTCACCACACATGATTCGCGCACGATTTACACAGTCTTATAACACGCATAACACTATCCTTGATGTTTAGTCTTGTTTACAAAATGATTAAATAAGGTATTTTGAAGTATTTTTAAATATGTATTTAAATTCATATGAATAACACCAATTTCAAAGTTTGAGAGAACTTAGTCTTCATTTCCTGTATTTTATTTATCAATGTGTTTTTAGATTAAATTCTTCAAAGTTTCTTTGAAAGTAATTTTATTAATACAATTTTCATATAGAGCATACAAAAAATAGAGATGCTTAGGAACTCGATTAGAGCTATTCACAACCACTCGATACGTTTCCGAACTGTATCGTATCAGTCAATGCTATCGTAGGTGTCCTCTAAACGCTGTTCACAAGTCCAAAACCTGAAAATTTTGTCAGTTTAAATTAAATAGACGACCGCTATACTTCCAACAGCTGTTTGCTGTCGGGGGCAAGGAAAATTAGGCTATCGAAATATGTAATTTTCGATACGATAGCCTGTCAGCTGGTTGTGAATAGCTATGCTGGACTAAGAATGCCTTGGTAAAAAAAATATCCACTCAGAAATATGGAGCCCAGTAACTGCGTTGTGGAGGTCAGATAGGCAGTCGCTCCATGTAAAATACTGGTATTCAGCTGCATCTGGTTAGACTGGAAGCCGAGCCCAACATATTGCATACAATCAAGTATTTTTTAACTGAACAGACAGCTGTGCTGCTGGGGAGTTTGTTGCGCCACTTCTTCTTCTCAGCGATAGCACTAGGAAGTGGTGAAGGGCGGGCGTGCCGAAGGACTGTCTTTTGTAATTTTGATGTTCGAAAAGTGCTGATTTTCAGCCTAATTAGAATAAATGACTTTTGATGTTGACATAGTTGGGAAAGGGCTCGGCAGATGATCAATGGAGTAACTTTGATCTTTAGCAAACCAAGAACCGAACTACATCTCTACCTTTTTTAAACTCCATTTTTTTCATACAGTACATAATATCACACTGGGTTTACGAAACACAGGTATTTCAGTAAATACTTTCGGGAAGATACTCTGACAGTAGCACTTGTTTATCAGCCTATTTTTATCGATCTACTGAGAAAATTGTTTGTTTTTAAAACAATAGTCTTTAGTAACGGATTTTGTTCATTTGTGGGTAATGGCTAGCATTTAGACAGCAAAAAATATAGTTTATTTATTTAGTTATTATGAGCCCGTGCTGTCCCACTGCAGGACAAACGCCTCCCTTCCCTTTTTCCACTATTTATTTATTTCTTACTAGGTTTTGCCCGCAACTTCGTCCGCGTTAAGTATTTTTCTTAAATTTTTTTTTCGTAAGAACCATCCTCGTACTTCAAGGAATATACAAAAAAAAAAAAAATTGCGAAAGCGGTTCAGCTGTTCTCGAGATTTGCGCTTAGCAACACATTCAGCGATTCATTTTTATATTATAGATTGCGTTTTTCCTTAGGGAATTTCTCAGTGACAGCCCGGACCGACGACCTCAAGAAGGTGGCCGGGACAGGTTGAATGCGGAAGGCGGAGGACAGGGCGTTGTGGCGCAGGTTGGGCGAGACCTTTGTCCAGCTGTGGACTGCGATAGTCTGAGTTGATTTTGAACCTGGATTTTCGGTTGATGGCAATAGACTCGTTCCCTATTACATGGGACTTAAACATTACTGAAAAAATGACGATGTATTTTTTAAAGTAATTTAAATTCTATAAAGTCTAATGAGTTAGCCATTTATCACAAATGATTTCAAATTCCCAATATATTAACACACCGGTCAACTTAATTATGAGTACAGAACACCCTATATTATCAGTACACCCCACAGCGGTGGTGTATCTGAACTCAAGTACAGTACACCCTACACCGTTGAACGTACTTTTATTTACACTCGAGTACACCTTTTAGCGGTGATGTATTATTACTCTGGTACAGCATACCCACAGAGCACAAACATCAGCGATCAGAGACTCATAATATTAGCGCCCGCGCAATTCGGCTGCCACAGGTATTGTCAGAATTGTCACGGGCCGTCAGATAACGCTGGTTAGTATGAAGTGTTGACAATACCTTCTCAAGCCGCGGCCGTAGAGGCGTCTTCGAGCTCTGTGGGTACACTCTACAGCATCAGTGTACTCGAGTGCAGTACATCCTACAGCGTTGCACTGGAGTACAGTACACCCTACAGCGGTGTCCCCGAGTGTACTGGAGTACAGTAGGCCCTAGAGCGGTGTCCCGGTGTGTGTCTGCGTGCTGCGTGTGCGCGTGTGTGCGCGGCGTGGCCGGCGCTACGTGCCGGGCGCGGGCGCGCGCGGGCTCTCCTCGCGCTGCTTGCTGATGTATACCTGCAGGGAGAAGGCATTTTTAAATCTTCTCTTTGGCTATATTCCCTTTATTTATTATGTTATCCTGCATTTGGTAACCAATTTCAACTTTAATTTTACTAGTTGTCTAAATTATCAAAATGTCGTACCTATGTAATGGTGCCCAAAGATACAGGCTGTGCCTAGTATGGGACCAACGATACCTCCATATTGTAATTTTGAAATAAAGGATTACTTTTACTTTATTACCGGTACTTATCAATATAAACTATTTGGCAATATTACCTATACTTGGTAATATGGGGAATATTGCTTGGTAATACTAGGGGTACCCAATTTAAACAATATTATCTGTACTTTGCAATATTTCCTGAACATTTTTGGTAACATTCCCAATTGTAGTCAATACCCCGCAGTCCTCACCTGCAGTAGCCGGTACTTGCTGACGGACAGATGCTTGAGATGCGGCTGCATGCGCTCCTCGCCCAGCGCGAACGTGAAGGCCACCATACAGAACACGGCCGCTTTGCGCACCGCGCTGTTCTGATGGTCAGCCAACTGCAAGGGAAACATATTTTTTAAAACGAGGTGTTCTGCCATCCCTTCTGAGCAGTAAAGACGTAATGTTACAATCTCCGACGACGATGACGTGTTCTTGAGTGGAGAGTGCTAATCGGCAAACGTAAGGTAGGACGCCCTCGGGCTAGGTGGAGCGACAATCTCCACAGATTAGCTGGTAGCACCTGGATGAGAGTTGCCGAGAAACGAGCTGAATGGCGTGCAATAGGAGAGGCCTATGTCCAGCAGTGGAATGCTGCAGGCGCATGATGATAGTAATGATGTGAGGATCTCTTAGAGTATAGTTACCTGTCCGACGCCCTCCATGAGGTTCTGCACGACGTCGTCGGTGAGCTCTGCGGGCCTCGCCTTGGCCACCTCGGCCGCCAGCTTCAGCGCGCACAGCGACGTGGGGTAGCCGCGCGTGCGGATCACGGGCTTCAGCAGGGCCAGCACCTGCGGAGGGAAACGGTTTGGTTTACAAAAATTGCTGGTACAGTAAACTACGTTAGTGGTAACAGTTGAAAACCGCCCTTACTACGGTATAAAGGCGCTGCCGTTGACTGTACAGTAGGACTTAAAGTTAACGGTTTAAAAAGCTAATAATTCTGAGAAAGACACTTGAAATTGAGAACCTCCAATGCAACGACACCCAACAGAAAGAGGTATGAGAAAACAAATACAAATCAATATAATGATACAGACGCTCAGAATTATAAAGGAGCGTTGTCCTTACAATTTTAAATACTAATTTCATTACAAAACAGCTGGCAATTCACATGATTGATACCTATAAAATATGATCAAAATCGGTGGAAATAAAAACACCAGAATTATCACTAAGAAATACAGATAGAAAGGACGAAACATTAGGGCGTTATTTTTGCCATTTGGCTTCAGAACCCTAGAAACTAAGGTCATCAACATTAATTTAGTTTTTTTGTCCAAATAGTAGTTTTTATTATGTATCTCTTTAGACCCAAATATTACCTGGTGTGCGGGCAGCGCGCTGGCAATGTGCGGCATGCCGGCCTCGACGGCCCGCATGAGCTCCTTGTTGAGGCTCTCGTAGGCGTGGATGAGCTTCAGCAGGATGAGGTCGAAGTAGTCCTGCCACTGCGGCCTGGTCTCCGGCCGCCGACATAGCCAGATCAGCACCTTCACGGCTTCCGCGGCTGCACGTTCATTTGCCGTGCCCCAACCTAGGTTAAAATGAGTCATGAAAATAGGTCAAATAAAACGACTCACGTTTCAGAGAAAATCCCGGACCTTATGTGTCCCATGGAGAGCTATTATCGAAGATTTTTAAATCAATTAACAAAATATATAATATCTACCAAGCCCGGCTGCCTGGTATGCTAACCTACCACGTAACACAGCTGCAGTATTATGCAAAGAACGCAGAACGTAGGAATCACTCTGTCTATCTCTTCAAGGAATGCCGGCGTAATATTAAGTGTGAGCTGAGGTATGTTCATCTAAACTAATATTATAAAGAGAAAATATTCTATGTTTTTTTTATTTGTATGTTTACTTGTTACTCGTTCACACTAAAACGGCTGAACGGATTTGGATGAAATTTGGCACATGGGTAGAACATGACCTGGATTAGGAGATAGGAAGTTTTTTATCCCGATATTCCCACGGGATCGAGACTTATGCGGGTGAAACCGCGGCATACAACCAATTGTAAGAATAAAATAATATCTTACCAGAAGTCGTTTGCGCATTACTTGCATTTTCAGTATTCTCTTTATCGCCTGCAGTCTCTTCTATTGATAACGCCGCGAGCGCCACTCGGACTATGTTCCTGAAACAAAAATATCATAAGTAATATTAGTAAATAACAAAAGAGAGGAGGATTATTTAAATAGCAGCTCGGAGTATGGATTTGAGTTTGACTTATACAGGCAGGGACATCGACGCGCAAACTGTAATCATGAATTCATCACATGATTGTAGACCCTAGGGGGTTTAGAAAAAATAAAACAGCTGTTCTCTACATTTATGTTCGCATAACTCGTCAAAATGTAGGAAAAAGTTTTTTTCGCGATTTCAGGTTTGGTCCCTTAGTAATACAAGTTGTTTATAATGATGAGTACAATGACCCCTTAACAGGTTATCCATTAGTTACCGGTCACCCTGTATATGCATAGGTTTACATTAATTTGCTAATTAAAGCTTTAACATGACCAAACCGTCGAGAAATACAGGCATAAAGTAATATTATACTAACTTGAAGTACTCCACAGGTTTCCTGCAGTCGCCGTACTTGAGCAGCTCATGGGTGGCCAGCAGTAGTCGCTCCCACTGCTCGGGCGGCGCTTGGGACACGTCTAGCTTGCAGAGGGCTTCTAATACTTCCGGTTCTCGGAGACCGCCTGGGGAGAAGGAACGGATATTTATAAATTGTCTAAAAATCTGCTCTGAAAAGTCAAGTTATGGAACAACAAGCTGAATCTCATATTTAACTAACTAAGTTCAAATTCCATCGCAACCAAAAACTTATCAGGACCTTTTTGTTAGAAATGGTCACTCAAAAATCAACTTCGAATACATTTCTGTAAAGTAGATAATGGATTAAGTGACGATGGAATGTAAATTATCTGAGATTATGAACACTGCTTTAGTCAAATGACAATCGAACTCGCGCAGTAACGATGATCAGTGCTCACCAAGACGTGATGCGACGCAACGCTGCGTGCACTTTTAAGATAGCGACATTAAACATTTTATACGTAAAACAAAAAGTGTGCGTCACGACTGCCCCTTAAATACTGTGGAAACTATTACTTGATCGAAGTTATTTCACGGTTTTAGCAATGTCAATTATCACCTGTCAAATCAAATTACGAGATTTGTCAACCGCTGCTGAGTTTTTGTGATATCTTCTTTACAATTTGTTGTTTTTGTGAAAATGTCGAAAAAGCCACTTCGATCTCAAGCGAGAAATATTGTTTTCAATGTGTATCGTAAAATAAGGGAAGAAGAAGGCGTAAATCAAACTCAATCTTTGATTTTAAAGTGAAGTGTGTTAAGTTATTATTATGATTTAAATTATATACCATAAATTAGTACACGAAGTAATATTTACAATTGATTTATTTTTCATGACATATTTTCCTATGTTAAGAACCCGATGTATAACAACATTCTTCATACACATACCTCATGTTTATTAATACTAAAGACAAATATAAATTAAACAGTATCAAGATCGTTTAATCCAATTTACCCAGTATTGCACACAAAAAAAAAAAAAATTCTCCATTTGCTATGAGATTCCGGTAGACCTACATAATATACAGCGTGTCACGGAAAGGGTATATACATAGCAAAAGCACGGCATCCTTGGATGATATCAAACGATATTGGAAGGGGTTTTTAATCCTATGTCTACATGTTCGGAAGTTATGAGATTTTTTAAATCATTGATACCAGAAACCGAACTATTAAAATTGAAATAAGCACATCACTAGCACTAAGTCAGCTGATCGGTGTCAGCGAACTGTTTGTAAGTAAAAATAAACCTCTTACTCCTGGTAATTCTGAATAAAAGGTTCCGCATGTTTATTTTTTGTTTACAAAATTTTATTACTGACTTTTCCTAAACTTTGATTATGTTTGTGAACTAGCTACAATACAATTAATTGGTCTTGGTATCATTTAACGAAATAATATTTAGATACCTGCTTGCATTGTCACGTATCATTTACACACTTGTTGGTTTTTTACTTAGTTGCCCTTTTGTAGAAGATTACTTTGCAGATTATTATTATCTACCTAGTAATCTTTCACCCACCTTACCATCGTACCTACAACATAGTAAATACCTAATTCAAAAACAATATTCCTGTAAATATCCTGGGCTATGTCATTCGAAATGAGAACTTCTATCAAACCGTCAAATGTTGCAATCTTCGCCTAGTGCTAACATAAACAATGCGGACAAGTTAAAAAGTGTCGGCATAATAATTATGTACGGTATGTAATTGATCTTATTTGAAATAAATAAACCTACCGATTCGCTGTTTATGATTGTCACTTGTCAGCACAATACTTTGGGCAAATATGAACTTCAAAGATTGTGAGCCCATAACATAATAATTTTTACACATGATACGATCCAGGAGTTTTTTCGTAAAATCGTCAGCTCGTACCATTGAATTGATCATAAAAATCGAATCCTTACGTGCATTCACGAATTAATATTTTGCCAGTATAACTTAGAATAGAAAAAGGATTTAGTTAACAATTTATGTCCAAGTGAACCCAAAACATCATTTCAATTCACCTCTTCGGAACTTATTCTTCTCCTAGTACAAATAAAATCACAGTTCACACATCGGGTTCCGTTCATAATTTTATTTTTAAAATAAGGTTATTTTTTTTTTAATAATTATGACGAAAACTATTATTAACAAGTTAATAATTTTTTTTAATTACAAATTAATAGCACGCACGCATAATTTTTTTCTGTAGGACTAACCGAAGAATTATCGGAAGTTCACGGTCTGTCGGTGCTGTTTGAGTGGTACATGGGTTTTATTGGTTTGAGCTTTGAGCACGTTTAGTCTTATAATTCAAATAAAGTCAATAAAAAATGTCGCAAAACTGCATCTAACTGTGGAAAGAAATTAATAAAGTACTAGGAGGGCATGAGTAACAGGAATTGTTATTGCCGAATTGAAAATCGTTTGCTCACAGAACCCTGATTACGTTTACACACACAATGAAGTATCATAATGTGTGTAAACCTACTGGGTTAGGGACTCAGGGTCATAGGGAGAGTGAACCAATTGCCGTCCGTGTAGTTTCAATTAACAAGTCCTGGACCCTGGTAAATACAACTTCTATCGAGATAACGCGGCCGCGTAATATGATCTTTAATGGATTGAAATGAATGATTTTCCGGAGTTGCGGGAATTTCCGGGGTTGCGGGAATGTTCTAACGAGATAACGCGGCCCCGGAATGCAAGGGCAACTGAAGGAACAGGGTGGTTTTTAGTCAGTAAGAGTCTAACACTTCCTTCCTCCCCACCCAGGGCGGGAGCTGAGTCATTGATGATTTTCCCATCCCAAAAAAAAATAATGATTTTTCAATTATGAATTTGAATTACGTAATTAGTTTGCTCTAGTGTATTAGATCTACGGAGTTTAGTTGAAATTATTAATAGGATGTAAAATAATCTTGAATTCTTGAACAACATTTTTTAATAGTAGTGGACAGGACACTAATTGGTAACGCTACCCTGTACCAGGATAGTATCCCAATAGGAGTTTTATTTTGCATTATTGTTGTTTGTTTTGCTCGTCAGTCGTCGTCTGTTCCGTGTCTAGTGCACTCGTTTTTATCTCTGTGATACGCGCATCAGTTCAGTACGACTACACCTAATGGACTTTTTTTTGTTGTGTTTGCAAAATGTTAAGTAATAGCGAATATTACGAAATGATGATGTGTGTTGGAGCAGAAGATGGTAATTTGCGAGCTGCCTGAGAAGTGTACCGTCGCCGATTTACTGAGGGTCTCTGATGGCTTGGCCTCCGCGATCCCCAGACCTAACCCCGTTAGACTTCTTTTTGTGGGGGTACATTAAAAATGTAGTGTACGCAGTGCAGTGTGATACAATGGACAAAATGAAAGTGCGGATTGAGGCCGCTTTCCGGACAATAACACCAGACATGCTACGCAATGTTCAGGTGTCCATCAACAAGCGAGCGGCCTTGTGCATACAATAGGTACCAAGGTCACCACATCTTTAAAAATGTAAGTCAATTTAAATTAGGCAAAGCTTTAATTAAGATTTTACTGTTTACTCGGTAATAAGTAATAATAAGGGATGAAACTAGTTAACCTACCTAAACTTTGTTTCGATTTTTTACGTAAGTTTTGAATGTCAGTTTTTACGTGCAATTTCTGGCTTGATATTAACGAGTAGTAAACTGTAAATCAATAATTACGCATTATTTTTTACATCACGGTAAAGTAGGTATGGTCCGTATGGTTTAATATTGCGCGCGCGCCGCCGCCGAAAAAGCCGCCAAAGGGATTGCGTGAATTGCGTCCCTTTGACGGCACGTGCGGCGACATGTTTTATTTCGTCAGTTCGCGCCGACAAAGAACAGCGCCTGCAGTAGGCTACTACGATACTAGGCGCGCAGAATTACGGAAGAGATTTATCGTAATAATATATTGGCAACTGAAATTGAAGTCATTGACCTACGTAGTGCGGTGACACGTTTGTTATGATTTGAATTTAAGAAACCTAAGAAACCGAAAATTTGGTATCAATGTTTAGAGTATTTTATTTTGAGTTGAAACCCTTCCAATATCGTTTGATATCATCCAAAGAAGCCGTGCCCTTGGGATGTGTATACCCTTTCCGTGACACGTTGTATAATATGGTAGGTATACTTACATTTAGTAATAATATATCCGTTCTCGTCAGTCTCGTAAGGTCTAATCTTGTCGCGTCCCAGGTGACTGGAGTTGTACTCGCTGTAACAAAACATATTATTATTAAGCTGATGAATTTTTATTTTAAAATTGTTTTAGGAAATGGGTTATAAAGCTATACACCAAAAACCGTTTATTATTGAAAAGTGTACTTTAAGTACTAACTAGTACAGTTCTTTGCGAAGCAGCTCGTCCGGTGAAGTACTATCACCATACGTGCACCGACAAGCGCAGCTGTGTGAAGGGTATGTAGGACAAGCATATCATAATCAGCCTATAATGTTCCCACTGCTAGGACACAGAACTCCTCTGTGAGAGGGCCGTAATCCACTACGCGGGTTGCTAGATCTCACATGTCTTAGAATTTTTTGGTTCTAGGATATGCCGATTTCTTCAAGATGTTTTCCTTTACCGTTTTTGAGAGTATGCTGCTCTGCCATACTGGATCATCACGACATTCTTTTCTTTTTTGCTTAGAGACGTTTAAATGTTATAAACGTATGGTTAAACAGTTGCTAATCATTATTTAACTTTAAAGCAATGTTTATAAATGAACCCCCTAGTCACTAGGGGGTTCATTTATAAGGGGGCTAGTCACTAGGGCCTAGTGACTAATTGTACTCGTATGTATCTCACCCGTGTTGCAAGTCGAGCCTGTGGTGAGCCGGCACGGGTGACGATTCCTTCGTACTGTTCGCCTCTTCCGAGCTGTCTGCCGACGCCGCGCGGTTTAACGCCTCGCTGAAACAAATTAATATTTAAATTCTGTATCTTTTATACTGTAAGATAAATATGAAACTGAATTTTAGTGAGATACTGTCACACAGATATGAGATAGGAGGCGCTTTACTAAGCCCAACTTTTCTTAAAACTGAGTGACTGAGTGTGAAATAAAATTTTTCGGCCGGGCATAAATACATCGTGAGGTGGTTCTATGGCAGTTTGCCATCGTAGAACCAAAAATCATGTGACATCCACCATCCCGCACTGGGCCCGCGTGGTGGATCGCTTTATAGACTGATTATACCATGTTCTGTGTAACACATCAGGAATAAAAATGTTTTTTTAGGGCTGATTTTTCCATCGCCAAATAACTTTTATTCGAGGAATAAAATTGACGTTCGACAGGTTTTGTATGAAATAACTGTCAAAATTTTAAAATTATTCCTCGAATAAAGTTATCAGATGATTGAAAAATCAGCCCTAAATAAACTACAATCCGACAAAGTGAAAGTTCTTTATTACAAACACTGACGTTAAACCCGAGTCTTGTTTGTCAATTTTGCATTAAGAACTTTACGTTCGTCGGAATAAAGTTTAGAATACAGTAACTGTCTCGCAGGTTTACAGTAGGTCTAAAGTTAGAACTCGTTTTGTATTTAGACGGATAAGGTGAAGTTAAAAATATTCTAATTCTGAGTGAGACAAGAATAAATAGAAAATAGAACGTTTATTTGAATAATTATTATAATTCATTTACTTACGCATTATAATGCCCGTTGGGCACTCCGTTGTGTCCCTTATTAGAGAGTGTGACGTCGGACATCTGACTGATGCCCGAGTCTTTGCTTGACATGTGGTTACCGCAGTCTGCTGTAAAGAGATGAAAAGTTTATTATTATTATTATAGTGTTCCTCGATGGGTTCGGCCGAGGTGTACCCACTGTTCACCGACACCGACATTTTCCCAAATCTCACTGTGTGAAATTAGGCGAAGTGAGCTGTCATTCCACCTGATGCCAGGGACTACACTAGGGGCTGCACTATTGACAGATACTACAAGCTCACTTCACCTAAGTCTTCACAGTGAGATTGTTACAAAATAGACCGACTTGTCTTGAGCGAACATGATGATGATTGCTCGTGCCTTCTCTGTATGAGAAGTTCGCGCTGCAGAGCGACAACAACAGGCTGGTATTATGACTACATACCATTGCTATGCTGCGCCGTGTAGGTGTGTATTTCGGAGGTAGTCTTGCGGATGCGCGAGTACACGTCCTCGGCCGCCGAGTTGGACGCGCCGCTCACCGTGCGCAGCGGGCTGTCCGAGCCTGCTGGGGAGGGCGCGGAGGTAACAACGGAACTAAATACATTTATATAAGGGACCTCCAGTTTCTGTAAGATTGGCCGTCGCACAACGAAACAGTTCAACACCAACTCAACTCAAAAAGAAAAGCATTGAAGTTTGAGCTTTATTTCGTTTGATGTACTGTCAAAATCAATTGGCAGCCACCCATAGTGAATTACCTACAGTTAACGATGGGTGGACGACGCAGCGTCATACACTTCCAAAGTATATGCATATTTTATCTCACTAAGCGACGCGCAATTTACTTGTGATAAAACTTGTGCACAAACGCGCTGTGAATGTGTGTGTAAAAAAAAAAATAAAAAAAAATAATAATAAATAATATTTATTTTATTGCTATATTTTACATAATTATATCTATTTTATTACTGTAATTGCCCGTGACATCACAGCGGGCCCTATCAGAATACCAGCGCTGCGACATTTATTTTTTAAATGTCGAAGCATCATGCTGAGATAGGAGCCTTTTGGCCTCGTATAGGACTTTGTTTCATTTTTCTTTTTGTTATTTTTTTTTATTTTTATATAATTTGTTTTATTTTTATTTTTAACTGTGTTTAGTTTAGTTTAGTTTATGATCCTGTACGAGTCGCAATAAATACTTTTTCTTTCTTTCTTTCTTCTGTAAGCGCAAGAGCTCTCGGTACCGTCCGAGACAATGGCGAAGTCGGAAGTGTTTGTGTAAACTGCATTTGCGACATATTCGCCAAAAATGTAAGCAAATTTGAGTTTATGGAAAAATAAATTTAAATCCTTCACAATAATGTTCAGTTTATGCTACAACTTCGAACATTTTATAACTTTTTCAATAGTGCTGGTCACTCTGAAATCTACTAAATTACCATTAAAATAAAGTTGATATTTGTTTAACTTGAAATAACGTCAATTTGAAACGTAAATAAAATTTTAATATAGGTATTTTATGCGCTGACGCTACTCGTCTTCACGCGCACATTCACACCGTGTTAACACACTTGGGTAACGGTAAGTAGATCGCGCGTCGAGATAAAAATACTGTAAGTCCGCCCGAGCGCGTTTCACTTGTTTTTTCAACGAAATGCATTGGAAATTCAGTGCGCGTAAAAATATTTTTTCACCCGTGCGAACGTGGGCTCAATGAAACGATAAAAACCCGCATTTCCATGCTTCACTTTGAGTTGATGTCGTTCGGGTGTGCGACAATTACTCTCCATACTGCTATAAATGATGTCACAAGTCAAAATTTCATTGTTTCATAGCTTTCTGTATAACATGAACATTTAGCACTTACAATGCAGCAAGCCAATGTGGCTCGGTGACGGTGGGGCTGCCGATGAACAAAAAAATTCAATCTTGTCAATTTTCATAGTGATTTAGTTAGTTTCAATTAAAATTAAAGCCATCAATCAGGCCAGATAAGCTTGCTACACTAAACAAAGAAAGCTGTTCATCATCACTCTCCTGTCCTTATCCCAATTTATTCGTGTTCGACGCAACATGTCTTTTTCATCCATACTTCTCTATTAGTCGTCATCTCGGTAAACACCCTCTTTCTAACCATATTATCTGTCACACAGTCCGTCCATCTATTCTTTGGTCTTCGTCTACTCTTATAGCCATCGACATTCATACTCAAAACTTTCCTCACGACATGTATTTTTCTGCCATACTCTATTAGTCGTCATCTCGGCCGTCACACCCTTTCTAACCAAATCATCATTCACACAGTTCCAACTATCGTTTCTTTGGTCTTCCCCTACGTTTATAGCCATCCACATTCATACTCAAAACTCTCCTCACGACATTTTCCTCATGCCTATGCATCACATGCCCATACCATGACAACCGCTTCTCTGCCAACTTTTCAGACTTCCTCTCATGAACTCATTCCTTAGGTCCTTTGAACACAAACGTTTTTATTGCCGTGAAAAACTACGGTTTAGGAACTAACCACACTTATTCAGCTCTGTTTCAGTTTTTACGTTTTTTTTACGCATCCGTAAAGCTGAACGGATGCGTACGCATTCCATACAAAATCGTTATTTTCTATGGACAAATCTGAAACAGAGCGGGCTGAATAAGTGTGGTTAGTCCCTTATTCGCCGTATGTAGGCACGGTCGTCAGTGTTGTATGGATCACTATGAGAGCTTGTACACGGATACGTTTTTTCTACGGCGCGGTTAGTACGCCGTACCGTAATGAAACCGTGCCGTGTACGAAGGCTTTATTCTATCCATTCGCGTAACACATCACATTCATTATTGCGATAAGCTTGCACTATATCAAAGCAACAATAGAATAAAATTATTATATTTATATAATATAAGGTATGTTCATCACTTACTGCTGGAAGTCCTCCTGACATGTTGTTGTACCACTCCGTTGACGAGCGCCTGCGTCTCTGCCGGCAGCTCGCTCATTAGCGCCGTGAACTATACAATACAATGCAATTATAGGTAACGCTGTATTTTATACACTTCAAGTGATCTTTTATGGAAGAAAAGGTTACAGATAGACACACAGAATTACTTTAGCAAATAAAATATTAGTATATATTCGGCCGAGCCGAACATAAGTATGCAGCACGCTTTAGCCCCACGCTGCAACAGTAACATTGGCAACAAGCACACTCACGGGCACCGGGTTGCAGTCGTACAGATGCGCGAGCGCCCTCCGCGCGCACACGCGCACGTCGGCCGCGCGCGCGTCGCCCGCCAGCGTCGCCACCTTCACCAGCGCGCGCCCCGCCACGCCCGTCGCGCCGCCTGCGAGATAATACATAGTAAGTTCAATATACACAACTATTTACAGTACGAAGGAGTTATGGGCCAAAATAACCACAACGTGGAGCCCTGACATAGCTAGAAGGCGTCGCGGCAGACACCGTAGAAGATGGCGGGACGAGCTGGACAAAAAAAACGGCCAATAGTCCACTTTCACCCTGGATCGAAAGAGCTGGAAGTCAGGGGGAGAGGCTTTTGCCCAGGGGGTCTACTCCGAAGTGAAATGTATCGTATCGGCCGAATGTTCGGCCATTTCCTACTACGAAGTTACTATTTGGTTCGGTCGGTCTCGACCGAACCGGTCCGATCCGACTGAACTTCATTTTGACATTTGTTGTATCGTAAACCCTACTCTGAACGAGAAAAGACCTACCGATAATTTGATTTTGACAAGAGTTACAGCGTCAAATTACTGTCAAAATACACGACAGCAAAATAGCAATCGTTTGAGCATCGTAATTAGTATCGAATTTGGGATTCTGCCGTTTTGCCGAAAAGATTTTGCCAAAATTTCACTACCCAAACAAATTTTAGCAACCTTTTTTATACCAATGCAATGATTTTAGTACGCACATTTTCATTTGGTCTACTTGGCAGAATATTATCAAGGATAATGCCATTTAGGCATTTGGTCTTTATATGAAACTAGCTTTTGCCCGCGGCTTCGCTCGCGTTAAGAAGTATAGTTTGACAAAGTTTCATACAAACTTTCATCCCCTATTTTATCCCCTTGGGGGTAGAATTGATCAAAATCCTTTCTTAACGGATGCTTACGTCATAACATCTACCCGCATGCCAAATTTCAGCCCGATCCGTCCAGTGGTTTGGGCTGTGCGTTGATAGATCACTATGTCAGTCAGTCAGTCACCTTTGAGTTATATATATTTAGATGATTTATTACAGAAAACTTTGTCAAATGATGTGAATAATCTTGGCCTGCTGTGTTCTGCACAACATGTGCTTAAGGGCCGGAGTGAGTGCTCCAGAGTTGACCCAAGGCGAATCTGAGGACCGGCAGGTCATATACCAGCCTGCTACATCCGCCACAGAGGCTTTCAGGAGACAAAGAGAGAGGGAAAGACAAGACAAATAATGAATAAAATATATTTTTTACAATACTAAACAACTAGAAATAATCTTCACTTTGTTATAAGTAAAAATAATATAAGCATTCAGCGTGGTGCAAATTTATTCCCACAGTCTATGATTCAGCGTACGACCATCGATGCTCCTCAAGTTTCCATGAGCCAAATCTCGATGCTCTACAAGAAAATTAAGGAAAGCATTCATTTGTGCCGCTGTCGGTCTGGACATGGTGACTTCTTCTTGCAGAATGTTTGTTCATAACTTTTATTTCCAAGCTTCCAAAACACGAACATGGATAAACCCAATGGGCACTTTATCACGCGTAAAGTGAATAATTGAAGTAGTTTATAGTATATTTAGCTTGTTTTTTGTATACATCTCAAGACTTCACTTTCAACACTTTAAACTTCAGTCAGCACTTGATGATAAACGTCCGAAATACGGTTATTGCTTTATCGATAGCGACAGACGAGATTTGGTCTGAGTTTATACTTTTTTTCAGCTTTTTTCTCAATTTTGCAATAATAAAAATCTCAATATATTTAATTGTTTGTTTACTTGTCATCCTTTGACATTTATCGTTTTTCTTTTTTTTTTGACAATCGGCAATGCCATCTGTATGCCAGCTACAAATATATTGTTTTTTCGAGAAATAGTAAAATGTTCCTAGGTATAATGACCGGCACGAGTCGTGAGCACAGATGGGCAGTAGTGGGGGCAAGCTCGCGCACGTACACTTTCGGCCAAATTTATTTAGTACCGCTTTTGCTCAAATTATTGATAGGTACTTACGCAAACTATAATTAAGATATTAATGGTACTTGAAATTTTACTTTGATACAGTAATGTTGTAGGCCTTTGTGACTTACGGCCAGTTTCTTCATCAACACAATCAGTCAAAGTATTAACTTTTACTTGACCTTTACTGATACTACGGCAAATGTTTTCTTCGTTCAAGTAACTGCTAAAATAGTGAAGAAACAAATTTAACCGTTACTTTGACTTAACAAATACGAATTAACAAAAATAAACTATTTCAAAATTAAAAACGTGAGTCACTAAAATTGCACGAAAGTGTACAGTAGCCGAATGACACGTGAGAGTCCAATAGACGACGAGCATCGACAGACGAACCAATCGCGTGCAGCCTCGGTGCCCCCCGCCTTCTTCATTCCGCCAAAGAGACCGAAAAATGAACTACTGCGCAGGTGTCAGTTTGTGCTCACGACTCATGCCGGTTACTATATAAATATTGAAATAAAAGCGAAGTTCTATTTTCTTACTATAAAAAATAATTTTACTCAGTAATTTCAATAGTTTAATTATATCGACATGAATAATAATGACTAATAAAAAAATATCGATAAAACGTTCACCTCTAGCACTACATTTCGTTCGGTCCTACGTTCTTCCGAATATTGACTATAGTTCTGACCCAACTGAGCCGATCCGAACTGTCTTCGTAGTAGGACAACAATATTCGGTTCGGCCATGTGTCGGGCCGATCCGATCATTCAAATGTGTCACTTCGGAGTAGACCTCCTGTTCATGAAAATTCACGCCACCATTTGGCGCCACTTTGACAAAGTCTTCCATCTCGACAATGAATAGAAATATATGATGACGTTCACCATTCATTATTCGTTCATCATTCAGTCACAACTAAAACAAAATATAAGCTCTCTAACACTTGACAGGTGCCCGGACCTAATGTCTCAGTGCTGCCATCTAGAGAACGTCATTTCAGAAAACCCTCATCTCAGTCTCAACCTATCAAAAAATCCTCCAAGTTACCTTAATTTTTAACAAGTTTTTGACATACATTAGAGCTGATATGAAATTACAAATACATTTCAAACGTTTTTAATTATGGAAAGTTCCACAAATAAACCATAGAAGTATAAACGCTACATACCGTGTAAAGCTAACGCCAAACTGTTGGGCGTGCAGTAGTCGTGTGCGAGGTCCGCTAAGAATCGTAGTGCGGCCGCCTTGGTCTTAGGAGTAGGTGCCGTCGCTCCGTCGGCTAGAAACCTGACAGAAGGCAGAGACAATGTTATAGAACTGCGAGTCATAATCAGCCTAAAATGTTCCCACAATTGTTTCGGCGGCCTCCTCTCAGTGAGAGGGAGTGGGCTTTGCTACCACGCGGGACAGTGCGGGTTGGTAGATGTCACATGTACGAGAATTTCTGGTTCTAGAACACGCCGGATTCCTCACGATGTGTTTCTTCACCGTTTTGAGAGCAGTGATGGTGAAATAATTTAGCCAAATAAAGTGTCTGGCTTGGTTCGAACCGACGACACGTGCTTACTGAGGCACGGGGGGTACAGCACCGCCAACTTCCAAGCTCGGGGCCGTTTGTTATTGAGAAATACCCAATATCACTATGGCTGACCCGGGAATTGAACCCAGGCCCTTACGGCCAGCTGTTGTGCTTGCAACCACGAGACCTACAGGGCAAATCTGTAAGAAGCTGACAGATCGTATGGATCGCACAGCTAACTATGATCAAATCATATACAAAATTACAAACTGAACAACTTTTTCCATGAGCACAACATCATAAACGCGAAAAAATATCAACAGTACTACAGTAGTATGTACATACGGGTCGAGTAGATATCGAAGTTTTGTATGGGACAGTTGATAATTTTTTCGCGATTACGATGTTGGTCCCATGGAGGAAGTTGTTCAGTTTGATGGTCTGGACCTTTATGATACACCCTGTATACGGCCTTTGCCTATTTGAGTATTACAAGATTTTTTTTAACGCTTTTACCTAAATATATTATGTAGCTGCAGCTCAGCGGGGAAGCACTCGTGGATGACGTCTAACGTCTTCATGATCTTGCTCTGCACCGAGCCCAGGATGTCCGTGCCGAGTTTCATTAGTAATCTGTAACAAAATGTTAAAATACAGTAAATTTTCAGTATACTAGATCACGAGTTTTCGCTTTTATACCACATTTTTTGTTTCATACGAATGCCTTAATTTTCGTAGAAATCACAATGCGGTATGAATTGAATTGCCAACGCCCAAGCCCAACGTTGGGCATAAAGTCAGTGACATATTTACTGAGCTATGTAAAGTCAATATGGCACTTAAAGTTTTGGGAAACGTTCAGCTTTGTGGAACGTCGACCCGTGACAGTCTCTTTTTAAAGATCTTCGTGTTTTATATGCGCCCGGATAACCTAAGGGCTTAAAGGTTTATCCATCTTTACAATGATAAACAACGTACCGACGTGATGTATATCATAGAAATAGGTTTATAGGCCGGAGAATGACCTAGTGACATTTTATATCCCAGAAAAATGCATGTTTCCCTGAAACCCTGTGTTGAATCTCTTCCAATTGTGTAGTTAACATCTGGTCATCTGATGTTTACCTGAACATGAGCTGATAGAGCCAGTCCTTGAGCTGCTGCCAGTGAACCAGTAGCAGCTCGCACACGGCGTCCAGCAGCAGAGAGAACACCTTGGTGTGCGCGTCCACGAACATCTTGTTGAGCAGCTCGGTGAGCCGACGCAGCTGGTCGTCCGTTAGCAGGCGTCCGCTGTTCAGGTAGTTTGCCTGAGGAGGAGAAAAGGATAGTGTTAATATTTTTAAGTGTTAAGATACGGTAGAAATGTTAATGTTCTACCCGTAACTACATGTGTCAAAGTTTAACTAAAAAGTGATCAATCGATGGCAAATTAACCGTTTAAACTGATTAATTTTGCATGGCAATGGCGTCGATTCCCTTGTTCACAAACTAAACTAAATTTAAGTTCGGTGCATCTTTTTCTTTCTATTTCATTAGGAAAAGGACAGAAGATAAAATAATATTAGTTTAGTCCTGTCAAATTAAGATACTCCATAGACAGTTTAGACGTGATTAAAAACAAGGCTACTAAAAATACGTCAACTTGGATTTTCAACTCTCGGCGCTAAACAGCGCGTTGGAAATCGCGGCAAAAATCGTCGCGTGAAATAAGCGTTCACTTGGCACTCCTTTGTGCATACCTGGGGAGTGTCTTATGTTATTTTGACGTTTAAATTTTCGGCCTAGTTTGAATAAATGACTTGATTTTAAAGCAAAACTGTTTCATGAAACAGGAACTGTCAATCAACGCCGACTAGTCTGATAGTAGTATCGATTGAAGGGATCATCAAGTTGTATTACGATGAAATCATATTCTTACACGGATCAGCATCATTGTTACATTTAGGGACGCCATTCGCAAGTGCGAGACATTCGCGTGCATACGTGTGCCTATCTGTTGGGGGAATAGAGGCTGGGTATGAAGTAGACAGTCACCAGGTGCGTGAGGCCGTCCTTCCTCTCGGTCCAGTGCGTGCAGGCGCACAGCGCGATGATGTCGTCGGGCGGCGGCGGCGGCGGCGGCGACGCGCACTCCCAGCCCAGCCGGGGGGCCGAGCCCGACCAGGAGACGCTCTGCGGAGTTATGTTTTCTATCAGAACAGCGGGGAATTGCGTAACACACTAATAATAGCAAATGGCGTTCATTTTGACAGTTCAACAATATTCATTGCGTTATTTACGTTGTTGAGCAGACAAATCTTTCGAACATATGAAGCAATGGATTAGCAATATCCTTCAAAATGATTCAGATTGATAGTTTGTTACGCAATTAGCGCTACAGGTTGACTGCTGTTTGATGTGAGAGACAAATTAGTTGGGGAGACAAAACTTGCTCGTGAGCCCCTAAGTATTACTCACATCATGTCTTCTATAAGAATCGAGACTTCTTTCAGAACATACACTAGAAGCTTCCGAGTCATCGTCACGACCGCGTCCGCCATCACACGCTGAACTGTCTTCCGGACTCTGAAGGGAAAGAATTAAGGTTGATATTAGAACAAGATTTTTTTGTAGTGGAAAAAGAAAAGAAAAATACTTTTTTTTGGACGTGCGCGGGAAATACACATAGTAAGAAAAAAGGAGCATTTAAAACTAACAAAATTACATTCAAAACAACCCGAAAAGTAAAGACCAGTGCGAGGCCAAAAACGCTCCCATCCATATTTATTATTATTATGAACCTGTGTTGTCCCACTGCAGGTCGAACGCCTCCCTCCATCTCAGCATAATACTGCGATATTTGAAAAAAAAAAACACAGACAGCGGAGGCTTACTAATAGGGTTCCCCTAATAAAAACGAAATGCTGTTCGGGTGAGCGGTTGGTTTTAAAATGTTCATAAAAATCCTAATAAGATTTGTAGGGGAAAAAATTAAGTTTCCCGGAAAAGTGGAAAATTCAGGTAATAATAAAAAGCGCTTTTGTCTATGGGAATTATAAAGGTCTATCCACACATATCAGGGCCGCTTCCAGGACGAGACAGGACCGCGGCATACAACAGGCACACACTGAAGCTCCGTCGCCATCCCGGACACGAACGTGTGTGAAGGAGTTCATATAAAATGTATACACTGATATTTTTTTGAGCCCCCGACGGAGCACGGTTCGTCTACGTCCCGGACACGGCCCTGATATGTGTGGATATATCTTAACAGGGCAACGTGCTTCGGGTTAGCTAGTTATAAATAAATTGGGATGCGGGCATGAGAATGCTGATGATAAATGATGTGTTTCTCATGAAGTTCCTAAGGTTCTCTTTTGAGTCAAAAACTGTCAATTCGATGAGCTCATCATTACAGCCGAAAGACGTTCACTGCTGGACATAAGCCCCAAGCACCTCCAGTTCCACCGGTTCCATGAGCGCATTGTTTCACAATTCTAAATGGTGGTACCAATTGCTGAACTACCCAATTTGCCTTTTATTACTTACTCTAAGCAAAGCCTCGGCATCTCTAGTCTGTTGTAACAGTCGCAAGGTGGCGGCGGGGGCCCGGCTGGGCGCAGTACGCTCGATAGACTCGCGCCGCCGCACGCCTGCGCTTACTACACTGCTTGATCTGCCACTCCTGTAACAACATAACATGAAATCTGTATTCTCAGAATGGGTAGAAAACTGAAAGAAATTAACTGTTTTGCAAACGCGTAAGTTCTTCTCCTCTCTGTGCGAGGGAGTGGGCCGTGCTCCACCACGCGGGCCCAGTGCGGGTTGGTAGATGTCACACGTACGAGAATTTTTGGTTCTAAGACATGCCGGTTTACTCACGATGTTTTCCTTCACCGTTTTGAGGGCAGTGGTAATTAAATTATTTACACAAAGTAAAGCGCCTGTCTGGGTTCGAACCTGGGACCTAAACCTCGCAGGGGTGGCCCAGTGGTATCGGGTCCAACTTTTAAGGAGCTTTTTAATGTACTTACCTGGTAGGGCTGGTTTCTCTGGAGCCTGCTAAGGAGCGCGGGATGCCAGAAGGTCGTCTGCGAGCGCTGGCTAACGACATGGGACCACTGCTGCGGGATGACGGCGATGATGAACGGGATGTCGCTGCAAAAATACAAGTGTTGGTTTATGCTTCTCCCTTCCCTGGTCCCGTTAGATGGGGTCGGATCTCCTCACTTTCCTGCGCCAAGGTATTCTGTCTTAGGTTGTCAGCTGGCAATTGGGCGTTTTTGAGGACTTTTTTTTTATACTTGACCACCAGGTCAATGGAAAAAAAACAGCTGTTCCCTACATTTACGTTCGCATAACTCGTCAAAATGTAGGGAGCAGCTGATATTTTTTTCGCGATTTCAGTTTTGGTCCCATAGTAAAAGTTGTTCATAATGATGAGTACAATGACCTCTTAAGAGGTTGCTGGTGTTTTACAAATAACCCTGTATATATATATTCCATGACTCGCCACACCTACACAAGACATGACAAAGGAAGAAAGGGACACTCGAAACAGCACCCCAATTCCGTAGCACACTATTACTCTCAATCTGAATCATTTTGAAGCATATTGCTAATCCATTGCTCCATATATTCGAAAAATGTGTCTGCTCAACAACGTGAATAACGCAATGAATGTTGTTGAACTGTCAAAATGAAACCCATTGCTATTGATAGTGTGTTACGTAATAACCCTGCAGGAGTTCAAAAGTTAAACTACATCGTAAAAAAACGTTATTAGGAGTATCAATTCAATATGTCCCTATGTAGTAAGTAAATACTCACGTTGTGATTGCGACACGCCTGGTCGCGACCGGGACCGCCCGACCGACCGCTCTGGACTAGGAGGTACCCCGCTTGCTGCGACTGGCGACCGTTTTGCTCTGGCTGGTGAAAGAATGACAAAAGACATTGTGGATATTATGTTGTAAATGTAGCGGGGAAAGGAAAGCGCTGCGTAATGTTTAAAGTGGAGTAAAACTGGCTTTTTGGTATAGCATAGAAACATTCGTACTAGTAGAATGGCAAGAAAAAAGGACTGGCAAGAATTTTCAATATTTGCTTGCATGTCAGGGAAATTAATTATTTATTAAATTGACAGATTACGTCAATTTTCTGTGTTATTACAGAGGCATGAGGTTCAGGTGTAAAGTTCACTCATCCTCCATAGTACACGGAGGCTCCTCCGACCAGACGAGTGTGGTCTGGTGGGCTACTGCCCGACGATTAATTTCGAGACGTTGTTGTTGTTGTTCTTTATTCATCAACGTTGCTTAAAGTTAAGTAGTGATTAGAGACTGTTTAACCATACATTTTTGACGTTTGAACGTCACTTAACGACGACCAAACCCCGTAAAGCGTTACGTTTCCGAGATATTAACGTTCAAAGTTCATCACATCTACATCACAGTACATCTTGTTGCAATAGATGTTTGATTACTTTCACAGGGATTATTTCAAGGTATGCCAGGCCCCATATAACGAACGCAAATATGTAAATCTTCAATCCCCATTAAGTTGGTAGCCAATTTGATAAACAATTAATTGCCCTGACTACTTTTACTAATTCGTCCAAAAACCAAATATGGCAAGGAATAGGGTATATTAAAACCCTAAGAAAGGGTACGTTGAAAGTGAACTTTGGATAAGCTAGACGTATTAAACTATGAAAAATAATTTCATATAATTAAAAAAATATATTCAAAAATATAGCCTATTCTATTGCTAGCAGAAAAGCAACTAAAATAGACTTCACGTTATTCAAAAAAGCAATTCATAAAATGTATGCTTTTATTATGTTTCGGGGACTGCTGGGACACAGGCCTACTCTCTGTCAGGAGTGGGCTGGAGCCTGTAGTCCATCACGCGGGCCCAGTGCGGGTTGGTACATGTCACAAGTCTTCGAATGTTTGGTTCTAGGACATGCCGGTTTCCTCACGATGTATTCCTTCACCGTTTTGAGAGCAGTGGTGATGAAATTATTTACACAAGGTGCCTGCTATTACTATTCCTTCTATTTTCTGTGCGAACTATGATTGCTTCTCTGAATAACGTGTACCTATTTTATTAGCATATATTTAGAAAAAAAAGAAACATTTACATGTACAGGGTCAAAATAATTTAGCTAGCGAAACTCTGGCAACATCCATCACGTTGCCAGAGTTTCGGTATCGATATCTTAACACGATTGAACAAGAACAAAAAAGAATTGATGTTCTTTTTTGGGGGGTGAACGACCGCTTGTATTGTTGTTACTATACCCTGGCCATTAGATAAACAGTTTTTTGACAGATGGAACTAACTCGTGATTGTAGCAACACACACTACATTCATTGATACACGTACGGTATTAAGTACTGCCTAATAAATAAGTATTAATTATTTATTAGGCAGTATAAATATTTTGCATTTTAAAGTTAACTTTTACGTAATCTGGAATAGTTACGTTCTACGGCAGCTGTCAAAAAACGGTTAACCTAATGGACAGGGTATAGAAGTATTAATTCAGAAAATCTGTTTTATTTTGTTTTATCTTGCTTAAACAACGATACCCGTCACGTCTGTGAAGTTTACCCAAAAATACTGATATTTCAAGTGACACTAACTGCGGTCAAAATCATCATGAAATAAATTTACGTTTTGTTTTATTATGTTTAGATATCGACACCCATCACGTCTGTGGAGTTGCGCTAGCTAATAAAATTTGACCCAATAGAAAATAAAATACTCGATTTAAAATACCTGGTTGTGAAACATCTCCTTCTTCGGCATAGCATAAATTAAAGTTAAGCTTATTTATAATTATTTATTTATTATTTATAATAATTATCCCTCTAAATGTACACTTGTATTTATTTATAATTATATATTATCTAATATAATATGCATATATTCTTCGTTGTTCGTTCATTCGCTTATATCTTCATCGCGGTCATAGCGCGGGTCCGCTGAAATTCAAAAACTTTACTCAGAATATTTTCTTAAAGATTTTGAAAATAAAAAATTAAAAAGTTATGATGTGGATGGTATTTTTTTTTAATTAAAATGTTGGATGAGAATGAGTAGAAGAGTAATGTTTTTGAATTCCGTTGAACTATAAGGAAATATTTTTTTTTTAATATAAACCTTTTTTATATGGATGTCAAGGTGTTTTTTTGATTGACGTAACATTTTTTTATTTGAAACACCATTTTTTTTTTGTAAAATATTAATTTGTTAAATATATACAATGAAAGATAAAAACAGAACTCATTAGAATTGTTGTTATTGTGTTAGTTTGAGCGACTACAGCTTTTTATTAATTAAATGTTAAAAGATACCCCACAAGGAAACGTAAGGGCCTACGAGCAACTTTTTTGTCTCTGTCGCGGTCTCCTCGCCGAGATTTGGACGACGCGCGCACGGGAGCGACAGCAACGCTACTTTTTTGTTAAATTTTCGGTTGAGCGACAACTGGCTAGCTGGCAACTTTTTTGTCACCATGCGCGCACATGCATTGCAATCAATAGATGGGAGACAGTTGCGTCTAAACCCGCGGACAAAAGTGTCCCAGCTGTCGCGTCGCCACATGTGCGCACTTTCATACAAACCCGTAGATTTGATGTGAGAGACAAATTAGTTGCGGAGACAAAAGTCGGTCGTGGGCGCCCTTAAATAGATGGCTGCTTTTACGACGTTTTTTTTTTTGACTTTGCATCTATTTCTACCGTTTTTAATGTAGATACGTTTAAAGGTAGGTACATATCTCACAAGTCACATGCGCAAATACAGAACTTTGTAGTTCGTCAACATCACCATCTGCCTGCCTTTTCCATGTTGGGGTCAGCTTCCAGTCTATCCGGAAGCAGCTGAATACCAGTAGTTTACATGGAGCGACATCGATCGACGTGTGCGGCTGTTACTATGATTATGTGATGAATTTTAAGTGGTTATAATTACTATGTTTATTTACAGGATTAGTATTTCTAGAGATTAAAAACACACAAAATCCACAAACAACTTTACCTCTTTATCATAGGTTATTGTAATTTGTCTTGTAGTGTAGCAAACGCGACTGCTGAGGGTGGTTCGATGCCCAGTTTGACTAGTGTTATTGGGTTTATTAAGAATTGTTCAGATGCAGACCAGCCTTTTTTTTTTTTTGGATGGGAAGTCATCAAATGACCCCTCCCGCTCTGGGTGGAGCGGAAGGGAGTGTCAGACTCTTACTGACTAAAACCCATCCGTGTTCCTTCGTTAGCCCTTTCTGTTCCAGGGCAGCGGTAACCCTTTCGGACTATCTCGCTAATGCAGATCAGCCTGGATTTGTTTCCGGTTGTTTTTTTGGAGTAACATCTTGCAAGTCAACCTAGTAGGTTGTTGTCTGCTTAACCGGCACCCCAATTGCGTAATACACAATCAATCGGAATCTGAATCATTTTGAAGCAAATTGCTAATCCATTGCTTCATAAGTTCGGAAAAATTTGTCTGCTCAACACGTAAATAACGCAATGAATGCTGTTGAACTGTCAAAATGAAACCGATTCCGATTAATTGTGTGTTAAGCAATTAGGGTGCAGGTTGCCTGTGGGTGCCTCAATAAGTAGAGGCCTCCATCCAAGGCTTAAGAAACTAAGCGACTACACGCTAAGGGCACCCCCTGTGGGGTACGGACCTCGGCTTAGGGCTTCGCTAGAGGACAGCAAGGGACAGGCTGGAGCGGATTAATGTGTTCGGTTGATGGCAATATTAGCCATTTGTAGGTCTCTGCGATGTAGACTTCTGCCTCATGTCACGTTTCAACAGGTTTAAATACATTGAAGCCGCTCTGTGTCGCCTCAAACATCATTCGTGGGGTATCCTTTATAGGCCGAACCGGCGTCAAAAAGCCGCCGTTACGAACCAGAAACAATTTAAACTGCAAACATTGCTCTAATTGCGATGAAACCTAGCTCCCAGCACAAGCGTATGTACGCCTTTATTAACAGCAACCCAATTTTGTATAGTTTTAGCGAAAAATCAAAGTTAAACATAACCTCCTTTTTTGCAGTAGGTTAAAAATGTACAGTGAAAAGTTAAGTTTGAGGTAATTATGTAAAACCGTCATGCTGTAATACCACGTACCTCCCTTTTTCTGCAGTTGAGTAGCTTCCAGAGTAATAATTGTTAATATATATGAGTACTCTCACCCCCTAGTTATTTTACCTTTCCGTAACACCCTGTATAGTCAGTATTTCAACAGGGATCTCTTATGATACCACTATATTGTTATTACACATTTTTTGTTGTGTAGAACCATATCTTTTGATTATCTTTAACAGTAAGGCTGCACACGCCCTGACAAGTGGCTTGCTTAACGCCCAAAGCCTTGTGATTTAACATCCTTCATTTTCATCCTTTTTTCCAATGTGGCCGGTTGCGAAAATTCTAGAGCTTTCGGTTCACTTCGCTACTCGTTAGGTGACTCACTTGGCGCTAAGCCAGCCACCTACTGTCAGTGCGTATGTAGTCTAAGCGTAGCTGCCATAAAGATCCCTATTTAAAAACATACGATATAAAAATATGACATATTTAAAAAAAAATATGAGTGTACTGTCAGTGACGAAGAGGCTATTTTAGCCCTTATTTACTATGTATGGCAATAAGGTGCTTGACAATCTTTTTTCTGCAATAAAATCCCGAATCTATGGACATCCACTCGACGAACGTTCTTGATACAATTGTTTAAACTTAAAAACCATTCGATCTATGTCGATTGCGAACGTTTATCAAGTCGATGTACAGCGATTTAATTCTGTTTTAATGCGACACTGACATAAAAGTTCCCTCTCTAAAATATCAAAAGCGTGTAGTTCCGACTTTAAATTTATCCATAAATTGTCATTATTCTATACTTCCTTACGCGCCAGAGCTGCCAGCGAAAATATTTTTTTTTAGTTTTTTGAAATTTGCAGGTGTCAGTGACAGGTTGTATGTTAATCAATGATTTGCGAGCGTAACAAGCATGTATTTACAGAATTATAACCATTAAAATCACCAATACAACCATCTAAATTCATATAATCCTATTGCATACATAAAAAAAAGGCAAAAAAACGCAAGAAATTTTGAAATTCGCTGTCTACCTTAGCGAATCGAGCTTAAAAACCAAATTAGATTGTTGTAACCCATGTGGAATGGTAGTCAAACACCCTATCACCAGTACAGCCCCCACATATAAGTGCACGGGACTCACGCAGGCTGGCCGTGGGCGGGATCTTGTTGCGGCTCATGTGCGAGTACAGCGCACGCGCACGCGCACGCTGCGCCGCCGCCGCGTCCAGCGCCGACACCGAGCGCGCCGTCACGGTGGCGGGCGAGCGCTCTGCAACACAACGGAACTATTATAATAAAGCTATGAGGGCGTCTTCGTCATTCTTCGGCAGAAATCGGCTTTGATTCCTATCTAATACCACTAGTTCACTCACCGTCGCCCCTCATGGCGACAGGTATGTGCGAGACGGGCGGCCTCTCCTGCGAGGCGCGACGCCTGCGCAGCGAGCCGGAGCGACTGACGCCCGACACGAGGTTTTCAGTGGACGCTACGTATAGTTACCGATATCCGGGCAGCGTGCAACAATATGTTGGTGCTTTAGTATCATGTTCATAAAAAAAATAATTCCTTATACCCTTGTCCATTAGGTTCACCGTTTTTTGACAGCTGTCTTTGAACGTTACTATTCCAGATTACGTAAAAGTTAACTTTAAAATGCGTAATAAAATAAATATATAAACTGCCCTATCTTATTGAATTATCTTATTTACGGCTTCTTACACACATTATAATACCGTACGTGCATCAATCAATGTATTGTGTGTTGCTGCAATCATGAGTTCCATCTGTCCAAAAACGGTTTACCTAAATGGACAGGGTATAAAACAGAGCCGGCAAACCTAGAGCACGAGTGCAAACATGCTTAAGTTTTTTTATGCAAAATGATTTGATTAACTGACCTGATACACTGGCCGATGGACTCCTGGGACTTGTGATAGCTCTCCTCTCTGGAAAAAACACAAACAATGAAACTAATGCAATAAAGGTAGACAAAGTCTTCATTACAAAGCTGGGATAAAGCTATAGAACATAGAACTGACTGGAAGAGAGATGCTACGGTTTCGAAAAACAGCGGCCCCACCACACAACGGCCGCTATTGCGTAACAGGGTGGAAGAAAAAGAAATTTGATATTACGTATACTGGGTTGAGAAACAAATGTTCTAGGTCCTGTCAAATTAGTCAGCGCCTGACGTAAATTGAAGTATATTTGGTAGCCATGTTTTTAATCACGTCTAAACTGTCTACGGAGTATCTTAATTTGACAGGACTAAACTAATATTTATCTTCTGTCCTTTTCTTAATGAAGTAGAAAGAAAAAGATGCACTGAACTTAAATTTAGTTTAGTTTGTGAACAAGGGAATCGTCGTCACTGAGTTTTTTTGCAACTTGCAGGAAGTTGCATAAAACTTGAGAAAAATTTAATTTCGCGGACTGCCATGTTGCTTTCGCCTAAAATATTGGTAGACGAAGGTCCCTACCTGTGCCAACATGATGCAGGCTATCAACGCTTCCGATATTCCTCTCTCGTTCTATCTGTTTCTGCGCAGCCGAGTCGAGCCGAGCGAACAGCTGCTCCGCGTCGTCGGGGAAGTGACGTGTGTAGGCGGCGTATGCTCTGTAAAGAGTTGAATAATTTAATATCAATCGTAAGGTTCAGGCAAACGAACGAATTATACAATACACCTTGTATTGTATAATTCGTTCGTTTTGACTGCCCCGTTGGTCTCGTGGAGCAAGCGCGACTGCTGCGCATGTGCTGGGTTCGATTCCCAGGTCAAAGCGTTATTCGGGTTTTCCATTAGGAATTTCTCAGTAACAGCCTTTGTAAGTAGGTGGTGTGCTACCCACGTGCTTCGGGTAGCAAGCACGTGGGTGTGTGTCCTGCAGCTGATCTCTGCCCGCTCGTGTCGGGTAGCCCCGCATCGCACTATGAGCGTGAGGGAACAGAGAGTGCACCCGAGTTCGCGCACACACGCCTGCACTATAATATCTCCTGCGAACCTGATTAATCTCCGTTGAGATTGGCCACCGGGGATTATTATTATTATTCGTTCAGTTTTTAAATTAATAACACCCGTGTGATACCCTGCATAAGAAGCGGCCCAAGACAACAACCTACGGGCCCCTTCAATATTATAATAAAAGTTTTCCGAAACCTTCAAAATTATGGCACTCATAAAAACGGCGACATTTTTACACCAACGTCTTCTTTGTGGACGGCCACCATTTTGCGGCCCCTATATGACGGCAACACAAGGCTCACCTCCTGCCGTAAGTCCTGCAAGTACTGTCAGCATCGACGCACGCCCTCCTGATAGCGTCGCGCACTGCCGTCTGCTGCTTCTCTATGGTTTGCGCCGGCCATTTTTCAAGCATTAGAACCAGGACTTCACTGTGAACAAGGAAAATAATACAATAAATTAAAAAATTAATGATTTTGAGCACTGATAATAATGATAAGACAAAAGTGTCCACATTTTTATGCTTGAGACACATAGTCAAAAAGACTCGTAGTCTTTTGGACTATTTTAAATATTATTATTTTTTAGTTGTAATTGTGCGTTTTGTTTGTGCAGAATAAAATAATTTTCTTTCTTCTTTCTTTCTTTCTTTAAAAAAGATTTTAGATATAAATGACAAGTTTTTGACATTGATTGTCGCCGAGTTGAGATTGCGAGTAGATTTTGAACGTTTTTAATTATGGGAATTGGTTTCAGATTTCTAGTGTATATGATGAGTAAATGTTACCTGAGCGTGGAGCGGATCTCCTTGGACTTGTTGGAGGTGAGGTTGGTCATGACGACGGGCAGCAGGCGCGGCGAGTGCACGTACAGCACGATGTAGCGCACGCAGATCGTGCCCGCAGACGAGACCACCTGTGGAGGAAATTATATAAAAAAAACTCACAGACAGAAAAAACACCTACATTATTGATTATTTTATTACAGAACTTTTCTTTCGTAACGGTTGAATATTGTTTTTTTTTTCATATGTACAGTCGCCGGACGCAGCTGTGGATGACCACAGCTGCGTCCTGCACACGATGACGTGTGCACGGGATTTTGTTTTAAAAATAATAATAATAATATCCCTGGACATTTCACACAGCACCATTTGTCCCAAGCTAAGCAACCTAATGCTTGTGTTAAATGGTCAGATATAGGTTTTCGCGACAGTACATCTCTATTTATTTTAAACTTTATAGCGGTTCGGAATACAAGATTACACAAAACGCAGAGGAGATAATAAAGAGGATTGAAAGTTGAGGCAGACCCTGGATGAAGAGTGCCCTAAATATTGACGTTACCATTTTAACTTATATCTAGATTTATACATGAAATATATATAGTTAACGAGTATTTAAAAAATGGCTTACCTTGGCAGCATTCTGTATGAGATTAATAAGCTCCTGCATTATGTACAGACTGAACTGTTCGATCTTGTTTCTGAGCACCTTCGACATGTGAGCGATCGTGATGCACGCTTCACGGACCACCTGAGAACAATAATTAGATATAAGAAAGAAAGAAAGAAAAATTTATTTGGCACGAACTAAAAGACACAATACACCAGATCCAGATACATGCGAGTACATCAGATAAAACAAACAATAAAATAAAAAAAAGAGTAGAAAAGTTTTTATACACATTACTTGGCCGAACTTGGGATGCTAGTGGCTAAGTAATAACAGCCGCACGCGTCGATCGATCAGGTTAAGCTAGGCTTGCCGCGGTTGATCCATGGATGGGTGACCATTTATACATATCGAGACCCCCCCGTGCCTCGGAATGCACGGGAAGTCGTTGGTCCCGGCTGTCATTTGTGGATCTGTGACAGTCGTTACGGGTCCACTGAAGCCCGAAAGTCTGACAAAAAGTCTTGAAAATCTAACCAATCTTTTTGCAAGGGGTATCGTACAGCCCAGTAACTGGGAAGGGAGGTCAGATAGGCAGTCATCTTCATCATCAGCCTATAGCAGTCCACTGCTGGACATAGGCCTCTCCTATTGCACGTCATTCAACTCGATTTTAGGCAACTCTCATCCAGCTGCAACCAGCCATCCTGCGAAGATCGTCGCTCCACCTAGCCTGAGGGCGTCCCACTTTACGTTTACCGACTCGTGGTCTCCACTCAAGAACACGTCTAACCCCACCGGTCATCGGTTCTACGGGTAACAATGGCCGGCCCATTGCCACTTCAGCTTGATTATTGTGTGAGCTATGTTGATAACTTTGGTTCTCTGCCGGATCACCTGATACTGGATTCTATCCCTGAGACTCCAAACATAGCCCGTTCCATAGCTCGCTGAGCGACCTTGAATTTATAGTCCAGCCGTGTCGTGAGTGTGATAGGCAGTCGCTCCATGTAGAATATAGATTCATAACAGTTAGCCACAAGCCCCTCTAGAGTCCGGCGAGTTTACTAAGGTTTATGTTTAACTTACCACCAGATATAGTAACGTATAACAGACAAAAATAGTAAATGATCACAAAAATGAAACCCGCATTTTAATGTAAACTTATAACCAAAGTTTTAACATCTCTCATCCTATTTAAGCAAAATGACTCCAAATAAATCATGTTCGGTTCTCGACAGCCTGCAAAAAATAACCTCTTTTCTCCATATTTTTTTTCTATACAATCTAGTCGTTTCTGGCAGTCGCCGGCCGCTGCCGCAGCACCGCTCGCTTCGCTCGCTCGGCTCGTGCGTAGGAGGTCACAGTTTTAACCTAACCTAACCATTTTTTTTTTTAAATTAACCTCGTCTATCTAGTTTGCAGCAAGCCGGAGACATAACTTAATATGGCATCATAATACTTTAATTGGTAGTAAACATACATTTTATGGCAATCATAGTGGTTTATTTAGGCAGAAATAGCGCATTAATTTGCTCGCTAAGATTTAGTGATCATTCACTAAATTTGGTGTTCGAATACAATTTGAAGTGCAAGAACTAAGGGTATCAAAGCATTTTATAGTGGTCATTATATTTAACCCCGTTTACTAAGGTCTTATAAAATAAACACAGTTTATATTTGTTTACCTGACTTCTCAGATCCTTGATGACGACTAGGAAGGGCACGGACAGCTCCTTGAGATGAGCCGCAAACTCCGTCGGGTACTGCTGGTGAGCGTTCGCCGTGAGGAGCGACCGGATCTTTTTTAACTGCGAAAAGATATTGTTTAGTTAGAATATAATGTTTTAAATAGACCGAGGGGCCGTGGCAATATAATAACAGCCGCACAGGTCGATCCATCAGGTTAAGCTACGCTTGCCGCGGTTGGTCTGTGGATGGGTGATCATCTTTATATACCGAGACCTCTCCGTGTCTCGGAAAGTCCGTTAAGCCGTTGGTCCCGGCTGTAACTCTTGGATCTTTGGCAGTCGTTACCGGTAGTCAGAAGCCCGAAAGTCTGACAACCAGTCTTACCAAAGGGTCGTATTACCCAGTAAATGGGTTGTGGAGGTCAGATAGGCAGTCACTCAATGTAATATACTGGTATTCAGCTGCATCCGGTTAGACTGGAGGCCGACCCCAACATAAGTGTGAAAAGGCTAGGATGATGAAATAGACCGTGGAAGAATTGGCAGGCCTTTGCACTGCAGTGGGATAATACCAGAGGGCTTACCATACGCTCTGGGACGGACATAGGCCTCCTCTCTGTGACAGGGAGTGGGCCGTGGGCCACGCGGGCCCAGTGCGGGTTGGTAGATGTCACATACCTTCGACCCGTTACGTATACACATGCTATGTGTACTCACCGCGTCCACCCGCTTCTCCCAGTCGGCCCCGCGGTCGCCCAGCAGCGCGGCGGCGTGGCGGCACAGGTCGTCCAGGCCGCGCGGCCCGTACACGTTACGTATACACATGCTATGTGTACTCACCGCGTCCACCCGCTTCTCCCAGTCGGCCCCGCGGTCGCCCAGCAGCGCGGCGGCGTGGCGGCACAGGTCGTCCAGGCCGCGCGGCCCGTACACGTTACGTATACACATGCTATGTGTACTCACCGCGTCCACCCGCTTCTCCCAGTCGGCCCCGCGGTCGCCCAGCAGCGCGGCGGCGTGGCGGCACAGGTCGTCCAGGCCGCGCGGCCCGTACACGTTACGTATACACATGCTATGTGTACTCACCGCGTCCACCCGCTTCTCCCAGTCGGCCCCGCGGTCGCCCAGCAGCGCGGCGGCGTGGCGGCACAGGTCGTCCAGGCCGCGCGGCCCGTACACGTTACGTATACACATGCTATGTGTACTCACCGCGTCCACCCGCTTCTCCCAGTCGGCCCCGCGGTCGCCCAGCAGCGCGGCGGCGTGGCGGCACAGGTCGTCCAGGCCGCGCGGCCCGTACACGGCGGCCGGCGCGGTGGACAGGAAGGCGGCCTCGAAGGCCTCCGACGACACCGCGCCCGCCTCGCCCGGTGCCGACGTGCTGATGCCGCTCGATACTGTGGGACGAATAACGTGAGTAAGGAGCTGTCTAGGATGGATGGATGCATGTTTGTTACTCTTTCACGCGCGTCAAAGCTGCAAAAAAGGTCACATTATTTTATTTGTCTGGGTGTGAAAGCCTGCGCATGGTAACGTTATAATTAAAATTTCCAATGTAGATCTCTAAACTTTGATATTTGAAAAAAAAAGAAAACGGCAATTCCCAAAAAAAAAAATGTGATAAAATTAAAATTTCTAAGGGCGAATTCCAACAAATTTTTTTACCTTGAATAAATCACTTCCCCAGTATAAAGGAGTATGGGCAGATTTGCCCAAGTATTGTAGCACTTTGAGTAATATATCGTTAGAAAAATATAATTTAGACAAACAATTTGCTGTCACACATCACATTAAAGTGGTCTATTTAACGTGTTTGTCAGCAATTCTAAAAGAACTTGACATATCATAGCGAGATACATAAAACTACACGTGTATTAATAATACAAATCAAAATGGCGTCACTATAATGCGCTCGCACCAAGTGCGCGTGAGTGAGTCACACAACGTGTGAGGGAAGCGAGAAAGGGTAGTAACTTTTTATTTCAAAAGAATTCATATAGCTTGCACAAGTTCCGAAACCTATTAAACCCATTTGTTGTAGTTTGTCCAGACGGTTATACATATTTTAGAAGTGCTTAGCCCATACTCAGCCAGGACTTCTGATGCAACGGAAATGTCCCGTATTTGCAATGATCCCAGCTTGTAACAATGGTACGTTGGTAACAATAGAAGTCATTGATGGCCGCATCAAACGAGACTAAGTTATTCCGTCAGGACTATTTTAATAGAGTCACGAACCCTATGTTTACATACGAATTGCCGCTGCTCGTCATAACGCATATAGAGCGCCTTTAGAAAATAATGCCCACGCCAGCGAGATTATTGCATGTCTCAGCAGAAGATGTTTTCACGTGTGTTAAAGGCATGAAACGTGGCAAGTCACCGGGCCACGACGGGCTCAGCCTTGAGCACATCTTGTTTGCGGGACCACTGTTATTTAATAGGGTTGCAGCATTTTTTAACGCTTGTATTGATCACAACTATTTACCGCATAATTTTATGAAGACTACAGTGATACCTATTATAAAGAATAGAACTGGAGACTCATCTAGTCTGTCTAATTATCGGCCAATCTCATTAGCAACAGTGCTTTCTAAGATATTTGAGCGCCTCATTTCTCAACATTTGAACGAAAATAACATCCCGCTAAGTGATGCGCAGTTCGGTTTCCGACAGCACATGTCAACCGATTTAGCTATATTTGCTCTCAAAAATACTGTTCATAAATATATATCGCGAAAAACCTCAGTGTTTGCGTGTTTTTTGGATTTAAGTCGAGCCTTCGATTCAATTAATTACGATATATTGTGGGATAAAATGCGCGATACTAAAGTCCCCCGGGATATTGTAAATGTAATGGAATATTGGTATGACAATCAAGTTAACCAAGTTAGATGGGGAAGTGGTTGTTCTAGACCCTACAGACTTACTTGTGGTGTAAGACAGGGGGGGGTAACGTCTCCAGTTTTATTTAATTTATATGTCAACGAGTTGATCGAGGAGCTGAGCCGCTCCAGAATCGGATGCAATGTTGGCGGTATAAGCGTAAACAACTTGAGCTATGCAGACGATATGGTGCTGCTCAGCCCCTCGGCCAATGGTCTTAGATTACTCGTGGGGATTTGTGAGCGATATGCAGCTGCTCATCAGCTGATGTATAATGTTCAGAAAACTGAAGTTATGATCTTTAAATACGGAAAGGGTCCTGAGACTATATTACCCATCACTTTAAATGACTGTACATTGAAAATTGTTAGCACCTTTAAGTATCTTGGACATATATTGAATGAGAAGTTAACGGATGACAATGATTTGGAGCGACAAAGAAGGGGTGTTGCTTGTAGAAGCAACATGCTTGCAAGACGATTTGCACACTGTTCCAAGCAAGTAAAAGCAACACTTTTCGAGGCATACTGCCAGGCGTTCTACACCAGCCAACTTTGGTACCAGTACACGAAGAGAGCTTACAACTCACTTCGTGTACAGTACAATAATGCATTTCGGGCCATGTTTAACCTCCGGTGGCGGTGTAGCGCGTCTGGTATGTTCTTTGAAAACCGAGTGGGTGACTTCTTTTTCGTGCTAAGAAGGGCGAGAGCTTCATTTCGAACACGATTGTTCCATTGTAAAAATAATATTGTGAATACTGTATTCCGCACAATTTTCGTGACTAGAACCGAATTGTTCAATCTGAGCATTGACTATAATGTAACCAAGTGACGAATTAATTTAATTAATAATAATTTTGTAACATATGCATAATTTACTTAGATATTAATTATCCGTAAAACTACGAACGTACTGATTTGATTTAATTGAATTATAATTTAATAACCATAACCATATTTGTAATTGTAAGAATTGTAATTGTAAGAACTAAAATTGTAAATTGTAATGACTTAACTTAATGACTTTATAACTTTAACTTTATATTTAATACCCTTAATACCTAATGCTTATTAATATTAATGTTTATTTATGACATGTAGTCACTATGGGTGAAATGTATGTGTATGTAATTATGTACCTATACAATGCCTGAAATAAAATGATTTATTATTATTATTATTATTATTATTAATATTGTTAATGAAAGAATAGTTGTACCAAATCGCCTTGGTAATTTCGTAACAGAAAATAATATAAACAGGCGAAGGGCACAATTTATTTAAAGAAATAGTGACACATTAAATGTTCCTTTTCCGATTTTAAGCGAAGAAGATTTGATATTGATTGCTCTTGGAACATACCAAATGAAACCGGTCAAATCGTATGTCGGTGAACATTTAAGGGGTGGTAAATATACTATAGAAGTGTGCCACGAAATAAGTCCAAACCTAACGGATTATGAAAATTTTAGTTAAGACCAAATATGCAGGTAGAGAGGCTGTACCAAACCATTATTGTTCGTGCTTAACTGGAAGTCGTACTGTCGGAACTTGTGCTCACATTATGAGTATAGTTTGGTTCTTGGGATTTGCAAGACATCAAAATGATTTTCAAAGCCTTCTAGATCAAAGTTTTCTAGATCAAGATCATATTATTTTAAATGATGAGAATGTTTAATAATAACGCAAAATATAAGTGTTATATTTCTATTGTATGGTAAAAGTGTAAGTGTTAATCTTATACTCAGTTGTTTTTTTTGCTAATATATTGTTGTTTCAAATAAAAATAATGATCAATGCCATGTGCATTGATCTTTTTTTTTCTTTTTTTATCCCCCTTTGAACTTCACTCACCTTACCACTATCAACTAAAATAGCATGCAGCAGTAGGCTACATACATACTCAATAGTACATATAATATTATGATAATGAATATAAAATATCCGTAAATATTAAAATATCAGAGAATAACCCACTAAACAAGTAGGTTATTTGCTAAAGATACAATTTTTTAAATAATAAAAAAAAAAATATTTTTATTACTTTGACGTCGCTGAGAGTAAAAAGAAATACATTTATGTGATGAGGGCAACTAGTACAACATATAACCATAAAAATATAGCCTATATTGCTACAATGGTTGGGCAAACCTTCATACAAATCATGCCCATTCTCCTTTTAAATTTTTGACAGTTTTTCCATACTAGAACTGTTAGACGCCAATATACACAAAAAAACACAGACAAAAAATATATCTGACTTTGATAAAATCAGCCCTACTAGGAATATAAAAAAAAACAAAGTTATGAAAATGATTGCAAGAAACAAGACAATTTAGTACCAAATGAAAAGAAAATTAATACAATGGAACACTTACCACTACCAGCACTAGTTAGCTTGGCAGGCGGCGGCGGCTTCCTATTGGCCGACGGCAGGCTGTACAGCCCGGGGACCGTCCGCTTGGGCGCCTCGCACGCTATGATTGGTGATCAATGATGCGTGGTTATTGGTGATTGGTTAGAAGTCCCGTGGCACATGGTAAGAGAAAGAGTTTTGTGGGTTAGTTTTGTGATGGTAATTTTTGTTGGTGATTAGTTTGTTTTTCGCGGTTGGTTCGTGCATGGGTGACCATCTTCACATACCAAGACCCCTCGGAAAGCACGTTAAGACGTTGGTCCCGGCTGTCATTCGTGAGTTTTTGACAGTCGTTACGGGTCGCCAGTAGCCCGAAAGTCTGACTCTGTCAACTGGGTTGTGGAGGTCAGACAGGCTGTCGCTCCATGTGAAATACTGGTATTCAGCTGCATCCGGTTAGACTGGAAGCCGACCCCAAAATAGTTGCGAAAAGGATCGGCAGATGATGAATTAGTTTGTTGATAATTATCCAGTAACTGTGGTGATCCATGGTAGAAGAAAGTTAGATTTTATGTAAGAATTCCAAGGACTACCCTTTCACAGTTATTTTATCTCTGATTTTGCATCACTGTCCAAATAACAGTGATCTTTATTCTCATTCTAATAAGGTTATTGTTGGGTTGCTGCTACTAAGAAGCCTGACAAAATCATTTGGCATCTCGCAGTTCAACCTATGAGGTTGTCCTCTGCTTAACCGGGCTTGCCTGTGGATGCCACAATAAATTAAGGCCTCCATCCAGGGCTTAAGAAACTTAAAAACTAAGCGACTACACGCTAAGGGCACCCCTTGTGGGGTACGGACTCAGCGCTGGGCGGCGCTGTGAGAGGGCAGCGAGGGACAGGGTGGAGCGGAATTAATCATTGTGATCTTTATACTCGTTACAATAAGGTTGGTGTTGCGTTGCTGCTACTGACAAGTCTGTCTAAATCATTGTGATCTTTATACTCGTTAAAATAAGGTTGTTGTAAGGTAACCTGCTGTCAAAGATAAGATAACTGTGAACGAACTGTAGGGACGAATAATATTGGTAAATGTTAAAATTTTACTTTGTGACTAAAAAGTATTGTAATTACTATGATATTATTAATGGGAGTTTCATGCTGGCCCCTCAACATATGAATTCTTTTGCGCCATGCAATTATGATCCCTGAACCACGGTAGAAAACCCATTTTTTCCTTCCATGAACCTCCACTTGTGGAGGTTGTCCTTGCTGCGGCCTACGTGGGTACGAAATCTATTTAGGGTTTTCCAAGGAGGCCACGGTAACATAGGCCCAAATTACAAATTATTTTACAGAGTGGCGATTAGGTTATCACATTAAAATTAAATAATACAGCGGTCATTACAAGTTGTTAAAAGTCTGTTAAAATAATAAAATTTAAATTTTACTAAAAATATAAAAAAAAAAACAAATAAAATAATTAGCGTAAAAATTGTCATGAAATAAACCATCCTTGATAATAAGTCACTAGACACGCGTGAGGCAATGGTATCAAGAATTCAACACAAACTTTATGTTATTGTTACTAACTAAGTACTATTATGTAAACACAAATTAAGTTTAATGTTGTTACGTAAATACTTAAAACGAAAAAAAGGTCCCACGACTAAAATGTTAATTGTTAATACGTGTTTCAATTCATGTGATAACCTAATCGCCACACTGTATATTCAAATTCATTCAACCCTGCTTACACCTCAAGTCTCTAAATACATAAAATTTAGAACTAAAAATGATTCTGTCAGAGCAGTTGCGGCCCGCCTTGACATACGAGTTGTAGGTCATGATTTCGAATCCAGACATGCACTTTGTGTATTTAATTTCATCACCACTGCTCTCAAAACGGTGAAGGAACACATCTTGAGGAAACTGGCATGTCCTAGAACCAAAAATTCGAACACATGTAACATCTACCAACCCGTACTGGGCCCGCGTGGTGGATTATGACCCACTCCCTATCACAGAGAGGAGGCCTGTGTCCCAGCAATGGGAACATTATAGGATAATTATTATGCATCATTCAGTCTGTGTTAACTTTAAAACGATTACATACTTAGCCTATAAAGTTCCCACTGCTGGGACACAGGCCTCCTCTCTGTGAGAGTGAGTGGGCCGTAAGCTACCACGCGGGCCCAGTGCGGGTTGGTAGATGGCACATGTCTTCGAATTTTTGGTTCTAGGACATGCCGGTTTCCTCACGATGTGTTCCTTCACCGTTTTGACAGCAGTGGTGATGATATAATTTACACAAAGTAAAGCGCCTGTCTGAGTTCGAACCTACGACCTACAACTCGTAAGTCGCGGCCGTGACGACTGGGCCACCACTGCTCTCAAAACCACCTCTGCTGCTTATAACGATTAATAATAGACATAATTATGACATGACAATGATTTAAATTCGTAGCACTAAATGTAAAAACCATGGCCAAGTGAAGGGTTCTGTACCACAAGAAGAAAAAACGCCGAAAAAACCCCATATTTTCGTGACGATACCCCCAGACGTGGGTCTCGTCACGAATAATGAATGATAAATGAAGTCTGAAGTAGCTAAGGGTAGTGTGGGTAGAATGTAATGTATTGTATATTCAGTACAGACCTGGTGTCGACGCCCCGGAGCTGTCGCCGTCCCTGGAGCGCGAAGACGTGGGTATCGTCATGGTGCGCTTCACTGTGCGGGACACGAAGTCAGTCTCGTCTGCTCCCGAAGTGGCTGTAGAACGGAAACATTCTGATAAAGTAAGACACTACAATAACCTCGAGGAGTCATCCTCTATGAAAAGGAAGGATCTTCCGAAAATACGGGTGTGGTGTCTGGTGGCCTACAGCCCGACGATTGATGTCGGGACGTAGGACGTAGGACGCATAATATGCTAGTCATGTCGAACCTTGATTGCGTGATGCAGGGTTTTGCGTGACCTCAGTGTGATGTAAGTTCGCATGTATAATATTGTAAAAATAAAAATGTAGTTAATCTTACCAGTAGGCAACATGAGTCCCGCTTCCCGCGCTTCGTCGAACTTCTGCTCGAGCAGCGCGAACTTCTGTGCCGGTAACAACTCTTTCTTCTTCAAATCTTGTCTTAATCTTTCACCTGGAAATTAAAAGAAAACGGTTTTTTAGGTTAATTATTTATGCTAACGGTTGGCAAACCAGCTGACGGTCCATCTGATGGTTTAAGTGGTCACCGCCGCCAATACCAATACACAATAAAGTTCAGTTTACGCTACAACTTCAAACATTTTTATAACTTTTTCAATAGTGCATGTCACTCTGAAATCAACTTAATTACCATTACAATAAAGTAGATATTTGTTTAAATTGAAATAACATCAATTTTAAACATTAGTTTGACTAGACTTTACTCACCAACATGTCGGTACACATCGACCAGGAGTTGCATGGCAGCATCTCTGACGCCGCTGCTGGGGTCTCCGACCAGCGCCGCGAGGTTCGGCACTGCGGCGCGCAGCTGTAGCTCGTTGGCGCCGTGGCTGCAATGAGAGGACATTGTGTAAATATCAATTTTTACTTTTTGTCACATAAAATGTGACAAAGAAGACCATTATAGGCCAACCGCTTAACTGCGATGTTGCCTGAGGCTCTATTTGCCACCCAGAAAGTAATAATAGTGTACTGACTGCTCCAGCAGCGCCTGCACACAGCGCAGCGCCTCCTCCCGCGCGTGCGGCGCCTTGTGCTGCAGCGCGGGCGCCAGGCGGGCCAGCAGCGCGCGCGGGTTGGCGGCGCGGGAGCGGGCCAGCGACGCCACGCACGTGCGCGCTGTGTGGCGGACAGCCTCTTTTGTGTCCGCCAATCTGAAATTAAACATTTGCTATCGTAATATGAACTAGACACGTGGGGTCTGAAGCACTCGTATAACAGCATCTCCTATGTCTCGACTCATGAACTAGGTAATAGATGGAAGTAGGGAGAGGAAAGAGGGATGGAATTAGTTTATCCAGAAACATAATTATTACAGAACCCGGGTGTAAATATGAGACATTGAGCTTCGAAAATCATATTTTTATAACAAGTGTTTTAAGCTTAACATTAAAACATACTTACCAACTTTTAATTTAATTTAACACCCTGAACATGTTTTAATTTTAACTATAAGCTTATAATTAAAATATGATATTTGGCATATTCAATCTCAAATAGCAGCCGGGGGGTTAATTATAAAAAATCGTTGTAATAGTAAAAAATGCTCAAGATGTTATTTCCCATAAGAAAACAGTACTTCTTTTTTCTGGCCCAGCATTTTAATTTTTTAATTTTCAGTCGGTCAAGAGTCTACGACGTCGGGGACAGGGCGATGTGCCTCAACTCCTCAAGTGGAGTTGGACAGGACATCTAGCTAAACGCAGAGATGGCTGATGGAGTAAAGCTGTGTCCATTCGGACACAGCTTTACTCCATCAGCCGAACCTTGCCCACCATTCGGTGGGCAAGGTTCGGCTAAAGGAACCAGGGCCGTCCAAAAGCGCGCTGGGTTGACGATATCGTCAAAGTCGCGGGAAATACCTGGACAAGAGACGCACAGAGCCGGGAAGTGTGGCAGACAAAAGGGGAAGCCTGTACCTAGCTGTGGGTGATTCCGGGCTGAAATGATGATATCCTTTGAATTTCGCGGGCTACCTGAGCGCATCCCCCTTAACTAATAATATAATAATAATAATAATATTATGGTCAGGTTATATCGCACCTCCTCTATATGGATGACCTGAAACTCTTTGCTCCAAACAATTTGCAACTGATGGAGCTACTGAAAGTAACTGAAACTTTCAGTAGCGCCATCAGGATGGAATTTGGTGTGGACAAATGTGCGGTCATGCATGTAAAGCGAGGGGCGATTGTGGAATCCGTGGGAATCCAACTCTCGGATTCCACAAACCTTAGAGCCCTCTCCGCATCCGAAACCTATAAGTATTTGGGTATGTCGGAAGCGTTAGGCATCAATGTTACTGACATGAAGCAATCGTTGAAGGAGCGCTTCTTTGGCCGCCTGAAAAAAGTACTTAACAGTCTTCTATCAGGCGGAAACAAGGTGCGTGCCTTCAACAGTTGGGTCATGCCGGTTTTGATGTACTCTTTCGGCATACTCAAATGGACTCAAACCGAACTAGACGCCTTGGATAGGAGGGTCCGGACGCTGCTGACTGCAAATCGAATGCATCACCCACGGTCATCGGTAATGAGGCTGTATATCCCGCGAAAGTGTGGAGGTCGAGGCTTTTTAAACGCTAAGACCCTCCACAATCGCGAGATATACAGTCTCAGGGAATATTTCCTAGAAACCGACGTGGGGATGCATCGAGATGTAGTTGCGGTGGACAAGGGCCTCACCCCGCTCTCCTTGGCTAAAGAGAACTGGCGCAAGCCAGTTGTGCTTGACACCAATGATCGCATGGAAGTATGGCAGAGTAAGGAGCTTCACGGACGCTTTTACCGGGCCCTACATGGACCCGATGTAGATCTACTAGCGTCCGTAGCCTGGCTGCGTTTCGGTGACCTCTTTGGAGAAACCGAAGGTTTTGTCTGTGCAATTATGGACGAAGTTATGATGACGAACAATTACCGGAGATTTATTGTGAAAGACGGCACGGTTGACATCTGTCGGGCATGCCACCGGCCGGGAGAATCAATCCGGCATATTATCTCCGGGTGTTCTCGTCTAGCTAACGGAGAGTACTTGCATAGACACAACCTTGTAGCCAGGATAATCCATCAGCAACTTGCTCTGAAATACAGCCTTGTAGAATCTGAGATGCCGTACTACAGGTATATGCCCGACCCAGTTCTCGAAAATGGAAATATCACATTGTACTGGGATCGATCCATCATCACTGACAGGACTATTGTTGCCAATAAGCCTGATATAGTGGTGGTGGATCGATCAGAGCGGCGCGCAATGATTGTTGACATAAAGAAAAGAAAGAAAGAAAGAAAGAAAATACATTTATTTGGCACAAACTAAAAGACACAATACATCAGATACATACCGTAACCGTCCCGCATGATGAGAACCTCGTGAAAGCCGAGAAAGATAAACAAATCAAGTATCTTGACTTGGCTCGCGAGGTTGTCGACATGTGGGATGTGGACTCAGCGATCATTGTGCCGATAGTTGTAACAGCCAATGGCTTAATAGCCAAGAGCCTCGACCAACACCTGAGGAGGCTCTCGTTAGGCAGCTGGATCAAGGGCTTGATTCAGAAAGCGGTACTTCTGGACACGGCTCGCATTGTCAGGAGGTTCCTCTCTCTGGAGCCCTGACCGCCGGTAGCTTGGACCCTGTTCCCGATACCGGTGGGCTACTATTTTTTATATTTTTAAATGTTTTTATACTTTTTATATTCTAATATTTAAAAATATAATTCATATGTATACACTGAAATAAAGGAAATAATAATATCCCTGGACATTTCACACAGCACCATTTGTCCCAAGCTAAGCAACCTAATGCTTGTGTTATGGTAACAAGATGGCTGATAAACTACTTATATACAACTTTTTTTTTTTTTGTATAATATACATTCATATTATAGATAGAAAAACACCCAGACTCGGAACAAATACATGTAGGTCATACAAATATTTGTTCCGTGCGGGAATCAAACCCGCGACACGCAGCGCAGCAGTCAATCGCTTAACCACTGCGCCAACCGTGCCGTCAAACTACGACACGGTTGTGGCGGTGGCTGAGCGATCGCCTGCTGCGCTGCTGCGTGTATCGGGTTCGATTCCCGCATGGAACAAATATTTATATTGCCTACAGTTAGTTGTCCCGGGTCTGGCTGTTTGTGTATGTGAGTTTAAATGTTTGTAAACGCACCCACGATACAGGAGTAATTCCTAGTGTGGGGCAACGTTTTAAAAAAAAAAACTTAAACTTTCTTAATAAAATATAACATTTCAGTACGTATCATAAACAAAATTATTGTCAACCTATTATTGTTCAGTTTCACTCGAGTGCGTCCTAATTGAGCATTGTGTAGTGACGTCACTTCCGTCTGGCATCTCAAGATGTGCGAGGACGTGTCGTTTATTATAGTGCTGTGTTGTTTACGGTTCGATGGAGGGTAGGCAGAGCGGGAAGGTCGTGCGGAGTCTATGGAACAATATATGGAGATTTTTTTTTCTTGGTCTCGCGTGTGATCGCCATGTAAGCGGGCACACCCTGGCCTGGACGCTTTTATTTAAGTATTAAGTTCTGTAATACGTTTTTATAATTTATTTCTGTTATGAATATAGTTTTCAATGTTCTTTTGCTTCGTGTCGCTATTTGCTAATATTTATAATTATATCTATTTTATTACTGTAATTGCCCGTAACATCACAGCGGGCCTTATCGGAATACCAGCGCTGCGACATTTATTTTTGTCGAGCATCATGCTAAGATACGAGCCTTTTGGCCTCGTTTCTGTTTCATTTTGTTATTTTTAGGGTTCTGTACCTCGAAAGGGAAAAACGGAACCCTTATAGGATCACTTTGTTGTCCGTACGTCTGTCTGTCAAGACCCTTTTTCTCAGGAACGCGTGGAGGTATCAAGCTGGAATTTATATCAAATACTCTACTGACCCTTGGAGCTCCGAAAAACTCAAATTTCTAATGAGCCAACGCAATCAAAAGATACAGTCGTTTATGCCGCAAATTTTCGACACTCGCAAGGGAATCAAAACCTACAGGGTACTTCCCATGGTCTCAGAATCTTGAAATTTGGTACGAAGCAACGTCTTATAGCACAGATAAAGGAAAAATTGCGAAAACCGTAAATTTTTAGTTACATCATACAATAAAAATATTTTTAATAATTTTAAATTGTACGGAACCCTCGGTGCGCGAGTCCGACTCGCACTTGGCCGGTTTTTTTAAATATAATTTGTTTTAATTTTTGACTGTGTTTAGTTTAGTTTATGATCTTCCTGTACGAGTCGCAATAAATACTTTTTCTTTCTTTCACAATGCAATTTCTTTTACCTACTGCCGTTCCGGCAAGGTAGCCCCACTTTATAAGGTTGGACTTACATCTTCCCACATAATTTGACGACGATTATTGTAGTTTCTGACTTTATTTTTCTATTTGCTTGGCTCCTTAGGGTCCTACCGTAATGTTAAACAGCCTTCCTCAAGAATTGGGCTATGTAGTGCAAACAGTCTTTTTTAAAATTGGACCGTAGTTCAGGAGATTAGCGCGTTCAAACAAACTCTTTATTATTAGTATAGAAGTCACATATTTTTACTTCTGGGCCCGTGATGATGCCCAAACGATTCCCGTTCAACTCTTTTGTTACTTATGCTAAGAATTTCTTACCGGTCAATAATGTGTGGGAGCACAGTGGGCACGTAGTGTGAGAAGTCTTGCCCCAGGCGCTCCGCCAGCGCCGTCAGCACCTCCAGGCCATTTTGAGCCACCTGTAACAAGAAAAGGGAATATTAGTGAAATGTTGACGGAGAGGTATTCATAGGAATATTGCATAATGTATAGGTCTGCACTGTAATTGCGTAACACACTTTCAATCATAATCTGAATAATTTTAAAGGATATTGCTAATCCATTGCTTCATATGTTCGCAAAATTTGCCTACTCAACAACGTAAATAACGCAATGAATGTTGTTGAACTGTCAACATTAAAGCCACTTCGACTGATAAGATAATGTGTTACGCAAGTACACCGCTGGTGTAGCCCCTAGTTACGAGTTATAGATCGTGGCTTCAAACCCAGACAGGCGCTTTACTCTGTGGAAATAATTTCATCACCACAGCTCTCAAAACTGTGAATGAAAACATCGTGAGGAAACCGGCATGTCCTAGAAACAAAAAAATCGAAGACATGTGGCATCTCATCTACTAACCTACAATGGGCCCGCGTGGTGGATTACGGCCCACTCCCTCTCACAGAGAGGAGGCCTGTGTCCCAGCAGTGGGAACATTATAGGCGGATTATGCTTATAATGGGTCAACTTTTTAAAAATACTCCAGTTGTATGCACAAATCGTTTTGGTAATACCACAGAATAGTAGTAATACGTTTATTGTGCGTTCGGCTAAGAGGGGAAACCCTTTGACGGAGTCTGTGTTTTCTGGGAATCTTGGTGAACATACTTATACTAGCTGTGCCCCGCGGTTTCCCCCGCATAAGTCTCGATTCCGTGGGAATATCGGGATAAAAAGTATCCTATGTCTTAATCCAGGTCGTGGCCTACCCATGTGCCAAATTTCATCCAAATGCGTTCAGCCGTTTTAGAGTGAAAGCTTAACAAACGAACATACAACAAATCGAATCGATTCTCTTTTTATACTTTAGATAAATGTGAAAGTTTGTGTAGATGTTGGTTACTCAATCAAGCATAAACAATTAAACAGGGTGCAGTCGGCCGCACGTCACAGGTAACAAAACCAGCTAGGCAAGGTCGAGGTGTTACCATCGACGTGCAGCTTACTGTACATTTTCATCTAGGTACAAGAAGGAGTTCTAGGATGCGGGTGATATCGCCGGCCACAGCTCATCATCTGACTAGCCTTTTCCCAACTATGTTGGGGTCGGCTTCCTGTCTAACCGGATGCAGCTGAATACCAGTATTTTACATGGAGCGACTGCCTATCTGATCTCCACAACCCAGCTACTGAGTAACACGATACTCCTTGGTAAGACTGGGTGTCAGTCTGACTACACGAAACGACTGTCAAAGATCCAGGAATGACAGCCGGGACCAACGGCTTAACGTGCTTTCCGTGGCACGGAGGGATCTCAGTATGTATAGATGGTCACGCATCCACGGACCGACCGCGGCAAGCGTAGCTTAACCTGATTGATCGACCCGTGCGGCTGTTATTCTTAGCGGCAACAGCTATAGCATTAAAATATTTCGTACTATTTTTGTTAATTTTTTTTTAAGTTATACAGATTGCACAAAAAGAGAGGTATGGAAGGAAAAACGGGAGGCATTGGGACAAAACACAGGCTAACAAAAAAAAAATGTTATAGGTTTCGTTTCAATAATTTTACTAGCTGACTCACATTTCAGCACCAGCGTCCCTTACGAAACCCTGTCCTTCAGCCACTGATGCACTTCAAACTCGACACTTCTGCCTACCCAGTTCAACACACGAATGTTATACTACTGCACTAGTAGTGCATCGCGTCGCGGTTTGCTACATACTGGTGCGATGTGGTCTACGGTCATGTAACTATTCTGAACGAATAGTTAAGTAGCCTTAACGTGTGGTCAACTATGTATAATGTCGATTGGTATGTGAAAATAAATTATTTTATTTTGTAAGTAGGTTTGTACAACACTTTTACACGTCAATCATATTTTAAAACTAGATGAGGTCGGCGTTTCCTATCTGACTAGTCTGAGAAGAAAGGCCGACAAACTATTCTGAACTGATGAGCAAACTTGGGCTGCGTGTTCCATCCTTCACCTTAGGGAATCATCAACCTCTGTATGTTTCCTCAGTGCGATGCATATATCGACAAAACTTTTATATGATAAGAACTAGCAGGGCATACAACTCATTGTGTCAGAGCGTTGATGATCTTGATTTGTTCTCCACCAGCGTTCCTAAACTAAAAAAAAATCTGTGTAAAAACTTCTTTGAAGATCACTAAAACCTGTTCAGACTTTTCTTGATTCGCTCCGAGTGCTTAGTTATTCTTGCTTTCGCTTGCCTGTCTACTGTTTCTTGTGCTACCATAATATTGTCAGTGAAAACTTTTAATTGGCATTCTTTCACTAACTGTCAACTATCTGTATCTTAGCTGTAAGTTTTCTTAAGAAATAAAATAAACTCAGAGGTCACAGTCTCTTTTAAAGTCCAGACATAATCTTGGACAGATCATGTGAAGACCATGTAGATCGATGTCTGAGATGATGTTTACTTTTGAGTCTTTAATAAGTAAATCTGCAGTCAAAGGGGATTGAAGATTTTTATATGGAGCCTGGTAACCTGTCGCACCATTTTGTTGTTTTTTTTTAATGGCGGCCACGCATGAAACCTATATAAATCCATAAACCTGACATCAATACAACGGAAAACAAAAAACCCCGTAAAGAGTCACGTTTCCGAGATATTAAGTTGAAAAGTTGATCAACGATCACGTGACATCTATATTTTATTTAACTTGCTTACATCTTGTTGCTAAGATGTTTGAAATAATCACTCTGAAAGTTTAAAGACAACGTTTGAATGGAATAGTTACATACTGAACGCATCGAGCACACTAAACTATCTCCAGAATAAGACTCCGAACGCAATGAAGCGTGTATACAGCGGTAATGTGAATCGCAATCAGAGTGTGTATGATACATCGAGAGCACGCCGTGATCTTGTGTTCGGGACGAGGTTATACGGGGTGGGCTGGGAGTCAGGGTCACCAGTCAACATCATCTGCACAGTCAGTCAGATCAGTTCCTTCATGACACACATAAGTATCTGAGGTCATCGGAAAACCTGAGACTATTAGAGATGCCGATGCATTCCGCCAGTTTATATGACAAATCTTTTACTGTTCAAGCAGTACGGTTATGGAATGACTTGCCCGTGTCGACAAGGCGTGCTCAATCTTTGTCCACTTTTAAAATTATGGTAAAAAAGCACGTCCACTCTCCTTAAACATTTATATATATTTATTTATATTAGTATAATATACTTTATATATATCATCATCTGCCTAGCCTTTACCCATCTAAGTTGGGGTCGGCTTCCAGTCTAACCGGATGCAGCATATATATTTATTGTATTATGTAAATGGTACACCAGAGACACCTAGAGTATTTGTCTCTCCTTCCCCATTTTAATCCATAAAAAGGTCGTCTTTCGAAGATCGCTCTTAGCGATAAGACCGCCCATTGTATCACCCTTTGTAAAATTTCTATATTTACGTCTGTAATTTATATGGTGTACGTAATAAATACTATTCTATTCTTTCTATTCAACTAAGTTGGGATCGGTTCCCAGTCTAATCGAATGCAGCTGAATACTAACTAGTATTTTATAATCTGTTCCGAAAGTTTATTATGAAAGTATACACACGACATCAAATCAAGCTATACATTTCCAGTTTTAGCTAACCTCGCATTTTATAGGCTTTTCGTACAATGAGAAGTCAGCTGATAGTGGAAATGTATAGCTTTATAATATGTCGTCGTGCGTACACAAACCCTGTTCAGGTTAATTTCTTACGTTATAACTTATTAACGGGAATAAGTAAAACAACATCTGTATTTAGAAGGTTTCAACTTTACTTCTAACCTTCATAATATCAAGACCAGGGGAGTAGTAACACACTATCAGTACTTCAGGAGCAATGAGTTTCATTTTGACAGTTAAACAACATTCATTGCGTTATTTACGTTGTTGAGCAGACAAATTTTTCGAACATACGAAGCAATGGATTAGCAATACCCTTCAAAATGACTCAGATTGAGATTGATAGTGTGTTACGCAATCAGGATGCTGACAACTACGCAGGAGATATGATAGTGCACAAGTGTGAGCCTCAAACACAGATGCACTCTCTTTTTCCTTACTCTCACAGTTCGATAGGACGGCAATCCAACATAACTAGACAAAAAGACAATGAACAGCGTGATATTGGTTCCCTGCTACCTGGACGGATGACCTGATGAAGGTTGCGGCAACCTGCTGGATGCGAGAAGCACAAGTCCGGTCAATGTGATGAAGCTTGAAGGAGGCCTATGTCCATTGTCCAACAATGGACGTCTTTCTCCTGATGTTGACGTGTCTTAAGAGCTGTACCCTCACCTTAAAATTCCCGCCATTAAGCCACGCGACCATAGAGTCGACCAGCTGCGCGGACACGTCGTGCGTGATCTCTGGCTCGCGCCGCACGAGGGCGGTCAGCTGTTCGCCCAGCTGCTGTCGGACACGCAGGTCGGGCCGGTTGAGGAGAGGCAGGGCTGCCTCCAGGTTCGCCGGTTGAGGGCAGTGCGCCATCTGGTGGGAAAAGGGGATATATATTAAAAATGTTGTTGTTTACTGAGGATTCATTCACGAACATGTTTTTTGTCGTCACAACCATTCAACAGGCGGGCATTCGATCACCTGTGGGGTGATTGCGTAACATAGTAATGGCTGCCATTTTGACAGTTCAAGAACATTTATTGCGTTATTTACGTTGTTGAGTAGACACATTTTTCGAACATTATTATGAAGTAATGGATAAGCAATATGCCTCAAAATTATTCAGATTATGATTGAAAGTGTTTAAGTGCGCAATAAGGGTGCTGATCAGCCTTGTATCCGACAGCAAAATAGCTATCGAAAGAGTAGAGAGTTGTTGTCTATTTGATTTAAACTGTCAAAACGTTCGGGTTTTGGATTTGTGAACAGCGTTTAGAAAACTCCTTCGATAACATTAGAATAGAATAGAATTTTATTTTGCAAATATGGGTAATACATAATAGTTCTTAAGGTTATATTTAGCTCAGCCACATTTCGATCGTTTCGTTCGTGTTCGATTCGGCACGAATGCATATCGAATAGCTATGCCGGATAAAATTATATCAAGCTTTACTTCGTGTAAATTATTTCATCACCACTGCTCTCGAAACGGTGAAGGAACACATCGTAAGGAAACCGGTATGTCCTAGAACCAAAAATTCGAAGACATGTGTTCTCCAACTACCAACCCGGGCTGGGGCCGCGTAGTGGATTACAGCCCACTCCCTCTCACAGAAGAGGCCTATGTCCCAGCAGTGGGAACATTATATGCTGATTATGTTTATGCGATGCAAAAAATGTAGCCCAACATTATGCTGTCCATGTCCTGTACTACATAAATTACGTTGTCCAACTGCAGCGCCACTGGCGCCGATTCCCTTGTTCACAAACTAAACTAAATTTAAGTTCAGTGCATCTTTTTCTTTATATTTCATTAAGAAAAGGACAGAAGATAAATATTAGTTTAGTCCTGTCAAATTAAGATACTCCATAGACAGTTTAGACGTGATTAAATGTTGTTTAGTTTAGTTAGTGAACAAGAGAATCGGCGCCACTGTCTCGCAGATAGATATTAAGTAAAATTTCTCATGTAAAAACTAACTTTACTGCCCGTACCGATCGAATCTTGCTACCTCCAGTCTAAAGTAGGACGAAAAAGCAGTCTGATTATCTAGAATTCCAGATTATATGTGCCTAGGAACCATACTTAGATATCGATACCGGAAATTTCAATTGTCGTAAAGGACATTTTGCCGAAAATGAGTTACATACATATTTGGAATCAGCGTCGCGAGCTCTATCGATTGGTATATTTGAAATATTTCTATCTGTCAAAAAAAGCCCTTTACGACCTGGGTTTTCAACAGCTCTAGCTCATTTTTTTTTACTATTTGGGATGTATCCTAAAAATAATATTCAATAGGGAGCGTAAAGTCATGTTTTAATAATTTATGAGGTCGTAAAGTCATTTTTGCATTGAACTTTTTATACGACATTATAAACAATGTCGATACCAGAAATTTCAATTGTCGTAAAGGATATTTTGCCGATATTGAGATATTATTATTACAAATCAAAATGTCGTAAACATGTTACTTGTTAATCGAGGCCCTTACGACCTCAAAAATCTCGGAAACTAAAAATGATAGGTTAATGCAATAAATTGTATTTAATAGACAATGTAATACTCCTTAAATGAAAGCAAAAAAAATATGAGTCACCATACATTTTATTAACACAAAATTACATAAAGAAAAAAACTGCTGATCTCTCCTTAAAACAAAAATAGGAAACATGAAATTTTTGAACTTTATTACGATTTTCTTAAATTTTAATACTTCGAATTGCCTCCTCGTGCTTCCATTACTGCGTTTACGCGGTTTGGCATGCTGTACACCAAGTTCCTTATACGATTTTGGGGAATATTCTCCCATTCCTCTGTGAGAGCAATTTTGAGCTCACGAAGCGAGATTGGGGGAGGGTTTCGTTGTTTTACGCATCTGCCTAGCTCGTCCCAAGCATGCTCGATCGGGTTGATATCCGGGCTGCGCGCTGGCCACTCCATACGAGTAATGTTCATCTCTTGAAGGTAGTCATTCACAATCCTACCTGTATGAGGTCGGGCATTGTCATGCATAAATATAGCATCCTCACCTAAATTGACCATAAATGGACCAACGTGATCATTGAGGATTTCTTCCACATATCTTACGCTAGTTAAAGAGCCGTTTTCTATGATCACCAGCTCTGTGCGACTTTCAGAAGAAATTCCGGCCCACACAAGTACAGACCCACCACCGTAGGCTACTTTTTCTTCGATGAATGCTTGCTTGAATCTTTCCCCTGGTCTTCGATACACTCTGTGTCTTCCATCGTGCTTGTAGAGCATAAATTTTGATTCGTCGGAGAACATAACTTTTGAACAATCTTCAATACTCCAATTTACGTGGCTCTGGGCATATCTTAGTCTTGAAATACGATGCCCACGCTCCAGTTTAGGGCCGTTTGCAGGTCTAAGGGGTTTTAAGTTAGATTCAGCAAGCCGACGTCTTACTGTCCATGCACTTGGGTTACTTCCTCCGAGGCGTCGAAACTGATTTGTGAGTTCAGTTCCTGTGAGAAAGCGATTTCGAAGCATGGTGTTCACCAAGTATCGGTCTTCTCGTGCTGTGGTACACCTGGTTCTGCCCGTTCCTGGTCTGCGTAGGTTAGAACCAGTTTCTTCGTAACGTCGGAGAACTCTTTGTAGGTACTGTTGACAGCGACACACCGACAGTCCTGGCTGTATCGCGCTGGCTCCGGCCGGTTTCCAGCATTGTAAGTATTCTGGTGCATTCTTCAGGCGTAAGCGACATAATTTCAGCTTGAATAATGAATATAGAGCACTATCAACATGGTTTATGTACCCACATAAATGACAGATTACAAACAAAAGCAAAACCAAATGCTGTAATTTCGTAGTTCCATCTTCGAAAGTGGCCCTTTTTCAAATTTGATTTTTTAATGATATAACTTTACAATAACTAAGAAGTTTTAATAACTTCATTTAAGGAGTATTACATTGTCTATTAAATACAATTTATTGCATTAACCTAGCATTTTTAGTTTCCGAGATTTTTAGGATTCTTCAAGTGACCCGGATTCATTGCTCTCGAGTGTATTTTGGTTATTTTAATTAAGACTGTTTTGATAAATATTGGCCCTGTTTTGATTAGTTTGTGAACAAGGGAATCCTTGTTCACAAACTAAACTAAATTTAAATTCGGTGCATCTTTTTCTTTCTATTTCATTAAGAACAGGGCAGAGGATAAAATATTAGTTTAGTCCTGTCAAATTAAGATACTCCATAGACAGATTAGACGTGATTAAAAACATGGCTGCTAAAAATACGTCAATTTACGTCAGACGCCGACTAATTTGACAGGACTAAACTAATATTTATCTTCTGTGCTTTTCTAAATTAAATAGTAAGAAAAAGATGCATTGAACTTAAATTTAGTTTAGTTTGTGAACAAGGGAATCGGCGCTATTTTTTGAGTTTAATTAATAATTATTTAAAAAAAAACAGTTATTAGATTAGCTGATTATTCTAAAAATTGAGTTGTTTTTCAGAATCGCAACGATTACTTGCGATTTAAAATAAAAAATAGCATCACATTTTGTTTAAATTTTGAGTTCCTATTAGAATAACACTTATGTTACTTTTTTACAAAATATTTTGATTAATAAATAAAAAATAATAAAAAAACCCTTTTATTTCGCTTAGTTTTACTACCTATTGTAGATATTTCTTAAATAGATCTTTAGTTTTTTTGTTCCTTTTACTCCCTTAGTCTCTGATTTAATTGACTTGTACTACCCATTAATGATCAAGATTAGTCCTTTGCGACTCATCTGACTTTACTATAATCAGTTTTTCATGGCTGTAAAGTACTTAAGTTCAATTTTTGTGGGCTGTAAAGGACTCTCATTTTCGTCAATAATTAATTTTGGTTTATTATGTTAATTTAAAGGGATAGAACACGAAAAACTGGTTGGGGTTTCTTTTGACACCATGAAAATAGTATATTGTTTGAAAAAGATATTAGATAAAAACATTTTTTTTTTTTTGTTTTTGGCTCTTCTGAAAAGTCGTGTTTTGTCCTTTACGACAATTGAAATTTCCGGTATCGATATATAATCTGTTATCTGTCAGCGGTAGACGTAAGTACTTAAGTGTCAATTGAGTGTAATAGGTCACTGTCATGTCTGTCATCAACTCATCAACGTAGCATGAGAATGTACTTGTAAACGTACTCCTATTAAACATAATCAGCCTCTTCTGTGAGAGGATGTGGGCCGTAATCCACCACGCGGGCCCAGTGCGGGTAGTTGCGAGAACACATGTCTTCGAATTTTTGGTTCTAGGACATGCCGGTTTCCTCACGATGTTTTTCTTCACTGTTTTGAGAGCAGTGGTGCTGAAATAATTTACACAAAGTAAAGCGCCTGTCTGGGTTCGAACCTACGACCTACAACTCGATAAGTCGCGGCCGTTACCACTGGGCCACCAATGCTCACTGATTTTAAACATTGATAAACAATAAGTAGTTTCTATCGAAACTACTGTAATCATTATGTCAACTCCGCGAACTCCACCTGAAAAATCATTATCGATACCGAATATTATAACACAGGAGTCTGATTCGGCATCCGACTGTGTCGGCTCTGATCCCGACTGCGGAGGACAAACAAATATTACACGTCGATTTAAACGTAAGTTTGATGACTCCACATTAACTGACATAAAAGAGATGTTAGCAAATGTACAGCAACAACAACAAGCCCAGGCTTTAAAGTTTGCTACAGAAATGAATATTATGATTAAACAAAATACGGACATTAAAACTTCTATTGAGACCTTGTCAGCTAAATACGACGAAATTTTGCAAGAACTCAAGCAAACGAAAACCGAAAATACTGCGTTCAAAAAGCAAATCAAACTACTTGAACAAAAAGTTGAACTACTTGAGCGGAATGCTAAAGCGTCAACTTTAGAGCTTAGAAATGTACCAGAACAACGATCTGAAAATAAATCAACACTAGTCAGTTTAGTAAAAAATGTTGGTGACGTTCTGAAGGTTGAGGTGCAAGAATCCGACATTCGTAACATTTTTAGACCGAAAATGTCGCAAAACAAAACCGCTCCGGTAATAGTGGAATTCTCAACGACCGCTTTTAAAGAAAATATAATGAAAGCCTCGAAAACTTTCAATAAGGAGAACAAAGAGAAACTGAATACGGGACATTTGAAATTAGCCGGTGAATCTAAACCTATCTTCATATCGGAATCTCTCTCTACTAATGGAAGGCGCTTATATTTCTTGGCACGTCAATCTGTCAAAAACAACAAATACGCAGGCTGCTGGACTTCGTATGGAAAGGTTTATATTCGTCGGAATGAAGGTGACCCATCCAAATTGATCTCTTGTGAAGCAGACTTGACTGCACTAAAGATACAATGACTAATACCATTGCACTACTTTATAAAGTCAAAATGTATAATTTTTAAAACTAAAAGACAATGTCAACTTTAAATGTGGTTACGTATATTTTTATATAATTTTTCTAAAATACTTGCTTAGGACTGTCTACACTCTCATCTTAATAATACACTTCAGTCTACGATTATATTTGCAAAATTACACAATGAACACATACACAATCTACACTACAACTTATACCAATATTATCCTATACAATGTAAAATATATTTATAATAAACCAATTCTCTCAATACATAGTTACATCGAACACACAAGTACTAAACCATCACCATCACCTGTAATATTCCTTTCCCTACCAAAAATTATATACCTACACTACTTATTTTTATTCCTTCACGAGAACTGGAGTGAATCATTTTTGACTTACTATGCCCTTTTTAATATACACTTACAACAAATGCGGCTCTCATCTTACTTCCAAATTAAAACGAAAATTATTTTTTGTACTTTCTTTTCACTGGTAATAATTGTACGCATCATTCGATACCACACATAATTTAATACAAAACATTGACCAGTTTAATATTTCTGTCCCTATTTCTTGTGAACCGGAGGAATGCTTTTCATATCTTCAACATCCTACACGATACTTAAATATTCTGCAGCAGAATATCCGTAGCCTAAACTGCAACTTCCAGGAGTTACACGTTCTTCTTAAACGACTGCAGTTGTCCTGTGACATTATAGTGCTCTCAGAATGCTGGCTATCCCATGTCGTGAACTTACCATTGCTTGAAGGGTATAACTCGTTTAAAACCAGTGATAACTACAACCAAAATGATGGCCTTGTAGTCTACACGAACAGTAACCTGGAATGTACTGTACAGGAACCCTCCTTATCTGAAGCCAATTGCCTGACAATTAAAATACAAAATCACACAATATTAATTGCGATCTATAGGCCACCGAGTTTCAGAACACCGGATATTTTTATTGATTCCTTACATAAACTATTAGAAGGTTTTTCGTATTTCAAAAATATTATAATAGTTGGCGATATAAATATTGATCTTATTAAAACGAGTCCTATTAACACAGTGTACATGGACACAATTACCTTCCATGGACTACTTCCTGCCATCAATGTTGCAACTAGAGGAAAATCTTGCTTAGATCATGTGTTACTAAAAACGAAATTAAGTGCATTTACATTTTCGCTAGGAACCAGTATCACAGATCATGAATCAGTCTTATTTAGCTTAAAAACTGACGCGTCTATAAACAAATCAACAAAACTAAAAATCATCAATATAATTGACAAAGAAAAACTGAGATCCGATTGTGACAATCATGATTTTGTGGAAGTTTACCAGGAAGGTAACTTAAATGCTGCAATGAGCAAGTTCATTTATATAATGCAGCAATTAATTGCAAACAACTCAATAAGACGATTAACTCCTAGAAATAAATTTATAATAAAACCATGGATAACTGTTGGTATGTTACGGTGCATACGCACTAGGGACAGGATGCACAAAAAATTAAAATCAAATACAACTAATGAAATATTAAAAATATCGTACCTAAGATACCGAAATTATTGCAATAATTTACTAAAAAAACTTAAGAAACAGTATGAGAGAGATCAATTAATAATGTCTAAAAATAATTCAAAAAAGCTCTGGTCTGCCATTAAAACAATTACTAACGCCAATAACAAAAATCAACAACCACTACAACTTTTAAAAATTGCTGATAATCCCAAAGTGGCGGTAAACAAAACTAATGATTATTTCTCTAATATTGGTAAAAATTTGTCTGATATGATTTTGCCCGCTCGCTTTCCAAAATTCCAGAAAGTAATTGAGCCTCCCATGAAATCTTTTGTTCTCTTACCTACCGACAACGCAGAAGTTGCGAGAACAATACAATTTTTAAAAAGCGACTGCGCTCCAGGTTGGGATCAGATCAGTACCGAGATTCTTAAGATTACATCCAAATCAGTAACACCCGTGCTTACTGATTTGATAAATCGCTGTTTTGAGGCTGGGGTTTTTCCAGATTCGTTAAAAAGAGCTGTAGTACATCCGATACACAAGGCGGGTGATAGAGGCAGTGTCAGTAACTATAGGCCAATTGCAATCTTAACTTCATTATCGAAATTATTTGAGCGCATAATTAATACCAGACTTACTAAATACCTAGAAGATGGCAATCTACTCTCAAACGCGCAATATGGTTTTAGATCTGGCCGCTCAACTAATAATGCTGTGCTTGACCTTGTTAATTTTTTGGTTAGTAAATTAGATGATAAAAAGAAATGCTTAACTATATTTCTAGACCTTGCTAAGGCCTTTGACACTGTTTCTGTCCCCTGCCTTGTTGAGACACTGGAAGACCTTGGTATAAGAGGCATCCCATTGGTATTGTTATCAGATTATCTGCACAATAGAACCCAATGTGTAAAAGTCGGTGAACACATCAGTGATGAATTGCCAATTGCATTCGGGGTGCCACAAGGCAGTATACTCGGACCAACACTCTTTCTCTGCTATATAAATGAGCTCTGCACTATTAGTAATAGGAACTGCCGCATCTCAGCTTATGCAGATGATACTGCTCTAACCTTCTATGCTGATTCGTGGGATGAACTTTTTAATCTTGCGCAGGAGGGATTTAACAAAATTTGTCATTGGCTAACATCACACTCTCTCACTTTAAACGACGATAAGACCAAATTCATGGTATTCTCTATCCAAAATCGTACGGAAACGGCTAATCTTAAAAATAATATATATGCGCATAAATGTAACTTTCCTCCTACTCCAAGCTGCACATGTCCCAAAATTACCCCTACTAAATGTATTAAATATCTTGGAATCGAAATTGACGCCAACTTAAATTTTGAAAGTCATATACAAACTATATCTAATAGAATGCGAAAATTAACATACGCTTTTAAGGCACTACGTGACGTAGCAGACAAACATACCATAAAGTTAGTTTATGAGGCCTTGGCGCAATCAATCCTATCCTATTGCATCACTACCTGGGGAGGAGCTTGTAAGACAAAAATGATAACCCTTGAAAGAGCTCAAAGAATGTTACTGAAAGTAAGCCTATCAAAACCTCGGCTATTTCCTACTTCTAAACTTTACGAAGAAGCGCAAGTCCTCACTGTGCGCCAGCTTTACATAATGCTATCTATACTTCATAAGCTGAGTGACTTACCAGAGGGCAGAAGAAAGCATATAGCACAAACTAGAAGAAAGTACGCGGTATGTGAGTCGGTTGCTGTAAACACCTCTTTTGCAAGAAGATTTTTTCCATACAGAGGAGGTATGTTGCTCAACAAAGTAAACAAAATAGTTCCCTTTTCCAACCTTTGTAAAATAGAATGCAAAAATATAATTTATAAATGGATACAGACACTTAGTTACTCTGAAACAGAAAAGATCTTAGAGGTAACAATATAATTTGATGTGTACTATATATACATACATCTATAAAATTACATTTTATATATCACATTAGGTACTCTATTATACATCTCATTTTTTCACAATTACTATGTTATACACCTAATTATAATTAATATACATTTATCTACATATTACCCACAATACTTAGGAACCCCTGTAACTTAGTAAGTATGTTAAAATATGCAATATTATTATTTGACAAAGATATATATCCTTTGACCACACACACACACACACACACACATTCACATACATACACACACACACACATACACATTCACATATATACACACACACACACACCCCAACACACCCCACCTCACTCCCACACTCAAAGATATCATTATTATACCCTAATAACATGTTCCCGTTGACTCATTCACTACACTCACGTTCGCTTCTCACATGTTGACAATCTATACAATGTTAAGAAATGGGGGGCCTGGAGATCTATAGCACAAGCCTCGGCTTAGTTTAGACTCCAGATCTCCCACAAATTACAAATTTCTTGTAAAGTTTTCCTGTCAGCTGTATAATGTATGTATAACTTGATGTAATTTGTGGAGATGAAATAAACATTTATTATTATTATTATTATTAATATAAAACTCACCGTTGTCAGGTGTCCAGCTGTTTTCACTTGACGAAGTCTGCCCTATTGTTGCACGGAACTGTTCTCCATAATATCATCTCACTCACACTACACTGTCTGCTATAGTTCTTACTCTGTCTAACACTGTTAATCACAGATAGGTTTAGGCACTCATCACTTTTGTTCACTGAAGATCTGGAAAGAGCGAAAAATATTGGTTTTATTAGGAAAACAATGCAAAAAAGAATTCACTCACACTATGCGGCACCTAAATAAATTGTCTAATAAAAAGCGCTGTTATAATAATAATAATATCCTTGGACATTTCACACAGCACCATTTGTCCCAAGCTAAGCAACCTAATGCTTGTGTTATGGTAACAAGATGGCTGTTGAATTTTCAAAGCTAGACGCAGCCACGAGAGTTGATAATCCAACAGTTCGATTTTATTAGATTTTGTACAGACGCCAGCCCATCAAGCTACCCGAAACTGTCAAATTTTCCCAATCAACCTTAAACCTTATTGCTTTAGCGACAAAGTTGAAAATCTATTAAAGAAATTTGACAGATTGTAGTAGCTTGATGTGCTAGCGTCTGTACCTAGCGATCAACATCAAAACTAATTCAAACAATCAAAGATAACCAAGACATACATCATCATCATCATCATCATCATTCTCCTGCCCTTATCCCAAATTATTTGCGGTCGGCGCAACATGTCTTTTTCTTCCAAACTCCTCTATTAGCCGCCATCTCGACAGTCACCCCCTTTCTAACCATATCATCATTCACACAGTCCATCCATCGTTTCTTTGGTCGTCCCCTACTCTTATAGCCATCGACATTCATACTCAAAACTTTCCTCACGACATTTTCCTCATTCCTCCGTAATACATGCCCATACCATGACAACCGGTTTCCACATAACTTTTCAATTACCGGTGCCACTTTCAAACTTCCTCTTATATACTCATTTCTTATTCTATCCATTCGTGTAACACCACACATCCCTCTCAGCATTCTCATCTCAGCTGCATGCAATTGCCTTTCATTCATCCCTTTTGTGGCCCAACATTCTGATCCATACAAGACAGCAGGTCTAACCATGGTTTTGTATATCTTCCCCTTAAGTTTAAGGGGAATGCGGGAGTCGCAGATTGTTCCCGTGACCTGCCGCCATTTCATCCATCCAGTGTTAATTCTGTGCTTAACCGTCCGATCTACTTCGCCATCGCTTTGCACGAGTGAACCGAGATACCGAAAGTCGGAGCAGACTGGGAGAAGCGCGCCATCAAGCGCTATGGCTCTAGAGTTGGAGAGACCGCCGAAATCGCAGAACATATGTTCATCTTTTCTAATCATCATAACCAAGACATACAAATAAACAAAAAATATTAACAGGCCCCATCGTGGGCAGCGTTTGCCGAACAGGTGTACAAAAACATAAACTACATCCAACTCAACTACCCACATTATATTATTATTGATGAACTTCCTAATAACTATGAACAACTCGACAAAATGAAAAAAAAAAAAAACAAAGAAGCTATTGCAGGTTGCAGGACTGATAATCTAAAAGATTTTGAGTCTGTAGCGGTAATCTACATCGCGATACGCGAACAACACATCATACTGACGTCAGACAAAATCCTGCATCGCGCAAGCAGAGTTTACTGCGCGGCTAGCATTATATACAACGTCCCGACATCAATCGTCGGGCAGTAGCCCACCAGACGACACCCAGTCGGAGGATCCTCCTTTTTCTAGAGTATGAGTGAACTTTACACCCTGTTCCTCATACCTCCACAAGCCCATAGAGATCCAACATTCCTAACAGCCGACTGTCGTATCGCAAGCCAAAAGATGAGTCCCAGATATCGAAAAACCAAGTACGCTGGAAGACTAGAAGTGTTGAAGACTTGCTTGGATTTTGCAGTACACCCACAATCAAAAGTTACGGATTTGAGAACCTCCTCCTTTTTTGAAGTCGGTTAAAAATATCCCTTTAAAGCAGGTCATACACAATCTACTATTCAGGTACAGTCGCGCAAGTAAGTAGTCCTCTGCGGTGGACCGCATCATGTATACCTAGCTTGCTTGATTTCTTTATGGAAACAAAATGGATGCGAAAGGCAAAAATCCGGGTGATGTGGCGTCATTTCGAGGAGCAGGTCCAGCAGTCGAGTAGATTGATACAACAAATCATTTTCCTCGAATCGTGGACAATCATGATGCTAATGCGAACCCTTCGATCAGAAAACACCAGCCTCATCCAATTTTAAAATATTATTAGTTTAATATTATTATTTCAAAGAAATATTATATGCAGTTATACATCAATATTTCACCCACAAGCTGAACTCCTTTCAGCCACAAAAAAAACCCGTAAACACAGCAAAAACATACTACGTGTACAGCATAATATTTGTCCCAATAGATTCGACCCCTGGACGGAGACCGCACCCGATCTAAAGCTGCATATTTTATTAATACACTGGCTTTCGCCCGCGGCCTCGGCCGCGCGGAGGTCGGAAATTATTCCACGGGAACGTATAGTATCCCATGTCATGATCTATCAACATCATCAGTCTCCTGCCCTTATCCCATGGTTGATCCGTATGCCAAATTTCAACCAGTCCATTCAGCCGTAAACTATTTATTATCTATACTAATACTAACAATAAAGCTGAAAAGTTTGTTTGAACGCGCTAATCTCTGAAACCACGGGGCCTACTCCGAAGTGCAAAGTGCGAATGTTCGGATCGGACCGACACATGGCCGAACCGAATATTATTGAAAAATGCGAAAAAAGTTCGGATCGGCTCAGTCGGGGCGGGACCATAGTCAATATTCTAAAGTGTGTAGGAGTGTAGCATCGGGACCGACCGAACCAAATAGTAACTTCGTAGCAGGAAACGGCCAAACATTCCGCTGATACTACTTCAGAGTAGACCCCCACGTCTTATTTGAAAAAATATTTTTTGCATTTTGATAGCCCAATTATTGAGAAAGGCTATTAAGGCTATTTAACATTACGCTAGGACTGTTAGGAGCCGAGCAAAAAGATAAAAAGTAATAAAGAACGCTAAGCGAAAATGAAGTAATATTGCGGCCAGCGATGCGATGCGACGGGCTAGGTCGGGGGAACAAATTGGGAAAGGCGGGAAATTTCACGTAGACGAAATCGCGAGCAGAAGCTAGTCAGAAAGACAGACTTACTTTCGCATATATAATATTAGTATGGAAGTATGGATTTCGTTGGACACGATCCAAATATTTTGATTTAGACTCCGTAAAATATGTTTTATAAGATACTGGATTTAAGTTAGACTGCGTGCTTTTGTTTTGTTTACAAATAGAATTTCTACGAGCTTTGAAGGCTTTTATTTTTGTGTACCATGTACGTACAGTAATATAACACTTATGTTCCCTGAAGGGTTCAAATATATTAATACTGTCTATTTTTATCCCACTGCAGGGCAAACGCCTCTTCTCATACAGAGAAGGCATAAGCATTGATTCACAAACCAGTCGGCAAACACTGAACATCCTTTTGTTTCTACAGGAGTTTTGCTTTTGATGAACTCAAGGTGTCAAGTATTTTGTATATTCTACAGGCTCCAAAATTGAATGATGGTGGGTCCACACGAGCCTGATCGTAAGGACCGTCTGGCTGCGTCTAGCGGGAAAATCAAAAGTCATTTATTCAAATTAGGCCGAGATGATCAGCACTTTTCAAATGTCAAAATTACAAAAGACAGTCCCCCAAAACGTCCGCCCTTCACCACTTCCTAGTGCTTTCGCTGGGAAGAAGTGGCGCAACAAACTCCCCAGCGCTGAGCTACTGCTTGGTACCACTGGATTTGGTAAGTAATGTTATACTTGCTCTCGATACAAGGACAGGACAACGCCTGTCGGGTCAACTAGTATTTACAAATAATATAGACAAAACTACGCAGCAGGTAGCTTTGAGATTCATAAGTATATTATGATCGATCCCATTCGTTCTCTCATCGTTTATTTATATTATTGAACCCTGTCTATTCTCTATTTAATCGTTTGAACCCAAAATAACCTATAAAATAGGAGTTCATCATCATTAATCTTAATAATGTACTGTTCGATAATACGCTTTGTATAGTCTTGCTTCTGAATAGCGAAAGCTGTTTACACAAGAGGCGTAGAGTACGAAATAAAAATGTCTAGAGACAGCTTCTTTTACTTCTAGTGTCGATAGTTCTCTTCGTTGTTTTGTAGGGTTCCGAACCTCAAAAGGAAAAACGGAACCCTTATTAGATCACTTCGTTGTCCGTCTGTCAAGACCCTTTTTCTCAGGAACGCGCGGAGTTATCAAGTTGAAATTAATATCAAATACTCAGGGCTGCAATCCCTTGAAGTAGTGAAAAAATGAAACTTATAAATCAAGGCAATCAAAAGATACGGGCGTTTATGTCGCATATTTTGGGAATCGAAACCTATAGGGTACTTCCCGTTGACCTAGGATCATGAAATTGGCAAGGGGAGGCGAGGCAAGTAACAATGTCATGTAGTAAAGAAAAAAAATTGAAATAATCGGCGCACGAGTCCGACTCGCACTTGACCGGTTTTTTTTTTAATATAGTTTGCGTCCAGTAGGTGGCCACATTGATTGCGGAATCAGTGACTTTCATGAGGTAATTCGAGGTGCAGGTGAACGGGCACTTAGGACACTTCAGCAAGTGGGGCATGGTCTGGTCAGAAGCACCGCACTCGCACTGGGTGTTGGATGGGTCTGTAATCCCCCACTTCGACAGAATAATCCCCCTAGAGACAGCATAATCAGTTTATAATGTTCCCACGTTTGTGACACAGGCCTCCTCTCTGATGGAGGGAGTGGGCCGAGATCCACCACGCGGGCCCAGCGCGGGTTGGTAGATGTCACATGTCTTCGAACTTTTGGTTCTAGCACATGCCGGTTTCCTCATGTTTTCCTTCAACGTTTTAAGATAAGTGGTGATCAAATAAATTACACAAAGTGAAGCGTCTGCCTGGGTTCGAGACCTACAACTCGGAAATCGGGGCCGTTACTGGTCCACCATCCACCACTGCTCTCTCAGAGACAGCAGTACCTACTAATAATCTTTGTGGCGCACAAAGTGCGTTAAGCGCAGAACTTCTGTAACGGAACGCTTTCAAAACCAAAGACAACAGCCATACATCTCTCTATACTCCGTTCGCAATTCAGCTTCCGAACATGTAAACAAATATGTGTTTTGGGAAAAATCATTTTAAATCCTACACATAAAGTTCAGTTTGCGCTACAACTTCAAACATTTAAATGACTATTTCAATAGTAGTAGTCATTCTGAAATTAATTTAATTTACACAAGCATAAAGTTGAAATTCGTTTAAGAAGAAATAAAATCGATTGGTAACAAGGTTTTGAGCAGTCCTTGGAAACACAACACCATTTATTTCTAATCAACAACTCAAATGGACCATACAAACAAACGCACCACTGCGACCAGCCTATCATCCAAAAATAACACCACTCCAGTAACTAGGCAACTCGTTATTCACGAGAACTATTTTAAGAACCCTTTGATCTATTATATTTACCGGCTGTCTGTGAAATATGCCAAACCAATACACGGAGGAGTTCCTGGAAGTTCCTGGTGGAGTGTAGCTAGCTACGTTTGCATGATTAAAGTCGTTGCACGACCATTTTTTATGGCTCCGAATTACCGAGTTGTAGGTTAAGGGTGCAAACCCTGGCGCTTTACTTTGTGTAAATAATTTCTTCACCACTGCTCTCAACATCGCCGTGAGGAAACAGGATGTCCTAGAACAAAAAATTCGAAGACATGTGACATCTACCAATCCGCACTGGGCTTGCGTGGTGGATTATGGCCCACTCCCTCTCGCCGGGTGAAGGCCTGTGTCCCAGCAGTGGGAACATTAAAGGTCACGATGTTTTCCTTCACCGTTTTGAGAGCAGTGGTGATGAAATAATTTACACTAAGTAAAACGCCTGTCTGGGACTCCTCACGACCTCTTTAGGAACGTAATGAATGACCTATATTCTAGCTGAAGGACCCCTCTAGACCAGCAACAAACACTGATAACCTCAACGCTCTGACGTAATGCGCAGGCACAGCGTGATCAAGTCATTTTATCATTGAGAGAACTATTAACCTGACATACGTCATGTCAACTTGAAGATCAATTGGTCTTTATTGTTATTGTAAATACGTGCGGACTGAGCACTGCACACACATACACTACATGCATAAGCTCACGACTTATTCCCATGGGAGTAGGCAGAAACTACAGAACGCCACCCGCTACACCATCTGCCTGCCTTGTCCCAACTATGTTGGTGTCGGCTTCCAGTCTAACCGGATGCTGTTGAATATCAGTATTTTACATGGAGCGACTGCCTATGTGACCTCCACAACCCCATTATTGGGTCATACGATACCCCTTGGTAAGACTGGTTGTCAGATTTTCGGGCTTCTGCCGACCCGTAACGACTGTCAAAGATCCACGAATGACAGCCGGGACCAACGGCTTAACGTGCTTTCCGAAGCACGGAGAGGTCTTGGTATGTAAAGATGGTCACCCATCCACGGACCAACCGCGGCAAGCGCAGCTTAACCTGATCAATCGACCCATGCGGCTGTTATTACTTAGCCAACGCCACCTGCTTCGGATGCTTACATTATTCCTTTTGCTTCGGTATCCTATACCCATAAACTCTTCATAAATATGATGATGATGATATTCTTTAGAGCAGTGGTGGCCCAGTTGTAGCGGCCGCGACTTACGAGCTGTAGGTCGTAGGTTCGAACCCGGACAGGCGCTTTCCCTTGTGTAAATTATTTCATCACAACTGCTCTCAAAAACGGCGAAGGAAAACATCGTGAGGAAATCGGCATGTCCTAGAACCAAAAATTCGAAGACTTGTGACATCCACCAACTCGCACACTGCGTGGTGAATTACGGTTAGGGCACACTCCCTCTTACGGAGAGGAGGCCTGTGTCCCAGCAGTGGGAACGTTATCGGAGGATCGTAGCAGGTGGCGTTCTGTAGTTTCTGCCTACCCCACGGGAGGAAGGCTACGAAGTTTATGTATGTCTTTTCATAACTAAAATAGTGTTATTGTCTATAGCCATCTCACTTAATTGGCATGAAAATGAGAAGGACATGTAACAAAGCCTTTATAACGTAAATTTTCATGAATACATGAGGTATGACGGTAGAATCTTCCAGTGTCTTCACGAATATAATAAATTGTGTAACAAAATGACATATTTCTACCGTCCTTTGTAAGGAACGACTTCATTTTTATAGAACTGTTTTCAATGAGTAATGGCGTATGACTCACTATTCGTATCATATGCAGTGCATAAGATGCTATAATATCGATCCGAAGGAAATAATATTGAGAATTCTCATTCTTCGCTCCTTTAGGACATATAGTGATAGGTGACCTTGTTGGTGATGTTCTAAAAGGTCAGTTACATACCTAGTAGTTACTCGCAACTGTCGTGCCGCGTGCGTGTTTTTTTTTTTTTTTTTGGATGGGAAATCATTGAATGACCCCTCCCGCTCTGGGTGGAGCGGAAGGGAGTGTCAGACTCTTACTGACTAAAACCCACCCGTGTTCCTTCCTTAGCCCTTTCTGTTCCAGGGCAGCGGTAACCTTTTCAGACGATCTCGCTACCCTGGCAGTGTGTCCAGCACCCTTGCGTAACACACAATCTGAATCGTTTTCAAGGATATTGCTAATCCATTGCTTGATATATCCGAAAAATGTGTCCGCTCAACAAAGTTCATAACGCAATGGATGTTGTTGGACTGTCAAAATGAAAGCTATTGCTATTGTTAGTGTGTTATGCATGAGAGCTAGATGAGAAAAGATCATCATCACCTGCCTGTTTTTTCCCTACTATGACTAGAAGCCGACGCCAACGTCGGCTTCTAGTCCAAACGGATGCAGCTGAATACCAGTATTTTACATGGAGCGACTGCCTATCTGACCTCCACAACTTCCACAATCTAATAAAGCTTTGGTTTCCTACGACAGCGGTGGCCATCACATAACGGCTATCAAGAAAACGATCATGATGATGTCAGCGGGGTTTAACTTAAAGGTCTCAAAAAACTCTCTAGAAAAACAATACACCAACTTACTTTCAGAAATATTTTTTTCAGTGACGACACTCGACTGTAAATGGCGGACGCTACGTGGCGTTCATCTGTCATAAGAAACGCTTTACTGGGTAACACGATATCCGTAAGACTGGTTGTCAGACTTTCGGCCTTTCTGCCTACCCGTAACGACTGTCAAAGATATATAAATGACAGTTTCTCATGACATGGTTAAAATATTCAGTAAGGCGGTAAGCAGGACCCTGCCCAGGGATCGTCTCGCAATGGCAAGCGACATTGCGGTAGACCCAGAAAAAGATGACAGGATCAGCTGGACTTCTTTAGCAACGATTAGTCTTTGGTAGTTATGGACTGAGAGGGGGAAAGCGGGGACAACACATCCTCCACATCCATCCACTAATATTATAAACGAGAATGTTTGTGAGGATGGATGGATGGATATTAGTTACTCTTTCACGCAAAAAGTACTGAATGGATTTTGATGAAACTTTACAGCAATATAGCTCATACATTAGAATAACTCATAGGGTACTTTTTATCCCGATATTCCCACGGGATCGACACTTATGCGGGTGAAACCGCGCGGTGCTGCTAGTCCTTCATATAAAAGTATAGTCCAAGAACAAAAGTTAACAGTTAAATGCCAGTAGCATATAGGATTGCCATTCCCTTGTCATAATATTAGTCATCAGCAACAAACAGATTTCAGCCGGGCGCCTAACAGCTGTATTTTATTTATTTTAAACGACAATTTATATACAAATGAGTCATTGTTGTATGATGAGCAAGTGGGACTTGTCACCTTGTGCCACGGGGTAACGGCAGAAGACCCGCTTTGTACAAGAAGCTAAGGAAAGTGAAAGTCAATGGAACCGCGAAGTTACTAAGACACAATGGTAATGTCTAGAGTGTGACGGACGTTGATAGGTTTTCGATATCAGAAAACGAGTTATGGAACTCTAATGGAGTTGGGCAGAACACCTGGCAAGGCGCAGTGATGACAGGTGGAGTAAGGCAGTGAGCAGTGACCCAGTGGCGTCCAAGGACTGGAAGACGAAGTGTCGATTGTCCGGCGACAATACTTATAAACAAAATGAACTGTCAGGTAAAGGACGGGCGTTTTGGGGGACTGTCTTTTGTAATTTTGACGTTCGAGAAGTGGTAATTCTCAGCCTTGAATAAATGACTTTTGATTTGATTTTGGAGAAATAACCATCATTATCATCAGCCTATAGCAGTCTACTGGTGGACATAGGCCTCTCCTATTGCACGCCATTCAACTCGATTTTCGGCAACTCTCAGCCAGCTGCTACCAGCCAAATAAGGATCGGTAGAGGAGAAAACGAATCCAGCAAATCAGCGCCTATGTGTTCAGCAGTGGACTACGAAAGGCCGAGAGTTGATTTTAAACTGAAGTTACAAATACCAGAGAGCCAATTCTCATAATTTTAAGAATGTTCGGTCCGATGTCAGTCTCAATCTGTCAAAAATACCTCTCAATTGCCCTACATTTTGACATTAATTGTTTGTCGCCGAAATGAGACTGTGACTAGATTTTGAACGTTTGTATTACGAGAATTGAACTTCAGGCCACGCCCAAAGTGATTGAAACTTCTGAATTTATCTTCCAGTGACATTTATAAACGCTTTCATTGCTTTCAGGGTCAATATCAGTCGCCCACACTCCTTTATTGACATTTTAATTAAAACTATTGTTTCATAATGCGTTGTTATCGCGTTGAAAGACTGTATTTTTTTTTTGTTTTGTCTATGGTGATCGATGGTCGCTCCTTCTCTGTATGAGAAGAGGGTTTTGTTCTGCAGTGGGAAGGTTATTGACAGGCGGATATTGTAAGGCCTTGGGTGACCAGTGATTTTGCTTTTACGATATAATAAAATCTCATCATCATCTGCCGAGCCATTTCCCAACTATGTTAGGGTCGGCTTCCAGTCTAACCGAAAATCTGAACTTTCGGGCTACTGAGGACCCGTAACGACTGTCAAAGATCCAAGAATGACAGCCGGGACCAACGGCTTAACGTGCTTTCCGAGGCACGGAGGAGTCTTGGCATGTAAAGATGGTCACCCATCCACGGACCAACCGTGGCAAGCGCGGCTTAACCTGCTCGATCGCCCCGTGCGGGTGTTATTAGATTAAGCCACAGATAGTAATTGCGTAACACAGTATCAGTATTAGCAATGGGTTTCATTTTAACAGTTCAACAGCATTCATTGCGTTATTTACGTTGTTGAGCAGACACATTTTTCCAACATATGAAGCAATGGATTAGCAATATCCTTCAAAACGATTCAAATTAAGATTGAGTGTTTTACACAATGGGTGCTGAAGAGTATGTTTGCTTTTTGGTTTGAACGTGCTAATCTCTAGAACTACCAGTACGATTTGTAAAATTATTTTTGCATTTGGAAACCTATTTCTTGATTCTTCTTTTTCTTTAATTCTTGGTTATTTAACATCACGCTACGACCCCGTAGAGACCGAGCAAAAAGTTAGAAAGAACGCGAAATCGAAGTAATAGCGAGGGCGGGCGATGCGATTCGCCGCGGTAGGTCGTTTTAGTATTGTGAAGTCTCACGACTTCAACGCGAACGAAGTCGCGGAGAAGAGAAAAGATTAGATTGTTGTTTGTTGCGCTTTCAAGCTAAAACGGCTGAACGGATTTGGATAAAATTTGGCACATGGGTCGAATTAGGACGTAGGATACTTTTTATCCAGATATTTCCATGGGATCGAGACTTATGCGGGTGAAACCGCGGGGCACAGCTAGTTACTTATAATTTTGTAATAGGTACCTAATGGTAAACTTTTTCATGCCGCACATAAAGAGCCTAAAACTGGTAAGCGGAGCTCCCCACAAAGCTACTCAGGTGAAAATAATCCCTTATCCAATTACACATTTCGCTGCCACACACTAAGTACCGTACGTTATGTAAATGGCTCGAATTCTTCGCCGAATTCTTGATAATAAAGTACCCCCATTCACGTCATATAATAAAACGCTAAAAGAAGTAGGAAAAAATACTTTAAAACGCGGACAAAGTCGCGTGTGGAGTGCTAAGCGCGGTTATGTATACAAAAGGCGACTTTTTATAGCGGTACAAAGCTCGTGGCTTAATAATAACAGCCATACGGGTCGATCGAAGGTAAAGCTACGCTTGCCGATGTTGATCCGTGGATGGGTGACCATCTATTACATATCGAGACCCCTCCGTGCCTCGGAAAGCACGCAGTAATGCAAGAAAGGTACAGCTCTGTCAAACCTATTGAGGTTTTCGTGATGTTTCTGTTAATATTTTGTTTTGTTCCTTAGTTATTAAACAATACAAAAAAAACATGAGGCGAGGCCCTGCGAAGTAACAAATGCATGTGTCAGTGAAGGTGAGGGGTGAGGTCCTGTGCAGCGAGAAAGTACTTCAGAGCCATACAGTTTGAATGGGACTGTAAAGGTTAGAGATTGTATTCGATGTAAAAAAGTCCGTGTGTTGAGGTTTTCGTGATGTTTCTGTTAATATTTTGTTTTGTTCCTTAGTTATTAAACAATACAAAAAAAACATGAGGCGAGGCCCTGCGAAGTAACAAATGCATGTGTCAGTGAAGGTGAGGGGTGAGGTCCTGTGCAGCGAGAAAGTACTTCAGAGCCATACAGTTTGAATGGGACTGTAAAGGTTAGAGATTGTATTCGATGTAAAAAAGTCCGTGTGTAACTGCCCTATGTAGTTTTAAGTTGGTGGGGTTAACGAGATAAAATTTGTGATGCATCGAGAGTTGTCTATCGAGATGCCGCAAATAAATGTATTTTCTTTCTTTCAGATTGAGTGTGTGAAACGCGAGTGGTTCCGTATAGAAATTAAAATAGCCTCGACGAGAGGCGATAGTTACGTACAGTCACGAGCACCAATATTTCAACACTTGGCAACTTTGAAATGTGATTTTTTAGTGAAATAACGAATGCAACATTGAAATACGATACATTACATAAACCTATGGGTTCGAAAATGCTATGTTCGTAACAACATAAAATTTCATTCAAAAATAAAGGAGTAAACCGCTTTTGAATAAAGCCGAGTGTATACATACTTTTGCTCGTGAATGTACGGAATGTGTAATGTACAGACGCCAGCAAATCAAGCTACTACAATATACCAAATTTCTTTAATAGATTTTCAACATGAAGGTTCAAGGTTGATTGGGAAAATTTGTCAGTTTCGGGTAGATTGACCTGCTGGCGTCTGTACCCTGGGAAATCAACCCCGTTATCACCTTGCGGACAGGCCTATTTCTTTAACACCATGAGCTATAACATATTAGGTCGTACCGATACAAGAAAATAGGAAGTAATTTTAATCTCCTACGAACTACTATTTTTCGAGGGTTTCCTACATATATGTATTCGCAATACCACACTGCGCTCCAAGACACAGATTACTGACGTAGCACAAAAAGTCGCTAAGTTGAAGTGGGAATGGGCTGGCCACTATCTGCCGCATGCCCAATGAGCTGTGGGCAAAAATAACGACTTCGTGGTGCCTTGAGACAGTTAGAAGATGACGGGACGAACTGGACCAAATAAACGACCACTGGTCCACATTAGCAATGGATCGCAAGCACTGAAAGGCCGGGCAGAGGCCTTTGTCCAGCCGTGGGATGATACAAGCTTACAGTAACAGCAACGGACTACTACCACATTAGACGGTGAAGCACAGACTTGTAACACAAAACCGAAATGAATGTAGCGTGTTCATTGGTTACAGTTCATCTCATCAGGTAACCAATAGGCGTGCAACTTGACCGACTTCAAAAAGGAGAAGGTTCACTATTCGACGCGAACTTTTGAATGTAAAGTCGATGTTTTTATTAAAAAGTTTGGTTCAAGAGGTCTTCTCTCATATCGGCTAAAAGTATTTGAGAAATATCGTATCGTAATTTGAGTGAATTTGCAAAAATACTGATGTTCTTTTTATGTTATAGTGTAGATTAGAGTTGGCTATATTATGCTGTTGATTTTATTTTGTTTAGTAGTTATTATAAATGCTACTAGTTTTTTACGTTTTTCAGTTTTAAATTATACTTAAGTAAGTTAATTTTAAGACCCCGCTATCGCATTAGTATACATCTGTAATGACTAATGATAGTAATTGTAAGGGAGATTTTAATAAATAAATAAAGCATGTCGTGGTGAAATATAAACCAGTCGGAAAAGTGTTAGTGGAGCTGGTTGTCGAACCAACATTTAAGAATCGCCATGAAATAGTGTCAGATGTTGAGTTATAGATATTTTAGATACTTGTACACCAGACAAGGACAAGTAGACAGTTTAAAAGATAGTATTGGTATCAGACGGACGACCTAAAGAAGGTGGCTGGGACGGACTGGATGCGGAAGGCGGAGGACAGGGTGTTGTGGTGCAGCCTGGGAGAGGCCTATGTCCGATAGTGGACTGCGACAGGCTGAGTTGATTGATTGACTGGTTTCAGAAGGTCAATTCCCGTAATTAAAAACCTTCAAAATCGCAATCTCATCTCAGCGACAATCAATGTCAAAAACTTGTCAAAAATGTAGGGAAATTAGAGGTATTTTTGACAGATTGAGAATGTGATCAGACTGTGAACGTTCTTTGAATTACAAGAATTGCCCTGCCTGATATCGCCTGACAATCGTCCATAATGAAGACTTTATGAGGTGTCACCATAGCAACCAAGGCGTGCCCAAAACGACCGCCATGCGACTTCATGCGAGAAAGCCGAAGAACACGAAACCCCATTTTAATGAAGTGACGAGAAAGGCAAAACTTTTGTGGCTTAATATTGAGGGAAATCAAACGCCAGGATGGATGACAACTGGATTTTATTTAAACCTAGCTTCTCCCGCGTGGATGTCGAAAATTATAAATTAGTAGAACGTGCAACCGGGACGAAAAGTAGCCTATGTCGTACCCCTGGATGCCATCTATCTCCTTGCCAAATGTTATCGAAATCCGTTCAGTGGTTTAGGCATAAAAAGGTAATTTATAATATTACTACCTGCGCCCCGCGGTTTCACCTGCATAAGTTTCGATCCCGTGGGAATATCGGGATAAAAAGTATCCTATGTGTTAATCCTGGTTATAAACAATCTGTGTACCACATTTCATCCAAATCCGTTCAGTAGTTTTTGCGTGAAAGAGTAACAAACAAACATCCATCCATCCATCCATCCACACAAACTTTCACGTTTATAATATTAGTAGGATAGTAGGATTTAAACGTCTTAAACCATTCCTACGTCTTTACAAAGCAAAGGACAGCTTTAGCTGCGGAGAAGTGGCGCAACAAACTCCCCAGCAGCCCAGCTGTCCGTTCAGTTAAAAAAAACGTAAAACGAAAATTATAGAAAAAAAAATAACTTACTTATCATCATCTGCCTAGCCTTTTCCCAACTATGAGAGGAGTCGGCTTCCTGTCTAACCGGATGCAGCTGAATACCAGTATTTTACATGGAGCGACTGCCTATCTGATCTCCACAACCCAACTACTGGGTAACACGATGCTACAAGTAACGACTGTCAGAGATCCACGAATGACAGCCAAGACCAACGGCTTAACGTGCTTTCCGGGGCACGGAGGGGTCTCGGTATGCAAAGATGGTGACACCATCCACAGACCAACGGCGGCAAGCGTAGCTAAACCTTATCGATCGAACTTACTATAATTTGAAATAACTGCTAGTAAACAATAAATTATACGAAAACACCCAAGGAACCCTAAAAATAATTAACATATAATAGCGTTTCGTTCCACATAATTTTTTCACAAGCTTTCTTAAATGCCCATAGAACTTTAATAATTGTGAGAAAATAATGTATGTACTTCCTATGTTGACATTTACAGATTGTATCTGTATTGTGTGTGGTGGAGGTGTGGTGTTTTCATGGGATTAGGAGAATTAAGTGGTGTTCATTATGGTGATACCATTGATTATATCAGTATTCTTGCGCGTTGGTCTCGTGGTTGCAAGAGCGACTGCTAAGTGTGGGGTCCTGGGTTTGATTCCCAGGTCGGACAAAGTGTTATAGGGTTTTAATTAAGGAATTTCTTAGTAACAGTCCGGAGTTTGGAAGCTGGAGGTTTAATACCCCGTGGCTCGGAAAGCACGTAAATCCGTTGGTGCTGCGCCTGATCTCTGCCCGGTCGTGTCGAATCGACGTCCCATCGGACTATGAGAGTAAAGGAACAGAGAGTGCACCTGAATTCGCGCACACACTTGTGCACTATAATATCTCCTGCGTACCTGGCTAACCTTCGTTGAGATTGACCACCGTGACCGAAATCGGTCGGGCGGGAGGCTATTATTATTATTCGGTAAATGGATTATGGAAGACGACTGTCGTCATAGATTCAAGCCTAAGATTTTAATACAGTTCATGCTATCAAGGTAGTTCAGCACGCGTAACATGACCATTATAGAAACGGCATTCCCGAGTTCATACAACCCTAATCTCTTCAGGGCGAGAGTGAATAGGCTTCTTCTGGGCAAGCTCGTTCCACCGTAGGTCTCATCCCTGCCTCTGGGCTGGATTGAGGTCAAGAGTGAGCCCATCGTCAATTAAAAAAAAAACTGGTTTTGTCGACGGAAGAAAAGACAAAATGACAGATTGTAGACGGACTTCTAAAGAAATCTGTCGTCTATCGCTCTCGATTTCTAAAGAAATTTATCATTTTGTCTATGCTATCTGTCATTTCGTCTATTCTATCTGTAAGCTTGTCTATTCTATCTGTCATTTTGTCTATTCTATGCATCATTTTGTCTATTCTATCCATCATTTTGTCTATTCTATCTGTCAGCTTGTCTGTTTTATCTGTCATTTTGTCTATTCTATCTGTCATTCTGTCTATTCCCTCTCTTCTATGGTGGTCATGCCACGCAGGCAGAGCAGCGATCTTAGCTAGTGTTACTTAATGAATGCACAAGCACAGCACAGTATTAATCAGGTCAATAGGTTGCAGTGACTCAGCCGCAGGTTATTGTGTTTTTATTACTTGTTTTTTCCCTAAGGTGACTGTTAGTAGGTATGTGGAATGATAATCTAATGACTTGCTTCAATGAACAGTGTTTCATGTTTTCATATATTCTTGGATAAATTAAGTATAATGAAACAATACTAGTTTTATATTTCTTGGTCATTCATTAAGTCATCATTTGCCTGCCTTTTCCCAACTAAGTTGGGTCGGCTTCCAGTCTTACTGGGTGCAGCTGAATACCAGTATTTTACATGGGGCGACTGCCTATTTGGCTTATACAACCCAGTTGCTGGGTAACACGATACCCCGTAGTAAATATATCATAAAAGAATAAATTATGAAAACTATATAACTACAAAGTGTTCAAACTTCATAAAAATACATATTATGGCATGACTTTAAAATATACGTAGATAAAATAATAAAGTAAGTTTGTTTTACTTTTTACGAAACGAAACGAATTGATACCAAACAGTACTTACTAAAATAATGTTGTACATAGATCTACAAATTCTTCAGCTTTATTATTAGTATATTTAAAAATGGATCTATACTAATATCATAAAGAGTTCAAGTTTGTATGTATGTAGGGGATAATCTACCAGTAGCATTTGAAAAATTCTTTTTTGTATTTGATAGCCTAATGCTTGAGGAAGGTTATAGGGACGGGGCCCGTTTCATACGGACGAAGTCGCGGGCAGAAGCTAGAGATTTACTCCTAAGGTCAGTTCCTAAGTAAGTATAAGTATTAACCTTTAGGTTATCTCATAACCAACACTTGACACACGCAAGCGAATAGATAAGGGAATATAGTTTATTTAAATGATAATATTTATATTTATGAGATCATTCCTGACATCATTGTCCCAGGGAGGAAAATCATCATCTGCCTAGCCTTTCCCCAACTATTTTGGAGTCGGCTTCCAGTCTTACTGGATGCAGCTGATTACCAGTATTTTATAAAGAACGACTGCCTATCCCACCTCCACAACCCCATTACTGGGCAACGCTATATCCATAGGTAAGACTGGTGCTATACTGACCCCCAAATATAATAAGACCATGACTAACTTCTGCCTGCAGCATGCTAGGCATGCTATAGCCATAGCATGCCGCAAAGGCAAAAACCAACATTTTATTATTAGGGTTCCGTACCTCAAAAGGAAAAACGGAACCCTTATAAGATCACTTCGTTGTCCGTCTGTCAAGGCCCTTTTTCTCAGGAACGCGTGGAGTTATCAAGTTGAAATTAATATCAAATACACAGGGCTACAATACCTTGAAATGAAAAAATTAAACTTCTAAGTCAACGCCGTGAAAAGATACGGGTGTTTATGCTCCGTTTATGCCGCATATTTTGACACCCGCAAGCGAATCAAAACCGGGTACTTCCCGTTGACCTAGAATCATGAAATTCGGCCAGAAGCAATGTCATGTAGCACAAGTAAAGGAAAATATCCGAAAACCGTTAATTTGTAGTCATATTCCTACAAATTTGTATGGAACCCTCGGTGTGCGAGTCCGACTCGACTCACTTGACCGGTTTTTTTTTTACATACGATGACATCAGTTACAGGCGTGATGTTATGTATCAAACTCAAACATAAATCATTTAATTCAACTAAACCAATTACAGGTACTTTTGAATTGTCAAAGGGTCAGTCAGTCAGAAAGATGAAGCTAGTTGCCCATTCCAAAGCGTAGGTACCTATGGAGAAGAACGGGCAAGAAACTCCATGGACACTCTTTTAAATCATAAAATTGTTACAAAATATTTGATTACATCATTCGTGTTGAAATTAACCATGTGAGAATGATGTAGAACAGCTATACTCTAAGTGTGTTCCGCGGAACCCTAGGGTTCCGCGATACCTCTGTAGGGGTTCCTCAAGAATTTAGAAAAAAAATCAAAACACCTCTCTCTGGTCGAACGTTTTGACACCGCGGCCGCGCGTATGTATATTTATTTATTTATTTGTATTTGTATAAACATGTGTTACAATAACTGGTACAATATCTCATAACTTTGGTATCAACATGTATACTTGTAGGTATACTTGTGAGCGCGCAGTCCCTTTGATAAAAGCCGCCTCTGTATTAGACGCTATAGTTGTCAACAAGCGACTTTCGACTCTAACTTAAAAAAATAAAGTCGAGATTGTTTACAACGTAATTTTTATATTTCTCTTTTTATTTTTGCTTTTTGTTTATCAAAGGCGCCGACTCGAGTATTTTCGAGAATATTCGAGATCGAGTCTAGGACTAAGTATAAAAGCGGCGATCGCGTGTCGCGCCTCGTCAGTCAGTTGACAATTAGCGTTCGGAGCGATAAGTTCCTGCCTACCTACTTATAAGCTTGCTAGCGAGAAACTAGTGTTCATTGTTCTACTGCCTGCTGTATTCGTTGTCTCAGTTTTATACATTTCTTCATTGTACTAAACTTAGTCTCTTATACGCAGTAACGATTGTGCATTATTTAGACCCCACTATCCTGACGTGTAACATTATAAATAAAGAAGAATGGAACGTTGGCTTAAAGGTGTTAAACGTGTTGCAACAACATCTTCTAATGACGCTGAATGTTCAAAAGCAGTACGCACGGAGAATATAGCAATCACCGATCCAGACGATGATGCCGCGACGTCAAGCTCGACGGTTTCAAAGACGAAAAAAAGGAAGTATGATGAATCATATATCAGTTTCGGATTTGTTGATTCCAACGGCTCACCTCTCTGCATGCTATGTAGTAAACTGCTTCCTAATAGTTCCATGGCACCTGCCAAATTGCGCCGACATTTAGAAACTGTGCACCCCGAGTCTAAAGACAAGAATAAAGAATTTTTTGTTCGTAAAAAAGATCAGTTATTGGAAAGTCAAAAAAATATGATGCATGTAACACAAACTATCAACGAAAAGGCCACGGAGGCATCATATTTAGTTAGCTATCGCATTGCACAAGCAGGTGAAGCGCACAATATCGCTGAGAATTTAATAAAGCCATGTGTATTAGACATAACAAAATGTATGCTCGATGAAAAATCTGCAAAGCATCTTTCTACTGTGCCGCTATCAAACGATACTGTTTCACGGCGAATCCATGATCTGGCAAGCTACGTCAAACAAGAACTAGTTACACGTCTACAAAAAACACGATTCGCCTTGCAAATGGACGAGTCAACTGATGTCGCTGGTTTGGCTATCTTGCTGGTTATCGTGAGATATCCATATGAAAGTTCTTTTAAAGAAGACATGCTTATGTGTTCACCGCTGCTCACAAACACTACCGGGGAAGAAATTTTTAATAAAATAAATATATTTTTTGAAGAAAATAATATCAGTTGGAACAATTGCATTGACATTTGTACAGATGGGGCCAAGGCGATGACAGGTAAAACAGCAGGAGCAGTGTCACGAATAAAAAATAAAGCGCCTAATTGTAGTTCCAGCCATTGTATTCTGCATAGACAAGCACTTGCGATGAAGCAAATGCCGTCAAATCTAAAATTAGTTATGGATGAAGCGGTAAAAATAATTAATTTTATCAAATCACGACCACTACAATCCCGATTGTTCTCATTATTGTGTGAAGATTATGGCAGCAAACATAAAACACTGCTGCTCCATACAGAAGTGCGATGGCTGTCTCGAGGTAAAACTTTAACAAGGCTATTTGAACTTAGAGCCGAGTTACAAATGTTTCTTTCAGCAGATACTTCTTTTAATTTGAAGGACCGTTTGTATGATAAAACTTGGTTGTTCCGATTGTCTTTTATGGCGGATATCTTTCAAAAACTGAACGAATTGAATTTATCATTGCAAGGTAAACAGACAACAGTGTTTCAGGCCTATAACAAAATAACTGCCTTCAAAAGAAAATTAGATTTTTGGATTATTTGCGTTGGTAAGAAAGAAATAGAAAGCTTTACGTCACTCAGTGAGTTTGTTAGCGATAACGACTCAGAAATGTTTCAAAATGATGTGTTTGGAGAATTGGTCCAATATCTCAGATCGATGCGCGCATCTTTTGAAAAGTATTTTCCCGAAGAACAGAATACAAAAATGAAACTGAATTCATGGATTCATAATCCTTTTTTACCTAACTTGGAAAGCCCGAAAGTATGTCAAACGAGATATATGAATCTCTTTTAGAAATGTCATCAGACACAAGTATGGAGTCACTGTTCAAAACGACGCCTCTCAACGATTTTTGGTGCAGAATCCGTGATGAATATCCAATGCTTGGCAAAATGGCTCTGAATATTCTTCTCCCGTTCCCAACAACATATTTGTGCGAAACAGGATTCTCAACCTATGCAGCCACGAAAACAAAATATCGCAATAGACTGGACGCCGAACCTGATATGAGACTTCAACTGTCTTCTATCAAACCTGATATCAACCAATTGATGAAAAATAAAAAACAGTTTCATACCTCCCATTAGTCAGATTTTTTTCTTTTTTAATATCTTCTATTATTGTACTTGCCATGTGGTAAAGTAAGTAATAATTAGTAACTGTTACATTGTAATTTTATTATGCTTATTAATAAAGAATACACTTTTAAAAACTATTGTTTTATTGTAGGGTTCCATCAAGTATTTTGCTTCCCAAAAGGGTTCCGTCACCAAAAAAGTTTGAGAACCACTGATGTAGAAAGACGTGCACGTTTGAAGCGTCCGTTATAGAAAACATAAAAACAATTCAGAAATTAAAAATTTCAATAAGCCGTGGCAGTGGTATGTTATTAAGATGACAGAAAGAGAAAGAAAGTATACTATTATGTAGTATTTGAGTATGTATATGTAGTTAAATTTTCGTTATAACCTTGAGTAAGGCATGCTAGTATCGGCCTTGACCTTAAAAAACGACTTCATTCTTATGTAGAAGGCTAGAACCATGAAAATTGAACTTTCAAGCCTTTAAACTAATGCTTTATCATAATTTTTTGCTTTACTAGGCAATATAACATCTCTGTGGTTTTCTCCTCAAAAGACCATCTTCAGACATACATATATACAACAATCCTCACATCTGACCAAGATTATGTCTGGACTCTAACCTCCTTATTACAAAACAAGGTTTTTCTTTTGATCAGGTTTAAACCACTGACCCAGTTATTGAATTAAGAACCCAACTGATAGAGAAATGGCGTTCTTTATACAAAAATGACAGCTTAGTTTGGTGCTAAGTTGTCATTTTAGTATTAAGAACTTTTCATAAATCGAAATAAAGTTCGAAATACAAGTACTGGCTCAATAGTTTAGGCTAGAACTAACGTTAGGTTTTGTTTTGTAATAAGACGGTAAGAGACTGTGACCTCTGAGTTTGTTTCAGTCTTTCTTCTCAGAGTAGTCAGAAAGGAAACACCGAACATTACACATACACAACATATCTTATTTTTGATGTGTAAATGTATTTTTTTTACTAATTTAATTTATAGAAATAAATATAATTTATCATCGCACCTGTATTTCTCAAAGGTATAAATAAGCATAGTTTACCCCAAAAAAAATAAAGAAAGAATTCTTGCAATGTGGGCAAAAACAAAAAAAAAATGATGATACCTGTGTCCATAGGCTTCCTGTCAATGAAATTACAGCAGTAATGGCAGTCTTTAGGTATGAAGCAGGCATTGATTATCACGGGAGCAGTGGTGCCCCAGTGGAACAGACACTTACGAGTTGTAGTTTCGAACCCAGACTAGCTTTACTTTGTGTAAATTATTTCATCACCACTGCTCTCAAAACGGTAAAGGAAAACATAGTGAGGAAACCGGCATGTCGTAGAATTCAAAATTCGAAGACATGTGAAATTTACCACCCCACACTGGCCCTGTGTAGTAGATTACAGCCCACTCCCTCTCACAGAGAGGAAGCCTGTCCCAGCAATGGGAACATTATAGGCTGATTATGTAAAAACATTTGTTAATTGACCTGTCTATTACTGTGAATGACTTAAGTAAGTACATATTAAGTAATGTGAGTGAATCATAATAAAAAACATTTCATTTGTCCCTTGAATGAAACCTCTATGAAAGCATGTCAAGAATTCAACCATGGAATTTATTTTACCGTCTACAAATGGCATTTTGAAAAGGTCAATTAGTGTGATAAAGCTCAATGCTGACTTTTAGTTCTTTTCTGACTTGCTAGTGACCTATGACCTTGTCTGTGTAAACTAAAAACTAAGTAAAAAAAGACTAGAAGAGAGAACTGGAGAGTTCTTCTAAGACTTTGTAAGACAAAGAAGTAGAAGAACTCTCGAGGGAGAGAAGGATAATATTAGTACTTAAAAGTAGATTAAAAATGATGGACTTGTGCTTGGAGCGGCTTGTGGCTAATAACAGCCGCACAGGTCGATCGATCAGGTTAAGCTACGCTTGCCGCGGTTGGTTCGTGGATGGGTGACCATCTTTACATATCCAGACCCCTCCGCGCGTCGGAAAGCAAGTTAATTCGTGGATCTTTGGCAGTCGTTAAGGGTCGTCAGAAGCCCGAAAGTGACCGGTCTCACCAAGGGGTATCATATTACCTAGGAACTGAGTTGTGAAGGTCGGATAGGCAGTTGCTTAATTTAAAATACTGGTATTCAGCTGCATCCGATTGGACTTGACGCCGACCCTAACATAGTTGGGTAAAAGGCTCGGCAGATGATGAGATTAAAATTAGCGCATTTGTTATTATTAGTAGTAGAGTAGCTCGCGAAATTAAAATTAACTTACGTTTTTGCAATTGTGTGAGGTTGTATGTTGATTATAGTATGATTCGCGACGTAACAAATATGTCTTTACAGAATTATAATCATTAGAATCAGCAATTCAACTCCATAAGTTATAATTGGCCTCAAACGTCACAATTTCATGAAATAGTCATTCAATAGGGCAACAGGAGAACTCTTTGGTCGCTTGTATGTCTATCTTTTTACATTGTTCTAACCAGACTTTTGTAAAAAAGTTGATTTAAAAGTGTTCATGGATTCTTCACTGTAGAAAGGTCATCTAGCTTCAACTATCTAACTGACTGATTCCTTGACAATCCAAGTGCCTGTACATGGTTTCATTGAAATCCTACTTCCTACTAATATTATAAATGCAAAAGTTTGTGAAGATGGATGGATGTTTGCTACTCTTTCACGGAAAAACGACTGAACCGATTTTGATGAAACTTTACAGTAATATAGCATAAACATCAGAATAACACATAAGATACTTTTTATTCCAATATTCCTGCGGGATCGACACTTATGCGGATAAAACCGAGGGGTGCTGTTAGTAAATACTATGACTTTGACTTCCTAGCCACATGAGCATATACGGTCATAGTTACCTTAGTAATCTTTGTCTCAACCTACATATTAAAAAGCTAACCACAATAAAACCTTGTCTTTACATTATATCTATATAAAAATAAATAAAATTGAATTGTCTGTTTGTAATGTCAAAATAACTGCTTTTTACTACTAAATGCATATGAAAGTGTTACAGTACTTAAAAATTTTGTCTGTCTGTCTGTTTGTTACGGCTAATCTCCGAAACGGCTGAACGGTTGGATCGATTTAGACGGGACTTCCGCTCGCAGATAGCTGATGTTATAGGGGAGAACTTTAAACCTACCATATCTTTGTGAGAGTGAAATAAAGGTAGCTTAAGTAAGATACCACTTGGCTACTATTATTTTTTTTCCCATTGAAATCCACATCCACGTGGGCAAAGCCGCGGGCAGAAGCTAGTTTATAAATATACAGTACAATCAAAGCCTACACATAAGGTAGAAACATTGAAATACCATTATTATCTAAATAATATGACATTCTTTCTATTCCGTTATCAACATTTTGATAAAGATTAAGGTATAAACATAAATAATGTTTTAAAATTATCTGTTTCAAGGTCATTGGTGATTATTTAAGTTAAGCTTCTGTTATGAAAGTTATCATTGCAAAAAAGTGTGGGGGTTCTGTGTTCAATCCTTGTTTACTTCAGGCAAAGTACGGGCTTTAGTAAAATCAGCCTATAATGTTCCCACTGCTGGGACACAGGCCTCCTCTCTGTGAGAGGAAGTGGGCCGTAATCACACAGGCCCAGTGCAGGTAGGTAGATGTCACATCTTCAAATTTTCGAATCTAGGACATGCCGGTTTCCTCACAATGTTTTCCTTTACAGTTTTCAGAGCAGTGGTTATGAAATAATTGACAGAAAGTAAACCAGTCAGGGTTCGAACCTACGACCTACAACACGTAAGTCGCGGCCTTTACCACTGGGCCTCCACTGAGTACTGGCTTACTTAGCTATAATAGTTATTATGACTAAATAAAAACAATCAATCAAAGGTAAAGCTACACTTTCCAGGGTCAGTCCCTGGATGGATAACCATCCATGACATTAAATCCCTCCTTGTCTTGGAAAGTGTGACAAATTGGTTGCAACTGTCATACATAGAATATCTTTTTACAGTCATTGCGGTTAGTCAGAAGCCCGAAAATCTATCAACCAGTGTTACCGAGGGGCAGGTACTGTCACACAGTAAGTGGGTTGATAGGCAACCGCTCCATGTAACATAATGGTTCAGCTGCATCCCGTTAGAGACAGATGATGAGTTATTGTGACTAAGTAAGGCTATCTTACAAGAAGGTAAACCTCTGGATACAACTTGTATACACCCCACAATTCTCTTAGAGGCTAGGCAGAGGGGACTGTGGCTAAGATACACCTTATGTTTACTAATGATAGTATTAGCTTTTAGATGTGATTTTTATGTGTCATACTAACATCATCATTCTCTTAACCATAACCTTATACAAATTTATTTAGGGGCAGCACAACATTCTTTTTCTTCCATACTCCTCTATTAGCCGCTATCTCGGTAGTCACCCCCTTTCTAGCCAAATCATCATTCACACAGTCCATCCGTTTCTTTGGTCTTCCCCTACTCTTATAGCCGTCAACATTCATACTCAATAACTCCTCACAACACACAGAGCATCCGTTTCTGTGTTTCACACTAACAAAGGTAGATTATGTTAATCATGAATTCTAGATACCATTTTATTGGAAACATTGGTCCATGTAGTAAGTAACGTGATTGTAGTAGCAGACCAGATCATCATTTACCGAGCCTTTTCCCAACTATGTTGGGGTCAGCTTCCAGTCTAACCGGATGCAGCTAAATACCAATATTTTACACGGAGTGATTGCCTATCTGACTTCCACAACCCTGTTAGTGGTTAATACAATACCCCTTGGTAAGACTGTAGCAGACCCTGATACATATGGTTTTCTTAGGGTAATGAAGAGTCTCAGTTAGAGAGTATAAGCTACCTACTATCTGAAAGGTATCCTATATGCTGTAAATAACATTTTGTCATTATCATCTGCCTAAGTTACTTCGCACTGCATCTGGTTACAGTCAAATTGAATATCCATAATAGTCTGAAGGATATAGAGGGATGTATTAGTAGCTAGAAAAGGACAACACCAACTCATGCACGTTATCCCCAAAGGGTCAGAGGTAGATGTGAGACTACACCCGTATTTTATGAGCTATGTCTCATACAATTGGGGATGTGCTATTGCCAGCAACTGGGTAGAAATCCATAGTCCAGGTTGAGATGAGCAATACCTAATAGCAAAACGCAATAACATTGGCCAACCTGGGTATCAAAGTAGGACCTCATTCCCAGCAGTGACCAAGACTCTGTCTGACCTTTTGGGGATAACGGGTGTGAGTTGGTGTTGTCCTTTTCTAGGTACCATGACATCCCTCTATGTCCTTCAGACTATTAAGGATAATCAATTTTACTCTAACCAGATGCAATGTAAAATAACCAAGACAGATGATGATGACAAAATGTTATTTACAGCATAAAGGATACCTTTCAAATAACAACTTGCCCTTTCTACCAGCGAAAACAGATCAATATATAAACATTTTTAGAAAGTCAAAGTGACCTATTTAAAATAATCCAATTATGACCTTAATTTGACTACAAAAAGGTTGGTTTCAAGTCCGTAATGATCTAACAATGTAATTAATTAGCCCAATGATATAATTAAGGACCCCAATGAAGACATCTTGGCTCATGATTGTATTAAAATTCGATTGTATGTTTTTAAGTTGCATGCTAAATCTTTTCCTCGACATTGTACGACGGCCTGCTATGATGTCATCGGCAATCTCCAATTGAGGCTCGTTGGCTAAAATTTAGCTTGCTACCTTTAGCAAAACCAATTCGCAAGGCGAAAAAAGATGACACAATTTTTTCTTAGGTAAAGAGTTTATAAGCATTTATCGTGCAGGTGGAGGTTTTTATTGAATTAAAAACTTATAAAAACTAGAATACCGAAGGATTCTTGCAAGGAATATCGAAATCTGCACGGTGTCTGACAAAGCAACTGTCATGTTAAACTTAGCAAACCCGTTTCACAACCGTTGCAACCTCCTAAGTTCACAATACAACAGAAATAAAAGTATAAATACATGTTTGTTACCTGAAGTAACTCGATCGCTAGTAAAACAAAGCACTGGCTATCTATTTCGACGCAAAAATATCATTAAAAGGCATCATTACCATGTATAGGTACGACCTTTGGAAACAAAAACTTCCTTGACCAACACTAATCAAATGATCACACGCACAGTTCGCGGAACACAAGCAATTTAACACCGGAAACAACTAAATAGGATCACTATAACTAATTTCAAACAGTATTTTCACGATACAAAACCCTCACCATTTCAAAATCACTTGAAAAATTCAGCGATATCGCGCATGTCCGACGAAAATTTACATCACGTGACCTGTCATGGCGTCGTACTAACTTTTTAATTGTTTTGCAGCATTGCTTTGGAATGTTGTCATACTTCCTAGTAGTGTTTTTATATATTATTTAATTTCAAATCTTGTAATTTAACTATCACTTTTTTGTATTTTATGTGGTGATTTAACGCAAATATAGAAGATAGAAAAGGTAATAGGTGATAGATTTTATTGCTTGCATCAGTTTATTTCTACTGGTAATTGGCCAACCATAAACCATATATTTCGCCGGCGACGTAGACAGAGGATAGTAGGATACTCTGTGTACGGCCAGCGACTTTACTCTCTACTCTATATTCTATGCTATGACTTTACTTTTCGCCGTTCGCGCGTTAACTGTTTCTGTTTGTACACTATGGTAATGTTTTTGTAAGTGGTTTTGATATTATTTTGCGTTGATATAAGAAGCTTATTAAAATGTTCTCTTTGTTATAATAGCAATACCTAAGTGTATCTAATGTCGATATCAATTTAACAAGAACTTTATGTAGGTACCTGTGTATATTGTTTCATTCAATAATTATGATAAACTTACAGGGATCTATGACTTAGAGGACAGTTAGTGGTGTCTAGTCTAAAAGTCCTTTTCGTAAAATCAAACGCGCGGGTTGTGAACCTACTTTATAAAAAAAAAATATTAAGGCATAGAGTTGCACGAGTAGGTACTTACCCACGGCTTTGCCTGAAATCGAATATTTTTAAACCGACTTCAAAAAAGTACCTACGAGGTTCGCAGTTAGTAATTATTCAAAACTCCGTCATTTATACCTACCATCGATTTGGAAAATTCTTTGGAAGTCGAAAGTGAAAAATGGGTCATTTTCACAAAAAGTGTAGGTACACTGTTTTAAATGTGTCGAAATTTAATATTTTGTTGTAATTCGTTTATTTTCATTAAATTTACAATCGATATTCTTTTCACTATATGAAAATAATAATAAAACCTCATAATCTTTATTAATTAGTGAAATATAGGTAATTTATTGTCATTGGGGAACAAAATTTCTTCCATTCCGCAACTATAAACTTTCGGGTTATAGGAATAAAACAAAACACACTTGGATTTAATCAACTAGTATTATTTGTTAATAATGTTTTGTACTTCAATACAAAATAAATAAAAATTAAATCAATAATAAAAAACGCACTTTTTTATGAATTTAATGTCCATTACGTTACTCTTTGGACGAAATTAGTTTAATACTTTTTGGTATGTTACTCAATTAGGACACAATATAGGAACTCTTTTTAATTATATTCATCAAATTATTAGCCTCTAAATTATCAAAATCTGATTACAATCAGATGGCATTTCGCTCTAAAAATAATATTTTAATAAAAATATAAAATAGGACAGTCACGGAATTGACTGTTCCAGTAACGGAATAGAATTCTTAAGACTATTGTACATTAACAAGAAAACTTGAAAATATGATATACCTACTCAAAATATTGCAAATTATACTCTTCTAATACAGTCTTCTTCTTCTGTCTTTTTTTTCTGTTCTCTCCATTTTTGCCTCTGGTCTACCTTCTCATGTTCTGATAGCTCTGTTATGTTTTTATTATTTAATTTAGTTCTATTTAAATCTTTCTTTTTATACTCTTCATACCTTTTGGGGTCTTTCTTTAATTTTGCCCGGTATCTTCTCATTTTTTCAGCTGGCGTACCTAAGTGGCATCTTTAAAGTGAAAAAAGTATCTTAATTCAGTATACAAATACGACGTGAATTACTGACTATTAAGCCTACATCCTAGTAATAATAACGTACCTCCCAAAATGGCGGGTACATTATTATAATATTACCATAGGTACAACAGTATGTTTAAAAATTATTCACAATAATCACATTCATCTTCACAATAATGATCATATCACGGCCATACTGATTCATGCAATAATATAAAATAATTTTTGGTTAGGAAATGATCAATGTAGGTACGCAAGAACAACCATTTTTGTTTAGTACCTGTAAAAGAAATAGGTAGGTACTCGTGTAACATTATCAACCAATTTGTAGTAATATTATAAAAATGCATAAATACTATTTTACTAGTACTCGTGTCCTTTGAGTACGTTATGAACATTTATACCTAATAATTTCTCAATATTAGAATTCTTAGAGACACAAAGTAAATTGTCATAATAAATCGACATGAATATAATGTACCATCTTCCTAAGAATTCCATTCCGAAACTTTTTAGTTCCAATTCTACGTTACCTGCGTTTTGGTTACGGACCGGAAGTATCGGAAGTCTACCTTTGCACATTTTTGTTTCATTTATCTTTAACTAACACATCCGATCAACAAGTTTGGTATCAAATTCGGTTCACTAAAAGTTTATAAAGATATCAAAATAATTAGCAAGAAATAAACTTGTAAACTTACTTTGAAATTGGTTGCGGTTGTGGAATATCAAAAACGGACCGTTACTGAGGTGCGTAGTTCGTCGTCCACTAGTCGCCGTTAAAATGGACGAATCGTTGTGGGAATCCAATAGCAGCTTTACAAATGTTGCCAATCGACAAAACATATGCATAAACGGTAGTTTTCTTTGCGATCTTTCGTAAAAAATGTGGTTTCGGAAGGGAATTTTCCACTTTAGCTAATTTATGTCCTCACTTAAATATAATTATTTAAATATTGTGTGTAATGTTACAATGTTTCTGCAATTATAAAACAAATCGTAAATAACTATACTTTCCGAAAAATCAATCACATTAGTATAAATAAGTCAACAAAATATATAAAAGTTATGTTATTTTAATGAAATTGGTAGTAGGACAGCGCTAAAATAGACACCTTCTGTAAGAATTTTTGAAAGTTAAGGTAATATGAATGAGTTTTTAAGTAGCAACAATATATAATTTATTGTTAAAAACTGACCACAGATCCTTATTTTTAGTGTAGTTTTTCTTGAACGTGGATATTATTTGTTAAATATTTAACAAAAGTTGTGGGACACGCCGAAAACACGAATGTACACTTTTTGTGAAAACGACCCAAATAACTTAATATCGGAAGTAGGTGGCAAAAAACTAAAATACAAAACCAAAGACTTCCGAAATTAAAGTGATTTTTCACTTTGTAGTGTTGCAACAACAACAATGGCGTTTCCCACGTTTTTGGTCACTATATTCGACTACGCCAAAACAACTGATATCAATTTCGTGAGTTTAATTTGGGCGTATCAACAAAAAATGGAGATTCGTACTATTGGATTTCTATAACCGTTAGAGACAGAAGTTTGAACAGAACAGAATTTTACACCTTATGTAGTACAACATAAGGTGTAGTTTTTTATAGAAATGTCAAATTTACAAAAACTGCAGATTCGTTCGTTTGCCGTGGAGGTGACGACTTAATGATCATTTTTTTTGGCGGATCCCCACTTTGATAATAACAAAAGTGATTGCACAGCTGCAGGCTTGAAGCTCAGAATAAATATTGTGCATCAGCTAAGTTCGTCTATTTCCGAACATGCAATTTATCGCATTGACATATTATTTTGTTTGTGATGAAGTCACTGACTGACATACTAAACAAGGTACTTGTTTATAGATGTCAGTGGATAAAGTTAAAATTGTAATTGTTTTTTGGATCAAATTACTTTTGTCATTTTTTCGAATGTTTTTTTAAACTCTCGGACTGAACCTCTGCGATCGCACTCCAGTGTTCCGCGGACCACCTTATGGGAATCGTAGACTACGATTCGCCCGCCGCGGATGATCCGGTACCTATACGAATTGGTGCCATCTATCGGGTCCACGAAGAAAATATACCAACATAGCTATTCACAACCATTCGACACGCTTCCGTGCCAAATCGAACATCAATCAATGTTATCGACGCTGCCCACAAATCAGAAACACGACCATACAAATGTAAAGAACATATAATTATCTATGGTTTAAACCAAATAGCCAGACCACTATTCTTCCATTCTCTATGTGCGATCGGTGATTAGGCAAATCAGGAAACCGAAAATGTGACATTTTCGACGACTCTCGAACCCCTGGGGGCCTACTCCGAAGTGCAAAGTGCGAATGTTCGGATCGGACCGACACATGGCCGAACCGAATATTATTGAAAAATGCGAAAAAAGTTGGATCGGCTCAGTAGGGTCGGGACCATAGTCAATATTCGAAAGAGTGTAGGAGTGTAGGATCGGGACCGACCGAACCAAATAGTAACTTCGTAGCAGGAAATGGCCGAACATTCGGCCGATACTACTTCGGAGTAGACCTTCTGTGTAATGGTTGTAAATAGCTAAGCAGATCGGGTACAACATTCCAAAGACAAGCTCAAGCAAAAAAAAAACTCTTCTTTTTGGTTCATTTCTATTTTATTTTATTATGTATACATAACATACTTGAACATATTTAACTGGGTTTGACTAATAAAGGCGGGTACTTAGGCGGGTCCTTCAATAGTAAAAGCAGTCGGGGAAATGAAAACCATAAAACATTGGGATGCCCATACAATCTTCCAAACTGTGGTCCAAAGCCATCAAACAGAACGGGATTCCTCTACGATTCCTTCGTGAACATCTTTCACATACACATATTTCATCATCGTCAGAACTCTCAACACCCCTAAGCCTTTTATCAAATGCTATTGGGCTACCTCTTGCCTGCATTGGTAATGCCCGGGCATTTTCTGGACCTGCTGCCTTTCGAGCACCTGGCTTGCCAGGGCCTTGCTTGCAAGAAACAACTAATTCAGATGGATGAATAAAAGGGTAAGGAATAGGTTCAAAAATTGGTGCTTGGAATAAGGAATCGGAAGTAGTATCCCTCAGCGATGATGATCCTTGAGACTGTGGTGCGCGTGGACACTGCCCCACTTGGCGGGGTGTCGCGTTCTGACCGAAACTTGGCCGCGATAATAGCGGGCCTGAAGTTGCTTCCCTCATGCGGCCGGTCTGTTGGACTTGTGGATAGCTTTTGTTCAAAAGTTGCTTTTGTCCAGGACATGGTTGTGAACTTCCTAACAATGCGTTCAGATTCACTGGAGGCCTTCCTGCAGCACTGCTAAGGCAGGACTGAGTCTGTGCTCGTGGGGCGACGCCTTGAGAAGCTGCAGAGGAGGCCAGTATGTTTCCAGCTCCAAACTCATCAGTGCACATATGAGATTGACTCAAATCTTGATAAGTATGTCCTTCATTCGGACTGCAGGCCCAAACCGGTGGTCCATGAGCATGCAAAGAAACGGGCGTATGATAAGTTGCATCTGGCATTCCAGCTCTTTGTTGAGGAGTTTGACATGTTGCAAATGGTTTCGGAGAACCAGGACCACCTTGGTTTAAATTTGAAGCTTGACTATAAGTCATCGGTGGCGCTTTTCGTTCTGCCTCGTTGCGTTTCAATTTGTTCACAAAGTCTGTCACTGCCTCGGGACTAACGTCTTTTTTCAACTTTGTTACACACCTAATGATATCGGAGTTCATTTTCTTTTCGTTCGGTGGGCTGTAACCTGACTTTTCAACGTCACACAATCTTTTTGTAAGATGTTTTGTCATCGTGTCTTTGGCATCCCCTTCAGGAATCGCTTGTTCACGTAAAAATTGTTCCACTTCTCTCTGCATTTCAATTTCAGCGACTTCTTCTTTTAACGCTGACAGCGGTACCGGTATTTTTTGCAGTTCACATAACAGTTGGTTTCGTCTTACTAAGGGATCTACTTTTTCACCCGTACCTGCATTGTCTCTTATATCTACACAAAATTTAACAACACCGTCATGTATTTGATTTTTGTAAAACTTCCTAGTTTCCTCATCATTTATGTGGTAATAGTATTGTACAAAGTTTTCAACGATTTGTTCCTTCAGTTTATTAAATGTTGCTAGTTTATCGGCGGAAGTATCGTGAGGTTCCTTCAAAATACTAGCAACTGTATTATTGAGTTCTTGTTTATATTCATGTCTTGCTTTTTCTTCCTTAATTAGCGGTTTAATAGACTTAATCTGTTCTTTGAGTTGGTCCTTCCTTGCAGTTTTGCTTTTGTCAAAATCACAGCACACAGGTAAATTGGCCAATACATGTTCAAGTTCTTCATCTAACAGTTCATCGTAAACTACGTCATCGCTAAATATTTCTGAGTCCATATTAAATTCGCTTATTTGTATGATAATTCTGGTTGCTAAGTTGTCTACGATGGCTTTGTTATTTGCCTCAGTTGAGATTAGGGGTAGTTGATTGCACCATTCCTCTACTATTTCTACTATCAAGTCACCAGGTTTTTTATTTGACATGGAACCTACTGGGGGACAACAGGGTTTGGCGGTGGTTGCTTTAGACTGAAGTGCACTGGTGCGTGGAGGTGGAGGACTGGGACGTGGTGGAGCACTGGGGCCAGGTGCTTGGCTGGTATTAGCATCCTTTGCTCCTTTTTTCCCCTTATTTTTTGTTACTTGTTTACTCTTTCCTTTAGTTAGAGTTTCCGGTGGGACGTACTTCCTGGCAGCAGCTGTTGATTTCAATAAACTTTGCAATTCTTTTACATGTTCATCTGTTTTTTGCTGTCCTGGTTTTAATGGAAGCCTTTCAAGCCATTTGTGAGTTTCTTTGTTGATTCTATCATCTACATAACATCCATCTTTTTCTATTTCTTGTATTCTCTTAGCGAGTGTGGATAGAATCTGGTCCCTCTCTAGTAACTCGTTAATGTTATCAGTTTCTTGTATAGGAAGCTTTTCGTACCATGCGTCTACTTCACACCTCGTTTTAACTTGTTCTACTTCATCAACGACTGAGTTTTCATTAGGCATAGGGATTTTGAATAACGCACTGTAGATTTCGTTGTAAATCTGATCCTTTGTCAAAGGTAAAGCATTCTTATTACGTGCACTTTCGAAGTGTTTATCAATTTCGTGTCTGACTCTCTTTTCGTATGCTGCTTTAACGTCATCATTGCCGTGATCAAAGTTTTCTAATATGAACATGTCAGCCAAGTGGTTCTTGTATATTTCAAATCCTGGATCAAACGCTTGCACACTCTGAACTGGGTTAGGGATAGAAGCATCTATAGTAGTCTCCAATTTATGTCTATAATTATCCCCTGCTGATTTTTCTTTAATAACTTTGTTAGTTCCTATAATTTGATTTATTAATCCTTCTTTTATCTTCTCTCTATTTTCCTGTAATTCGGAGTTTTGTGGAACATTTTCTAGTTGTGTTTCTATTTCATCATCTAACATTTCCCTGTAAAGTAATTCGTCGTTGAAGATTCGCGGGTCAACGTTTAGTTCGCCAATCTTTTGGTATAACTGCCTGGCGATACCTTCTTGCATAGCTTTCACTGTCTCTTTGTCATCTAATTTGATTGGTAGTTTGTTAGACCAGGTTTCAATAGCTTCGACAATTATTTCTGCCGGAGTCTTGCCTTTACATGACTTTGAGCTAACTGAGCACTCTTTACTTCCTTTTTTAGACATTTTTTGTTTACTGTCCCCTTTTTCCTCAGATTTCTGTTTTTTTGCCGTTTTTTCGCTACTACTTACATTTTTTGGTTTTTCTGCACTTGCTGGCGATTGTATTTCCAGAGATGCTTTCGAACTATGTTTGCTACCTTTTTCCATCCTAGTCATAAGTTGTTGTACGAGAATTGGCACAATAATCTCCTTGCTTTTATCTAGGGGCAGACTTAATATCCAGGTAGCAACATATTCTTCTAATTTTTTATCAGCACTGTTGTCGCTTGGGTGAGCTCGTCTAAACGCCTCAGTATCACACATCTTCTCAGATAACTCGCTAATCATACGTATTCTTTCCTCTGCATACTCAGGTTGCTTTTGTATTGGTAGTAGAGGAAGATTTTTCATCCAATCAGTTATTTCTTTCACATAATAGATTTTCAAGCCAAAGGCCTCAACGGATTCCTCGGTTGGTATGGAAACTGCAGCAAACTTCTCATAAACCTCTGCTTTAGTTAATGTCCCAGGATCAGCGCCTTCGTGAATCATTTTCTTTACTTCTTTCATTAAACGAGCCGTCCAAGCTTCTAATTTGAGCTCATCGTCAGCTATTTCTCTTCCATTGATGCGAATATAATCATTAATAAAATCGCTCAAGTTTTGTTCTTTTATATCGCTCATGACAAATGATGAACTGAGCGAATCGTTACCGGGTGACTGTTGTGGTGCGTACTCCTCAGCAGGACGTATATCGACAAGTTTTTCGAGTAATTGATGAGCCATTATTGGTGTATTATCTCTGTGTTCACGTGGTATCGGTAAATCATATGTATTCATACTTGTTAGTATAGTTGAAGCTATCAGGTAATTGTAATCCATTACCTTGGGCTCTTCAATTCTTTGTTCTTCTATCTCCTGAATGTTTCTAGCGAGATCATTTATAAATTCAATTCGGTTTTTGTTGCCAACGGTGTTGTAAGATGGATCTATGGGTAAATTATTTAACCAGTCTGATATTATCTTTATGTATTCTAATTCATTATTCAAGCTATCTGGCCTAAATCTCTGGTGCGTTTTTAATTGTTCGAAGTTTTCGTATACTTCTTTTCTAGTGGGTGGGGCTAGTTTCCTTAACTCGGTTTTGAGTAAATGAGCAAAGGCTCCTGTGGCCATAGGGTCATCAATATCATAGTAATGTTCTATATACTTGCCAATAAACTCTCTAATAGTTCTATCGGGGTCTCCTTGGATATTTCCTATGTTACTAACGTCTTCCTCGTGTTGCGTTAAAGGTTCTCCTGCTTTCTGTTGTCGTTTTGCTGCCATTTTTGCCTTTATTTCACGTTGCCTTTCCTCATGCCTCGCTCCTAAAGTTCTATCTTGGGGTAGATCAATAATTTTAGCTTTAAGATCCTGAGTTAGCAAATTTATGTTTTCCTTTTCTTTAGGTTTGACAATTTTCTTGAGCCATTGATTAATATCTGCTTCTATTACGGATTCTGGGTTTTTCTCTCGAAGATGATCTTGTAAATTAAGAGCTAAATCGTGAACCATTTTATTTCTTTTACCTTTGTCTTTGTTACTGTATATTTCGGAGGGTTGATCATTCATCCATACCGATATCTGATCTTCTAGCACGTCAATTCCTTTTGCTACATGGTCTTCGTCCCAACCACCTTCACCTTCCATGTGCTTGATAGCTTCCATCTCTTGACGGGTACCATGTTGTGATGCTGTCAAATTCGGCACTGGAATATCTTTCAGTTTTTTCTGGAAGTCCGCTACTAAAGGCACGGAGGCGGTACGGATTTTATTATCGTCAAAGAAGTCGAACTTGCATAACCATTTGTATATAAGGTACTTTTGATATTTTTCTTTGTCAGAGACTGAGTCAGGTGCTAGTTGTTGTAGCTTCTGATGGTCCATAATGTCACCAGCTAAGTCATAGATGACAGTTTGCTTAAAACCTGGCTCTTCGTTGTATTGCTTCGGTAAGGTCTTCATCCATACTGTGATTAAAGCGGCCACTTTTTCTATATAAGTTGTTTCTTCAGGACTTAATTTGGGTACATCCTTTTTTTGCGCTTTTTTCGGAGTCGACGTCGCTGGAGGGGTCTCTGATCCCCATCTATATACTGAGATTGTTCCGGATAACTGAGGCATTACAGAATCAAAGCTAGTTGTGGCTGACTTTTTAACATCTTTTAACCCATCTTTTACATGTGTGATTATCAAATTGGCTATGATCTGTGCTTTGTCCGCAGAAACCTTACCAGTGTCTCGTAAATATTGGCAAATTTCTTCGTTCATGGTGATTCCATTGCTTGCGTGTATACAAGATTTCGAATCTAAGAAAGAAGAACATATTTCTGTTTTAAGGTCACTTCGGTTGCAGACTGGGAGTCTGTCTAAGCATTCACCAACTCTGTGTGATACTAAATCTTTATAAGTATAAAGCATTTTAGGTATGGGTAGCCCTGTCACGTCGCTAGCTATCTGATGATACACAGAAGGTGAAGTAATCCCCGTATTTTTATGACTAGATTCCTGTTTTATTTGTAAACTTATCAATCTGTTAGCAAGTTCTTCAGCCAACTTGTTCAGTTGCACAGTTTTATATCTTGGACTTGTGAAAGTTAACGGCAAATCATCTAAAATGTCGATGATCTCTCCTTTTAAGATTAGCTTGTAGCTTGTTGTATGAAGAGGTATCTTTAGCAATGGAGACAGTTTCTCCATTAGCAAATCTACTACGTGTCGTCTAGTTACACCTTCCGCAGGATCAAATTGCAACCAAAGTGACCAGTCCACCATTTCTTTCTCATACGGCACGTGTGGTTTTACGTTTTCTTCAACTTTTGCGTCTACCGCTTTCTCATAACTGATACCGAGGAAGTTTTTATTCAGTCCGATTATTTTATTCCAGAGTCTCTCTTTCAGACTGTCTTTGAAGAGTATTTGGTCTTGTTTCGTCCCGTGTAACCACATCGGCAGTTTATTCAAGCAATCGTCAATTTCCGTTTTCGTTTTTGCTTCGTAAGGTTCATTATCAACTTCTACTGCAAGTGCATTAATTTTCTCTACCAAACTGTAGACTACGTTATCCTTAATATCTTGAGTTGTAAAGTTTAATGAGAAGAACATAGGTACGTTACGAAGCCAGTCCAACACTACAATTTGTAAATGCTCTTTGTAAAAGTTTCTTTTTGGTAATATATTCCTGGTTTCGGTCTTTTTTAGGAGTATTTCTTTGTCATCGTGGTGACTGGTGGATTGGTTAGCGGGCGTTCGTATAAAGATGCGGGTTGGACTGAAGTCTCTCATGGTGATGTCAGTTTGGACGCTGCGACCCTCGTCCATCACGGGCAGGGTGAATTTGGGTAACCGTAATCTTGATAGCGTCGGGGACACATTTATCTGGGCAAAAATAAAAAAGTATTAGGAGCGATCTACACACATACGTACATAAACTCGCTCCTTCTCATGGGGGTAGGAAATACAGAACGCCACCAGCTACGATCCTTCATAGGTACTCCTTTTACTTCGTTTCGCGCCCCACGGATTCACCCGCATAAGTTTCGACCCCGTGGGAATATCGGGATAAAAAGTATCCAATGTGTTATTCCAGGTTATAAACTATCTGTGTGCCAAATTTCATCCAACTCCAGCCGGTTTTGTTTCCGGGATGTACATGTCCAGACAAACAGACAGATGGATGGAAAATCTGACCCATATTTTTGGCATCAGACTCGTTCCCACACATAGCAATTACTTGTTTTTTCCAAAATATTCAATGACAGTTTTGACTTCGTCGTTACTATTTTATTTGGCCTGGGGGGACGGGTTAATATAAGCCTAAAACCGCCAGCACATTTTGAGCATGCTGATCAATGGTCGTGCTCAAAGAGAAGAGGCCGTTGCTCTGCACTGGGACAGTATAAATAAATAGAATTATTATTATTTTGTATTAATATTATAAACTTACAGCTCGATCACGCGTTCCCATCCGAGTACCGCAAGCAAATTCCGCTTTCCTTAACTTGGAGTGGTGAATGCGCTTATGTTGGTTCAATCTCTCCTGGATCTTCGGACATTGTTGCTGGTCACAGGACTGGAAGAAAATTTACTTATTGAATGCCAGCGTAAACTGTGTGTATAGTCTCTACGACAAGTAGCGAGAACGTGTGACCTGAACCTAGCCTGTCGTTGCGACTGCAATTCAACGCCAATTGTACGGAGATTTGAACAAAATACGGGGTGGCAGGGACATCGTTATACAACAACGTACAAACATCGTACAACCTGTTACTATGGATTCAGTACATGATCCTGAACCTGTATTCCTGAATTTTTCGTCAACTGAAATGGGACTGGGCAGGACATTTCTGCCGTATGCCGGACAAACTGTGGGCCCAAATAGCACAGAATTGGTGCCCTGAGACAGCGAGGCGAGGTCGCGGCAGACCACGTAGGAGATGGCGGGACGAGCTGGATAGGTTCCGTCAAAACTGGAAGGAGGGCGCGCGGGGCTCGCGGAAGATGGAAGGATCGGAGGGAGGCCTTAGCCCAGGAGTGGGACAGCGTAGGCTAACATAAAAAAAAAAATATGTATATTAAAAACAAATTAGCTGTTCCATACATTTTGGCTGATAAATAAAATTGTCGGACACAGCCTGACGCTGCGTCTAGTCGCAGTCGTATGTCGCATACTTAGTGAGCGCCATGTAGCCACAAATCCTACATCGCGCAAGCAAAGTTTTCTGCAAAATCTGCATAATTTATAGTAGTGGTAAAGTGCCCACAAGCGCTACTGCTGAGCATGAGGTCCTGGGTTCGATTGCTAGTTCGGGCAAAATGTTATTGGGTTTTTCCATCAGGAATTTCTCAGTCGCAGCCTGGACTCTTTAGTTGTGGCCGTCTGTTGGCAATAGGGTCGCCCCCTATTACATGTGACGTAAACATAACTGGCGAAATGTGGATGTCCTATAGGTGCACCTCTGCCGAACCCTTCGGGGAAAGCAGGCGTAATGTTATGGCAACTTACAAGTAAACAAGAAGACTTAATCTTCTGTGTAATGTTTGCATATCTGACGTCCATCTTGTGCGCCATTTTCTTTTGCAATATTGGTCTGTCTCTCGTGAAACAGACTTCTGCTGACATTGAGCTGTACCTCTGCTTCTTGCTATCATTTTCTTGGAATATGCTTGGTTCTTCATGACCTAGATAGGAAAGAAAATACGTAAACATGACGCAGAAAAAGAACACAAACACAAAAAAGAGAACAAGTTGGGCGAAAATATGCGTCACATCCACGCAAAACGGGCATCGCTCAGCATAATACTACGTCCCTATGCGAGACAGAGCCCCACCGCTGGTTGTCAGCGACAGTCGGCGTTGACGTAATGATGTCATTGAACCGGTGCAGTATACGAAGAGATTTAAATAACACAATAAGAAATCTATATTATTTTATGATATTTTGATGTTGACTTAAAAGAGCATGGCAGTTGAGAATATGTCATGCTCACTTAAATGTCTCACTGATGGTGGCGCGTGTGTTGGATCATTCGGTTCCCTACAAAATGGTTGAGCTGGGTGGTGCTGATCCACGCGTCATGTTCGTGAACGGGCGCCGTTGGTTGAGACTGGTCATCTCTTAACTGCCAGGGCTTATTTTTAATGTTATAAATTGTTTCTTTTTTTTTACATTGTTCTCACATATAGAAGCAATATGAATAATGTACCCAGGATTTTGTAATAATATCTTGATTTAAAAGAGTGTCCGTGGAGTTTCTTGCCCGTTCTTCTCCATAGAGATCTACGTTTTTGGAATGGGCGACTAGCTTCAACTTTCTGACTAACTGACCGACTATTTAATTTTGACAATTCAAAAGTGCCTGTAAATGGTTTAATTGAAATAAATGATTTGAGTTTGAGTTTGAGTTATATCTATAGTAATAATAAAGCTAAGGTTTGTTTGAACGCTCTAATCTCTGGAACTACCAGTGGGATTTGAAAAATATTTCTTTGCATTTGTTAGCCCAATTTATGAGAAAGGCTGTAGGCTATTTAACATCACGCTATGACTCTTAGGAGCCGAGCAAAAAGAAAAATAGTCAGAAAGATCGCTAAGCGAAAACGACGTGACAGCGCGGGCGACCGATGCGATGCTATGGGGTGGGTCGGGGAACAAGAAACACGCGGAAAAATCTCAGGCAGAAGGCTAGTAAAATATAAAATAAATACACAACATTTATTTGTGTTTTTTTTAATTCTTGTAGTATAAACTGGAAGGAGGACGCGCAGGCTCGCGAAGGATGGAGGAGGAGTGGAGGGAGGCCTTTGCCCAGGACTGGAACTGGTAGGACAGCGTAGGCTCGTAAAAAAAAAAATTAAACATAATATTCATAAAATAGTAGGTATCACTCCAGGCAACTTGGACTAAACGTGGAACTAACCTCTATCTTCAATATCCCTTGTAGGGTTGTTTGGATCGCACTCGTCTGATGATTTCGTTTGCTCTAAAGTTTTTAATAGGTCTGAAGATTTTGAACCTGTGAGAAGGGGAATGTTAAGAAAGAGTAAGGCGGATCTCACACAAAAACGCGCCACGCGACGGGGCGCGGGAAACGGAGCCAAATGTCCCCCGCGTTTTTATATAATAATGAAGAACACACGCGCGGGGGCGCGTATCCCGCGCACCCGCGCACCGGACCTTGGCGCGTGAAAGTGTGAGATCCGCCTAAAATATAATTCAGAACAGTGGTCTGGGCTCCGACTGACGAGTTGCAGATCGAACCCAAGCTATATAGCACTTAGCATAATCCGCCTATAATGTTTCCACTGCTGGGACACAGGCCTCCTCTCTATGAGAGGGAATGGACCGAAATCCACCACGCGGGCCCAGTGCGGGTTGGCAGTTTTTTTTTTTTTTTTTTTTAATCTTTCACCCACACTACGAATTTCTCCTGTATCGTGGGTACGTTCACAAACATTTAAACTCACATACACAAACAGCCAGACCCGGAACAACTACTTGTGGGTCATACAAATATTTGTACCGTGCGGGAATCGAACCCGCGACACGCAGCGCAGCAGTCAATCGCCTAACCACTGCGCCAACCGTGCCTTCAGTTGGACCTGCTAGTTTCCTCACGATGTTTTCCGGTTCATCGTGAGGATACCGGCATGTCCTAGAACTAAAAATTCGAAAACATATGACATCTACCAACCCGCACTGGGCCCGCGTGGTAGATGACATCCCTCCCACTCACTCTCGAATAGAGGAGACCTGTGTCCAAGCAGTAGGAACACTATAGGCTGATTATATTATAATAACTAACGAAATGTGGGGGGAGTGCTATGGATAGGTGCAACGTCTGCATTCGTTTTCGGGGAATATTGGGGTGATGGTATGTTATATGCTGTTATACCTTCAGAACTTCTATCTGGCGCTCCAATGAGGGGCGCAGACAGCCCAGTGCTGGATAATTCTTGGACCAAAGTGAAGACCTCGTCTTTCAACAACGTCATTGCACTTCGATACCAATTAAACTTCTGTGTAATATGCTTCCCTAGTACCCGATGTTCATGCTAATTTGTGTTGTAATTTTATGAATTTTTTAAAATTAATTTTAAGTATTTTTTATCAAAAATTATATCATGTTGTCACGTGTGAGTGTCGGTTTTCGGACATGGGAAGATTTTCTAGGATTGTCTATGGGTAGAAGAATGAAAAGTATAATTGTGACATAGCTAAAAGCAAAGAGTTAGTATTTATCTATTTATTGAAGTAAAACTTCTATAGGGTCTTTCTGAACAGTGAACGAAACTGAATTGTCAAGCTCCGACTGGAGCCGAGTATACCCAAACAAACCAAAAATACATAAAATAATCGCAAATAAATAAAAATAATCGCATATAGTAATCGCATATAATACTCGGTCGATAGCAAAAATAACATGAGACTAGGTATAGCTTTTTTCTAGACCTTGTGAAGGCCGCAGGGACCTATAGGATGCGAGAAGCACAGAACTGGTCGAAGTGGACGTCTTTCGGCTGAAACGATGATGATGATGATGATTTCTCTGGCTCACCAAAGGGTGATCTACCCAGTAACTGGCTGTAGGCATCCATCCACGGTATAACCGTGGTAAGCGTAGTTAACCTTAACGATCGACCCATGCGGCGTGAATGCTATTCATCCTTCTTGAACCATTGTCAACTTTGAATTCAAAAGAGAATTAAAAGAAACTTGTCAGTTTTATTCCGACGTCTCTAGCAGATGACCACAAAATTCTAAATTGTTGTAGAAATTAAAGCTAAATTGCTGTGGCATTATTGTTTGAACGTGAAATTAACACATTCTTATTAAATTCTAGCGAGACATGTAAGTACCATAACAGGTTTTGTTAACATTTTGCATCTACGAGTACCTTCGTTCTAAAAAAACGGTTCCTTGGTGCATTTTGAGTTTCTTGCTTGAGCTGGAGCTACATAGCTAGGTCTAGCCCTCCGCATTGTGAGTAACGTAGCACGGAGAAGTGGCACATAAGTCATGCAGCGTAGTACGAAGCGTTGGGTCGCTAGGAGCTTGACGCCTAGCCCGTAGCATAACTACAGACAGCTGTGCTGCTGGGGAGTTTGTTGCGCCACTTCTTCTTCCCAGCCAAAGCAATAGGAAGTGGTGGCGGGCGTTTTGGGCCGTGGAACGTGTCTTATGTAATTTTGATGTTCGAAAAGGGCTGATTCTCAGCCTAAGTAGTTTGAATAAATGACTTTTGATTTGATTTTGCATACCACTACGCACTAGTGTGTGCTTTACACAGGTGACTTTACACAGATAGTCGCCGTTTTCACCACACGGCGAAAATGTCTGACTGTCTTAATGGCAATTCGGCTAGGCCAACAGCACTCAAATGCCAAAGTAGAGTAGGTTTCGACTTATATCGTGCGGCGTCACATCGCATTCAGTGGGTGATTATAATCGACCGTGAAAATGCGCTTACCGCATGATGTAAAATATAGGTACTAGTCACATGCGATTTTTATCGGCGTGTGTAAATGGGGTGGCGATTAGGCTTGTGAGGCGATTTGGTAAGCGACCAGCCGCACTGCGAAATTTGACCTAGTGTAAATACCCCATAAGCGAGCATCTGGCCCTGTGACTTGGAACGTTTTAGGAGCTTGGCCAATAATGCACTATGCTTAATTCTTATGCGGGCTTTACGGAGGTGACTTTAGCCGCACGATTTTTACTAAACGTCGAAAATTATGCGGTGAAAATGCGTTTTCGTTTTCGGCTGTCGAAGCACTTTAGATGTTAAGTATTAAGTAGTAGTAGGAGTTGTCAGCTTTTGGGGTTTTTTTGTAGGCCTATCTGAAATTCTATTCACTTTGGTCATGAGGTCATCGTGAGGAAACCGGCATATCCTAGAACTGAAAGTTCGAAGAAATGTGACATACCAAACAGCACTATGTCCACGGGGTGGATTACGGCCTGTTTCCTCTTACAGTAAGGTGGCCGGTGTCCCGGCAGTAGGAACTGCTAAACAAGCTTTGGGCTTGTATTGTATCTTTATTTGGACACTCTATCCAGGCTTTAGTATCCCTTTCGCTTGTTGTGCTAAGCCGACTGAATGAGTGATCATTCTTTCCACAACGAGTACCTCGGAGACGTAACTTAGATGAAGGCCACGGTGTCTTTCATCAACATCATCATCAACGGTCCAATGCTGGCCATCATTCAATAGGCCTCTCCCAGGCTGCGCCACAACACCCTGTCCTCCGCATTCCGCACCCAGTCCGTCCCAGCCACCTTCTTAAGGTCGTCCGTCCATCTAGCTGGGGGGCGTCCCACACTACGCTTGCCGATATGCGGTTTCCACTCCAGGACTCGTCTGCTCCACCGGCCATTGGACCTTCGACAAGCAATGGCCACCCCACTGCCACTTAAGTTTGCTTACTCTGCAAGCTATGTCGGTAACTCCGCTAGCTGGTAGCTATGACGGTAATGCAATCGCTTGCCTCTCCAATCGCTTGCCATTCAACCTCGGCAACTATCACCCAGCTGCTAGCAACCATCTTGTGATAACTGGTTATCTATTACGCGATATTGCTGGCCCTATCAGAATACCAGCGCTTCGGTCTTTATTTTTTAAATATCGCAGCATTATGCTGAGGTAGGAGCTTTTAGAAGGCGGAGGACGGGGTGTTGTGGCGTAGCCCGGAAGAGGCCTATCTTCGGCAGTGGACTCCGATAGGCTGAGTTGATCGGCTGATTGATTGAGGAGCCTTTTTGGCCTCGCACAGGTCCTTATCTTTTGGTTATTTTTAATGTAACTTTGTTAGTTTTAAATGCTTCTCTTTTTACTATTTGTATATGTCCTGTAGGTGTCCCAAATCAAATATACATTATTCTTTCTTTATATTTGTTTCCAGGCCCATACCACACGGTGACGATTGGCAGGCTTCCTATAGGCCTGATTTGTGTTATTCTTGTTTAAGATTGCTGAAGATGTCGGTAAGTATATATACTATACCCTGTCCACTAGGTTATCCGTTCTTTGACAGCTGAACATAATTATTCCAGATTACGTAAAAGTTAACTTTAAAATGCGTAATAAAATAAATATAAATAAATAATAAATAAATCCCTGGACATTTCACACAGCACCATTTGTCCCAAGCTAAGCAACCTAATGCTTGTGTTATGGTAACAAGATGGCTGATAAACTACTTATATACAATTTTTTTTTTTTTGTAAATGCATACATAATCAGCCTTATTCATAAAAATCTCGCTAATCACTCATTAGCTACTGTTTAGCTAACCATTTATTTAGCTCTTAATCAATGCTTAACTTTTCTTTATTCATAAAGACTAGTTAGCAGGTGATTAGTTGCGAAACGAAATAGTGGTGAAATTATGCATTCGGCACAGATTATAATCAAAATAGTCGACTAAAACGCGGAATTTTTAGAATAAACTTGTCAAAAATACGATTTTTTATCTGTAATGACTTTGGCAGATAAAAGTCAGAAATTTTCATCGGATAAATTTGAATATGATTATAATAATTTATTATGTTATATCATTGTGTTTGCGATGGTAGCAATGAAAATAATAAGCTCCAATAATTGGAGTAAACAGGAAAAGGTATTTATCATTGAATTTATATCTACTTACTAATAAAAACTGCCCAAATGAATGTGAGAGCAGTAGCCGATAATAACTATGTATTTTCAAGCCCTATAAGCTTGTTAACATGAATTTGCTCTTTTAGAATTGTAAGTGGGTACTTGTGTCTATATGATATTACTTTCTACTGTTTTTGTAACGGGGTTTCAGTGCCGTTTAGTAACAATTATTATACTTGTTTACAGATACAAGTTTGACTGCTGCTATGAAAACCACTATTAATAGTATTAATACCTAGCACCAATACTGTTCAACCTCGCAAAGACGGCGATGGAGGAAACCATGCTACGTGAAAAAGATGAAGAATGAGAGTGGCATGAGTAAAGAATAGCACCCATGCCTTTGGAGGAAGAGTATTGGAAAACAAAAACAATAAATTTATAGAACAAAAATGTAATTTTATTACGTATCAAAATAAATTATTTCTACAAAATGTCTCTTGTCTCTTATTATTTGTGACTGCCACGTCGTGGCTTTTCTTTAGTTCTGTACCATAGAACTGGCGTCATAAGATAACACATGGGCACATGTGATAACACATTGAATAATCACTACTCGTGATAAGCTTGTTCACGAAATCATTCTCTTCAAACCTCCTCTGAGCACCTACTGAGCCACCTCATTGAGCTTTCCATAAAGATCCTTTCATCATATGTACTCGGAATGAAGAATATGCAATAGGTAATCATTCTCGTAGCGGTTTTGTATGAGCTTTGTAGGTCTTCCTTCTTTTACTTCCCTCCGTCGTTTCAAAATTATTTTACTCTGCTACATCGTTTTGGAAATCCAGTAAAAGATTGTCGAAATCCATATTTACGCACTACTCGGTACCATGAACAAAATAACCTCGAAGTGCAATGATCCGATCAGCTGATTCAAATAAAATCCGCCATGTGGCCTCTTAGCATCCTCTTAGCAGGGGTCCGGTGGTGTTTAATTTTGACAGCTACTAATCAATTGCTTAGCATCCTCTTAGCGTTAAATAGCTATTATGAATAAGAATTTTGCTAATCAGTTGCTTAGCAATTGATTAAAGTTTTATGAATAAGACTGTTTATAGATAGAAAAACACTCAGACTCGGAACAAATACATGTAGGTCATACAAATATTTGTTCCGTGCGGGAATCGAACCCACGACACGCAGCGCAGCAGTCAATCGCTTAACCACTGCGCCAACCGTGCCGTCTATATATAAACTGCCATTAGGTATTGAATTATCTTATTGATGGCTTCTTACAGATATTATAATACCGTACGTGTATCAATCAATGTATTGTGTGTTGCTGCAATCACTAGTTCCAAGTGTCAAAAAACGGTTTACCTAATGGACAGGGTATACGTATTACAACTTAATTTACAATCCACTTAAAGGTTATGTAGTTTAAGTTAATTTTGTAAGTAAGTATATTGGCAATTGAATTTAATGTTTTTTACTGTTATTTACCTAGCACAATATTGCATGAAATCAAGTTCTTCTAAAGTAACAGACAGCAGTGCTGCTGGAGAGTTTGTTTCGCCACTTCTTCTTCCCAGCCAAAGCAATAGGAAGTGGTGGCGGGCGTTTTGGGGGACTGTCTCCCCTAATTCGACTAAATGTCATTTGATTTGAGTGTTTTCTTCGGCAGCATATCCCCTCGGACCAGAATTGATCTGTTACTATGGAGGGCGACGGGATGGTGGCGGTGGTGAGGGGACTTCGGGAGGCAGGGCTGGCGGTGACGCTGCTGGACGGCAACCGACAGTACACTCTACTGCCTAACACTAGTGAGATTACAAGCATTACAAGTAGACACACAGCTTTGACAAGATGAGAACAGTAGTAAACTGGCCCCGTTATTCCACAGACGCGATATCAATCTTAGTTTGCGCTAGCATAGTCTGAAGATACTTAAATTATATTAAAGTTTACTTCACCTAACTTTATCACGGTGAGATTTTTACGGAATAGATCGAAAGATAACAGAAAATCCTCAATTTTGCGATATTTTTTATCAACTATCAGTGTCGAAGAAACTCTTTAAATACCCTCTTTCTCTAGCAACTCAACCACAACCAGCGCCAACGCCTCAACGCACTGCACCTGTTATCAACGTCATGAACGCGTCCACACAACAGTGTCCGCTCAAGCTCACGACGGAGAACAGCACACAGCCAGTCAGGGAGCTGTCAGCGCCCCAGTGCGACAGAGATGCCCAGGCTGTTGATGGGAGATACGCTTCTACGTACAAGGTACAACACAGATTATTATCATCGACTATTGTCTAGTGAGTTTGCTTTACACTCGTGCGATCTATATCAAAACTTTCTTTCTTTCGTCTTTAGGTAATGTTCCCACTGCTGGGACACAGCCTACACACTACTACTACTACACAGCGTGTTTGTACAGTTGGTAACCACAGGTAAAGCGCGCGTCGCTTCGTGAGATAAAAATACTGTACCAGATGCAGCACATTTACGTTGCCATTTCAGGAATAAATATGGAATCATGATTCCACTGTTACTTATTTTTATGCGAACCAAATAACATTAGAGTTGTCATTTTTTTGTTTTTAATACAGAAAACAAAGATTATAATGCCAAAAGGGCCTCAGCTCAGCATAATGTCAGATGACAGCACAAGGTGCTGTACCACCTGACGCTGATTTTGCAACTGCAACACACGAAATCCATACGCTAGAATAACAAACGCAGAGGGAAGTGTGTGTCCGTTATAATGAATTAAGAGAATTAATTAAATGTGATATTATAGAAAAGCTCATATAAAATCAAATATATGCATGCATGTGTGTGTGTGTGTTGTACGATAATAGTTGGTTAGTTATAGCTTAAGTATATGTTTCTCAACCAGACGATGCACTGCAATATGCGTCCTACATCACCGCCGGTGCAGTTAACAGAGTTCCCACCACAACGACCTGAACTTTATCCTGGTAAACGCACTTCTTTTGTTTATTCTTGTCACCTTGAGTATTATCAAAATCATAGTATTCATCATAGGCAGTATTGACAACTTTTTGAGCTATGTCCATAATACTGAAATTCACTGATCTACAATAAACAAGTACGCTGGACTTCATACTATCGATGACAAAATAAAGACATTTGATTTTCGCCATTTTGGCGCTGACAGCAACGTGAGCGTCCTTGGAATTTTATTTTTGATAGCGAGTTTTACAAGATACGAACACGCTCAGGATAAAAATGTTCTAAATATCTCGTAGTAAACACAAAATACACAAAAAGTCTTATTCCACGATTTAGACCTAAATCAGCCGACATGTACCAAAATTAAACGACGGCCCATTTACAATATATCAATTTTAGTTCCTGAGACGCTCGAGCGGGGGCGCTTTGGCACAAAAAACAACTGTCATTTCGTATAGTATATTTAGCAGCGTACTTGTTTAATATAGGTCAGTGGCTAAGTTTAGTACCCACTTTCCTGAGTACCAACAAACTTAGCTCATCTATACTTATAATAAATCTGTAGAGAGGTCAATTCTGTACATGAAATATATTTCCAAAATAACTATCAGGGGGTGATTAGGGATCGATACTGATGCCAAAAATGCAATCAGTAAAATTTTTGTCTGTCTGTCTGTCTGTCTGTCTGTCTGTCTGTCTGTATAACCGTTATAGAAACAAAAACTACTCGACGGATTTTAATGAAACTTGGTACAATTATTTTTCATACTCCTGAGCTGGTTATAGTATACTTTTTATCACGCTACAATCAATAGGAGCAGAGCAGTGAAGGGAAATGTTGGGAAAACGGGAGAAGTTACTCCATTTTTTACGCTTCCGTCGCGTGTGCAACCTTAATGGTTAAAGCTACACAGAAATCATGTATGACGGAAATGTTCTCCTTAAAATTATATAAAAAATATCCCACGACAGCATATGTCTATCTTTTATGGTTGACTCACAATAACACGTGTAACTCCCGATAGCTTAGCAGTTCGAAGCTTTCTGATTATATTTGTCTACTCTTACATTTATAACACTCTCAGTCATTCTTAATTAAAAAAGTTAACATTATTAACTATTCCATAAAAAAGAATCATAGAAATCGGTATAGAAACACCAAAGTTATACATGAAATACGCTAATAATAAGCCATCGCGCGTGAATACTGAATCACGCTCGACGCGTCTCGAGCCGCGCGGCCGAAGGTATAAAAAGGCGGGGCGTCGAAACCCACAGGGCTTACGACAGTTTGCAATATCCTTTAATATACTGTCGAGGGAAAGATGGTTATAATTTCGCTTTACACCAAACTGATCCGCGTACAGGCGTAAGCTTCCGGGTAAACTATGTTGAAAGTTGACCCGTCCGGCACGTGAACATAAAGATTTCTAGAACTGCTAACCCGGGAAAGAGCGACGTACAATTGACCATGCGAGAAACAACTGACACCGAGATCTACTCCAGCAACACGAAAAGTTTGCCCTTGAGCCTTATTAACTGTCATTGCATAACACACCGATACTGGGAATTGCGTTCTTTTAAATTGGAATGGAAAATTATTTGGTATTATGGGAATTCTGGGAATAAAGACGGTTTCTCCTGCACCGCAACCTGTTAAAATTTGAGCCTCGATTATATTTTGTTGCAACTGGGTTACTTTTAGCCGAGTTACACACAAGGAGTTACACGCTGACGGAGTCGCGGGCACAGCTATTAACAATAATATTGTGCGGTTCCGTATTGCGATATTTTTCAACAGTATTGTAGATTGACATATTATATTTCCCTACTAAAATACGAAAGTTAATCTGTCTGTTACATCAAAACCACTGAACCGTGAGGAAGGACATAGGCTACATTTTTTACGAAAAACGGCGGAAACGTGGACGAAGTCGCGGGCAACAGCTATAGGTACTATATAAAATTATATATTCTGTCTGTAGGTATGTTACATTTTCACGCCTAAATCACTGAACGGATTTCGATAAAATTGCCTGCCAGCACATGCCAAAGAGATAGATGGCATCCTGGGGAAGGACATACTTCTTATCCTTTCCGACATTCACGCGCGCGAAGCCGCGGGCAGAAGCTAGTTCAATAATAAGACTGTCTGTCCTAGGTAACAAAAAAAAAGTAAGAGGGATTTTAGTTATTTTTTGGCGGTACCTATTGGAGGAAAATAGGTATCGCCAAAAAATAACGAAAATATTATTTACTGAAGTTGTGTTCTCCATAATCTGGTGGTCTACCTAACAGCGTGTGAGTCAACAAGCCTTACTATCTATTTGTATCGGCAGGATCGGCCGTTGCTGACGTAAAACCTCAGCCTTCTCTCAAGTTGTCTCTCTCACTCACACCTGTGTGGCAGTCTCTTTCTAAAGCTCGATGTGTCATATTTACTCCAGGGTTCTATCCGTTCTATTTTCATGAACATGCCCCTTATCGTAATGCGAGAAGCACAGATGTGACAACACTTGAGGTAGGTCCAGCATTACACGTCTTTTGGCGGAAAACATGATGATTGATGATAGTGTTGAATGACTTATCTGACAGGTCATGGAAACTTCATAGTGGGTGGTACTGGTAGTGGCGCAAACAGTTCTCAAATCAGCTCCAGTTCTCCTGTCAACAGCTTCCGAGGAGGCATGTGTTGGCCTGATCGGGGTAAGCAGTAGTAGTAGACAATAGTGGTGCTCTTCTTTCGTGTCGATGTACCCTTCAGTAGGTGGCCCCGTTGATTGCGCCATCAGTGACATTCTATAACTCATCCAAGGTGCAGCTGAACGGGCACTTGGCACACTCCAGCAAGTGGGGCATGGTCTGAGTAGAGGCACTCGCACTGGGTATTGGACGGGTCAGTAATCCCCCACTTCGACAAATTGTGTCCTACTACTTGGGTACGCAATCAATTGAGAGCTTTCCGTATAGGCCATTGCAGATTATGGCCGGGAGGCAAATGTTCCTGGGGTTTAACGAAGTCGGAAGTAGTATTACAAGTGTCATTTACACGATGAGTGTATCTCGACTCGAATACGCGATTATCTAAGAGAAACGAACTTGGCTCGTGTCCAGACATTTTCGCAAACACCTCGACAGGGGGATCACCTCGCCTTTCAAAATTTCGAGCGTCCGAGTAAACAAATTGTCGTACTTTCGAGAAAATTGCCAGAAGAGTCTCGTATAGTATGATTGTATTTTGTTTACGAGTTTTGTTCATTTTGCGGAGTGTGTAAATTATCTGGCAAATCTCTTGTCCAGACATTTTTGCCTCTCGACGGACGACACCAGCCGAATTTGTTTGCCAAATGTATACTGTTACGTTCGGGGCTCTTGTTTTATTTAGATACATTGTACATTAAATAGTAAAAAGTAAAAGTTAACAGGTATGGCTTCTTATATATACTTATACCAATTACAGAAGACTTGCAAATATAGATAAATATTAGAAAAAAAAAACTTTTTAATGTATAAAATACACCACTTTTCAGTACCTTCTCCTTCAATTAGATACTGGAGACAGTTGCAGGTCTTCCAAAAGTTATTACACCGATGTTTCAAAATATATTATAATATTAATAATTTCCAGGGTCAGTCTGTTCCCCCCGACCTTCCCGCGTTGTGGATGAGTTCGCCAGGTCCCTGAGGAAGTATCCTAACTGCCTCTCGCCTGATAGGTCTTCGGAAGTCATGGAGAGACTTGTCAATTACACTCAAGCTAGCAAGGGCGGTAAGTATACTCATCGACGCGAAAACTGTAACCATGAATTCAGCACATGATTCTAGACCCCCCTAGCGTAGAAAGGACAATGCTCATGGATGTATGGCATCCCGTACCATGCTGCATCAAAGTCAAACTTTGTTTTTTATAGACTAGGTACTCTTGTCATATTAACTCCTACAATAGTTTTTTGTTGTAAACGAAACCCGGGTTTCGGAGATTTTCAAAAAAATCTAAATAACCTGAAAACTAGGTACTTTAGTTGGCTTGACATGTCATACACGAACGGCCATTATTGCTCTAAAAAAATGATAATCGTTTAAATAAAAATTCTATTCTATTTTATTCTAGTTATTTTTAATTAATGTAGAATCGGCAAAGTATAATTTTTTTACATGTTTTTTGAAAGACGTGATCATGACACTTTCAAAATTCAAGGTTATATTACTTAATCATATTTATCATTTGAAACGGAACGAAAAGGGAATATAATAAAATCAACACTTTTTTACTTTTATATATTAAATTCCCTGTTCAAAAATCAAATCCCGACGTGTAATGTCGTAAAAAATACAAATATAATTACTATAATATTTTGATCTTGATGCATGAGACTTTTTGGTATGACTTTTGGTCATTGTCTTTTTGGGGATCTACTCCGAAGTAGTATCAGCCGAATGTTTGGCCGTTTCCTGCTACGAAGTTACTATTTGGTTCGGTCGGTCCCGATCCTACACTCTTTCGAATATTGACTATGGTCCGACCCAACTGAGCCGATCCGAACTTTTTTCGCATTTTTCAATAATATTCGGTTCGGCCATGTGTCGGTCCGATCCGAACATTCGCACTTTGCACTTCGGAGTAGACCCCCAGGTTTTTTGATCCGTAGTTAAACTCAATCAATAATTGTTAAAGATATTAACTTATGGTTAAATTGTTGCAAAATGTGTTTTTTGATCAATTGTTAGTTTATCTAAATAATGGTCACTAGTGGTTATTTTTTAAATTAATAGTTAATTATTTGACCATTAGCAATGATATTATATCATTAGATAAACTAAAAAATTATCAAAGAACACATTTTGCAAAAATTTAACCATTAAGTAGTTACAATTTTTAACAATTGGTTGAGTTTAACTACGAATCAAAAAACCGGCCCTTAGGAAGGTTTTGCGATAATTCATGTCTTAAAAGGGTTATATGTATAGGGAATGATAGTTTTTTCGAAATCTATTTACATAAATACATTCAAATTTTACATAAATAATTACATAATTTAAAAAGCTAACAGTCTTTAAATAATAATAAATAAAATTATATAAAAAGGAGGGGAAATAATCAAAGGGCATCAAAAAATTCGTCCGCATCGCTGTCAATAGGAAACGTGCCCAAAAGGCTGGCAGCATTGCTACGTTGTATGGCAATGCTGATTCTTTGGTCAAAAAATAGGCCAGCCCTCTGGTCACTTGAAGAGTCGACCAACCGCTTGGCGATGTCTGGATATACTTCTTAAATACATCTTTACTGGGTAGATTTAGCCAGTAAAGTCTTTAACGACATTACCACTCTCTTCCTCAGCATCAAGAACCTTCAGAAACTCTTCTCCAACTCGACTCTCGGAACAATCGTCCCAACATGTCCTGGAATCGAAAGGTACATTCAATAAAGCAACTCGAAGTCGTACTTACGAGCCAGATATCACCATCCGTCCGAAGAAGACTGAAGAACCTCCAACGTGGGACAGGAAGAAGGATGAACATCATGACAGGCCTGTCAGGGGCTACGATGTCAGATGCGTTCGGGATATGTCTAAGAGGATGAGGGACGGGGTGAAGGCTTATATGAGTTATGTGAGTTTATTTGGTTTTTTGAAGAAAAACAGATTATTTGGCCAGTATGTAATCGATAATTTTTTTATGAATTAGACCGAAATTCAGATTTTCTTACGTTTTTGGCAATATGCAGTTCATTGTCAGGTTACTATGTTGAACAAAATATGGTTCGCGAAACAAGTGTGTATTTTTAGCCCACGCTGTCCCACTCCTGGGCAAAGGCCTCCCTCCACTCCTTCCATCTTTCGCGAGCCCGCGCTTCGTCCTTCCAATTTCGACGGAACCTATCCAGCTCGTCCCGCCATCTACGTGGTCTGCCGCGACCCCGCTTTACTGTCTCAGGGTATAATCTAATATATAAAATTCTCGTGTCGCAATGTTTGTTACCAAACTCCTCCTAAACGGCTGGACCGATTTGTATGAAATTTTGTGTGCATATCGGGTAGGTCTGAGAATCGGCCAACATCTAGTTTTCGTACAAAAAAAAAAATATATTTCCTAGAAATAATGTACTTATATGGAAAAATAACGTTTGCCGGGTCAGCTAGTAAGTTCATATATTCCTATTGTAATCATTTGTTACGGTAGCGCGCATCATATTTTGATCAACATACAACGTAACAAAAACGTAAGAAAATTTGAATTTCGCAGGGTACCCTGTCGCTAGCTCGTTATGTTCAGGGGTATTTTCACATTTAGCGTTAGTTGACGTGACGTAGCGTAGACATCAATGAATTCAGTCGGCGTATCGCAATTCAGTGCTGGACATACATCTTCCCCAAGTTGCATCACAGCACATGGTTCTCCATCTTCCGTATCAGGCCTGTCCCAGCCACCTTTTAAAGTTTGTCGGTTCATCTAGCTGGGGGGCGTTACACGCTACGCTTGTCAATGTCCACTCGAGGTCTTGTTAGCCCGAAATGCTGCCAGTCCTTGGACAAACATGGCCGATCCACTGCCACTCCAGCTTGCCTAATTTGTCTCACTTTATGTAGACATGATTGTATTTAAACAAAATTAACGTTGATGAGGCGTTAGCGTCAACCCAGCCTATCGCAGTCCACTGCTGTACATAGGCCTCTCCTAGCCTGCGCCACAACACCCTTTCCGCCGCTTTCCGCATCCAGTCTGTCCCAGCCACCTTCTTAAGATCGTATGTCCATCTAGCTGAGGGGCTTCCCCCACTACGCTTGCCGATACGCGGTCTCCACTCTAGGACTCGTCGTTCGTGGCGTTAGTGTCGCGTATCGCTAACTTATTTAAATTATTTCTAATCTCTTGACAGCCGTACAACCATCCAGTATGTCCTCCAACAATCAGAGAGAATCAAGACTATCACCCGTTGTCGTGCGACTATCAGAATGTGAGTGGCAAACTTTGATCTATTCCATTATTAACACAACATCACGACTGTTTTTCCCTAAGGGGTAGACAGTGTGGCTACATTTTAGAAGTTGTCTATACAAAGTCAAGTTTCGTTTGTAATATCAAAATAACAGCTTTTTGCTAAATGCATGTGAAAATATATACGCTTTTATAACAAAAAAACTTGTTAACATTTTTGTCTGTCTGTTCCGGCTAATTTCCGCAACGGCTGGACCGATTTTGACAGGACTGGCACATAGCCGATGTTATGGAGTAAAATATGCTTTTGTCCCGGTAGCGTGTTTCTGTGGGATAATTCCCGACAAGCACGCGGTCGAAGCCGCTGGCAGAAGCTAGTGTTTAATAAGTCTCGTGTGACAGAGGACGAGCCTATTGCTATTAAATAAGCTTAAATCCAGAATCTCGACTTCTGTTGAGAATTTCTTAATCACCTCAAACTTTGTGCTCCATTACTATAAAAATGAGACTTAATTTCTTGGTTCCAGAGTTCAAATTCAGTCAACATGGAGATACAAGGTAAGTCCTTAAGAACAGTCACTTTTAACCCGTTCTTTTCAATCCTTCTGTATAATCAATTTCTTTGGAAATTTATTTCTCTTCATTATTAGCTATCAACACCACAAGACTCCAATACTTCCCTTTAAATTCACAGCTGCCGTCAAAATGCTGTCCAAAGAAGTGGCGACGTTACCGCGAGGAGAGATTACTAGGAAAACTGTAAGACTCTGATTTAACTAGACGCTTGTATATATTACCTGAGGGGTTCAGAAGTGGATAGGATGGGTGACGTACGTCAGTAGTATACTTCGACCTGGAGCTGTCCTAGCGTAGTACAGAGTGTGTTTAGAATGACAACTGGTTTCTGATTTGAAGGAAAACATCGTGAGGAAACCGGCACGTCCTAGAACCAAACATTCGAAGACATTGTGACATCTACCAACCCGCACTGGGCTCGCGTTGTGGTATACAGCCCACTCCCTCTCACAGAGAGGAGGCCTGTGTCCCAGCAGTGGGAACATTTATATTACCTCCTCTTGAATTGTCCCACTGCTGGTCAAAGATCTCCAAATCATATCCCCCTAAAAACCTTTGTTCCAGGTAGCTGTCCCCGAATCCCCCATCTCCTCTGCGGGTGAAGACTACGTGGAAGGTGAATTCTACTTCGTTGAAAACCTGGACATAAGAACTTCAATCAAATCCATACAAACAAATTTTTATCCGTCCGATACAACTTTAAAACCTAAAAAATCTGCTCAAACCGTTTTTAGCACTATAGATTTTCATTCCAGCCGAAACAGGACTATAGTTAGTAGGAAAACTAAATCACAAGAAGAGATTAAGCTGTCTAAAGATGATTTGAAAGTTAGTCTCTTACAGCTCATCAATGAAATCTCTGATACTGTCTCCAAGAACACGATTCGCGATGAATTAATAAAAAAATTGTTTGTAACTGATAACTGTGAGAAAAATGATCATAAATACGAAAGGGGGAAAAGTAAAAATGATAAGTGTCACAAATATGGTTCAGGGTTTCGCCCAACAGTTTGTGATTATGTAGGAGATTACCAAGAGCTCGTAGGTAAACTCAAGCATTGCTACGGGGACTCCAAACATGTTTTACGATCCGAAATAAAACCGTTTAGATTATCTGAGTACAGACAACTCGACTTTGTTTTAAAAGACTGGGTCAGTCATCTCAACTTAAAAACTAGTGAAATAGGCAGGTGCGTAGATAGAAGTGAACTGCTAAATACAGTAGAGGATAGAATCAAAGATCTTTTAAAAAATTGGACTAAAGAAGATTTCGATTTAAAATCGGAAATCGTAGACATTTTAGAGCAAATACCTATTGAAGTTAATAAAAGTTATGGCATCAAATCTTATCTACGGAAACTAGTAGATGTGTTATTGAAAAGGATGAGAAATGTAATAGTATCGCAACAGAGTGGAAGGATTAGGAGAAGATCCTTTGCGAGTAGATCGAGGAAGATATTAACTGAAGAAGACATGAGAGATTACGTAAGAGCATATTTAATAGAATTTCTTAGCGAATGTAACTCAAGAATTTGTAATGAGACGTTAGATGATTTGGAAAACGAGCTGGTGGATCTATTGATGGACTCAATCGATTGCATTTGGTGCGGGCATGACGATGAGATCATAGAAGAAATGAATATGATCCTCCGAGATCTAGGCAAAATGACTGATAAACAAGCAAATTGTATTTCAAACATTATGTTCGAAGATCTACAGGATATGTTAAGTAATTGTGTTTTCAACCAAACTTATACAATCCTTAACGTTAGCAATAACTCAGGGCCGTACATGAACTCAACCGACAATACAGACTTCAGCATCGGATCCATAAATGAGGAAGATTTGGATGCGAACCTAGATCGTTATACGAATCAACTTTGTCTACAAATCAACCAATGGTTGGATACCCTGAATATACCTCGAATTCAGGACTCCGGTTTCAGAGAAGTTGTTGTCAATGATTTAGCAGGAGATATAGTAGATCGACATAAATATGTAGAACTTAATCATACCGGCAAGGATTCTGCACAAGACCAATTAGAAGCATTAAAATATCAGATATTTAAATGGATAAACAAGTTAGTTGGAGATGAAAATCAGGAAACTATAAGTCACGCCGAAAATTTACTGCAAAGGATCAAGAGCGTACCTGTTCCTATGCTTGTTAACCCAAAGCATCGGAGTGGGGGACCCTGCTGTGAAATGGTTAGTACCTGTACTAACTCTGGTCAAGACAGTCCAAAGCCTTATTCACCAACACCTCAGACCTTGAGTCAATCAAAACTATGCTGTGGAGTGGATATTTGCCCTAATACTGGAAATGATGTTCAAGAAAAGAATCAGTTAGACCGATGCTGTGAAATGAAAATTTGTCCAAACGAAGGCCAATCTACTTCAATACCTCAGGGAATTCAACCCCACACTGGATTTTTACCACACACAGACCAGACTGGCGGTGGATTCTATGGCCAAGGTCCGCAAACTGCTGATGCTTACTGTCCACAACAATGCGGAAGCGGTCCGAACAGCAGAGGAAGTGGACGTAGTTTTGGTCCAGCTTCGCCTAATAATCCATGGGGTTCAAATACTTTTTCATCAGAGTACGAGCCTTCTCTAGCCGGCAACTGTACTCAGACACAGCACGGAAATGCTAGCTCTGGAAGAATGGGTGCCTCTGACACTACCTTTTGCCCTATGGTAGAACAAAATCAGCAATCAATGCATGACCCAAATCCACAAGCAATGAGTGGTTGCTGCACTGAATCTTCACCGACCCGCCATGGGGGATCAGTCCCAGTCAAAAAGTTAAACGAAGATTATGACGAATATCTCAAAGAATGGGTTAAAAAATTACCTATAGCAGGTAAAACGACAGCCGAAGAACAAAAAGCAGAAACAGCTAGACTGGGCGTCTATAACGGAATATGGAAAAGTGTAACCAAAATGAAGTTAGATCCTAACATTTTTGGCAACCAATATTATTGTCAAGACGTTTTTGAAGAAGAAATGGAACGACTACTAGTAGGCGTTCCACAATCACCAGAGTTAGAAGCAGCAAAGCCTGCGTTGAAAGCGGAGCTGCTTCAAAAGACTTTGGCTATGAATGACTTGATCAAGTCGACAAACGCACCCGCTTCTTTTAAGCAGCAACTTATAGATAATATCGAAAACAATCTGCCGGAAAGAAGGCCCACTGAGAACAAAGCAGATAAACAAAATGATGAACTGGACAAACAGAACATGGCCGACTATTACATACTTTACACGAGATATAAAGGTGAAGACAACGTTAAAGCGACTGTTCATCAAAAGAGCTTCTTGAAGAAACTTGATGAATTCCTAAATAAAATAAAAAATAGACATAATATCGCTGACATGGATACAACTGCGTACGCAAATGAAATCATAAATTCTTTCGACAAAATCCCTACACCTAATCTTCCTGCCATAAAAGATGAAGCTGATGATATTCTACTCGCAATGGAGGTTGAAAACTGGATATCCGACATTCCACAAAAACCTGATACTGCAGGTCTTTTAGAGAAAAGGAGAACAAGAGACGCAATAGTGAAAAAAATTCAAGAAATTGCAACAGGTGTTAGCTGTTGCGATAACGCTTTTAGAATACCATTGAAGGCAGAGCTACCGAAGTACTTAGAAAAGATACCAATGCAAGAAGGGACTAACGTAGACTATATGATTGACGAACTGGCAAACAGGATCAAGAACTTATCAACATCTATACGACGAGTGTCGTTTCAAGATCCCCAAAATTATGAGGAATTTAGCAGAAATATGCCAGCTGCATCCAGTATGCATGAAATATCTGATGAAAGATGTTCCTATTTAATCGTTGGAGGAGATGCTGTGAAAGAACCTGGTCCTAGAACGCCGGCTTGGGCGAGGGAACAAGCGGCAGTACCCCAAGAGGAGATTGAATGGCTTTCTATGGAACAAACCCAAATGCCATCACAAATGCATTGTGGGTATGTGCAAGGGCCTCAGAGAGCGCAATCTGCACAATGTTGTTATCCAAATACTTCTGATATTCCTAGTGCACAATCGCCGCAAGTATATAATCCAAATGCTTCCTATCTCGGTGGAGGAAACATTCCAAGAGAATATACAGCTGGTACTAATAGAATCTGTGGGAGCGACAAAGCGGCTGTACCTCAAAAGAGGCAAAAACTTTCTATGCAAGAGAGCCCAACGTTACCTAACATGCGCAACAGGGCTGGACGACCTGAAAGTATGAGTTCCCAAATGTATAATAGCTGTCCAGGCCAAGGAAATTTTGTGGCAGACGCTGGTCCTATGAGAGCGAATTGGGGCCAAGCGCCAGTACCCGAAGAGGAGATTCAATGGCATTCCATGGAAGAGACCCAAATGCCATCACAAATGCGCAGTGCGTCAATATCACCTCAACATATACGATCTCCACAAGTGTGTTGTCCAACCACGTCAGAACAAATGGCTTCCACGAGAAGCTATCTCGGAGGTGTTCCACAAGTACAAGGCCAATATCCCCCTTATGCTCTAACTAGCTTTGTCCCTAACAGCCAAGGACCATTTTCCCTTAACGACGGTCAATTTACCTCATACACTCAAGACCAGTTACCTTCAATCGCCCAAGGCCAATTTCCCTCTAACATCCAAGGTCGTGAATTGTGTACGGGACCGCCATGTTGTCCCAATCCACTTTGTATCAACAGAACTCAAGGTTCCCCAGGATCGTGTTCGTATCCACATCCAGCTGCTCACAGCCCAGGTCCTAGAGGACCATATGGGTCAGGTTATCCTAATATACAAGGTTCTCCTAATGCCCAAGGTGCTTCATGTTGTACTGTTCCAAACGCAGCTCAAATCAGCCCAACACCTCAAAGATTCTCTAGCGCATGTAGTCCAGATCGGTACAACCAAAGTTTTGGTCCAGGACCACCAAATATTCAAAATACCTCAGTACCTGGGAGCCAAATCCATCCACAAGGACCACATGCATCTCGTCAAAGCCAACGTCCCCAACCGTCCAATGTTCAAGGTGCATCGTGTTGTTATGATCCTAACAATAAAGGTCAAAGTTTTGGACCTGGACCACCTGCTTACAACCAAGTTGCATCGGGTGTTCCAGGTGGACAAACTTACCCAGGAGCGCAATATCCAACTTCCCCAAATGTTGGCACAGGCCCAGCTTTTAATAATACTAGACAAAGTTTTGGTCTTCGTTGTGGTCAGAGTAGCTTAGGACCAGGAGGACAAATGCAAGATCAGGAAAGCTTAGGACCAGGAGGACGAATGTATGGTACAGGAAGCTTAGGACCAGGAGGACAAATGCAAGGTCAGGGAAGCTTAGGACCAGGAGGAAAAATGCATTGTCAAGGAAGCTTAGGACCAGGAGGAAAAATGCATGGTCAAGGAAGCTTAGGACCAGGAGGACAAAAGCAAGATCAGGAAAGCTTAGGACGAGGAGGACAAATGCATTGTCAAGGAAGCTTAGTATCAGGAGGACAAATGCAAGGTCAGGAAGGCTTAAAACCAGGAGGACATAAGCAAGGTCAGGAAAACTTAGGACGAGGAGGACAAATGCATGGTCAGGGAAGCTTAGGACCAGGAGGACAAATGCATTGTCAAGGAAGCTTAGTACCAGGAGGACAAATGCAAGGTCAGGAAGGCTTAGCACCTGGAGCACAAACACAAGGTCAGGAAAGCTTAAGACGAGGAGGACGAATGCATGATCAGGAAAGCTTAGGACCAGGAGGACAAATGCAAGGTCAAGGAAGCTTAGGACCAGGAGGAAAAATGCATTGTCAAGGAAGCTTAGGACCAGGAGGAAAAATGCATGGTCAAGGAAGCATAAGACTAGGAGGACAAATGCATTGTCTGGGAAGGTTAGGACCAGGAGGACAAATGCATGGTCAAGGAAGCTTAGGACCAGAAGGACAAAGGCCTCTTCAAGGACCAAATGGAACGCAGGTGGGTCAAGTTGATCAAGACTCCTGCTGCACCAAACCTAACCCTTTGCCAGGCAGTCCACAACATACAGGCCAACCATCTACTTATAGGGTAATTGAGGTTAGTGGCCAAGGTTATTTGGAAGCCCACCAGAATGCCAACGCCCAAGCTGAAGTCTGTAGGCATTCGCCTACATTGAACCAAACCTCACAAAGTCCTGGACCTGTATCAGCCGCTAGTCAAGTTCCTGACCATGTGCCGAAGCCGTACAAAATACAAAAAATGGCTAGTGGAGGAGTGGGAGTACTTGGAACAAGTCAAGTACCAGGTCCTAATAGTCCGTCAGTGAGTGTCCCGACAGGCAGAGCACCAAGCTGTTGTTCAGCTTCCGGGGCCCAAGCAGTAGAAATAGACGCAATTCCAGATGTTCACATATCTACAGACAACAGAGGTGTACAACAAACGCCTGATCAAAACCAAGGTGTACAACAGCCTTGTGGCACAGCTGATCAAAACTTACAAGTAGTTTGCATTCCTCCTTTGTATATGGGTCGACCAAAAGGCTGTTCTGCCCCTGTCAGGGAAAGGGAAAGATGTAAATGTATGAGGCGAGGGAGGAAGTTCAAACCACGGATCAAAATGGATCCCAATGATGGGCAAGTGGAGTACCATCCTTGTACGTCAATGGGCCGTTATCCGTGCCACTTTTAATCTGGTAGGACGTTTGTCCACCACACCGTCAACTGGACGTCAACGAGAACGAGATGACGGTGCCGAAGTAGCGATACATACATTGACCACCACAGGCCTCACCAGGGCGTCTAGCTCAGTTCTAATAATCTCGTTTCTCTTTGACGACCCCTTGACGCTGGCGGGTGGATAAACGGTATTAGTTTAGATGTTCTGCTGTTTTTTTCTCTTTTCTGGGATACTTGATCAAATGGTCACTACAATAAGCCCAGGTTCGTACGGGTGGCTTTTTCCCGCGGCGATATTTTTTCGGACACTGAATTTTCAATGCACTGATTAACGCAGAGGGTTGAAAATCCAGTGCTCGATAAAATCCCGCCGTGATATTTTTACGTCCGACTGAACATGAACAGAAAATATTTTTCTTTCTTTCTTTCTTTCTAACATGGGCTAATATGGCATATCGAGTTGAAGAAAAACTTCGTCTTTGTCTCATGTCGTCTCTGGCACTCATAAGAGCGGTTTTGCACTGTATCCGAACCGAATCCAAGAAATGACGGTCCGAAGTAGCCATAGTACTATTTGTATGAGGGGTTGCGCACTACATCCGAACCCAGTCCGTTCGAATTCACAACATTCCCAATTCGTATTGAACTCTGATCTTGAATTCTGATTCGGATCAGACGTAGTGCGAAACCGCTCTAAGAGTGTGACAGTCTCTTTCTAACATTTGATGTGTCATATTAACGCTCGGGTACCCTCCTTTTATCTTCCTCAATAATGTTAACGCCTTTCAATGAAAGCACAGAGTATTTGAAAAACAAAATGTATTATGATTATTTGTCACGAATTAATTATTTTATACTTCAAAATTCACTGGGTTTTGTCAGTTTGTTTTTAGTTTTGCTTTCAATAAAATATTTAAATCGGACTATTGAATTCAATTATTATTTTACATAGAAACATTTTCTCATTAGGGTAAGCATATTTACTTGATATTAACTATTGCATTTGTTTTACAGAAAGTCAACCTACACATAATAAACTTGGAACTGTAAGTTCTTATTAATACTTGACTCAAAAGGTGAGTATACGCTAGTGCATAATTTACATGTAAACCGCACATCGAACACGACCCTCGAAGTTTTGTTACAACCTGATTTTAAAACCAACGAGCGTATTGGTGTAACATTTTATCGATCAAAGCCACGAGCCGTACCTGTAGGTCCGACATTTCAACAATGAGCGCTAGTTTGAAAGAAATGTTACAGGTAAAGCTCACTCGCCGTGAGCATTACCGTCGAACGCAGCGTCGAGCATTCGGAGAAACGTTACATTACATGGAAATGCTTTTAGAAACTGAGCTTTTTCCTGTATTGTACCATTCGTAAGAACGTTATATTAGATGCTCGGGATAGTGCTCTAGTGTATACTCGCCTTAAAGTTTAAATATCCGACAAACTTCAAACAATGAAAGTAGATTATGTATTTACTTTCAGGAGCTAGAAGAAACCCCGCCTAAAGAACCCAAGAACGACGAAATAAAACCCTTGGAGGTCAATAAAAAAGAAGTATTCAACTTTAAATCTGTACAAACAGCTTTAAGCACAATTGATATAACTACAACAAAGTGCAAGTACTGTGAAATAAGGAGCAAATCTCAGGAAGAACTCACTAGGAAAACGAAAAAGCAAGAAGTTATTAAAATAACCGATCTTGGTACTAAGGACCTGCAGCAAGAAGTAACCGAATGGTTTGAGATCCACAGCGACAAAGTCAAACTCAAATTATGGGGAGAGAAGATGAAAAAGTTAGCTGAGAAGTTAAAGAAACCTGGTGGTGAAGAAAAACTCAGAAATAAAATAGAAAAGTACTTGAAGCAAGTAGCCGAGCAACACACAGACGCTGATGAGGAGAATTTGGAATTCAGAAAAAAGTTACCCAATGATATCATACGGAAACTGAAGCAGATGTACTTGTGCCCAACAGACGCCAACCTAAGTATATACAGGATGGAAATGCCAAAATACTGCAGCAGATACAAGATAGATAACTTCAGGAAAGCAGTCCAGAATTGGACGAAAACTTTGAATATCAAGAAAAAAGATTTCTTAGGGAGGAATGTGAAAAAAGATGACGTTTTCAAATATGTTTCTGACAAACTAGAACCACTTGTGTTAGACAGACCGCAATCCGATTCAGAATATAAAGAAGCATTACAAACTAGTATTTCGGAAATAGTTTACGAATTGCCTTTAGCCCTCAGTAGCCATAATAAAGACTTTTACCTGAACAAGGTCACAGAAAATCTGGTCGATAATATATTTATGATTGAAAGGAAATTTTCTAGCACATACATCCAGCCTACAACAATAGAAATAAAAGAATTTGTCAAAGATGAAATAACATTTTTCTTAGAGAAATGCCGTGTAACTATAAGTACGAAGAGAAGGGAATATCTTGAAGCAGAATTGATCGACCTTTTACTGGATCTCACAGATATTGCGGACATAGACAATTATGTGGCAGACGACGTGACAAAACTTTTAAAAGAAGTAGTCAAACTACCAGAGTACAAAGCAAATTATTTTACTAATTTACTTTTGAAGAATTATAAAGAGTTTTTCTTTCGTGAAAACTTTTTCCATTTAAAAGGCAATTCAGAACTTGGGCGACCAGATGTGTATTCAGCCTTCCAAAACGCTACTCGTCTGGTGGATTTCAATTCAGCAACAACTTTTGAAACGTACAGACAACGGCTTGTCGAAGAGATTAACAAATGGATTACTAAACTAGATATTCCTGTTAACGACAAGAATTTCATAGAAGTGGTTGTTAAAGATTTGGCTAGCGATATAGTAGATAGATATAAGTACTTGTTATTAAATCCGAACCTCGCAGGAACAGATGCTGAGGAACTTGAACAATTAAAATTTCAAATATTTAAATGGACAAATAAGTTGGTTGGTGAAGAAAATACGTCAGTCTTAGAACATGCCCAAGAGCTGATGAATGAGATAAATAATATTCCTAAACCTTCCCTACAGAGCACTAGTGCCGTTCAATCTACGAGTATGTCACCACTAAATAGTGATAAAATAAACAATAATAATACTAAGTCTTATATCAACATACTTACTGACCATATCTATAACTGGTATTGTGAATTACCTATTTACCTACATACGTCACAGGATGCAAGGCATAATAAACAATTAGTCAAAGAATTAGCTCGAGAAATAGAAAAGGGCCTCGAAAAGAAAGAAGATAAAGTAATTGATATTGAAGTAGGCAAATGGACAGGACAAGTGTTTAATAATGAATTAAGTCATCATTATGTAGAAGAATTGAAAAAGAGGATCAGTAATGTACCGTTTACAAAAGATAATAGAGCGAACGATCTTAAACATGAAAAAGTTCTTATTAGATCTTATGAAGATATAGTTGATGAATGGATAGACGCAGTACCGATAGCACCCAAAAAACTAGAACTTTTTACCAATAACAAGAATGAAATTGTACATGCTCTAGCCGTCAAAATACATAAAATAAAAACTAGAATAGGCCACTTACCTGTTGAAGTCGTTGAAAAGAAATTACAAGAAGAACTTTCACATTGGTTGAAAAAACTACCGTTGCATGTGGAAGTTGATAATCAAAATGATAGAGATAAATACGCTGCTAAACTTGTAAAGAGTATACAAGAACATAATATCAAAGATTCATTACAAAACCAGCCAGTGGTAACAAACGACGAACCTTTGGTTAATCAGCTTGAAAAAAATTTACTTGAATGGCTCAAAAAATTGCCATTGTACAGAGAGAAAAGTCCAGAGAAGAAAGTACATCAAGAAACAACTATTAAAGGATTAGCACATAAGTTAAATCAAACGATAGGCGAAAAAGATGCTGATGAAGATATTATTGAACAAGTTAGGATATTAGATCCAAAACAAAAGGAGTATTTCGTAAAAAATACAGCGTTTCAACTAAAGACACATTTACAAAAACTTGATGTGTATAAAGATCTGTGCAGGCAGCGGGAACAGGAAAATAAATTTTTGGTTGATACCGTTGAAGTCTGGTTAAAAGGTCTACCTTTACAACTTACAGACGCTAGCCGATTTAACAAACAGAAAACTGATTTTATTAAAGGTGTGAAGCGGCTAATATCTGCAGGTACAGACAATGCAGTCATGAAAAAGGAGATATTAATATTCACGAGGTCTCTCCCAATCAGTCACAAGAAAAAATACGATTTCAGATATTTGAATGAAGAAGTGTTTAAGCTCATACAAAGGTTGGAAATGGTAGCTATTGGTGACGTGTCTGGTCAATCACCACCTAGCAACACCATCACCGATCACCACCATAATAGCAACGAAATTATTATTAATACAATCAAAGAATGGACCAGCACTTTACCACTGAAGCAGGTGCACTGCCCAAGAGAACTACGCTCTTTCATTGACGACATGAGTTCAGTTGTAACTTCGCTTTTACATAACCCAGAACAATGGACAGCGCAAAATGATGCGAAACTACATAGAGAAATTTCTAAATTTCTAAGACGGTTCCCTTTAGTCTATGAACTCAGTACTGAAAGCCATATCTTCCGAATGGCAGGCGAACTCTCGAAAACGTTGAAAAACATAACGTTTTTCCGAAATGAGAATAGCAACTTGTTTAATAATGTAACTGTGTACGGCGTTTCAGTAGGAAATAAAAATACTACAGCTGACCACAGTATTAAGAGCATCAAAGAAAGTGACATTAATGAGAACTTAGAGGCATACACAAAACAGTTGATACAGCAAATAGGAGAGTGGTTAGATCGGTTAAACTTGCCTGAAAGCCGCCAGGAGGGTTTCAAAGAAGTTGCCATCAATGATTTAGCAGGAGACATCGTGGATAGACACAAGTATCTTGAATTAAATCCTAACAACACAGGCACGGCAGAAGATGAATTAGAACATTTGAAGTATCAGATATTTAAATGGATCAACAAATTAGTTGGTGAAGAGAATCATGAAACAATTGGGCATGCTCAAGAACTTATGCAAAGGGTTAACAGTATACCAGTACCAATGTTGGTGAGACCTCAAGACAAAGCGCAAGCACAGTCGCGTCCTCCAAGTCAACAAATGAATTCCTCTATGGGGCAACGAAATATTCAAAATGTTAACAGTCCGATAAGACAAACTGGCGCAAGTGAACCGGGTGTTAGTTTTAGAAATTCGCCAACTGCACAGCAAGCACCTTCAAGCCGTATGACCAATTCGCCATCTGCCCAACAAGCGAATTCACACCATTTGAGCGGTCCTTATAATTTGGGTAATCCTAATTCAAAACCTTGCTGCTCTCAAGAAGCACCACCACCACCCCCAACACCGGAAGAAGGCACCAAAGACGCTGTATACGATAAATACGTAAAGATTTTCAGAGAGCAATGTAATGCTCTACCGATAGATGAGTCGACGCCCTCTAACGCCATGTTGGCTGACCAAGCAAGACGAGCGATATACAACGGCATTCTTAAAACTTTTTTCAATTTGAAATCTGATCCGATTATAGAAAATGACTATAAATTTTTCGAGTTTATGCTGGAGGAGAAACTAGACGACTTTCTAGACGTTCTTCCGCAGACGGAGGAATTTAAAAAAATGAGACATTCTTGGAAAGTCGCCACTATAGAACGCGCAATCGAAATGCTAGATGAGCTGCATAAGCTTTCAGACAAACCTTGTTTTAGGCGAACAGTTAAAGATAAATTCAATCGACAATTTGCGCTAGATAATGAAATACAGTACTGTTTCCTTCTGCAGCAAGGATTCTTGTCTAGAATGGCAGATGCATATATTCTACAAACTAATTATAAAGAAAAAGATCCTGTTAAAGCTAATATTTACAGGAATAGATTGATGATGGAAGTTGATAGGTTAGCCAATCATATGTCAAAGGTACATAACGCAGGATTCAGGTTCTTCGATACGTCCAAATTATCACGTATTGCCATGCAAACATTAGAACATGTCCCTGTACCTGCAGATGATGTGTTGCAAGAAGAGGTAGAACAAATCCATATTGCAGATGAAATAGAGAAATGGTATAAAGAATTGCCAACCAAACCATTCAAAGACGAGAGCGATGGAGTTTTCAGAAAGAGAATGATGGAGATACTAGCAAAGAAGCTAAATGACATGCATAAACGCTTAGACGATGCAGATCCGTCTAAGGAACATAAGATGAAGCATGAAATGAGCCATTTTTTAGAGAAAAGAGCAGAATTGCAAGAAAACGAAGACAAAAACATAAATTTTATGGTGGACCAATTACATTTCCGACTTAAGAACAGATGGGCACAGTTAGAAGATCCTGGACACTTTGAAGATTTTGAAAAAGCTAAGCCGTTTAGTTCCACTCTCGCACACGTTGATAATGCTGACTTTTTAGCTCCGTTAATGAATGCTGCTACAAGTACTGGTCCAGAGCCTGCTGTCCAAAGAACGCATGGCGGTCAAGAATATTTTATACAACCAGGTCAACCAATGCACAATATGGGCCAAGTTCGTACGACACATGGTGGTGCTCCCTATTCCCTTCAAGGTTGCGGTCATCCCGGATCGCCACAAAAAGCAATAATCCATAGTATGAATCCGAACGTTTTGAGGCAATTTCCTGGTGGAACTAGAATGAGCCAGGGTAGGCCCAATGAAGGGTATGTATCTCAACAAGCTGTTGACGCACCTTGTTGTCAGAGCATGCAAGCACCTACATCACCAAGAGTTGACTTAGAAGGCAGTCAATTTGGACCAAAGCAGGTTCATATAACTCAGCAAACTTCAAATCGAACGAATTTGTCTCAACAAGGGAGACAGACACCCATAGTTCGGCAAAACCCGCAGTTAAATCAGAGCGCAGCTCATGCCACCCCAAAGAATGCACGAGGAGCTTGTCAAATAGGGAGTCGGAGAGAACAGAATATAAATCAAAGTCTTCGCCAAGTAGGATTGGCAAGCCAGACAGGACCGCAACCCCAATGTGGCGAGAAGAATATGGCTACTCAAATAACAGGGTCTGGTGGGCAGCAGGGTCCAGTATTCGTGCCATGTCACCCAGTTCATTCACAAGGACAGCCTGGTGAAGCTTCTGGGATTATTGGTAGTCGAGGTCCTACTCCTAGCCAAGGAGTTGGAACTACTGCTCAAGCCGCTACATGCGCAGGTGGCGCTCCTGTTTCATCAGAAGAGGATATATTGGACGGTGAGTTTCGTGTCAAATGCAGATGTTTGGAAGTCTACCGTCGAATGCGAAGGTCTTTGGATTCAGACTGTGATAGATTTAGACCTTATAGATGTCCTTATTAAATCATGTGCGCGTGTTATGTATTGTTTTTGATGTCTTTGTCATGTCAGTTGTGAATAAATTATTTTGAAGTTATTTTTTATTTTTTTTGTATGCGTAGAGCAGTGGTGGCCCAGTGGTAACGGCCGCTGCTTGGGTCGGGGGTTGGAACTGGTGATTTAAAAAAAACTTAAAATTATGTTGGCTATCACCCATGGTCGTGCTGGAGAGGATGACACAGTAGTTCCATCATGGAACTGTTAATGGTACTATTTCCACTGCTCTCAAAACGGTGAAGGAAAACATCGTGAGGAAACCGTGTGCGTCAGAATGACTGGTATATTGTTGCAGAAATATATATATTACGGACCACTCCTTCTCACCGAGAAGAGGCCTATGTGTCCCAGCAGTGGGAACAATATAGGCTGAGCTTATGCATATAAATAATTATAGAAAGGACATGCAAAATAAAGTGAGATGTTCAACATATAGCCAAACGCGCAGCTAAAACGCTGGTCTCTACGATGCACAGACTAAAATGGACAAGAATAAAATATCCGATATTAATTGTTTTTATTTAAATACAACACCACAAAAAAATATACATATAGGACCACACAACACTTTCACATAATTACTGTCTAAAATACAAAAAGCTGGGATACGGACAGTGGCGGCCGCAACATTTTGAACACCTCTTCAAATTTTGCTCATCGTCGTTACCTTGCGGAATCTCCTGGCTGTTACAAGCTCTCGGCTGAGACCTGCCAGCCCTTGGGATCAGCCTCTCTTTACATCTACATCTAATTCTTTCCTCTCTTTGCTCCCTCTCCATCACTACAGACTCATCAATCCCTTCGTCTAGAACCACACGCCTCATCGGTACACCCCAAAAGTTATCATCTTCTTGTAACTTAGTATACGGCCAATCTGATTGGTCACTATTTCGTTTCTTCGATCTCGCATTGGGTACATCGTCTAAAGACCCCAACTCAACCACGCGCTCCTTTCGGCAAGGTCGGCTGCTGCAGGGCATTTGGTCTTGAAGGCCATCCCTTTTTGGCAGTCTAAATTCTTGATCTCTTTTAGAGAAACCCGGTGAGCTTGGTGGTGAAGGCTGATTAAGACCGAACGGGCTCATGCAAGGACTCGGCGTGAATGAAGTTCGGGAACTTGGTGTATCTCTTTGTGGGGGTTTTTGGAATGACGATTGAGGATCCCAATAAGAATAGCGCTCAGGTGAGGGTTGGTTTTGAGATTTTGGCTCGGGGGTAGTAAAGGATTCATTGCAGGACATTCTCTGCGGGCTGGGGTTCTGTTGTTGTAGTTTACCTAAACTAGGAAGGTAAGGCGCTGGGGACTGTGAGTAGGAAGATGTTCGAGGTTGATCGTAGGGCGCTGGGCCGGGTTGATGACAGGGTGCCGGGGCGGGCTGATGGCATGGTGCCGAGCTGGGCTGATGACAGGGCGCTGAGTCAGATTGACGACGACTATTTCTCCCGCTTTGTTGTAATTCTGATACCATGCTGTTTTTTTCATTAGGATTCCAGTAGTATTGCTTTATAATTACCTGAAACATTCAACGAATAAAACAACGCATGAATTTAGTTAACATTAAAAGGAGAACTGACTGACATTATCATTAAAGTAACATGAATGATACAGGCCTTCCTTAGTTAAGCTGAAACAATGCCTGTGGTAGCTGAGCGGTGTAGGAGAGGTGTTGTGGACTACGGGTCAGCGGGTGATTGACTGAATTCTCGCAACACGTCACCACACCCCTACCGACATACCTCACTTTGTCAATGTTAATGAGTTATACGATACCCCTTGGTAAGACTGGTTGTCAGACTTTCGGGCAACTGACTGTAACGACTGTCAAAGATCCAAGAAAGACAGCTGGGACCAACGGCTTAACGTGCTTTCCGAGGCACAGGGGTATGTGAAGATGGTCACACATCCACGGACCAACCGCGGCAAGCGTAGCTTAACCTGATCTCTTAATGCATGGTTCAACACTGACAGTTGAAAATCCAATGCGTGATAAAATCCCGCCGCGACATAATAAGCCCGTGCCTACGTGATCTTATGGTTTCTACACTATCAAAAACTTTAAAATTTTAATTCTATAAAAATCTTACTTGTGGTTGAACTTCCCCCTCGATAGGGGACTCAATATTGCTGCTTGAAATCGTATGTCTCCTCGTCTGGTGACCTGATTGTGGTGACATTCTTCCAGGACACGGTCTGGATGTATTTTCATGCGCTGATGGGCAAGTAGGGCTTGGTGGCGGTTTTTCTACCTCGAATGGGTCTCTCCTCGCATAGGAACAAGATGGGTGCGCCAAGTTCGCAGGAAGACCAGGACATGGTCTTGGTGTTTTTTCATTGTCGACAGGGCAAATTCGACTTTGATGAGGTATCTCCATCCCGAATGGTCTTAGAACTGTTTGACTCCCAGCGTCGACAGGCCGCGGTCCCACGCCTGCATCGCGCTTATTATTTCTCAAAAATGAACTCACACAGTTTGGAGATAAACAAGTTCTTCGTTTGATTCTGTCTAAATGAGCCCTGTCCTCAGCGCTTAAAGAACATGGAGGGAAAGGTTTGGGTTGCTTGGGACAAGGTTGCCTACACACCTTGGGGGAGCTACTGGGGCAAGGTTTATAGGCTGGACATATTGGAGCGTGCATGCCGCTCTCGCCGCTGGCAGCGCTCACATTTCCAAAAGCATCTATGGACACATTTGAGGATGCATCGTACTTTCTAGATTCTTCTGAGGCTTTCAATTTATCAATCAACTTATCAGCAAGTGCATCAAGATTTTCTCCAGATTCCAATGGCATTTTACTTAGAAACTTTACTATTTCTTTCTTCATTAATTCATTATCTGTGTCCTCACCTTCTACCTCGATATCAAACAGTTTTTTTGACAATACATAAACCAGTTTGTTTCTGGCTAATACCTCTGTGGGATTTTGCGGGTGTAGTGGTAGTTCTTTTATCCAGTCATTTATTTCTTCTCTTATTCTTGCTTGTTCTACTTCGTATCTTATAGAATCTCCTGTAGGCAATGGAACTTTATTCAAAGCAGAGTACAGATTGTTGTTTAGTGTCCGACTATTAAGAGGTGAACACGGGTTCCTGTACAAGTAATCTCTACAGAAATTATTTATCTCATCAGCAATTTTTCTTTTTAATCTTTCTCTTTGATTTTCATTGTCTCCAGAAAAGTGTAAGTCTATATAGGCATCGGCTAGCTGGTCTTTCAATGTTTCCATACTTGCTTGTTCTTCCTTAGATAAGTTCCGCTGATCTGGTAAAAGTTTTGAGATGCTATCACGTAATTTCCGTTTGTATGCTTGTCCTGCTATTTCGTCGTGAGCTCTATGCTGTGCTTGTAATACTTTTTCAATAAGATCTTCTTTAAGAGCTTGAAATTCGTCATCAGACATCGTAATATCGCCGAGCAGATTCTGCAGTTCATCTCTCAACACAGCTTCATAAAGAGAATCGTCGTTAAATATTTCTGGGTCGACATTCATTTCTCCTATTTTGTGTATCAAACTATATGCTAAGTCCTTATTCATGTCCTTAATTTCGTCTTCTCCTTTTGTGTCGTCATCAGTATTTATGCTACTTAACCAAGTATCTATGAAGTTTGACAGTCCATTAAAACTCATTCCATAGTTTTCTTTTCTGGATCCTGGACCTTCAAGAAAGTAATACATATTAGTAATTTTGGAAGCTTTTAAACATTTTTTGTAAGGGTTGATTTTTCAATATTCAAATACTTTTATCTGAGGAATAAATATTGCGATTTAACAGTTTTTGTATAGAAAATATGTCAAACTATCATAAAAGTATGTAACAATTGAAAAATCAGCCCTGAAATGAATAACTTAATATAACTCATATACAAACTATTCAAAATTATTAGTATTAAAAGCTTCTCTCTGCTTAAAACTTCTGAGGACCAGTTTAATTAAATAAGAAATGAGTAAGTCTAAAAGTGGTACTGGTAACTAAAAAGTTGTGTGGAAATCGGTTGTCATAGTAAGGGTGTGTGATGCGAAGGAATTAGGAAAATGTTAAGAGGGAAGTTTTGAGTATGAATATGGATGGCTATAAAAGTAGTGGAAGACCAAACAAAAGATGGACGGGCTGTGTAAAACTGGGTGTCTACCTAGACGACGACTAATAGAGAAGTCAATCATCTGCCAACTATGTTGGGGTCGGCTTCCAGTCTAACCGGATGCAGCTGAGTACCAGTATTTTACAAGTAGCGACTGCCTAGCTGACCCCCACAACCCAGTTTCTTGGTAATACGAAACCCCTTGGTAAGACTGGTTGTCAGACTTTCGGGCTTCTGACGACCCGTAATGACTGTCAAAGATCCACGAATGAAAACCGGGGCCAATGGCTTAACGTGCTTTCCGAGGCACTAATAGAGAAGTATGGAAGAAAAAGATATGTTGCAGATGCCCAAAGATATGTTGCGCATGCTGATGATGATGAAAAGTCTATTCAATACAATTTGTGGACTGCATCCAATCATCCCCCTTTTACTTTGCAACTACTCAAAATATTTGAAAAAAAAAACATTACCTGTCCCATCCATTGTAACGTCACTATCTTCAAGAGGAATTCCAAGATCTTTTGCATAATCTTCTGCCAACTGACTTTCCATCAACTTTCGTTTTTCTTGCGACATCGGACAGCCATCAAAAACGTCACCGATATCATTCATCACTGCTTCCTTAAAATCTTTCTTCTTTACTGGTGCACCTGCTGAAGCCTGCCGATCCTTTTCTTGGATTCTGGCGATCAATTTCTTGGTTCTATAAAGAAGCTTGTGCGCTAATTCTTCAGCTTCTTCATCACACACACACGCACTCAGGTAAGTGAGTCGTTTTATAGTTTCAATCAAGTTTTCTACAATTTCATCTTGGTCAGCATTGGCCTTTCCCAGTTTTGTTAGCTCATTGGCTATACTTGGATGCAACTCTCTTCTGTCGCAGCATATGTTGTAATCATCTAAAATTCCTGATATTTCTTCGTTGAGAGCAGTTCTGAACTCTTCGGCTTGTTTTGGAGTTAAACTTTTTCTTCGACCATCTCCTTAAAATAGAGAAGTAACATTTTCTAATTGATTTGTAGCCGATTTCACTTTTTCATCAGAATTTTTTGTTTTGATTTTTTTTATTACTGAACCTGCTTTTGGCCTGATTTTAGTTACAAATATACTTTGAGGATTTTTTTGGTTTTTAGTATCTAAATTATACGTGAACTATTTACAAATAAGTTACTTATACTTAATCGTTTCTGATGAAAAATTTATAATAAAATATACATATAGTTTCGAAATTATGTATAATTATTATGTAACTATGAAACGATATAAAAGAGGGGACCCTCTTTTATATCGTTTCTTCATTAATTACGCGAAGTATTTAATATTATTCAGAATTGACATACTATTGTTTTATGATGTTATTTATAGTTGTATTTGATTGTTTTTCAGTGGATTTATTTTATTCACTATACCCTGTCCATTAAGATAACGGTGTTTAGCGCTGTTTTAGTACGTACGTATTCCAGATTACGTAAAAGTTAACTTTGAAATGCGTAATAAAATAAATATATAAACTGCCTTATCTTATTGAATTATCTTTAAGGCTTCTTACAGACATTATAATACCGTACGTGTATCAATCAATGTATTGTGTGTTGCTGCAATCACTAGTTCCATCTGTCAAAAAACGGTTTACCTAATGGACAGGGTATAATACTGTTATTAGATTAAGAAATAATAGGACCGTTTTTAACCGACTTCTAAAAAAGGAGGAGGTTCTCAATTCGGATGTTTGTATTTTTCGCGCATAACTCCGTCGCTTGCCAACCGATTTGAAAAATTCTTTTTTTGTTGGATAGGGTATACAAATGGTCCCATGAAAAATTTTATCGAAATCGGACAAGCGGTTTTTGAAAAAACAACAAAAATAAAAAAAATGATCACAACAAAAAAGTGAAAAATAAAAACGTTTTTACAAAAAAAAACAACCGACTTCCATAAAAACACTACAAAGTGAAAAATAACTTTAATTTCGGAAGTCGGAGGCGAAAACGAAATAAAAAAACCAAAGACACCGACTTCCGAAATTAAAGTTATTTTTCACTTTGTAGTGTTTTTATGGAAGTCGGTTGTTTTTTTTTGTAAAAAAGTTTTTTTACAGTTTTTAATCTTTCGCTTTTTACTATAGTGATTGTCATGCATAATGATTTTTCGTATTTTTTGTTCGAATGAGATGTGCAACCTTGGTGCGCAGAGTACGGGCCAGCTCCGACAATATCCTAAAAATTATCACTAGCAGGCTTGATTGCATATACATCAATCACTACAGTGTCATCTACCATGGAACGAAATAAATTTAAATTTATATTATTATTACAACGACCGTCATGAAAATCTGTAATTTTCAAAATGCTCTGTATTTGGACAGCTGTTTTTGTGACCGTTCATCGCTTTCTTAGGAAACCAAAGCTTAATACGTCAGGTTTAGTCGTCAGTTTAAAATCTACTACTCGTAGTTAAATTGTGCCAATTATCGTTACTCGATAATCATCTGCCGAGCCGCTCTACTGTGTTGGGGTTGGCTTCCAGTCTAACCGGATGCAGCTGAATACCTGTATTTTGCACGTAGTGACTGCCTATCTGACCTCCACTACCCGGTTACTGAGTAACACGATTTAGTTTGAACGAAAAAATCACTTTTATAGTTTTGATGGCAGGATTTATTTGATAGCTCTAAAATACTCCGCATTATTATTTTCGTATTGTCGTCTCCACATTGCATACACTGTTATAGATTTTTCGTGTCGCCAAATTTAAGGTATTATAATTATTGTGTTTATAAAGATTCACTTTTGAAGTCTTTTATAGCACTGTGTGACCTAAACCCGCATTTAAGTCATGCTTTTCTGTAACTCAAGTAGTCGATTTTACACAGCAAAGCGTGGCTTATATGCGGGCTTAGGTCACACGAGCTGTAAAACAGTATACGATGCGTGTGATTTAAGTACTCGTAGTATCTGCACGTGCAATAATGGACTACTTAAGTCACACGTATCGTAATGTACTATTTTTTCTATGTAACCTCTCTTGGGTTTTTGATTACGAACACGTTTTCTTGACATATCACCGGATTAATGCAATGTGGAGGTACTTTTATAATGGTTTTTATCTGTACAATTATTGTTTTTAACGGTATTTAAGAATTTAGTAATTTATTACGACCAAAATCTGCCTAGTCTTTTCGCAACTATGCTAGGGTCGGCTTCCAGTCTAACTGGGTGCAGCTGAATACCAGTATTACATGAAGCGACTGCTTATCTAACTTCCACAACCCAGATACTGGGTGCCACGATAAACCTTAGTAATTTATTACGACCATGGTTGTTATACATATTATTAGGATGAAATCATACTAACAATCGGATCAACATTTTTCAGTATCACTCTCTCTTTTCTGTCACTTATGCGTCATTCGTTAAAACGCACGCGTTAGGGGAATGTCACCTGAGATGTAATGCGCTCTCGCCGATTGTGTTAACTACATAACTTGTAAGGAGGTGTTCTAACTACACGCGTACCAGCACCACCATAGAAACGGGTTTTGTTGACGGAACACTAGACCAAATAACAGATTGTAGACAGACTTCTAAAGAAATCTGTCATTTTGTATATTCTATCTGTCATTTTGTTTATTCTATCTGTCATTTCGTCTATTCTATCTGTCATTTTGTATATTCTATCTGTCATTTTGTCTATTCTATCTGTCATTTTGTCTATTCTATCTGTCATTTTGTATATTCTATCTGTCATTTTGTCTATTCTATCTGTCATTTCGTCTATTCTATCTGTCATTCTGTATATTATATCTGTCATTTTGTATATTCTATCTGTCATTTTGTCTATTCTATCTGTCATTTCGTCTATTCTATCTGTCATTCTGTATATTATATCTGTCATTTTGTTTTCTTTTATTTATTCTTCCGTTGACCAAACCTGTTTATCTGGTGCGCGTGCTGGTATGAATAGTCACTTTTCTTCCTAACCATTAAAACAATCGACGTGCGCAGTCACGTCCCGCTTCCAGTGAGGCATTCACCTTGGTTTAAAGAGTCCTTTATAAGTGAAGACTGATTTGCAACGTTTGTTTGTAATGTATCATTCGAGGCGAGCTTGGTTACAAAACGGCGATACACAAGACGCGGGGAACGCTCGCTTCGAGCTCTTGACTCAAGTGTGCTCCATTTTTATTCACAATGGTGGACGTAGAGGTTTTGTGTGCTTCATTGATTTTATTGAATTATTGGTATTATTGGTTTGGTAGGTATTGGAAGAAAAAAAAACCGGCCAAGTGCGAGTCGGACTCGCCCACGAAGGGTTCCGTATCATTATCTATATAATTACGTCTGTTGTATTGAGCCCCACTTAAATATTTATTATATTTTAATTAATTTTTAAATTGAATATACAACTAAATATTCTGTGAATATTTCAAGCGTCTACCTGTTGCCGTTATTAATATCGAGCAAAAAACGGCCAAAAAATCATGTTTGTTGTATAGGAGCCCAACTTAAATATTTATTTTATTTTGTTTTATTTTATTTGTTGTTATAGCGGGAACAGAAATACATCATCTGTGAAAATTTCAACTGTCTAGCTATCATGATCTTGAGATACAGCCTGGTGACAGACAGACAGACAGACAGTGGAGTCTTAGTAATAGGGCCCCGTTTTTACCCTTTGGGTACGGAACCCTAAAAACCAAAACGATATTGGAAGACCTGCACTGACTTTTTTATAAACATGCGCTTGCTTTGCTCGCATCGAGCGGCTCGGCTCGCTGCACTGTTATAATGTTACAAAAACTCGATACTTAACAAACAAACATTCCACGTCAGTCTCTGCCTTAATATGGATCAGATTTAAATATCTAATGAACCCCCGTTTACAAGTCTTGTGTAGATGCCACAAGTTTAGTAAAATTGAGGAGAAAATCTATACCGATCATTTTGTACAATTCTTCGACCTTCTCATCATCTGGAGTCACACACGCATCAGGATCCGCTTTGTTTAATCTCTTAAACACTTGAAACCTTAGATTTTCAATTTCCTCTTTCTTTGAAATCGGCTTGTCAGGTTGTACTTGCAAATATTTCTTTCTATCAACAATGTCATTAGTAAGCTCGTCAATGAAATCCGTTTTGGCTTCTGGGTCTAAATTTATAGCCATAGTTTCTATCCAAGTTTTTACAGAATCTTCGACTTTAGCTTTGTATTCCTCTGATGTGGGTTCATCGTGTTGTTTTCCTGGCGTAGAGGTTTGACCAGGACTAAATTCCATGTTTGACAATTCCTGTTCCCTTTCTTCTTCGTCTCCATTCACTGACGTATTCGTGGCTTTTGCTTTAATATCTAGGATATCTGCAATTCCTTGCTTTTTACCAGGCTTCTGAGATTTTGAACCGTTTGCGGATACTGGTGTAACTTTCATTTTTACAGTATCAATTTTTGTTAATAATACTTTCGTATCTACTATGATTGCCTTTAGTGCTTCAGCCGGCACGAACGCGTTCAATCTCCGATGCACTTGTAACTTCAAATATTCTAAATCATCACTTCGAGTAGGATCTTCACTACCAAAAACTTGTATATATTTCTTCCTATCAACTACGTCATGAGTAAGTTCTTCTATTACTTTATTCTTTGCGCCCAGTTCTATATTAACTCGTAACTTTTCCAACCAAGCCTTGATGGTATCTGCAGCGAACTTTCTAAAGTCTTTCTCATCAACACCTTGATTTGACTTTGGAGTAAAAGGAGATTTTTGTTTAGTAGTATTATTGAAAGTTAACGCTTTTTCGTTATTTGAAAGACGTGAAGATGCTTTTCCTTTATTATTATTCTGTGTTAGTTTGGGAGCAGCCTGCACTGGTTTAGGAGTAACGTGTTTCTTTGATTTTGAACCCCGAACGGTACTAGTTTCTTCTTTGGCTCTGCTTTTTGTAGACATATTAATTTGGCCAGTCTCGTCGTAAATAGCCAATTTTTCTTTCAAGAAACATTTTTCATTTCTTGGTAAAGGCAATTTAGTTACTGCTGTATCAAGATTCCTGGACCACTGTTTCCTGATACTCTTACTTGTTGCTATCAATTCTTTTAATGAGTAATTGATGTTTCCAGCTGATAATGTGGAGCTGGTATTCTTCTGATCTCGAGGCACTGGATCTCTTCTCCGGCATTCAGAGGTGCTCTGTTCTGTTTTAAAAAGAAACATAAGTAAAATAATACAGGAATCAAAATGTAAAAGGAATTGTAACAATTTTGACTTTACGAATGGCTAAGTAAAGCTATTTCATCGAGATATGAAATCGACAAGGCTGCAATAAGAATTAATGTGTATAATTTTCCATACTTTCGGGCTCCTGACGACCCGTAACGACTGTCAAAGATCCAATATTTGTATGTAACATACAATGGCCAAATGATGAACATAATATTTCACCATTCTTTGTTAGAGTTGAATATTTGTTGATGAAAACTGAATTATTGTGTCTATGTAACATGTCTTGTTGTTGTTTGTTTTGTGTACAGCATGTATCAAAAAGGTGCCCATAAAGTCCCATTGTCTTAGAATTTTTGGTCCTTCTTCCTTCCAATATAATATATGTATATAATATTTTACACAAAGTAAAGCGCCTGTCTGGGTTCGAGCCTACGACCTACAACTCGTAAGTCATGGCCGTTACCATTGTGCAAGCACTGCTCTTTGAGCCTCCACTGCTCTTAGTTTTGTATGGGACAGTTGATGTTTTTTTTGCGATGACGATGTTGGTCCCATGGAGAAAGTTTTTCAGTTTGATGATCTGTAACACATTCGTTAAAGACCACACCTTTCTGATACAGGCTGTATACTTATCTGTTACCTATCTGCGACAGCAGGTAATCCACAAGTCTTAGACGTCCATCCATAAACGTTACTTAGCTCTTGGTTTGACTTAGATATGTTCCCTTTTCTAGCTTGCACTTGTAGATAGGTAGTTGCGACAAGGACAGGAATAACGCCTAGCCTCGGGCTGAGTACCGTTTATAGATCTCGGCCTCTGTGTTCTCTAAATACATCTGTGTGTTGATTATGTTGATAAGAGATGTGTCCAACCTCTAGTTCGATAAAAACTTATAGTAATCATGGCTACGGCTGACGACTGGAGCCGAACATTTGCGATTCAGTGCCGAGCATACATGGTTCAATATCACCAACCGACTTGAGCCGAGTATACCCAATTCAGTGTCACCGAGCCGACGGTTCAGTTTCTTTCACTGTTCAGAAAGACTGCCTGACTGTTGACTTTATCCATTCTTTATGTAGAGCGCAAGGTGCGCCGAAAGAAGTTTTCACTTAAACAAAAGAAAAAGTATCTAGTCGAATAAAACTTAGGTGGATTAGATACAATACTATTCAGAATACTTCTTTCACCATACCACGAAGAAAAGATTCAATAGACAGAGGAACCAACGCAAAACCTAACAATGATGATTCTAAATCCATACAGACAGTACAACCACAGAATTATTTCCGATACGGAAGGTACGAACGGGGTAATTCCTGGAAAACAAAAAAGATGAATATTACTAAAAAAATTACATACTTTATTTATGGTATTATCGGGGGTAGGCCGATAGGCCAGCCCTCCGGTCTCGTGAAGAGTCGACCAACCGCTTGGCGATATCTCGAAAAACCAAGTAGGCACTAGGACCCTACGGCCCTAGAGTTTCAACTTAAAAAGTACAACTTAATTTTAAAAAATCGGAGTAAATAATATATGGCAAAGGGTCTAAGGTTTGCGGCGATATCTTTACCACTACATACGAATTACGCAAGACGTCTGACGTCACACAAATCCTACATCGCGCAAGCAAAGTTTACTACGAAATATGCACGAGCTATATATATACAACACTTTACGAGTATGTGGCGAGAGTTGTTTTCTTAAAATTACCATTTGTTTCGTTTTATTTTAAGCAGTAGCGAACGTGGATTTGTTTTTAAATATTTTATTTGAATGATAGTTTATCTATATATTTTTGATTTAAAGATATAAGCCGCGGTGGTTGTCATACAAATTATCTTTATATCCAATATCGATCACTAGAAATGATTTATAAGTGTTTGTTTAAATTACTTATTACTAGAATTGATTAGTTTTTCAATAGGTGCGAAAGCAACTTTTCCTTCTAAAAATCTAAATTAACTCCGTCAATTATGATCTACTAAACCTCCTCTCAAGCCGACTTTTGGGAAACCCGGTGGTGGTTCTACGTCCATGAGCATTCTGTATAATTCTTCAGTTCCATTCATAATCGGGGGTATATCTTTCGGATCCACCAAATTTTTCATTCTTCTAAAAATCTGATATTTTAAATTTTCGATCTCATCTTTATCACTGGATAAAGCTTCAGGATGTACTTGTAGGTATTTCTGCCTATCTAATATGTCGCTAGCTATATCATTAGCCACAGCTGTTGCGACTTCCGGATCCAAATCTATAGGCAGTTTATCCATCCAAGTTTTAACGGTTTCTGCTATTTTGTCCTTAAACATCGCGAATGCTTCTCCCGAAATATCTTCATCATCCATTAATTCTTTAGAAGCATCCTCCATTGCCTGTTGTAGTAATAATTTCAATTCTTTTTTTTTATCATTCTGTAACGATGATACATCAACAACGTTTTTAGAATCTTGTAAAACCTCGGCTGTAAGAGCACCTATATCATTTAGGTTAGGTGAATTGTCTATTGTTTGATTTAGTTTGCTTAATAACTTTTTTTTTTTATTGTTTTTATCAGTTTTGGATAAAGTAGACTGGTCGACAGCTTGATTGATAGCTCTAGCAAATGCGTCTTTGTATTTTTTTAATTTATCCTCCATTGCCCTTTCATCATAGTCATCCATATCAGGAGACTTACTAACAGCGTCATTAATAGCTTTAGCGAATGCTTCTTTGTATCCCGATATTTTATCATCACTTTCCTCTATTTCTTCGTCATCGTAATCATCCATAATTTGTTCTTTGAGTAATACTTTCAATTCGTTCTTTTGACCCATCGGAATTGAAGAGTCATCAACAAGATTTTTACAATCTTTAAAAATCTCAGCTTTTAGAGCACCTGTGTCATTTATGTTAGGTGAGTCGTCGACAGTTTGTTCCATTTTGTTTAATAATTTATTTTTTAAACTTTTTTTGTCAGGTTTCGATAAAGAAGACTGATCAACAGCATCATTGATAGCTTTAGTAAATGCGTCTTTGTGTTTTGTTCTTTTCTCTTCATCGGGATCAGCCATAATCCCTTCAAAAGTCTTGGCGAGCTCTTTTTTTAAATAAGTTTTTTCAAGGTTGCGCATGGGAGACTTATTCACAACCTTACTGAGAGCTTTAGTGTAGTCTTTTGTGTATCCTTCTTCATGATCGTAATGATCCATAATTTCATCAACAGTTTTCGCCAGATCTTCGTTCAATAATGATTTCAATTCATTTTTTTTAGCAGTCGGGATCGATGATTCATCAATGATTTTTTTTAAATCTTTTAAAACTACAGATTTTAGAGGTTCTAAATCATCTTTGTTAATATATGTTTTTTTGTCCATATGTTGTTTCAATTTGCTTAATAACTTATTTTTTAAGTCACTTTTTTCTGGTTTGGACATAGTCGACCGATCAACAGCATTGCTGACAGCTTTAGCTAATGCTTCTTTGTGTAAAAGAGATTTATCCTTAGCTTGAGCAGCTAGTGCCAACTTTTGTGCTTTGCCAATCAAGTCATCAGCGCAAGCGCTCGCTTCTTCTTCAGCTAAGTTCTGCTCTCGCATTAGTTTCTTTGTGAGTTTTTGTCTTGCATCTTCGAAATCTCCACCAACGAGCGATATACCAACTAAATCATTAATATCAGCTTCTAATGTTTTAACGTAGCTTGGATCTAATTCATATCTTTCTTCTTTAAGTGCCATTTCTCGTGCTCTACCAATCAGCTCATCCACTGGAGCACTTGCTTCTTTTTCGGATAAGTTTTGTTCCCTCATTAATTTCTTTATAAGTTTTTTTCTTGCATCATTGAAATCTCCATCTGTGAGTGCTATTTCTAATAATTCATCAAATTCTTCGGCTAATTGTTTTTGGTAGCTAGGATCTACGGCCTCGTCAAACTGAGGTAATACTCTTCGTATTATAATATTTAATTTATTCCTCTTCGCATCTGGCACAGATTTTGTCAAATTTATTTCATTTTTGAAATTACTCAAGTTTTCGTCTACTGCAGCAGTTAGTTCACTTTTTAATTTATTTTTCTTGTCTTTTGGTAAATTCAGTTCATCAAGGATTTCATCTATGCCATCTTTAAGTGCTTCTGCAGTATCATCAGATAACGATTGCTGGAAGTTTTTGGTAGCCACGTCTTTCAGTTTTTTCTTTAATTCTTTCTTTTTATCTATTGGGATAGATGCTTCTTCAACAATTTTCTCGAACCCAAGTAAAATATTGTTTTGAGTGTCACTTTCTAGTTCTTTAAAGGCTTGTGATGACAATTTAGGAGGTACCCCTCGGATATTGTCTACATTTTCGTCAACCATGTTTAATAATGCACGTTTCAGTTTATTTTTCTCAGAGCTAGGTACTTGAAGTTCATCTAGTATATCAGCGATGCCAATTTTCATGGCATCTTGCACGTCATCGCTAAAAGGTTTTTCCAAATTTTCAGCAGCCAGTTTTTTCAACTTCCTTTTCAACTCCACCTTTTTATTTTCAGGGATGGCTAATTCTTCAATAATCTTATCAATTCCTTGCAAAATACTTTCTTTTGCATTAATTTTATCAACTTCTTCTATAGGCATCAGGCCTTTTAAGGACGTTTGTGAAACTGGGCTTCTTGTTCCTTTTATCTTAGAATCACTTGCATCGCTCTTCGTTTTGGCATGCGGAGATTTTGTGTCTTTTGGAAAATTCAGTTCACGAATGATTTTATGTATGCCATCTTTAAGTGATTCCTCAAAATCATCAGACGATGTCTCTATTTTTTTGGCGGCCAGGTCTCTCAGTTTTTCTTTTAACTCTTTCTTTTTTCCTATAGGGATAGGTGCTTCATCAATAGCTTTTTCAAGTCCAAGTAACATATCTTTTTGAGTTTTTGTCAATTTTTTTCCTTTTGGCAATTTGGGAGTTACATCTCGCATGTCGGCCAAATTTTCGTCAGCCATGTTTATTAATGCACGTTTCAATTTATTCTTCTCAGCTTTAGGTATTTGTAACTCATCTAGTATATCAGCTATACCTATTTTGATGGCATCTTCTACGTCATCGCTGAAAGGCTTTTTTAAATTATCAGTAGCCATTTTGTTCAATTTCCTTTTCAACTCCGTCTTTTTTTCTTCAGGGATGGCTGAATTTTCAATAATATTTTCAATTCCTTGTAAAATTCTTTCTCTTGGATTTGTTTCATCTGTTTCTCCCTCAGGCTTCTGGCTTTTTAAGGACCTAACCGGTTTTATATCTCGAAAATTGTCCACATTATCATCAACCATGTTTAATAATGCACGTTTCAATTTATTTTTCTCGGATTTAGGTATTTGTAGCTCATCTAGTATATCAGCAATGCCAATTTTTATGGCATCTTCTACGTCATCGCTGAAAGGCTTTTTCAAATTATCAGTAGCCATTTTGTTCAATTTCCTTTTCAGTTCCATCTTATTTTCTTCAGGGATGGCTGAATTTTTAATAATATTTTCAATTCCTTGCAAAATTCTTTCTCTTGCGTTTGTTTCATCAATCTGTCCCTCGGGCCTCTGGCTTTTTAAGGGCCTAACTGGTTTTATATCTCGCAAATTGTCCACATTATCATCAACCATGTTTAATAATGCACGTTTCAATTTATTTTTCTCCGATTTTGGTATTTGCAACTCATCCAGTATATCAGCTATGCCGATTCTTATCTCATCGTGCAGGTCATCACTGAAGGGCTTTTTCAAATGATCAGTAGCCATTTTTTTCAGTTTCCGTTTCAAATCCATCTTTTTTTCTTCAGGGATGGCTGATTCTGCAATAATCTTTTCAATTCCTTGCAAAATACTTTCTTTTGCATTAGTTTCATCCACTTCCTCTATTGGCATCAGGCCTTTTAAAGGCTTAACTTGTTTTGTATCTCGAAAATCTTCCACACTATCATCAATCGTGTTTCGTTTTGTTTGTGAAACTGGGCTTCTTGTTCCTTTTATCTTAGGATCACTTACATCACTTTTCAATTTGTTTGTCTTGTCTATTGGTGAATTCAGTTCATCAATGATTTCATATATGCCAGTTTCAAATGATTCTGTAACATCACCAGGTAACGATTTCTGGAAGTGTTTGGTGGCCATGTCATTCAATTTTTTCTTTAACTCTTTCTTTTTTTCTGTAGGTATAAGTGCTTCATCAATAGCTTCCTCAAATCCAAGTAGCATATTTTTTTGAGTTTCACTTAGTAACCCTTTTAAATCATTGACTGTTGACAATTTGGAAGGTACACTTCGTAACTTGGCCAAATTATCGTCAGTTACGTTTAATAACGCACGTTTCAATTTATTCTTCTCGGCTTTAGGTATTTGTAACTCATCTAGTATATCAGCTATGCCAATTTTTATGGCATCTTCTACGTCATCGCTGAAAGGCGTTTGCAAATTATCAGTAGCCATTTTTTTCAATTTCCGTTTCAACTCCATCTTTTTCTCTTCAGGGATGGCTGATTCTGCAATGATCTTTTCAATTCCTTGCAAAATACTTTCTTTTGCTTTTTTTTGATCAGCTTCTTTTATGGGCTGTTTTCCTGCTCGCAAATTGACCAAATAGTCGTCAGTCATATTCATGAGTGCACGTTTCAATTTATTTTTCTCTGATGTAGGTGCTTGCAGCTCATCCAGTATATCAGCTATGCCGATTTTTATAGCGTCTTGCACGTCTGCGCTGAAAGGCTTTTTTAAATTATCAGTAGCCATTTCTTTCAATTTCTTTTTCAATTCCGTCTTTTTCTCTTCAGGGATGGCTGATTCTTTAATGATCCTTTCAATTCCTTTCAAAATACTTTCTCTTGCTTTTGTTTCATCATTTTCTTCTATGGGTCGTTGTGCTTCTCGCAAATTGTCCAAATAGTCGTTAGTCATATCTATTAATGCACGTTTCAATTTATTTTTCTCTGGTGTAGGTGCTTGCAGCTCATCTAGTATATCAGCTATGCCGATTTTTATAGCATCTTGCACGTCTTCGCTGAAAGGCTTTTTTAAATTATCAGTAGCCATTTTTTTCAATTTCTTTTTCAATTCCGTCTTTTTCTCTTCAGGGATGGCTGATTCTTTAATGATCCTTTCAATTCCTTTCAAAATACTTTCTTTTGCTTTTGTTTCATCATTTTCTATGGGTCGTTGTGTTTCTCGCAAATTGTCCAAATAGTCGTTAGTCATATCTATTAATGCACGTTTCAATTTATTTTTCTCTGGTGTAGGTGCTTGCAGCTCATCTAGTATATCAGCTATGCCGATTTTTATAGCATCTTGCACGTCTTCGCTGAAAGGCTTTTTTAAATTATCAGTAGCCATTTTTTTCAATTTCTTTTTCAATTCCGTCTTTTGCTCTTCAGGGATGGCTGATTCTTTAATGATCCTTTCAATTCCTTTCAAAATACTTTCTTTTGCTTTTGTTTCATCATTTTCTTCTATGGGTCGTTGTGTTTCTCGCAAATTGTCCAAATAGTCGTTAGTCATATCTATTAATGCACGTTTCAATTTATTTTTCTCTGGTGTAGGTGCTTGCAGCTCATCTAGTATATCAGCTATGCCGATTTTTATAGCATCTTGTACGTCTTCGCTGAAAGGCTTTTTTAAATTATCAGTAGCCATTTTTTTCAATTTCTTTTTCAATTCCGTCTTTTTCTCTTCAGGGATGGCTGATTCTTTAATGATCCTTTCAATTCCTTTTAAAATACTTTCTTTTGCTTTTGTTTCATCATTTTCTTCTAAGGGTCGTTGTGTTTCTCGCAATTTTTCCAAATAGTCGTTGGTCATATCTATTAATGCACGTTTCAATTTATTTTTCTCTGGTGTAGGTGCTTGCAGCTCATCTAGTATGTCAGCTATGCCGATTTTTATGGCATCTTGCACGTCATCGCTGAAGGGCTTTTTCAAATTATCAGTAGCCATTTTTTTCAATTTCTTTTTCAACTCCATCTTTTTCTCTTCAGGGACGGCTGATTCTCCAATAATATCTTCAATGCCTTGCAATATATTTTCTTTGGCTTTTGCTTCATCCACTGCTTCTATTGGCCGTTTCGCTTCTCGCAAATTTTCGAAATAGTCGTTAGTCATGTTTATTAATTCACGTTTCAATTTATTTTTCTCTGGTTTAGGTATTTGCAGCTCATCCAGTATATCGGCTATGCCGATTTTTATGGCATCTTGCACATCATCACTGAACGGCTGTTTCAAATTATCAGTAGCCATTTTTTTCAATTTCTTTTTCAATTCCGTCTTTTTCTCTTCAGGGATGGCTGATTCTGTAATTATATTTTCAAATCCTTGCAAAATACTATCTTTTACTTTAGTTTTATCAACATCTTGCATATTGGCCACATTTTCGTCAGTCATATTTATGAGTGCACGTTTCAATTTATCTTTCTCAGATTTAGGTATTTGCAGCTCATCCAATATATCAGCTATGCCACTTTTTATAGCATCTAGCACGTCATCTGACAAAGGCTTTTTTAATTGATCAGCAGCCATTTTTTTCAATTTCCTTTTCAACTCCATTTTTTTCTCTTCAGTGATGGCTGATTCTTCAATAATATGTTCAATGCCTTGTAAAATACTTTCTTTCGCTTTTGCTCCATCAAATTCTTCAAAGGGCATCAGGCTGTTCCCATTTTTTTTGTGCTTGCCATTTGCTGTACTTGATCTTCGTTTCAATTGAATATATTCAGGTCCTACATCTTTTAGTTCCATCAGCAATTTGCCGTATTCATCTATTGCAGCTGCTAATTCACTTTTCAGTTCGTTTTTCTTGTCTATTGGTAAGTTCAGTTCATCAAGAATTTCATTTATGCTGTCTATAAGTGCTTTTGTAATATCCTCTGCTGGTTTATTGTAGTCCACTGTGCCCATATCCTTCAACTTTTTCTTCAATTGGTTTTTTGTCTCTCTCGGAATTGGTGCTTCTTCAATAGCCTGTTCCAGTTCTCGTAAAATATATTCCAGTATTTTGTTTTCTAATTCTTTTAAATTTTTAGTTAATTGGTCAATCTCGTTTGTATCTTCTTTCCTTTGCTGTGTATCTAACTTTTTAGCTAGTTTGTTTGTTAAACTCCTTCTTTTTTCTTCTGGCATGTCGTCTTTAACTATGTTCGAGACGTCATCTAGGATTGTGTGTTTTTCTTCATCCGAAAGAGAAGAATCTAAATTTTTGGCAAGCACGGATTTTAGTTTATTTTTAAAATGTGTTTTAACATCCTTCGGGATTGGGGACTTTTCAATTATCTTGCAAATATCATCGAATAGTTTATTTCTTAACTTGTTTAAATCGTGTCTTAAATTTGATAAAGCTTCATTAAAATCTTTTGATACAGTTTCACCAATTGTCTTTTTCAGAACATCCTTTTTGTCTTGAGGTATTGATAGATCACTAACTGCACCACGGATATCTTCTTTAATAGTTCTTAGGACTTCATCTGAAAGCTGACGGTCTTCGTTCTCTTTGAGTATATCCTGTATACTCTTCTTCAACCCCTTCTTTTTACCAGTATCTATCGAAGACCTGTCAATAACAATACCAACGTCTTTCTCTACTTGATCTTGTATGTCACACACACATTTAGGTAAACAAATATTCAAATGTTTCGACGCAACAGCCGATAACATTTTTTTCAAAGAACCTAGGATGCTGTTGTCTTCGGAAATCGGACATCTTTCAACTATATCACTAATTTCATCGTTGATAGCATTTTTGACATTGCTAGGCAATGGTTTATGCATATTTTTTGACAGTGTTCCCTTGACTTGCTGCATCAAATCTTTCTTTTTATCTGTGTCTATCGCGAGTTCCTTGACTGCATTTCTGACATCTTTTGCGATTGTCTGTTTTAAATCACTTCCTTCTCTGCTTAGTCTACTCAGTCTCATAAATGATTTTTCGAAATTATTGTTTAACATATTACCTAATGAGGCCTTCAGTCTTAACCGACTTTCCCTAGGTATGTCAATGACACTAATAGCATCATCCATATCTTCCATTATCGCATCCTTCATATCATCATGAGCTTCTTTAGAGTTTAGCGATGACCTAAGTAAATGATTTTCTACAATTTGATGGGCTTGGTTTCTCAACTCTTTTTTTTTAGCTTGCGATACTGACAAGTTTTCAATAATGTCAAAAATATCTTTTAACATCGCTTTTTTTATCTGTTCTTTGTGGTATTTATTCGAAGGCAAAAGGTTAAGTTTTTCCATTAGTTCTTCAACGTGTATACCCAAGTCAGCAGGATCTATACCGAGGTCAGCATCAATTAGATAGTTTAATATATCGTTTGCCAAATTTTCATTTCCCTCCTCTCTGCCTTCTATTATCATTTTAACAAGTTCTTTAATGATTTTTTCAAATTTCCGTGGATGTAAATCAGAAGCACCTGGTATGTTAGTAAGCCAATCAGTAAACACTTCAGTGACTTCATCTTGATCTAGCCTTTCCATTTCATTCGTTTGCACAGTATTTGACAGTTGCTTCATTAACTCATCAACTAATTCATCGATTGTTTCAATCGCAATACCTACGTCATCCATAAATTGATATATTTCATCTTTCATTTTTTCAACAACGCATTCGTCGCCGATCCCTTGAGACTTCAGTTTATTTAATTTTCTGGCTAAACCTTCGATCAATTTGGGATCTTTTTTGAGTTCTCCACACAAACCATGTTCACATATCCAATCAGACACATTCTCTTCAAACTCATCTGTCAAATCAGTCGTATCGCCTGATAAATTCACATTTCTTGGTATACGTACTATTTCTGTGGCCAATTTATTTGCCATCTTCTTTAACATAACCATGTCACCATCGAATTTTAAAGCTAACTCTACAAGTAATTCGATTATTTCTTTTCTTAATGTGTGTGTATATTTAACATCACATGCGGGCCTATCAACAGCCATGGACTTAAGTTTACTGACAAATTTATCAATAATAGATTCCTTATCTAAATCTTCACCATCTTCTTCGAAATCCATGTTTGCAACCCATTTTTTAACAATATCTCTAAATCTATCCGGTTTTCTTGGGACACTTAAAATTCTCTCTGTAAGCTTATCAGCTAATTGATTTTTGAAGAGCTTTTCATCTTTCCTATCTTTACCAGGATTCCACAGGGGAAAATCATCAATGAAAGTTTTGATTTCATTTCGAGCATTCTCATCGTAGTTCTCATCGTCTGGCAATTGTTTCAACGTTTTCCGTAATTCTTTAATGACGGTATCTCTTTTCTTTTTACTATCTGAGCCTTCGATGCTGTGAACGGGAACGTCCTTAAGCCATTCGGCTATTTCTTCATCGATTCGTTTGTTATAATATGCTTGATCTTGGGCTTTGCTTGCACAGACACAAGGCATGCCGCGACAGCAGCCTATTTTTGTTGGGATTTTGCAGCTACAAGCTGAGTGTGTATTAGTCGAGGCGTCGGGGTTGTTGACACACTGCGTCGCCTTGGTACAGTAACAGTCGGTTCTAGTACACTGACATCCGGCCTGCTCCTGTGAGACAAAAATACATTATAGTTTTATGTCAATGACTATACAGCATGTATCAGAAAGATGTGGTCAAAGGGCTTTTATACCTACCGTCGCGCCATTTTGATTTTTTTTCAAAATGGAGGCCACGCCTTATACCTTATACCTACATAAATTGATAGCTGACATCAATGCAAAAAATAATAAGACGAAATCCCGTAAAGTGTCACATTTCAGAGACATTTAAGTTGAAAGTTGATCATGTGACATCCATATTTTTTTAAGTTGTTCATCTTGTTGCTTAGATGTTTGATTAGGTACTTTAAATTTTCAGAGTGATTATGTCGTACATTAACAACAACAAGATGATGTACGCAACAAAATATACTCAAGTAGGTATGCCAGGCTCCATATTAAAATCTTCAACCCCCCTTAAAGGGTGTGGTACAGACCATCAACTGAACAACTTTCTCCATGGGACCAACATCGTAATCGCGAAAAAATTATCAACTGTCCCATACAAAACTTCAATACCCACTCGACCCAAATGTATTAGACGGCATTAATGAAAATGGTGTTCTATACTATACGCCTCTGCCCACACCTTCGGGGAATATAGGCCTGATGCTATGTTATGTGATATTATATTTATGAAAGCATTGAATGCTGCTTAGTGAAACTGGTTCTTTAAAAATACTCAATCAGCCTATAATGTTCCCACTGCTGGAACACAAGCCTCACTAGTCTCCGGTAATCCACCACGCACGCCCAGTGCTGGCGGGCGGATGTCACATGTGTTCGAATTTTTAGTTCTAGGACATGCCGGTTTCCTCACGATGTTTTCCTTCGCCGTTTTGAAAGCAGTGATGATGAAATATGCAATTACCACGACCTACAATCATGACCACTGGGCCAATAATATATCTATGCAAAATAAAAAGCTAAATAATATTACACTTCCACAGCTATTAATTAAAAACTGACAAAATATATCTAATATGAAGAAAATTGAAACAAAAACACTAATAAACAAGAAAATAGAAACAAAGGCTACATTAACAAATGATGATCAAAATTAAAATCAAACGTAATTTACTGAAAATGAAAAACCCCCAAAACGCACGATCTTCAACACTTCCAGCACTAGGAAGTGGTGAACGCTGGTGGTACGCCGAGAAGAAGTGTCGCAACAAACTGCGCAGCGTGATAGAATGTAATGGTTAATGGGGATACGCTAGGCAGCCCGCGAAATTTAAATTTTCTTACGTTTTTGCAATTTGCAGGGATGTTGATATAAAAGTAGTTACTTATAAAATATCATTAGCGAGCGTGACAAGTATGTAATTACAGAATTTTTTCAAATCACCCAGACAACACTAAGTACTTAGAATCTTGTTGACTATTTCATGATAATATAATTCTGCAAAGACATATTTCTTACACTCGCGAATTGATGCCGCAACCGTTCTCCTAAGACCGATTCGCCATTGGATTCTTCGTCGACAGGATGATTCATTTATTTCAGTTTCCCCAGCAGAGTCTTTCACCTACGGACATTTCGCCGACAGAACCTTTCATCCACGTCACTTTCGACGACAGGCTTTTCCAGCTACAGATTGTGGAGCTATGTCGCAAACCATGCTCCACCTCCTGTCCTGCCCTCTGTGTCCCACAACATGCAGTCAAACGGACCTCTGCGCTGCCACTGACGACGCCGTGGAAGTGGCGAAGTTTTGGGCCAACAAGATTTGATATTCAGTCGTGCCAGCAACACGAAGGAGAAGAAGCTTCAGAATGATTCACCGACACGTACGGCGATTAATAAATCTAAACTTTTTTAACTAAAGACCTTTCCATCTACGGAGAATTCGCCGTAAATCTTAAGACAAGCGATATTACAAAAAATACACATATCTACAGCTTAGCCCCTCCGCACACGAAGCTACTCAAAAATGACGGAACTAATTAGTAATTAGAATTCCAAACCAGTTAGTAACTGTAGCTCGCACACGGCGCTACTCAAGTTGCAAAGTTTCAGTCACTTCAGTTATTTCTGCTCACAAAGCACACGGTGGTTAATATTGGAAAAAAAGCGAACATGTTGAGTGGATCGAGCGAGGATGACGACATTGTATAATATTATTCTATACTATTATCAACGTAATAGACGCAGAAGGAATCTTCGTCGGTTTTGGATTCACCCCTATATTTGAAATAATGTAAACTGCAGATTGTCAGTTGCAGCACGAGAGCTGAGAAAAACAGATAACAAATTTGTGGGATTCTATAGAATTTTTCCCACTTCACTCCAAGCTCTTTCTGTTACATCCCTTCGTGAATAATCTGATAGTTTATAATTATATAAGCATGGATACTTTTCTACTTCCTGCACAAATTTAATATTTAAGGTTTGTTCGTTCATTTTTGCAACAAAAACACAGAAAACTCGGGTTTCCAGTAGCGCGGCGACCGGCACGACGCGTCACTCGTGATCAGTTGCTAACGCGTTACTAACCGGTTTGTGACTAGTCGCGTCGAGTGCGGACCTCAATGAGAATGTATGGGCGGTGACGTTCAAGCAACTCATTAGTAATTTGAGTTTGTAACTAGTTTATTTTGAGTAGCTTCGTGTGCGGAGGGCCTTACTGTGTCTGTACTAAGAGATTAGGGCCAGGACCTGCAAATTACAAAAAAAAAACTAAGAAAATTTCGCGGGCTACCTGAGCGCATCCCCCTTAGGACAAAGATGAATCTACAAAAGCTAATGAACTAGAACTATCACAAAACAAAGATACAACAACAACAACAATAGATGTAAAACTTACAGTCGAAGGTATCGCACATCCGCTGAAAGACTGAATGAGCCGCGATATAACAGAGCCGGATGCTGTGTGGTACAAAATTGAATATACTAGTAGACATACGACAAATATCAAAGGATCATTCCCTTCGTGTTGTGGAACGACTGATACCACTAACTATTCTGTACCCACAAGGTAGTGACAACAGGAATTCATCATCTGTTTAGCCTTTTCCCAATGTATGTCCCTATGTTGTGGTCGGCTTCTAGTCTGCAGCTGAGACATGAAGCGACTCCCTATCGGACTTCCACAACGACGGTAATACCCCCCCCCCCCCCCCTTGGTAAGACTGGTTGTAAGACTTTTGGGCTTTGACTACCAGTAAGATAACATAATTTTTAGTTGTCCAGTAACGACTGTCAAAGATCTACACTGCTGTGAATGACAGCCGGAACGAATGGCTTAACGTGCTTTCCAAGGGACAGAGGGGTCTTGGTATATGAAGATGGTCACCCATCCACGGACCAACCGCGGCAAGCGTAGCTTAACCTGATCGATCGACCCAGGCGGCTGTGGATTACTTGCCCCTCAGTTAGTTCTAAAGGATCTGACGGAAATGTAGACAAATTAATCAGAAAACGTATCTGTGGATGCCAATTTGTAGTGCCCCCCCCCCCCCCTCTTACAAATTGAGTGCTATGATTTGATTATTGACTTTAACCCGTAATTCTAATTTTAAATCACCTTAAAGATGTTTTTCACAGTAAAAATGAGGTTAATGTTAATTTTATTGATTTTTCGAGATATCGTCAAGCGGTTAGTCGACTCTACACGTGACCAGAGGGCAGGCCTATATCTTGGCCAAAGAATTAGCATCGCCATACAACGTGGCAATGCTGCCAGACTTTTAGGCACCATTCCTGTTGACAACGATGCGGAAGAATTTTTTGATGTCCTATGATTATTTTGCTTGACTTTACAATTACAATTCAATAATATTATTCAATCAACAATTGTTGGAAAAAGTGGAGACCATTTAAGTGGAAACCACAGATGGACTATGTTGCTTTTTAGTGAGTGATTGCGTAAGAATTTAACCTGAAAAGGGTTTGAAACTCTTTCATCAGATAGTTTTGGAACAGATCATACGTCAAATGTAGACTTCACCTAAAGATGCTTGCATAAAAGCAACTAAAAGATCGACCTTTAACAAGAAATCTAAAAAATAAATTGACAAACCACAGAAAATATAACATCTACGCAGAACAATACAAGAACATAGTGTTAGAATAGAATAGAATACTCGTTAATATGTACAGTGAGATTTATGAGATGGACTCCGCGCCACGCATATCGAAAGTGAGTACACCATAAATATTACATACATAAATGAAGAAATTTTACAAAGGGTGGTACACAGTGGGCGGTCTTATCGCTAAAAGCGATCTTTTAAAGTCAACTTTTGGATGGATTTAGAGAAAAAGGAGACACAATACTACCATACAATACTGTACAGATATAGATACCCAACACGTCCGAGGAGTTTCACTAGCTAATTTAATTTGACTTCGTATGATAATAATGAGACAAGAACACACTTAGTAGATGCAGTAGTAAGAGTAAACGAGACAAACATATGTGTTTTCTCCATCTCCTTCGCGTATGCAAACTTTTTGCCTGACCCCAGTTGTTATGATTTGGTTTTTGTGAATTGTCTATTATTATATTCTGTCTACGGTACGGGGGCCGCGCCCTCGAGCAACTTTTGTCTCCGCAACTAATTTGTCTCTCACATCAAGTTTACGGGTTTGTATGAAAGTGCGCGCATATAGCGACGCGACAGCTGGGAGAAATTTTTATCTGGGCGCAACTGTCGCGCGGACGGCGATAAAAAAATTCCTGCTAGCCAGTTGCTGCACAATCGAAAATTTACCAAAAAAGTTTCGTTACTAGTTGCTCCCGTGTGCGCATAATCGAAATCTTGGTGAGGAGACAGCGCCGGAGACAAAAAAGTTGCTAGGCAACTAAGTTGCTCGTGGGCTCCCTAAGAGTGTTCATGTATTTTGCTTATGATAAAAGTATCAAAAACGATAGTTACCTTGGTCTTGGTCTTCTTCCAGCTCATCCTCCTGAAAACAACACAAAATAGATGTATATTTTTCAGAATCCAGGAATCCAGGTCATCTTATAAAGTAGGGGCTTGTGGCTAAATACTATCAGCCGCACGGGTCGCTTGTCGGTTCATGGATGGGAGCCCACTACAAATCGCAACCCCTCCATGCCTCGGACGGCACGTTAAGCCGTTGGTCCCGACCATGGATTTCTATGGTCCCGACTGTCATTCGTGGAACTTTGACAGTCATTACGGGTAGCCAAAAGCTCAAAAGTCTGACAACCAGTCTTACCAAGGAGAATCGTGTTACCTAGCAACTGGGTTGTGGAGGTCAGACAAGTAGTCGCTCCAGGTGAAATACTGGTATTCAACTACATCTCGTTACACCGGAAGCCACAAACATAGTCGGGGAAAGGCTAGTAAGTAATGATGTTGATTGTAATTCTAAACTCGTTGGGTTACATTCAATTACTGACTTATATGACAACGGTTTAGTCAATAAATAAGAGGAACTCTGAAAGTGGCACCGGTAACTGAAAAGTTGTGTGGGAATCGGTTGTCATGGTATGTTATACGGAGGAATGAGGAAAATGTCGTGTGGAAAGTTTTGAGTATGAATGTGGATGGCTATAAGAGTAGGGGAAGACCAAATAAACGATGGAAGGAATGTGTGAATGCTGATATGGTTAGAAAGAAGGTAACTACGGAGATGACGACTAATAGAGAAGTATGGAAGAAAAAGACATGCTGCGTCGACCAGAAATAAATTGGGATGAGGACCGGAGATGATGATGATGGTTTAGTCAATAAAGCAGATTGCATTTGTTTTATTTAACTCCTAGACGAAACTAAAGAGCAGAAACATTCAAACGTACTTTATTATTAAGGTATGAAAAGCTGCTTTGCCCACCAACCCGCATCTTGTCCGTGTGAAATTAAATGAAACTGTCCTTACTGTATATAGAATATTTATGATCATATACAGAATACATAGGTAATCAGTCTATAATTTAAATATTGTTACAAAATATTGGTTACATCATTAATGTTGAAATTATAATTGTGAGAACGATGTAGAAAGACGTGCACGTTAAAAGCGTCCGTAATAAAAAGATTGAAAAAATAAAATAAGCCGTGGCAGCTAAGAGATGACCCTACTAACGGGGCTCGTTCACAAACATGACGCATGGATCAGCACCATTCAGCTCAACCATTTTGAAGAGAACTTGCAACCACCAGCGAGTGAGCATGACATACTTTCATCCGCTAGGGCACATTCAAGTCAATGAAAGACGTACCCACCACGTATCGTTTTTCAAACTATGTAAGTTGGTGACTAACCGGATGCAGCTGAATACCAATATTTTAGGGGCGTATAACTGGGTTGTTAGACTATAGGGCTTCTACCCGTAATGACTGTAAAAGAATTTTAAAATTTTTCTGTTAAAAATTTAGATACTCCATGGGCAGTTCACGTGATTAAAAACATGGCTACTAAAAATACATCAATTTACGTCAGGCGTTGACTAATTTGTCAGGACTAAACTAATATTTATCTTCTGTCCTTTTCTTAATGAAATAGAAAGAAAAAGATGCACTGAACTTAAATTTAGTTTAGTTTGTGAACAAGGGAATCGGCGCCATTATGAACCCATCTGCGTAGAAATTTCTCGTCCGCGCGGTTATTTAAAAAATAAATTAGCAGTTCCATACCATATTTTGACCGCGTAGATATATATTGCACTTTTATACGAAACAGCTGTTTTTTTTTTGTTAATCGAAGAAATATTTCTACGCTAATTTGACCCTGTATAACTTCCATATCTATATGGAAGATAGACAGGGTCAAATTAAATTATCTAGCGAAACTCCGCAGACGTGATGGGTTTCGATATCTAAACACGATAAAACAAAAACGATTTTTTTTGTGGGGTCATCGACCGCAATTAATGTAAGTACTCGCTTTGAATATCAGTTCAAAGAAATCTGTTTTTTTTTGTAAACTTCATAGACGTGATTGCAGGTATCGATATCTAACACCATAAAAAACATATTTTCTCAATTTATACTTCAAGCAACAACACTATCAGCGGCCGTTGACCTATAAAAAAACCAACGATTCTTTTTTTTTATAAATATTTACTCATCACATCACGTATGCAGAGTTTCGCTAGCTAATTTAATTTGACCCTGTATATTGGTGATACGTACCATAACATCAATGGCTCTATCACTCTTGTTAGGGCAGACCTTCTTGTGCTGGTTGTACCTGTTCTTGAGCTTCGGACACACTTGTAACACCTGCGGGGATCACTATTAAATCTTAGACTTCTCACGGCTTCGACTCCTGTAAAGGTACATCTGAATCATAGGTTCTCAACGTGGGCCATAATGCCCCGCGTGGGCGTTTACCAAGGGGCAATAGAAGCCCCAGAGAAATTGGCATTCCTACAGTCGCACCATTTTGAAAATGGCAATTGCGCCGATTCCCTTGTTCACAAACTAAACTTAATGTAAGTTCAGTGCATCTTTCTCTTTCTATTTCATTAAGAAAAGGACAGAAGATAAACATTAGTTTAGTCCTGTCAAATTAGTCAGCGCCCGGCGTAAATTGACGTATTTTTAGTAGCCAACTTTTTAATCACGTCTAAACTGTCTATGGAGTATCTTAATTTGACAGGATTAAACTAATATTTATCTTCTGTCCTTTTCTTAATTAAATAGAAAGAAAAAGATGCACTGAAGTTAAATTTAGTAGAACAAGGAAATCGGCGCCAATAACTTTTATAGTTATAAAAACCCTCTATTAATTTTTAAGAATAAAAAAAAAATAAAAAAACTTTTATAGTTGATGATTGAGTCACGTGATAAATAATTTTGAACGTAAATATTTCGGAAACGTGACACTTTACGGGGTTTGGTCTCATTATGTTTTCTGTTTGCATTGATGTCAGCTATCGATTTATATAGTTCTCATGCGTGGCCGCCATTTTTTTATATACGGCCAAAAATAAAGAATAACGTGTATCAGGGTTTTACGCTTTTGGCTAAAATTTGCTGTTATTGTTTCTAAGACGCAAGTCATGGCCACGGTCTTGGTACTTATTAGTACGGACAGCCTCACGTCACTCTGGAACGACGAAACCCGTCTTTACCGCTACGCAATAAAGGCGCTGTCACCGATAAATAATTACTTTGGACATGGGTTTTTTTTTTTAAATCGTTGCCCCACACTAGGAATTTCTCCTGTGTCGTGGGTGCGTTTACAGACATATAAACTCACATACACAAACAGCCAGACCCGGAACAACTAATTGTAGGTCATACAAATATTTGTTCCGTGCGGGAATCGAACCCGCGACACGCAGCGCAGCAGTCAATCGCTTAACCACTGCGCCAACCGTGCCGTCTAAATATCTTTACTAGCAGAACCCGCGACTTCGTTCGCGTGCATGTAGGAAAACAATTGGATGTAATGGTTTAATTTTTTTTGCGCGGAACCCTAATTATTTTTTAAAATAAAATTAGCCTAAATTACTCCGTATAAGATCATCTACTTGCCAGTGAAGCCGTTTCGGAGATTAGCCGGAACAGACAGACAAAAATTAAAAAAAAAAACTTATGCATTTAGTAAAAAGCTGTTATTTTGACATTACACACAGACACACACACGGATGCACAATTTTATTTATTTGTATAGATGAAAAACAGGAAAGTTCAAACAAGTTTTGCCTAAATAATAAAACTGAATGAATTCCTTTGGAGCGTTTGGATGGAACTTAAACATATTGTTCCGTCGACAGCTGTGGAGACAACATCGTTAAGACACATTAAGAGGGCGCTAACAGGTCCACTAGCGCCACTACTTAAAAAAAAAATATTATCTCGTGACTGAGAACGAATTATGAAAATCTGCTCAATCAGCGACCTCGGTAAGTGTGTCTAGAATTTTCTAATACCTTTTATTAAGTTTCATATTGAGACACGAAGCAACAAAATTCGATCTAAAGAAAAGCGGCCACATTCCTATATGTCGTATTTAGTTGCTTCGTGTCTGTGCAGGATCAGGTTTGCTCGTCCAATAAATGAAGCGACTTGTGTAGTTTTAAACGTTGTATTATAAATTCGTTTTACAGTATATGATATGGCGGCTGGCAAGAGAAGACATTTTTAAATTCTGAACGGAGGCGCGAGTGAATGAGACCGAATGTGTATGATTGAACCGTAAGAACGACTGGATTTGTAATCGATGGTTGGCTTCAACTCTTCAATAATAGATGGCGCCTGCACCGCGTTCGATTGGATGTTGTTTCATCTGTCTTTGTGTAGATGGCGTGAACATGCCCCCGGCCTTGGAAGCTCCAGCTTTCAAAATGGAGTCAAGCTTCATCGCTTTCCGCTTGCAGTGGCAGCGGACAAATCTTGGAGAAGGTTCGCCGAATGGTTCCAGTACTTGTGTGGATGTCCGCTACTCGAGCCACGCCATCTTTTCCAGGAAATATACGTTTAATACGACCTAACCTCCACCTTAACGGCGGTAGGTTGTCATCCTTAATGAGGACAAGGCTGCCCAGCGTGATGTCGCCCTGCTTAGTCTTCCACTTGGTTCGCAGTTGCAGCTCCGAAACGTATTCTGTGGACCAGCGTCGCCAGAAGTGCTGCCTCAGTTGCTCGACTCGTTCGTAGCGTGTCAACCTCGAAGTCGGCTTGTCTGTGACGTCTTCAGAAAGTGGAGCTGTCAACGGTCGGCCAATGAGGAAATGGGAGGGGGTAAGAGGAGTAAGGTCGGAAGGATCTGAGGATAGAGGTGAAATTGGACGGGAATTTAGGACGGCTTCGATCTGTGTCAAAGCTGTGTAAAATTCCTCGTACGTTAATCGCGCGTTACCTACTATGCGCCTCAGGTGATACTTGCACGAGCGTACCCCACTCTCCCATAGACCGCCAAAATGTGGAGAATAAGGAGGAATGAATCGAAATTCAATGGTATTTTCTGAAGCGTAATTTACAATAGTTTCTGAATTTTTGTTTAAAAATAAAGGAAATTCTTTCTCTGCACCTACAAAATTCTTGCCGTTATCCGAGTAAATGACGCAAGGTTTACCTCGCCTGCTAATAAAACGCCTTAATGCTAGAATATAATCATTTGAAGAGAGGCTTGTAACAAGTTCCAAATGTCAGTCGGTCAGTCATACACGTCTGTATCAAAAAAAGGGAAAAAAATTCCAAGTCGCTGTCTTCAACCACCGTGTACGGACAAATGTAAACTTAAATGCGCAAATCAAATTGGTAATGACTCTAGATACGAGCTGTTCAAATTTTATTGGGGATTACGGGACGTGAACCAACAAAGAGCTTATGTTAAATCATCTATGGTAGATATCAAGCCAAGATATCAATATACGAACGCAGAAAATCCCCGAAAACCAAACAAAGCCTATTATTTCACTATTGACAATCGCCAAATTAGAGTCTGTAAAACATTTTTCAAAGCTACCTTGAACATTTCGGATCGAATGATATTCACCACACAGCAAAAAACAAACAGCAATAACTTTATAGAAGATGACTTACGTGGCAAGCATGGTAACCATAAAAAAATAAATCCCGAATTAATAAAAGATATTAAACAGCACATAAACTCTATCCCGCGAATGGAATCACATTACGTACGAGCTACTACCTCAAAAGAATACATAGATGGGGGAAAGACAATCAAAGACCTTTATGATGATTTTAAAGAAATACAAACACGAAACAAGAAAGAGACAGGGAGTTACATGACTTATTATAACATATTTACAAAGGAGTTCAATATATCTTTCTTTCGACCTAAAAAAGATATGTGTGATCTTTGTTTGTCTTACGAAAATTCAACAGCAGACCAAAAACAAGGGCTTAAAGAAAAATATGACCAACATCATGAGGAAAAGATACTGAGTAGAGATGAAAAAAAGCTAGACCGAAAAAATATTACCGAAAATAACAAAGTCGTAATTTACGACTTGCAAGCTGTTTTACAATGCCCACGTGGTGACTCGTCAGCGTTCTACTATAAGTCCAAACTCAATAGTTACAACTTGACAGTAACTGAGTTGTCTCAAACAGATAAAAAAGGCGCTTTTGAATCTGTACATAGCTATTTTTGGACGGAATCGGATGCGAAGCGTGGTGCGATCGAAATAGGTACATGCGTTTGGAAATACTTAGAGGAAATTGGTAAGGACGCACAGGAACCATTGAACATTGTTTTTTATTCTGATAATTGTGCGGGTCAGAATAAAAATAAGTTTATAATGACGATGTATATGTATGCAGTTTATCTTTTTAACATCCAAAGCATCACTCATAAATTCATGATCCGAGGGCATACGCAGAACGAAGCAGACAACATACACAGTTTGATAGAAAAAGAAGTTAAAAAAAATCTTAAGTCCGGCCCAATCTATACCCCAGTTCAATATATAACACTAATCAAAAACGCAAAAAAATGTAACCCCCCGATCAACATCCATGAGCTAACATTCGACAGTATTCTGGACCTTAAACTGTTGCAAGAGGAATGGGGCTTTAATTTTGGGACAGATGAAAGCGGCCAAAATGTCAACTGGAATGATATAAAGGTGTTAAAGGTCACAAAAGAAAATCCTTTTCTATTTCACTTTAAGACATCTTACAAGGACGAAAACTACAGAGAAGTTAATGTGCGAAATAAGCGAAGGAAGATGAAATCAGTCACAGAAATAACCATGAAGGCAGCATATACGCAAAAACAGGAGATAAGCGCTAATAAAAAGAAGGACTTGAAAGAGTTAATCGCAAAAGGGCTGATTCCATCTTATTATGCCAGTTTTTACAACTCAATTCTTTAACTTTTTTATACGCATCTTTTTCGTAGTATTTTTTTTATAATACATTTAATATTTAGAGTAGTCACAACTTATGAGACTGATTAAGACTAAGTAAAACCTATTTAGTTCTGTTGATTTTTGATTATAATTAATGTTGGTAGATGTACCAAGTACAAGTATAAGAAGTTTTTATTATTTTGTATGTTTATTGTTCTTTAGCATAATTACGTAAAGCGATCTCTTAAGCATTTTTGTTATGACTATGTAACTTTAAGTACTATTTTGTGATTGTTAAAAAAATACGTTAATTACTAAGTACATACAAAATGATTATAAATATTAAGTTCCTATTACGACTGATTATTATAAGTACTGTTGTTATTAGGTTAAGAAAGCAGTAACGATGAAACTTAAAATATAAACTGTTATTTACATTAACAAATATAAAAGTGTTTTGAGAAATATTTCTGTATTTTTATTTCCGCTTTACTTTTAAACTGTAATAAGCATTATATATTTAAATAGATCATATTATTTATTAATACTAAACTGAATTATTCAACATTAGTTCTCAAAACATTTGAAAATTGATCATTAATTTTTATACTAAACTGACATAAGTCTAAACTTTAGAAAATAAACTTCATTTATTCGTTTGATATAAGTAGTATAATTAAACTATTATGTCAGTTATATTCGCTATACATCTCTCTACAATTTAAGACCAAGAAAATAAAAATAACACCATAAACACGTGAAAACCATCAAAATTATTACAACAAGGTAGCGACTCAAAACTTTGACTGCGATTTCCCAAAAAAGTGAAGTTTTGTCTTATTCCGGTTTATTATCAAACGTGCGAGTCTTGTATTTTGATGCTTATCACTTTGAGGTAATTCTTTTGATTTTACGTGGTTTGCACTAATCATTTCTAATGTATCTGCGCGGTTCCTGAGGAATGATATTAAATCGTTTAATTTGACCTTATTGTGTGACCCTAAAGACATGACACCAATGTGGTTTTCCCACTCCCGTTCCGTGGAAGGATCAAGCTTGTTTACGACTAAGTATATAACTAAGGTGTCCCAATTGACTGTGGGTTCATCTAGTGACGTCAGAGCGCGTAAATTACGTAGAACGGTATCAATTAACTTCCGAATTTGTGATGGTGATTCCTGTTTTAACGACGGAATACTATATAACGCTTTGACGTGATTATTGACTAACAACCTATCATTGTGATATCGGTTTTCTAATAGCTCCCAGGCGTGATTGTAATTGGCAGGACTGAACTCTAAGGCACTTATGACTTGTAACGCACTCCCACTCAGAGCCGACCGTAAATAATGGAATTTTTGTATTTCATCTAAATCGGTACGGTTATGGATCATAGTGACGTATGAATGTTTGAACTCCAGCCAGTGATCGTATGAACCTTCAAAGGCGGGGAGTTTTATATCCGGTAATTTAATATTAACAGGTTGTCGGATACTATCCCGAGCTGATGCAACAGGGAACCCGTTGTAAGCCTCCGCATTGCCAATAAGAAAATTTGCACTGGCCATAGCCGTAAAATATAATGATTCGAACGTTTCAACATATTCTGAATTTGAGGTTAATTCCGATTCCGATAAAAGTAATTCTATTTCACCTTCAATGCTATTAAATTTTGAAAATATATCGATGGCGCTCTGAACTCGCAACTAAGTTCGGCTACTTGTAAGGCAGTCAAGGTGGCCCCCATGAACGTATCAACATAATTTTTAAATAGGGTTAACCGGCCCTTTACAGCTCCCCTACGTTTCTTAAGCTCAGAAAGAATTTCCTCTACCGACTTAACAGACATTATGGCGGGCTACGAATAAACGTTAGGTACAAGGTACTCACGTGCAAGCATCAACGGAGCCGCGTGGCTGCAACTCTCGCGTCGCTTAAACCGAACTGTAATCATACATATAAACAAACACAGCGTTAAAACAAATCTAAACGTTTTAGGGAAAGACGGGAACAAAGACCTGACCGTTGCGTTTCTGGCTCGTACTCGTACTCGTCTAATATGGCTGCTGGTCCAACTACGGCGTCGCCGTCCCGTGTCGGCGTCGTTACTCGTTTCTCCGTAGTCTCGAATCCAGCACCCGTCTCGAAGGTCCAAATTATGTGCAGGATCAGGTTTGCTCGTCCAATAAATGAAGCGACTTGTGTAGTTTTAAACGTTGTATTATAAATTCGTTTTACAGTATATGATATGGCGGCTGGCAAGAGAAGACATTTTTAAATTCTGAACGGAGGCGCGAGTGAATGAGACCGAATGTGTATGATTGAACCGTAAGAACGACTGGATTTGTAATCGATGGTTGGCTTCAACTCTTCAATAATAGATGGCGCCTGCACCGCGTTCGATTGGATGTTGTTTCATCTGTCTTTGTGTAGATGGCGTGAACAGTGTCTCAATATGAAACTTAATAGAAGGTATTAGAAAATTCTAGACACACTTACCGAGGTCGCTGATTGAGCAGATTTTCATAATTCCTTCTCAGTCACGTGATAATATTATTTTAAAGGAGTGGCGCTAGTGGACTGTTGTACCGGCTCTTAAGGACATTGCAGTGCTTAATGCTTAGACCAAAACATGCAGTCAAAGTGACCTCTGCGCTGCCACCGACAACGCCGTGGAAGTGGCAAAGTTTTGAGCAGGGTTGGATTTTGTACTATAATTATAGTATTTATACTATAATTTCGCCCTTTGTACTATATACTATCCAAATCTAAGGATAGTACGCTAAAATACTATAATTTAAAGTTTTTTCCCAAATGCTTAGTTTTACGTCATATGAATATTTCGACCGTGCGTGTATCCGACCGAATTCTGATCTTGCAATGTTTTCTGTGTCGATCTCGTCGGTGTCGTGGTCACTTCTATCTTTCCATTCCATTTTTTTTCATTTCCATTTGTTGGAGTATAGCAAAAACAAATCGATCCTACTTCAACACTATCGTCTTTCTCTTTCTAACTCATAAATATTATTTTTTTACTATCGAGCCCGCCTTTACCACTTGACCGAAATCCTTACTTTCGCATAGCGACTGTACTACTCTGTTAGCCTTGTGTGGGATCACACGTCTCACGTAATATTAGTAAACACACCTTCCAATATATAAATATAAAAGGATAATAAACGTATTATATAAATCCTTATAACTAGTGTTTCCTTTGGTGCTCCTCCGTTAACTCTAACAGGTTATGGGCCCAGAGCGCTAAGCCAAAGTGCGATTAAATAATATAAAGTGAAAGTTATTGGACACTAAATAATACACAAAAAGTTATTTTAGTGCAAGTGCTTAAAAATGGACTTAAGATCTAAAAGGAATATCAAACAATTTGATGGGGAAAAGTATAGTGTGTGGAAATTTCGAATTCGCAATCTATTATGTGAACTTGGAGTTTTGAACGTTATCGACGGTGAAGCTCCGACAGAAAGAAGTGCTGAGTGGCTTAAAAATAATGCTTCAGCTAAGAATACGATAATAGAATGTTTGTCAGACTCATTACTTGGCCTGACTACAGAACAAGACACCGCAAAACAAATTTTCGCGAAGCTTGATTCTATCTTTGAAAGAAAAAGCGTGGCCACGCAGCTGTATCTTAGAAAAAGGTTGCTGAACTTGAAATTGGATAGTGACACAAAATAAATAAAATATTTCCAAGTATTTGATGAGATTGTCACTGAACTTATGGCTGCAGGTGCAAAATAAGAGGAATCCGATAAAGTGACCCGCCTTTTCATGACTCAACCGAACAGCTATGGCAGCATCGTCACCGCAATCGAGACATTGACTGAAGACAATATAACTTTAGCTTTTGTGAAAACGAGATTATTAGATCATGAAATCAAACTAATAAGCGAAGAACATGATCTAAGTGTAAAAGTACTTCAGGCTGATACTTTGAAGCAAAAGTCAATAAAACCGTTCAAGAGTAATTTTAAACTCAAGAAATGCCAACACTGTGGCAAAAAGGGACATTTGAAAAAGCATTGTTTTTCTTACAAAAGGTCTATTGAGAACAATAGAAGCAACAATAAAACGGTTCAGTTGGTGAGGTCGGACTCGGAACCAAATACTTCTGCATTTGCTTTTACGACGGGCAGTGATACAAATGACAGTAATGACGGGAAAAACGATATTACTTTCGTTTTGGATTCTGGAGCCTCCGATCATTTGATAAATCGAGAAGATTTGGCACTAAACTTCACTGAGCAAGAAAAGCCAATAAACATTTCTGTAGCAAACAATGGCAAGTTTATGCAAGCGACAAAGAAAGGTGATCTCCCCGTTACCGGTAAGATGGGCGTACCAGGTATACTATAGGATGTACTGTTCTGCAGCAAGCAGGTATGACTGTCGTTTTTCATAAAAACGGTAGTAATGTTGTGTACAATGATGGTAAGCCGGTAATGAAGGGTGAGTCTTTGAACAATCTAATCGGCATTAACTTTCTGCTTTCTAAACATGCTTTAAATAGCGAATGCTCATTAAATAGAGTCGTAAAGAATAATTATGAATTGTGGCATCAAAGGTAACAAATTGGCAAATAAAAAATTATGGAAATAAAAAGAAATTGTTTTCTGATATTGATAATATTATGCCAAACGATAAATTGTGTGAAGCTTGTGTTTATGGTAAACAAGCGTGCCTGCCATTTAACAAATCGAAAACAAAAGATTTGAAACGACCTCTATTTAAAGTGCACACAGATGTTTACGGTCCTATTACTCGTTCGTCTATTGATGGTAAAAATTATTTTGTGATTTTTTTTTGTGGATGGCTCATTATTGTACGACCTACTTGTTGGCTCGTAAATCAGATGTTTTTGTTACGTTTCGGGATTATGTAGCAAAAAGTGAAGCTCGTTTTTGTCTGAGAATTGTTTACTTATGTTGTGATAATGAAGGGGAATTTGTATCCAATGAAATAAAAGAGTTCTGTGCGCGGAAAGGTAGTTACCACTAAATAGTGCTCCTTATGAACCAAACGGTTATAAGATGCGGGATGTGGTAGATGAATAGTTTGTGGAGTCAGAGATGTGGTTATGGATGAGATTAAATTCTTATCAAATTGGCCAGTTAAATCTGAGCCTGGACGGATTATGGCTAGAAATAGCAATAAATCTGTTGTTTACAGCTCTGTCAGAGATGTGGTTATGGATGAGATTAAATTCTTATCAAATAGGCCGGTGCAACCTGAGCCTGGACGGATTATGGCTAGAAATAGCAATAAATCTGTTGTTTGCAACTCTATCAGAGATGTGGTTATGGATGAGATTAAATTCTTATCAAATAGGCCGGTGCAACCTGAGTCTGGACGGATTATGGCTAGAAATAGTAATAACTCTGTTGTTTACAACTCTGGACTCTGTACACCCTTTTTGAAACAGAGAAGAGGTGTGAATCTGATCAATCAGATTGTGTGAGTATACAAACGGAAGCAATACCTGCTAATAAATCTGTACATGATACAGGGCAGCGCTTGAACCGGTTTTCATATCACAATGAAAATAAGTTAACTTTATCTCAAGATAAGGAAACATTACATAATTTGAGACGAAGTAATAGGGTCCAAAACATGCCTACTAACTACTTGTTGTGTGCAGGATCTTTGATATTTCAAATTCCTCAATCGTATACAGAAATTAAAAGGGGATGATAAGCATCTATGGGAAGATGCTATCAAAGAGGATACTGAAATGATACAGATAATTCACTTATTCAAAATTATACGTGGTCTTTAGTACCAAAGCCAGATAATAGAAATATTATCGATTGTAAGTGGGTATTTACAATTAAAAATGATGAGTTTGGAAAACCCTTGAAGTATAAAGCGAGATTAGTGGCTCGTGGTTTTAGTCAAAAAGGAATGCAAGTTTTAGACTAATAATATTAGCTTTAGCGAATCAATTTAATTTGCTGGTTCACCATATGGATGTAAAAACATCATTTTTGAATGAAAAACTGAACGAGGAAATCTGTATGAAAATTCCCGAGGGTATCCCGACTGGACGTAATATGGTTTGCAAATTAAATAAGTAATTATATGGATTGAAACAGTCTACACGCTGTTGGTTCCAAATGTTTGAGCAAGCTTTGATAAAAAGGGGTTTTCAATACTCATCAGCGGACCGGTGCATTTACATTTTTATTGCAGGTCATGTTTTAAAGAATACTTATGTTTTACTTTATGTTGACGATCTTGTGATTTTCTTTTTATAATGAACACTTTTAAAATGGTAGACTTAAAAGAGATCAAATGTTTTCTGGGTACAAAATAACCAAATCAGAAAACAACAGGAGTGTAGATAAAAACAATTCTTGAGAAATTTAACATGAGTGACTGTAATTCTGTCACGAAACCTCTTGAAAGTGAAATAGATTACGAAGAATTAAGTTTGTGGGAAATAACAAGTGCCCCTTGTAGAAATCTAATCGGGTGCTTGATGTATATCATGCTGTGCACTCGACCTGACCTAAGTTTTTCTGTTTACATCTTGAGTCAGTATGCAAGCAAAAACAACCGTTCATTATGGTCACACTTAAAAAGGGTCTTGCGTTATTTAAAGGGCACTATAAATCTCAAGTTAACATTTACACGAAATGATTACAAAAATATTTTAAGTGGCTTTGTTGATTTTGACTGGGGTAGTAATACAATTGATGGAAAAAGTACTACGGGTTATTTGTTCAAATTATTCGATCAATGCACAATATGCTGTCAAACAAAAATGCAGCAAACAGTGGCATCATGAAACAGAGTACATGGCTCTATATGATGCAGTAAAATAAACTCTGTGGTTAAAGTCATTAGTAACAAGTATTGGCATTGCGATACCAGATTCTATTTGTATTTATGAGGATAATAATGGATGTATAAGCATCGCAATCCTACTTGTCACAAAAGATCTAAACACATTGACATTAAGTATAATTTTTCTAGAGAACAGATTGAGAAAAATGTGATTAAAATGATTTATGTTTCTACAGATAACCAGCTGGCTGATATCGTGACAAAATCATTTCCCGCGGTGCGTTCACCGAGATGAGAATGAAACTCTGGGTGACGTTGTGATTATATTCAACGTGGATAAATAAAATGATAAGGATATGATAATTATAAAAGCTTGGTTATGTAATAAGTAGATGAATAACATTAATAGTATCCAGTTATAATGGATGAATTGTTGATAATGGTTTGATTAGGTTTTTCTGGGTTTTCCCTAATCCTGCGCAACGAATGTTGGACCATGATGATTGTATTCCCAGAGAGAGAGAAATAAATTGGAGGTGTGTGATTTTTAATTGTATAAAGATATTTGAAACATTATATCGTATTTAAAAAGAAAAGGATTTATTTTTGAGGGGGCGTGTTGGAGTATAGCAAAAACAAATCGATCCTACTTCAACACTATCGTCTTTCTCTTTCTAACTCATAAATATTATTTTTTTACTATCGAGCCCGCCTTTACCACTTGACCGAAATCCTTACTTTCGCATAGCGACTGTACTACTCTGTTAGCCTTGTGTGGGATCACACGTCTCACGTAATATTAGTAAACACACCTTCCAATATATAAATATAAAAGGATAATAAACGTATTATATAAATCCTTATAACTAGTGTTTCCTTTGGTGCTCCTCCGTTAACTCTAACACCATTCTCATTCCTTCCATTTCATTCGAAATTCAAACAAAGTGACAACAATGGTGAAAAACCTTACCAAGACTAAAATACGAAATAAACTGGCAACACAATCCAATATGTTGATGAGAATAAATGCCAAGGATGAAGATCTAGCTAATAATAATATTCAAGAACTGTTAAACTTAGAAGAGGAGTAAATTTTGCCATACCTGGTGTTGATTTTAATGACTACCTAATAAGTTAAATTAAAAATAATGAAAGTGTACTATAATTTTTTCTAAATACTATCCTTTTCATTTTTTTGTGCTATCTTTTTCAACGTACCTAAATCCAACCCTGGTTTTGAGAAAACAAGATTTAAAATACAGTCGTGCCGGCGACAGGAAGAAGAGGTACTTAGTGACAAACTGTTCACAAAAACTGTTTCCTCTATAATTAAGTGAAACTTAAAGTGAATTCAAAACGGTGCCAGTGAGATTCAGCATGGCGGACATTGATATAAAATTAACAGTGTTTATACCATAGGATACATTATGACTGCGCTAGCGCTAGCATTAGCTACGTTAATACACGGAGTGACGTATGGTGCTTCATAAATAAATTTCAAGCTGTCAGCTAGCCACGCCAATATACCTACCAACAAATACAATAAAACTATACGTACTCAAGCAAAAAAATAATAAATCAAAATAAAAAAGTAAACAAAATTTTACTACCTAAATAAAAGCTTCCAGCCTCCAGGTATAAAGTGCGTAACAGTTTATATATTTATACAATGCTGGGTTCTGTCCACATAGCTATCACTTGAAGTCACAAATGATAAACTAGGACCATCATAGTAAAAAAAAAAAACAAGTTATCGGACACCTCTGTCTCTCATTTCGCTCATTCGCTTTGTAGCCCGAATTATAACTCTACAAATAAAAAGTCTCTCTTTCAACTCTTAACATTATTGAAAATAAAACCATGGTCAGCAAAACGACCACTCACCACAAGCAGCACCCGTTCGCGAGCATAACGCATAGATCAGCCATTATGTCCCTCGCCATATTTGAGGGAAGGAGGCAACCCGACCCCCGACGCTACCGCAAGCAGTGACATCTAAGAGAGCATGACGAACTTGCTGCCGGTTGCTCAAGCAATAATAATATGATCAATCGTCGAGGTCGCTAGCTGACCACATATTGCAATGAACTCATTGGAAAACATAGAAATGAGATTAAAATAAAATTAAACTGAATTGACTTATACAGTCAAATAAAAACAATTACATGAACTCATAACAATACCTTTATGTAATTCTGAGCCTGAAAAAGGCTCTAGTGGCACTGCACGAAATCTGCCCCTATCCGAGATGGAGCCCAGTGTGAGTGATGAATGGTGGTCTAGCTTACGTTTAACGAGGCGAATCGGTATATTTTATACTAGCTGCGCCCCGCGGTTTCACCCGCATAAGTTTCGATCCCGAAGGAATATCGGGATAAAAAGTATCTTATGTGTTAATCCTGGTTATAAACTATCTGTGTGCCAAATTGAATCCAAATCCGTTCATAGTTTTGGCGTGAAAGAGTAACAAACAAACATCCATCCATCCATCCATCCAAAAAAATTGTTTATAATATTAGTAGGAAATAGGATATGACTCAGCCGTTTGAGCAATTACCTGTAGTTTATAATGTAAATTGTTTTATTACCTTGTAAATCATTCATCATCCAACATTGTGATCTTCAAGCGTATAAACCTACACTCACGTAACCTTTAACTTTAAGTAAAATGTCACTTCTTCCTCTCGGGAGGATGTTCGATGTAATAATTACGATCGAACACGTTTTCCTGATCTACATAGCTAATCAACCCACGCCGCGCTAAGTGCAGCGCGGCATCAGTGCATACCCGGACTGCAAACCGAGTGCATTCGCGTAGCATAGCATATCAACCGTCTTAGCAATAAGCCTTTAAAGTTATTCAAGTGTTTAATTTAGCAGTCTAATATCAGTTAGGTTGCGACTCCAACAAATACGTTTGGATGAAACGTAAACAATCATTGTTCCGTCGACAGCTGTGGAGACAACATCGTTAAGGACATTGCAGTGCTTAGTGACAAAGTGTTCACAAAAACTAGTTCCAACATCTTAGAGTGTATTCAGAACTGTGCCGGTGAGATTCAAAATGGCGGACAATGATACAAAATTAACTATTATTTATACTATAGGATACATTATGAAAGCGCTGACATTAGCTACGTTGTTATACGGAGTGGCGTCATGGTGCTTTATAAGGAAATTTCGCAATTACAGAAACTACGTGTGCCTTAATGAAATTTTAGCAAATCTTTTATACATACTAACTTTACATAGCTGGAAATTTTACTTGGCCTTGTTGAAAGATCTGACAAACAATTATATCTTGAGCTTACAAATATGTCACATTGTATATTGTTTCTTAGTAACGGTGAAGAATCACTGGTTGGTGATTATGTGTCATATGTTCTATAAGGACATTGTGAAAGTGTTTAATGGGCATTTCCAAAGGAAATACTTGAAAAGCAGCCTGTTTGGTTGGGGTGTGCCTTTATTAACAAGCGGCGTTTATGGTATGGTTTTAATTTTATTACCATATACACAACATCAGCGAAAAATTATCAAATCTGTACTATTTAGTTTTGTAATTTTACCCTTGTTACTAAACACTTTACTTTACATTGTTATTGTATATTCACTTTTTCGTAGCTCCGACGCGAGCGCTCCTACTACTATTAACAAATGGCGTCGCTTGTACATCGCCACGTTGATATTCGTATTGGGCGACGTCGGAGTCCTGTCTATCTATATTGTAGATACGTGGACCGCCATAGATACATACTTTCCAATTATCAAATTACTAAATCCAATGATATTGTCAGTTTTTTTGGTTGTTGTCAAAAGCAATCGAGAACTGTGGTTCGAGTTTTATCCTACTAATATTATAAATGCGAAAGTTTGTATGGATGTATGGATGTTTGTTACTCTTTCACGCAAAAACTACTGAACAGATTTTGACGAAATTTAGCACACAGATAGTTTATAACCAGGATTAACATATAGGATACTTTTTATCCCGACATTCCCACGGGATCGAAACTTATGCGGGTGAAACCGCGGGGCGCAGCTAGTGTTAATATAAAACAAAAGTTATCAGCAACGCAGAGGCGTCATGACATCAACATGCCTGAGAGAGGTTCTCGAGAGTCTGCCGACAGACGGCCGGTGGTACCAGGGGGTCTACTCCGAAGTAGTATCGGCCGAATGTTCGGCCGTTTCCTGCTACGAAGTTACTATTTGGTTCGGTCGGTCCCAATCCTACACTCCTATACTCTTTCGAATATGAACTATGGTCCCGACCCAACTGAGCCGATCCGAACGTTTTTCGCATTTTTCAATAATATTCGGTTCCGCCATGTGTCGGTTCGATCCGAACATACGCATAGCATACTTCGGAGTAGACCCCCTGCAGTGGTTGATATACAGGTTTAATTGACAACATCTAACTGTTTATTTATTTTACTTCGATGGTTCTAGTTTATCATTTGTGAGTTATCATAACGCAGCATTGCATAAAATAAATATGTAAGTTGTCACGGAGTTTATGCTTGGAGGCTTTTATTTAGGTGTTAAATTTTGTTTTCATCAATGGTTTAATTTTTTTTTTTGCTTGAGTACAGCTTACATTCTATTTACTGGTACATTGGCGGGGCTAGCTGACATATGGCAAATAGTTTAATTTGATGTTCTGTGTCTCGAGTAAGTTAACTGCATCGCATGCCTATTGTACAGAAGCAAGTTTTTCTAACTGAACAGACACCTGTAGGTACTGCTAGGGAGTTTGTTGCGCCACTTCTTCTCCCCAGCGAAAGCACTAGGAAGTGGTGAAGGGCGGGTGTTTTGAGGGACTGTCTTATGTAATTTTGACGTTCGAAAAGTGCTGATTCTCAGCCTAATTTGAAGAAATGACTTTTGATTTTGATTTTAAAAAGACAATAGGCTAAAGGATGTAGTAATATAATACTGTATTAAATAAGGAGTAACTTTCCTTCCGACACCCATAATGGATAGGTACCTACATATGTGCAGGAAGAGTTAGATAGCTTAAGAGCTGTAATTATAATAATGTCTTTCTCTAAATATACAGGACCAAGTTAACCCGGGGCAAATGACGTGAACATAATTACGCTTTTGAGGATGGGAAATCATCAAATGACCCCTCCCGCTCTGGGTGGAGTGGAAGGGAGTGTCAGACTCTTACTGACTAAAACCCACCCGTGTGCCTTCCTTAGCCCTTTCTGTTCCAGGGCAGCGGTAACCCTTTCGGACGATCCCGCCGCAACATAATTACGGTGACGATGACATCGGGTCATCATGACCCAGATTTTATCGAGTAATTGTCATGACATTTAAGAAATTGTCTAGATTTTAATAATTATTTATTATAGAAGAGTTTTTCGCATATGTAGTAAAAAAGAAATTAATCCAAATATTTTATAATTTAAACTTTTACTGGCTATCTTAATAGCGCATGCAAAATCAACTCTGAAAACATAACATTAATATTTTTTTTAATTTTGATAAATGATTCTAAATAATTCTGACTCTTCTTTGTCAGACCCCGACTCTTCTAAACCGCAAATATTCTCTCAGGGAGGTCTATTAGTGCCATATTTAACAAAAACTTAAAAAAGAACAAGGTGAATTGACAACAGATACTAAATGACCTAATAAAAGTATGTCACAAAAATACTACGCCAGCGATGACGCTGGGTCATATTTACCCGTTTTGAGTTGATGCACGTATATCTCGCTCTGTACTATGCGGCGTTGCACTTAGCATACCTGCGTTTCGGTTAGAAGGAGGTCGTATCTCCAGCTACACACACGCTAAAATTGCAAGACCAGCGTAAAAAAGAATAATGACAGATTTAAGTCGCCTTGGGTCAGTAGGACCCATTGGCGCCGGGTTAAGTTAGCTAGCAAAACTGCGCAGACGTGATGGGATATCGATATGTAAGCACTATAAAAAAAAAACAAAAAGAGATTACTTAGATGTTTTTTATTTGGGTTCAACGACCGCTGGATGTTTTGTTACTTGTAGTATGAGTTGAGAAAATCTGTTTTCTTTAGTGTTGTCGTGTTGAGATATCGATAAACCCATCACGTCTGTGAAGTTTACAGAATAAAAAGCTGGTTTTTAAACTGATATTTGAAGTGACTACACTAATTGCGGTCGGGGACCCCACAAAAGAAATCATCAAATTAATTAATTTTTTGTTTAATCGTGTTCGTAAACTTCACAGACGTGATGGGTGCCGTCGCTAGCTAATTTAATTTGACCCTGTATATTAATTAATTTAATAACATAATGAATATACGTGGGTATGTACATAATGTATTTCGTTAGCTAGTTTAATTTGACCCCGTATAATGTGACTTCAGCTTAAACTGGCTTGATAACTTATCGATTCGCAAAACTATTGATAGATGTTAAAATAACACATACCTAGCCACGGCGGCGGAGCCGGTAGGATGGTACCGGTTGCGCAAGTTGAATCAGCTGACATTTGAGGTCAATTTGACCTTTAATCAGCAAATTAATAAATAGAATAGACTAGAATATTCTTTATTATACACACCGTAACAAAGTGTTCATAAGATAAAATTAGATAGAATTAGGATAAATTGAAATAGAATTATTAATAACAAGAAACTGTTTTATTTAATTTATCTACTCCTAGGAGATAATACATACTGGGAATGGCAATGGACTCCAGGTATCGAGTAGCAGTGTGCTGGAATTCCAGTTCAGTACTCGCGAAGACATCTGAGGACTAGGAGACGGGTGAGGGCTAGGTACAATGGACTGGTCTTAAGGGTTATGGTACCGGTTTGAGGTATTTCGAATAGAGGACGTCGGCGAGGGCGAAGTGTGTGTCTAATGGCTATAGTGGTATGTTAAAGGAGATGTACTGAAGTAAGGAGGAATTGAAATGGGTACCACGATTTAGGCGGATGAACCATTTAACCAGACTAAGATTTCTCCTTACTTCTAAACTTTGGTACCCCACCATACCCAGCACAAATGGTGTTGGGTACATGTACGGGTAATAACCATAAACTTTTAAGTACAGGTAGCGGACAAAATACTTCTGAACCTTTTCGATGACCAGTGTATGCACTCCTTCATGAGGGTTCCAGATTGTGCTGTTAGTCTCTAGCAAACAGCGGGTGTCGATCACTGAAAATTTTGGCCTGACGCAAGACAACGCCTAAGTTTTTGCAGGATTTGTTGCAGGTCTGTATTATGTGCTGGTTAAATGTAAGATGTGGATCGAAGTGAGCACCCAGATAGCGAACGGTTAAGACGCGTTTCAGGGGCTTATTATTCATAGCGTAGATGTTGTGTGGCTTTTGAGTAGATCATGACCGCGCATTTACTAATGTTTAGATTGAGGTTGTTGATAGTGCTCCAAGTGTGAATGTTGTTGATGTCGAGTTGAAGTGCGGCCGTATCACTGGAGCTAGCCACTGGTAGAGCAACTTTGACATCATCAGCATACATTAAGACTGCGGAGTGATTTACCTATTATGTAGGAAGATCATTAACTATAGAAAAAGAAGGGGCCCGAGGTTAGTGCCCTGCCTTAGGCCAGAAGTGACCAAGTAGCGCTCCGAATTGGCATTTTTGTATGTTACAAATTGCTTGCGGTCGCGCAGATAGTTCGCGAAGAATTGTAGCGATGACACAGAGAAACCTTCCAATGCTAGTTTACTTAGAAGTATGTCGTCGTCAACCCGGTCAAAAGGCTTTTGGAAATCAAAATAGGCTACATCGATCTGCATTTTGTGATATATATTTTTGGCTAAGAGAAGACTAGATGTTAATCAGATTAGACGTGGTTGAGCGTTTTGGAAGGAATCCGTGCTGCTCATCTGCAAACCACCGTTGCAGCTTATTAAATATTTTTTTAGAGAGTATCGATTCAAATACTATGCCGAATATCAATAGAACAGCTATTGGCCTGTAATTTTTAAGGCCACTTTTATGTACCGGGAGTACCTTAGAGGTTTTCCATTCCGTTGGATATATATGTTCGTCGTAATAGATAGGTTGAAGATAAACTGCAAGGGCAATTTGTGAATTTCGCAGTCGTCCTTAACGAAGTACTGTATTCCATCTGGACCTTGAATAGATTTTGTAGGAAGTCGAGCCATAGTGCCACGAACCTCAGATTCATAAACGTAATCAATATCAACAAGTTGGAACATAATATTATTAGGAGACGCATTCGCAGTAGCGATAGCATGCTCGAGATCTAATGATGGTAAGTTTGATAGGAAAACGCTACTAAAGTATTTTGAAAATGCGTCTGCCACTTGCGTTGGCGACCTGTCAACAAAGGTAGCCTGCTCATTGTTTTCTCTGTTACTTTTCACATAGGCCCAGAAGGATTTGGGACCACATTTAATGTTAGGCTGAATATGATTAGTGTAAGTAGCAAAATCCGCATCTAAATAAGCGTAACTATGTTGGGAACTACGAAAACCGCCTTTACTGTTACGCAATAAAGGCGCTGTCATTGTCAACTTTGGACTTGCGGTTGAATGCCTTTCATATAATAATACTAGCTAACAGCTGTGCCCGCAATTTTGTTCTCGTGCATGTAGAGAAACAGTTGGATTTCATGTTTTTAGGGTTCCATTCCACAAAAGGAAAAACGGAACTCTTACAATATCACTTTTTTGCCCTTCGTCTGTCCGTCTGTCAAGACCCTTTTTCTCAGGAATGTTTTATCAAGGTAATTATATCAAATACAATCCCACTGCAATCCCTTGAAGCAGTGAAAAAATCAAACTTGTAAGTCAAAGCAATCAAAAGATACGGGCGTTTATGTTCCGTTTATACCGCATATTTTGACATTCGCAAGGGAATCAAAACCTATAGGGTACTTCCCGTTGACCTAGAATCATGAAATTTGGTAAGAAGCAATGTCATTTGGCACAAGTAAAGAAAAAAAACCGTAAATTTGTAGTTACATACCTACCTACCTTTAATAACCCAGCCTTTCGGAGATCAGCCGGAAGAAACAGACATACAAAAAATACCGAATCTAATACTTTAATAATTATGCATTTAATTAAAAGCTGTTATTTAGCCAGTTATTTATTTATTTGTACTTATAGATGAAAAACAGGAAAGTTCAAACAAGTTTTGACTAAATTGTTATAATAAAACGGAATCAAGTTGTTTTGGAGCGTTTGGATGAAACTTAAACAATCTTATTCTGACAGCAGTGGAGACAACATCGTTAAGGACATTGCAGTGCTTAGTGACAAAGAGTTCACAAAAACTAGTTCCAACATCTTAGAGTTTATTCAGAACTGTGCCGGTGAGATTCAGCATGGCGGACAATGATACAAAATTAACTATTATTTATACTATTGATACATTATGAATGCCTAAATTACTAAATCCAATACTATTGTCAGTTTTTTTGGTTGTTGTCAAAAGCGATAGAGAACTGTGGTACGAGTTTTATATTAATACTAGCTGACCCAGCAAACGTTGTTTTGCCATACAAATTATTTCTAGCTGCCCGGCGCTACTTCGTTCGCGTGGTGTCCTACCCCCTACCCTACTCCTACTCTATTCCTACACTACTCCTACCCTACTCCTACACTACTCCTACCCTACTCCTACACTACTCCTACCCTACTCCTACACTACTCCTACCCTACTCCTACCCTACTCCTACCCACTCCTACACTACTCCTACCCTACTCCTACACTACTCCTACACTACTCCTACCCTACTCCTACCCTACTCCTACCCTACTCCTACCCTACTCCTACCCTACTCCTACCCTACTCCTACCCTACACCTACACTACTCCTACCCTACGCCTACCATACTCCTACCCTACTCCTACCCTACTCCTACACTACTCCTACCCTACTCCTACCCTACTCCTGCCCTACTCCTACACTACTCCTACACTACTCTTACCCTACTCCTACACTACTCCTACCCTACGCCTACCCTACTCCTACCCTACTCCTATGCTATAAACCTAACGGAGCCCGAGACCTTTCCAACGAATGTAAAACCGTGGAAATTGGTTCGTGCGTTCTGGAGTTATAGCGTCAGGAAGGAAAACCCGACTTATTTTTATATAAAATAATACTACTATACTACTAATATTATAAATGCGAAAGTTTGTATGGATGTATGGATGTTTGTTACTCTTTCACGCCAAAACTACCGAACGGATTTTGACGAAATTTAGCACACAGATAGTTTATAACCAGGATTAACATATAGGATACTTTTTATCCCGACATTCCCACGGGATCGAAACTTATGCGGGTGAAACCGCGGGGCGCAGCTAGTTTTATATAAAACAAAAGTTATCAGCAACACAGAGGCATCATGACATCAACATGCCTGAGAGAGGTTCTCGAGAGTCTGCAGACAGCCGCCCGGTGGTACCAGCAGTGATTGATACACAGGTTTAATTGACATCATTTTAAAAAGACAATAGGCTAAAGATTGTAATTTAATACTCTATTAATTAAATAAGAAGTAACTTTCCTTCCGACACCCTTAAAATGGATACATATGTGCAGGAAGAGCTAGATAGTAAGAGCTGTGATTATATTGTATTTCTCTAAATATACAGGGTCAAGTTAAGTTAGCTAGCGAAACTGTGCAGACGTGATGATATCGATATCTAAATAGTATAAAAAAAAACTAAAAGAGATTACTTAGATGTTTTTTATTTGGGTTCAACGACCGCTGGATGTTTTGTTACTTGTAGTATGAGTTGAGAAAATCTGTTTTCTTTAGTGTTGTCGTGTTGAGATATCGATAAACCCATCACGTCTGTGAAGTTTACAGAATAAAAAGCTGATTTTTAAAACTGATATTTGAAGTGACTACACTAATTGCGGTCGGTGACCCCACAAAAGAAATCATCAAATTAATTTATTTTTTGTTTAATCGTGTTCGTAAACTTCACAGACGTGATGGGTGCCGATATATTAAACAGTTCAATATATTGATAATACCCATCACGTCCGCAGTTTCGCTAGCTAATTTAATTTGACCCTGTATATTAATTAATTTAATAACATAATGAATATACGTAGGTACATAATGTATCAGAAACGTTATGTTTTTTCAAATAAGGCAAAATATGCAAAAAAAAAAATCGCAAAAATGTTAACTTTCTTCTAGGTTAAGTGTAAGTAATTTAGCGTTCGTAGATTTCTTCACTTAATTTCAGATAACAACTTGAGTTTGACGACCCCAAGCACAACGAGGATATCTCGTTGAGTAGCAGAGTTCCTGTGGCCACCTTCCTGCTCCATCATCAGACCCTGGACTACACCTTGGGCTAACGTAGGTACTTGTCAAGACAAATCAAATAGTCGAAACAAAACGGGGCTATCTCGTTGAGTTGAAGAGTTCCTGTGGCCACCTTCTGTTTGCATTGTCAGACCAGCTCCATAGTACAATATTCTTCCATCGTCACCGAAGTTCCATAGGCATGCCAAGTTTCAGCTTAATCGGATACCAGCAATTGACAACTGGATTACTTAACAGGAAACCCATACGAACGAAGCTAGTTAATATGCAATTGCGATTTTTTTACAAAGCTTTGAGGAGGCAGAAGAAGCGAACCGAGTGTCTAAAACAGTCGACGCTGTACTTACATCGGCGAGATAACTTCATGCTGCAGAAGTGGGCGTGCAACGAGCCGGCCGCCGTCGCAGATCTCGCGACTGAGCCAGCAGAGAAAGACACTGCTAAACAAGGAGGAGACAATTTCTCGGCCTCATCTGGCGACACCACAATGATACTATTTAGAATTTAACTTCAGGAAAGTATACGACCCTTCTTATTTAGACAAGCAGGGTATGAAACGTCAGTTATTAAAAACGAATGTCTTTGTATGACCCGCTGGGACTAGCCGCGCCGTTTACGACACAAGCAAAGTGTATATTGCAAGACACTTCGAAGTTTATCTATCAGTTGGGACGAGCGCCTACCAAAATGTCTAGAACGTAAATAGCACGACTGGTTAATTGCTCTGAAAATTCTGAAAGGCGTTTGTATCCCTCGTATAAATCGGGTATCTAATGACTCGACTAGAGTAGAATAGCACGTATTCGTAGACGCGAGCGATCGGGCCTATGCCGCGGTAGCATACTGGTGTTCTAGGTCAAGTTAATGTGTCGCTTGCAGCAGCGAAAGGGTGCATCGCGCCCCTTAAGGTTACATCTGTACCTAGACTTGAATTACAGGCTGCCGTCCTCGGCTGGCGACTGGCTGCGTGGAAGACGAAGACGATCGTCACGCCGACCGCCGAGTCTTCTGACGAGTCGCCCGTCAGTGGCACCCTGTCGACTGGCACACCGCCAACGTCCGTTCACACACCAAGCACTGGACATCTTCGGACCAGTTTCTGTCACAGTAACAAGATATCACGAGAAGCACTACGTGGCATTGTTCACATGCCTCATTACGCGTTCATTTAGAAGGCGCCGCCTCGCTATCAACGGATGCCGCTATACTCGCGTCGAGGGGCATGATGGCGGCGTTCATGGCCGGAGCAAACTCAAACTCAAATCATTTATTTCAATCAAACCATTTACAGGCACTTTTGAATTGTCAAAAGTAAAAAATCGGTCAGCTAGTCAGCTAGTCGTGCGTGGGAGTACGCTTGGTAAAGACCGCATGGAATGCCACACTCCTCGATCGCCATCCGTATGAAGATTTGCTACATACACTTCTGGCAGAGGTAGAACACGGTTAATTGACGACCTTTCAAACTGAAACTCAAAGCATTTATTCCAATTAAACCATTTACAGGCACTTTTAAATTGTTAGGGGGTCGGTCAATCAGAAAATATGAAGTTAGTTGCCCATTCCAAAGCGTAGTAAGGTTCCTACGGAGAAAAACAGGCAATAAACTCCATTGGGCACTCTTTATCATGAATGTTGAATTTACGTGAGAACGATGTAAAAAAAAAAGACGTACACGAGTACAGCAAATAGTAACAAAACAAACAAACTAAAACATATATATTTTTTTTTCATAAACGTTGCCCCACACTAGGAATAATTACTCTTGTACCTACCGTGAGTGCGTTTACTAACATTTAAACTCACACAAACAGCCAGACCCGGAACAACTATCTGTAAGTAGGCAATACAAATATTTGTTCCGTGCAGGAATCGCACCCGCGACACGCAGCGCAGCAGTCGGTCGCTCAGCCACTGCGCCAACCGTGTCGTCTAAAACCTAAGCCGAGGCAGCTAAGGGACGACCAGCCCCAAGTGACGACGCCGGTTCACGACCATGACGCATGGATCGGTAGCATTCAGCTCAACTATTTTGAAGGGAGCTTAATGATCCAACACACACGCCACCGTCAGCGAGACATTTGAGTGAGTATGACATACTATCAGCCGCCAGGGAACATTCAAGTCAATGAAAGACATATTACCCGGTAAATGGTAGCTCTAGAGTACATAGAACTCACACCTGTGCTATGCAATTATAAAATACAGAGAAAATTGAGTATAGACAATGCAAAGAGAGTCTTACAAAGATAGTCGAGTTGACCCATGTATCGGTGTTGGACGGGAATGGCTAGGTGCTCCCGGCCATTCTCGTAGCCCCCCTATGGGGGGGCATGCGGGGCCCGCCATAACATCTAGGCGGGCATGCGCCGGGAGGGCTATGGAGGTAAAGGCTATGCCTATTCCCGTGGCCCTCCCATCACGGCGAATGAGGGAACACCGCTGAGTTTTAGTGGGTATACTGTCATTCCGACAGGGAGTCCCACATACCCCGTCTCGTCCCCCGCGAGGCGGGCATGCATAAAGCATTTCTCAGCGACAAAAAAAAAAAAAAAAAAAATGTATCGGTTAACCCAGACCACGAGGAGGTTTTGACGCCTAACAACTTGCTGCTCGGCGCGCCTTCTAAAGTACCGCTGCCGGCGATTTTCACAAGTCCAGGTGAACTATGCCATTCATACTGGAGAGCATCGCAACGACTACACTTCAAAGCCGGTGGCACTCGCATGGACGCGGCTCCACAGCCAAGGTGGGCGATTTGGTGGTTGTAGTGGATCCAGACAAACCAAGAGACATTTATGGCCAAAGCGGAGAGTCGAACTCGTTTACCCAGGAGCGGATGATGATAAACTTCCTGTCCTCATTTGTAATTGAGGACACGGTTGGCGCTGTGGCTGAGCGATTGACTGCTGCGCTGCGTGTTGCGGACTCGATTCCCGCACGGAACAAATATTTGTATTGCCCACAGGTAGTTGTTCCGGGTCTGGCTTGTGTATGTTAGTTTAAATGTTTGTGAACGCACCCACGATACAGCAGTAATTCCTAGGGTCATGTGGGGCAACGTTTAAAAAAAAATAGAAAAAAAAACAAAAATTGTAATCAGTGACGTAGCCCAAGTAACCATACTTGGCATCCCTCCAAGGTCACGCTGTTGGAAGGTTTTTTTATTAATTTAATTAAATACAGGGTAAAATTAAGTTAGCTAGCGAAACTCTGCAGACGTGATGGGTTTCATGGATATCAAAATGAGAAAGAAATTAATTTGAAGATTTATTTTTGTGGGGTCAACGACCGCTGTTAATTGTTACTTGAAATATCGGTTTAAAAAATCTGTTTTCTTTTTCATGTAAACTTCAGCGACGTGATTGAAACTTGTATAGTTATTTCAAATAACTATAGAAGTTTTGAGAATAGAGTATTTAAAACTTACTCTATTCTTTGTTTAGCATAGTATAGTACCTACTCTATGTCAAAACTTGTATAGGTAGTTATTACTAGTAAGTACAAAGAATAGAGTACAATTCTTTGTTTTGAGCATAGAGTACCTACTCAAAACTTGTATAGTTATTGCTTTAATAATTGTTTTGAGCATAGCGTAGTACTCTATGTTAAAACTTGTATAATTATTTCAAATACCTATACAAGTTTTGAGCATAGAGTAACTACTAAAAACTTGTATAGTTATTAGTGAAAGAAAATTAATTCATTTGAGCCAGGTTAAGGGTGGAAAGTAATTTGTAAAGTACCTACTATGAAAATTAAATAACGTCATAATAAAAAAACTCTTGTTATACGATTGATCGATACTATTATATGCTTTACTGTACACCAACATTAAATAATATACATTTTATTTAAGGCGAAAGCGCCACTGTAGCCCGCGAAATTCAAAGGGCTTTGAAAGTCCATGACCTGTCCCCCATTTTTATACCCTGTCCATTAGGTAAACCGTTTTTTGACAGATGGAATTAGTGATTGCAGCAACACACAATACATTGATTGATACACGTACGGTATTAGAATGTCTGTAAGAAGCTATAAATAAGATAAAGCAGTTTATATATTTATTTCATTACGCATTTTAAAGCTAACTTTTACACAATCTGGAATATGTACGTTCTAAGACAGCTGTCAAAAAACGGTCAACCTAACGGACAGGGTATAGTTCGTTTTCGCTTAGGGTTTTTTATGACTTTTTGCTCATCTCCTAAGGAGCTTAGCGTGATGTTAAATGCCTAAGTATAATTTTCCACAATAATTGGGCTAACTAATGCAAAAAGATTTTTTTTAATCCGACCAGAGTGTAGCGCGTTCAAACAAAAAAAAAATCAATAAATTCTTCAGTTTCATTACTTAGATAGCCATGTAATAAAGCTGAAGATTTTGTTTGTTCTGATTCAGATTTTGTGTGTCTAGTTACCAAAGCCATATAAAAAAGAAAAAAATGCCAACAAGTACTTACAACTGGTCGTTCATTGCAAATCTGCCTGATAGTACTCCGAATGTACTTGGACATGTCGCTCAGGCTCACATCCCGTACAGACCGTTCGAATGGTATAGGCCTGTCGGCACGATTCGGCCTCTCGGGGCTCCTGAATCCATCGATACTCTTGAACCGAACAGGACTTCGAGACACCTCTGGACTCTTAGACCTGTCTGGACTTCTAGACCTCTCTGGACTCCTAGTTCGTTCTGGACTGCTGGATCCTACCGGGCTTGGGGACTCGTCGGAGCGATTGGGTCGTCCATAGGGAGATAGACCGGCCTTCAAGTAGTCGTAAGAACTGCTGAATGTCGTCTCTCTGTGGCGTTTTTCTCTGCAAGTATTTTAAAAGTCAGAATTTCATTATCATCTGCCAAGCCTTTTCCCATCTATATTGGGGTCGGCATCCAGTCTAACCAGATGCAGCTGAGCCAGTATTTTACATGGATGGACTGCCTATCTGACCTCTACAACCCAGTTACTGGGACATGGAACACGATACTCCTTGGTAAGACTGGTTGCCAGACAATTTTCTAGTGTCCCAGTTATGTAACAGATTTGTTTTTATAGTTCTAGACAGCCTTAACAGAAGTGGACTGGATAAAGAAGACTGGAGACTCTTTTCAAAATTAACTACCCTTGTTGCACGATTCCTTTGGCATCAAGCCACATTAAGCAACATTAAGCCTTTTCCCAAGAATGTTGGAGTCGGCTTCCAGTCTAACCAGATGCAGCTGAGCCAGTATTTTACATGGAGCGACTGCCTGTCTTACCTCCACAACCCAGTTACTGGGAATTACGATACCCCTTGGCAAGACTGGTGGTCAGACTTTCGGGGTCCTGACTACCCGTAACGACTGTCAAAGATCCACGAAAAACCGCCGGGACCAACGGCTTAACGCCTAACGTGCTTTCCGAGACACGGAAGAGTAAAATATAGATGGTCACCCATCAAACTCAAGCATTTATTTCAATTAAACCATATACAGGCACTTTTGAACTGTCTTAATTAAATAGTCGGTCAGTTAGTCAGAAAGTTGAAGTTAGTCACCCATTCCAAAACGTAGATCTCTATGGAGAAGAACGGACAAGAAACTCTATAGACACTCTTTTAAATCAAGATATTACAAAATCCTGGGTACATTATTCTTGCTCCTACATGTGACAACAATGTAAATAACAAATGAAGAAACATCCATAGACCAACCGCGGCAAGCGTAGCTTAACCTGATCGACATGTGCAGCTGTTATTGTTTTAGCCACAGGCCCCTCCCGGCAACTCTCTTTTACCTCTAGTAATAATATTTTCCACTTACCTAAGGTTCCTGCTATCACTCATAGGCGAGTACAGCTTGAAGTTCCTCGCCCTTCCTCTACAGCCGACCTGCACATTGCTATTATTGACAGCGTTGTTATCCTGTCTCCTAGTGTAAGTCTGCTGGTGTTTCGAAGCTCTGGCCATCTCATAAGTATCAGATGACTTCTGCTGTCGCAGCGAACGCATGCTTTTTGATGAACGTGACATTTCTTGAACTGCGAAAGAATAAATGATAAATGATAAATGATTTTATTTTTGTAAGTAGGTTTGTACAAACACTTTTACACGTCAATCATATTTTAAAACTAGATGAGGTCGGCGTTTCCTATCTGACTACTCTGAGAAGAAAGGCCGAAACAAACTCAGAGGTCACAGTCTCTTTTAAAGTCCAGACATAATCTTGGTCAGATCATATGAAGACCATGCAGGTCGATGTCTGAGATGGTCTTTTGAGGAAAGAACCACACAGATTGAGAGGACCTGTCCAGCCAGTGCACGCATTTGTCAGAAATCGTGCAGCTCAACTCAAAACTTAAGGAGCTCGACGATTCGACGAACAATACCAAAGAAAGGACATTTGGGTAGGCCACATTAATTACTCAAACTGCCAGACCATGACAAAAACTAACAGAACAGAGAGAAAAATTAAAAATAATATAAATAAAATGACCCACATAGTCTTCACATTCACAATAATTAAAATAATAGAATACTTTACAAAGTAAGCAAATGTCATAGTATATATAAAATCCATTAATGTCAAAGTGTATATAATAAAACAAAAAAAAAAAAAAAAAAACAACAACAACAACACAGAGAAAAAAAATATAAATAAAAATAAAAACATTAAATATGTAAAAAATTGGAAGCACCTTAATCCCAAGCCTTTTTGTCCTCGATATAATCCTTAACGGTATAAAAGGCTTTCTGGCACAACTTACGTTTAATGAATGATTTGAATTTATTAAGGCTTAGATCTTGAACGGGGCTTGGAACTTTATTGTAAAAGCGTATACATTGGCATCTGAACGAGCCACCTATTTTCTTGAGCCTTGTTATAGGTACAACAAATTTGTGTTTGTTCCTAGTATTTATATCATGGATATCACTGTATTTTTTAAACAATTTTATATTTTTATGGGCATATAAAAGATTTTCATAAATATACTGAGAAGGCACAGTCATAACATTAATCTCTTTAAATTTGTCTCTGAGCGAGTGTCTCGGACTTAATTTATAAATTGATCGAACAGCTCGCTTCTGCAAAACAAAGATAGTCTGAATATCAGCGGCATTTCCCCACAATAGAATACCGTACGACATTACACTATGAAAATAGCTAAAGTACACTAAACGGGCTGTCTCTATATCAGTTAAATTACGAATTTTTCTAACAGCGAATGCTGCGGAACTTAGCTTTTTTGACAATTTGTCTATATGCGGACCCCACTGAAGCTTAGCATCCAAAGTTATGCCCAAGAATGCGGTGCTGTCTTCAGGATTCAATTCTTCGCCCTTTATCAACACATTAGTTTTCACCTGCCTAACGTGAGGTAGCGTAAACTTAATGCATTTGGTTTTTTTCTCGTTTAGAAGTAAATTATTAACATTGAACCAGTGGACTACTTTAGAGATCGCGCTATTTACTTCGTCAGTAACCTGCTGCTGACGTTTAAGTTTAAACAAAAGTGAAGTGTCATCTGCAAACAACACTATATCATGATTATCCTTTATGAGGTACGGCAAGTCATTAATATAAATAAGAAACAAGAAAGGACCAAGAATTGAGCCCTGTGGGACTCCCATTGTTACTATAGATCCGGGAGATCTTTTTCCATTAACGTCAACGCTCTGAATCCTCTTACTCAAGTATGAAGTAAGAAGATCCAGAGCAGCGTTCCGGATCCCGTAGTGACGGAGTTTCCTGATTAAAGTTTCGTGAAGAACGCAATCGAATGCCTTGGACAAATCACAGAAAATGCCCAAGGCATCGCATTTGTCTTCCCATGCATTATAAATATGTCCTAAAAGTTCAACACCGGCATCAGTAGTTGAACGACCCCTTGTAAAACCGAACTGTTTGCTATGTAATAATTTGTGTTTATTAAAAAATCTTTGCATTTGTTCTAAAATTAATTTCTCAAAAATTTTACTAAAAGTAGGTAGAACAGAAATAGGTCTATAATTTGTGGGGTCTGATGTACTACCCGATTTAAACAAAGGTATTATTTTACTATTTTTCATGAGGTCAGGAAACTCCCCACCGTCAATACAACTATTAAAGATAAGAGCTAGAGTAGGCGCTATAATGTCAATTACAGACTTAGCAACTTCTACAGAATTACCCCACAGATCTGCAGTCTTTTTTACATTTAAAGTGTGAAAAGTTTTAATTATATCTATACAAGTAACATGTTCAAAATGAAATTCCGAATCGCAACCATTAACATTTTCCATAAGCAAAGACTCAGCAACAGAAGGTGATGAGTTTAGGGATTTAGTAGTTGAAAGGGGAATATCCGAAAAGAAATTTTCAAATGCCTCGGCGACTTGTGAGTCTGATTTTATTATGTTGTCATTAATCGACAAGCTGTAGTCAGTGTTTCGATTACTAGACCTTCCCGTTTCACTATTAATAATATTCCAAGTCGTTTTAATTACATTACTGCTGTTTTTAATCTTTAAACCTAAATAAAGTGACTTGGCCATATAACAAACTTTTTTAAATAATTTTGAATAATTTCTAACATACAAATTAAATGCATCAGTGTTAACGTAAGTCCTTTCATTGTACAGTTCATAAAGCCGCGTTCTACTTTTATGAATACCAATGGTAGCCCAATCACTGAAAGATGCGTTACTATTAACCGAGATAGTCTTGGGAATAAAGGTTGAATTAAATTGTTTACAGTATATATTAAAAAAATTACCATAAAGATGATTAGGATCCGCATGAATTGACAAAACTGGTAATTTATCAGTGAGTTTACTTTTGAAAGCCTCCAAGCGACCTGCAGTTTTTGGGTTAACAGTGATATCTTTTTTAACCACTATTTTGTTTTGATTTCGAATAGTAATGCTTTGCCCGCAATGATCAGAATCTAGTAAATTTATAATTTCTTTGTGGCTTGGTATAATATCTGTATAAATATTATCTAGGCATGTGGCACTAGTAGGAGTTATTCTTGTGGGCTCCAAAAATAGGTTTACAAGATTGTAGGACTGAAACAGACTTATAATTTTACTACAAGAACCTGAGTTTTCTAATAAATTGACATTAATCTAATAAATTGACATTAAGATAATAATAATATTGTATTGTAGCATAACATAATCAGCCTATAATGTTCCCACTGCTGGGAGACAGGGTGTGGGCCGTAATCCACCATGCGGGCCCAGTGCGGATTGATAGATTTCACATGTGTTATAATAATAATAATAATAATAATATTTATTTGCAAGAAATACATTTTTACAAGGAAGATCTTATAGCCTAAAAGTCATTGTATTCGGCCTGCAAGCAAGCGTGCAAATTATTGAAATTTTAGTCGTTATCATAGAATATGTCATTCGATACAATTTTACAAAAATATGTCATTATTTCATTCCATTATTTACAAAATTTAAATCGTTATACTAATAGGGATTTACATTATAGTCCTTACCATCTATAAATATTAAAATAATTAGGGAAACATTCAATATTATCATTGTTCTTTATGTTGCATAAATTCCTTAATACTATAAAAACAGTAACCTTGGAGCCACTCTGTTATTTTCTTTTTGAATAAATTACCCTGTAAAAGTTTTAAATGGTTCGGTATTTTATTGTAAATTAATAGGCACATATTATTATATACATTTTTCTTATAAATTTCTTTGTGGCAGGGTGGTTGGTATAGTAGATTGAGAAACTTAGCCCTTTTTTGTCTCGGCATAACCTCACAACGCTGCTTGAAGTAATGCATGTGCCTTTTTGTAAAAAGGCAAATTTCTTTTATGTACCTACATACAAGGTAGTGGAAGAATTTTGAATTTTTGAAACAAAGGTTTACAGCTATCTAAGAACCATGATTTGTTGATAACTAGAATGTTTACTTCCAGGACATGTCCATTTCCTCACGATGTTTTACTTCACCGTTTTGAGAGCATTGGTGATGAAATAAGTTACATAAAGTAAAGTGCCTGCTTCGGTTCGAACCCCGACCTAAAATTCGTAAGGCGCGGCCATTGCCACTGGGTCACCACTCACCACTGCTCTCGTACTCTTTACCATTTTGTAATAAATGTTGTGATAATAGTGAATTTAATATTATAAAAAAAATGTTACACTCTGCGTGAGTCTGAACAACCGCTTTGGCACTGTTACAACAAGGAATATTATAGTCCAGTGGTTTGTGACTTCATCACTTCACAGTAAAATATTTCATACGTACTGAACCTGAACCCCAGGGGGGTCTCTAAATAAAAAGCAACACAATTGAATCTGTTCTCAAAATTCATGTCCAGCAAAATGTTTGATACATATTCTTGCCAATCAATCACAACAGCTAGCAGTTAGTATGAGATTTGATAGATTTATATTACACAGTGTTCTTCAAGTTATTCATAAACTTTGGCAAACGCTTCTATAGCTTTTACAAAGCAAATCTAAAATTAATTGTAATAAAGGAATTAAGTAGTACTTAAAAAGGCTTCGTTACAAAGATATTTGTAATTTCATTTAATGAAATTTAATTGAGCTATATAGCAGTAAGAAAGGGTCTAAATTTGGCCTATGGTGCCGCTTACTGCAATTAAAATAATAAATCTATCAAATGCTTCGGATAAAGAGGCATGCCTATCGGGTGATTTACGTCAAGGTATTTAGTTTGTATGAAACTTAACAAAAAAATAAGAATTCATTAATGTGTCTATAATGAAAAATGCTTATTTCCATGGTCTGGACATTGTACCGGTTTCTAAAAAAAAGCCACATGCGAACAATGCGTCATACTGACGTCACGCCAATCCTGCATCTCGCAAGCAGAGTTTACCGCGCATTGCGCAATGAGCATAGATACAATTTCCCAAGATCAATCGTTGGGCAATTGCCTGCCAGACACAATACCCGTCTGGTCGGAGGATCCTCCCTTTTCTATGGAGGATGAGTGAACTTTACACCCTGTTCCTAATACGATTCGATATATCTCAGATTGATTTGCGCGACAGTCTTGTTCCTCGCACCTCTATAACGTCTAATCTAATCTAACTACCCTGTACTGTCCCATTGCAGGGCAAAGGCCTCCCTCCCCCTTTTCCACACAATTCTGTCTATTGCGAGTGCCGGCAAGTCCCTACCGTAGGAGTCCAGCTCATCCCGCCATCAGGGGTTCTACTCCGAAGTGCAAAGTGCGAATGTTCGGATCGGACCGACACCTGGCCGAACCGAATATTATTGAAAAATGCGAAAAAAGTTCGGATCGGCTCAGTTGGGTCGGGACCATAGTCAATATTCGAAAGAGTGTAGGAGTGTAGGATCGGGACCGACCGAACCAAATAGTAACTTCGTAGCAAGAAACGGCCGAACATTCGGACGATACTACTTCAGGAGTAGACCCCCTAAACATCTGGTCAAAGTTTATGTATGTCGTCCGGAACACGGTGTATAATCAAAAACCGGTCAATATCTCCTATCCTGATTACATAAATGGTACTCACAATTTTTAGCCTGTGTATACCGAATTAGTTTCTCAATGAGGTCGGTAGACGCGGTCCGGAACGGAGCCATACTTGGGTACTTCCGCAGAGAGTGCGCAAACGCCTCGGTGTCCCGGGTCGACTTGCAGTAGCGGTGGGAAGACCCTGCAATGTGGGAGTTTGTGATCAAGAGCAGTAGTCGTCGTTCCTTGTGGGATGCTGTTTGCAGTCTCTCTTATTTTCTTAGGCAGACTAAATGCACAACCCACATTTAACGCCTAATCTTACATAAGCGTAGCCTCAACCTACAACGTCCCTACTGCTGGGACCATTGGGACTCACCTCCTCTCTGTGGCAGGGAGCGAAGTAGTCCACCACGCAGACACAGTGCAGGGGGGGAGGGGCGGATGAATGACACAATGTTTTTTCTACACATGTACTCAGGCCTTCTTCCCAGTAGGCAGAAACTACAGCACGCCTGCTACGATCCTTGAATATTCCTCTTGCCTCGCTTACATTCAAACATCTGAGGGGCAATTCTCGTAATTTTAAGGACGTTCACAGTCTGATCTCAGTCTCAATCTGTCAAAAATACGTCTGGTTTTGACATTGGTTTGTCGCCGAGATGAGACTGAGACTAGATTTTGAACGTTTTAAATTACGAGAATTGGCCTTCTGGCCATACACACACAAGACTAAACTCTCTTCCTCAAACTTAAAGTTACCTTACCTTTATCACCCCAGGTCTGACTCCCTCCATAATGCCTGACTCTTGAGGACGAGACTCTCACTTTTCCACTGCTGTGGCCACTGCCATGGCCACCGATTTCGAAGTTCCCTTGATCTGTGAAGTTATAACATGACGCCTGTATTCCTCGAAGGGTTGGCAGAAGTGTATAGTACAACCACATTTCGCCAGTTACGTTTAAGGGGGTAAGCGCTAAATTCATTTTTTTTTAATGTTGCATGTTGAAAATAATTATGATCTGCGAGCGTAACACGCATGTAGGTATTTACAGAATTATAATCATTAAAATCATCAATACAACACTATAAGTTATTAACCCCATGGAGTGGCTATTTCATAAAACATCTATGAAAAGGGTTACATGAACTGTTCTTTAAATCATATTTTTTTGGTTTCTGCCTACCCGTAACGTCTCTCAAGAACCTTTTTACAAGAAATGGCGACTTTCAATAACTTACTGCGGCAGGGTTCCTTCCTCTGAGGTGGAAACTCTGACACCGCTTCTGGTGGTGAGGTTGGAGTCACCATGCAGTGCGCCAACTGTGATAACGAATAGTTAAAAATATGAGAAGTTTAGCTCTTGAAGTTAGAAAGAAAGAAAGAAAAAGTATTTATTGCGACTCGTACAGGATCATAAACTAAACTAAACTAAACACAGTTAAAAATAAAAATAAAACAAATTATATTAAAAAAAAATAACAAAAGGAAAATGAAACAAAGTCCTATACGAGGCCAAAAGGCTCCTATCTCAGCATTCTCAGCATGATGCTTCGACATTTAAAAAATAAATGTCGCAGCGCTGGTATTCTGAAGAGCCCGCTGTGATGTCACGGGCAATTACAGTAATAAATAAATAATAAAATAGATAAAATTATGTAAAATATAGCAATAAAATAAATATTTGTCGTTGTAAAAGTTACGTGGTTGGATAGAATAATCAGCGTATAATGTTCGTTCCTGGACTACTACTGTGACACAGTCCTCGTCTCTGTGAGATGGAATAGACCGTCATCCACCACGCGGGCCCAGTACTGGTTGGCAGCTGATGTCACATGTCTTCGAATTTTTGGTTCTCGGACATTTTCGTTTGCTCACGATGTTTTCCTTCACCGTTTTGACAGCAGTGGTGATGAAATAATTTACACAAAGTAAAGTGCCTGTCTGGGTTCGAACCTACGACCTACAACTCGATAAGTCGCGGCCATTACCAAAATAGTTCCCAACTGTAAATATGGTATGTCGTGTTTTAGAAAAACTTTCGTTTTATAGAGCGTCATCTCTGTCACTCACAAATGTGTGCGCAGCCTTGTGGCGGCATCTACATCGGCACATGCGAACTACGCATCACACTGAGATGACGTAAAATCCTGCATCGCGCAAGCAGAGTTTACCGCGCGACTAGCATACTAAACTATAATATTATAAACGTGAAAGTTGGATGGATGGATGGATGTTTGTTACTCTTTCACGCAAAAACTACTGAACGGGTTTGGATGAAATTTGGCACATAGATGGTTTATAATATTCCCACGGGATCGAAACGCATGCGGGTGAAACCGCGGGGCGCAGCTAGTAATATTATAAACGCGAAAGTTTGTGAGGATGGATGGATGCATGTTGGTTACTCGTTCATGCAAAAACTACTGAACGGATTTTGAGGAAACTTACAGTAATATATGCTTATACATCAGAATTATACGTAGGATACGTTTTATCCCGATATTCCACGGGATCGATACTTATGCTGGTGAAACCTCAGGGCGCTGCTAGTCATACATAATAATAGCCTCCCGACAGATTTCGGGCACGGTGGTCAATCTCAACGGAGATTAGCGTTAGGTACGCAGGAGATATTATAGTGCACAAGTGTGTGCGTAAACTCAGATGCACTCTCTGTTCCTTTACTCTCATAGTCCGATGGGACGGCAATCCGAAACGATCGGGGAGAGATCAGGCGCACGACCAACGGCTTTACGTGCTTTAGTCATAGATATTTTTTCTTCCAATACATACCTTGTAACTACTGGCGTATCTACCATCACAGATCTGAGAACTTGTGTGCTGTCTCGCGAAATCTGTACCAGTGCTCGTCTCCACTGACGATCTCTGATTTGCAAGCGTTGCTGAATTAGCAGACAACGTGTTTGATCTGTGATCAGTTGCAGGCATGTCAGCAAGCCTCGTGTTTCCTGCGTTTATCTCTGAAATATAACTGGTACATGTTGTTTCGTGTCTTTTAGTTATACTGGGTAGTGGGTGGCAGGGACATCGACGCGCAAACTGTAACCATGAATTTAGCACATGATTCTAGAAAAGCGTAGAAATTACTGTATGTAACACTGTACTGTCCCATTGCTGGGTGAATACCTCCCCTAAATCCTTCCATGAACTCTTTCCCCGCGCCACCTCGAACCAACCGTCGTGGTTGGAGAGGTTGAGTTGGAGAGATGGAGAGATGACCTGGACGCGTGTCCAGGTCTTCTCTCCATCTCTTTCTCCATCTTCAGGCACCCATTATGTGAAGATCTTTACCCAGCAGTCATCGTGCATGCGGCTGATGTGTCCCGCCCAATCCCATTTGAGCCTGACAGCCTTCTTTTCTACATCCCGTATGCCCGTTTTGGAACGCAGCGTGTTGTTCCGAATTCTGTCTTGGATTTTTACACCCAGAATGCTGCGTTCCATAGCTCTTTGACAAACTCGTTGGTTATCAAAAAAAAAAACCGCTGTTTCACAAAAAAACGTGCGACACCTACGCGGTCAAAAATGATGAAACAGTATTTTTTTTTTCAATTACCGACGAGAAATTTCAACGCAAAGGGGTTCAGAATCATGTACTGAATCCATAGTAGCAGGTTCATACACAGTTGGAGCTTTTTTTCTGGGTTCGAGCCCACATCCAGCAACTAGTAACCCAAGCCCGTTACCAGTAGACTAATAAACTCCTGGGCCCTATTTCACTATGACCACTTAATGATTCCTTACTTCGAAACCACGTCAATTCCTTAGTGTTAATCACCACATCTGCTATCAACGTCTTCTCTGTGACACAATGAACAAAACCGCGCGAAATGAACGCGAAGTTGACGTGGTTTTTTTTTTTTTTTTTGAGGATGGGAAATCATCAAATTACCCCTCCCGCTCTGGGTGGAGCGGAAGGGAGTGTCAGACTCTTACTGACTAAAACCCACCCGTGTTCCTTCCTTAGCCCTTTCTGTTCCAGGGCAGCGGTAACCCTTTCGGAAGATCCCGCCGCCCAAGTTGGCGTGGTTTGACCTGTCAAAATACATGCTGTCCGAACGGTTGACATTTCGATTCCTTGCCGTTACAGGGGTTACAAGACACCAGGCGCGGTCCGAGGAGGGGTGGTCGTGGGGGTCGTGACCCTCCCCAAAATTATTCAAGCTGTCGACAGTCGGAATGATTTACTTGCCTTACTATCTTACTACTTGGTGACCCCCCACAAAATCTTGGGCTGCGACCGCGCCAGCAAGACACGTGATTGACGTGGCTTACACGTGGTAAGATTATGCGGGGAATAATAATTACCATACAGAATTGGGGGAAAAAAGAAGAGCATTTTCAAACGACTCACGTATCCTGGGTCTCGAAGACCTCCTCCTATCCGAGTTATGTCTGGCCCTGTTGCAGACCGTAAGGGTAACTCCGGAAGTGTCCAAGCCCTGGACTATCGCCACCAGACCCTCACCGTCTCCTTCCATGCTTTTACAATTATTGATCTAGTTCATTTGTAGAGGTATATGCTGAAATAAGGGATTGAATTATTTCACTTGGGCTTAAGGGGTAAAGTTAAAGTTTCCAAGTGGATAGGTGGCTGCAATATACCGAGGACCTCTCAGATGATTTGTAGGTATATTAGCGGAAACGTAGGGCATTAGCAGTGAGAGGCAATCGAAGTGAACCTCCAAGTAGCCCGCGATGTATCGCATTGGGCGCATCCTTCGGCATGTTCGTGCGTGTCTATTAGCATGCATTTGTTTTACATGGAGGTGACATCGAGGTAGCGAGCTAAACCGCTATAATTATAATAATGTAATTATAAATTATATAATTATATTTTTTTTTTTGTTTTGTGAACTTAAAAGTTTTAATGATCTTTATTTAATTTATTGTTTTCATGATTGTGTTACATTTAATGTTCTTTTTTATATTTTGTATTTCTACAGAAAAGTGTGCGTGTCCTAAATAAAATATTTTTCTTTATTTCTTTCTTTCTTTGGGTGGTACTTACTGTCATTTTGAGCAGTCTGAGAATTGAGTAGCATATGTCAGGCCTGTAGCAGCCCTGCCAATCGTCACAGGTAGGTATTGTCCTGAAAAAAAACATCATACAGAACTGAACAGACAGCTGTGCTGCTGGGGAGTTTACTGCGCCACTTCTTCTTCCCAGCTAAAGCACTAGGAAGTGGTGAAGGGCGGGCATTTGGAGGACTGTCTTAAGTAATGTTGACGTTAAAAAAGTGCTGATTCTCAGCCTAGTTTGAATAAATGGCTATTGATTTTGATTTTAAAGAATTTGAATTAATTGATCTAGCGGTCGCTACTACTCAGGCAAAGTGTTATTCGGTTTTTCCATCTGGAATTTCTCAATAGCAGCCCGGAGTCTGGTTCTTGGCAGGAACGTTCAGCTGCATCTGGTAAGACTGTAAGCCGACCACACAGTGGGAAGCTTGGCTACGATTAGGATACCTACTGGTATCCAGGATCTTCCTCGTCGATATATGTGCGATATACGCTAGGATTGTGCCCCCAGAGAGCAGTTACGAGTTGAAGGTCGTAAGTGCGAACCCAGACAGGCGCTTCATTTTGTATATTTAATTTCATCACCAATGCTCTCAAAACGATGAAGGAAAACATCGTGAGGAAACCATATGGCATGTCCTAGAACCAACAATTCGAAGATATGTGTCATCTATCTATCCGCACTGAGGCCGCGTGGTGGATTACCACTCCCTCTCACAGAGAACAGGCCTGTTTCCCAGCAGTGGGGAGAACATTACAGGCTGTTTGATGAGTGGTGGCTTTTGTGTATAGGTACGATATAATGTCAGAACATAGTTCATACTTACATTATAAAAATCCTAAAAATTTTCATAGAATAACGTACAAAATATTATTACAAAACACACACAATTTCTAAAATATAAACATAAAAAAGATTGCAATAAAGCAATTTAGAATTTCTGTAGCACCAACGTCATGCTGACATTGTGTCTGATTGTCTTCTTTTTAAATTCTCCGTTATAAAGAAGAGACAGGTTGTTACACATACACAAACTACTAATATTATAAATACGAAAGTTTGTATCGATGGAAGGATGTTTGCTACTCTTTCACGCAAAAACTACTGAACGGATTTGGATGAAATTTAGCACACAGATAGTTTATAATCTGGATTAACACATGGGATACTTTTTATCCCGATATTCCTACGGGATCGAAACGTATGCGGGTGAAACCGCGGGGCGCAGCTAGTAATATATAAGCTCACGCCTCCTCCGATAGGGGTAGACCAGTGACCTATATTATACTAATAAGATGGACTATAGTACTATACGAAATAACAGTTGTTTTTGTGCCGGTTCAAAGCGCCCGCTCGAGCGTCTCAGGAACTAAAATTAACATTATTGTTGCAAATGACCGTCGTGCTGTTAGGTCTAAATCGTGTAATAAGACTTTTTTGTACACTTTGTGTTTACTACGAGATATTATTTAGACTATTTTTATCATGAGAGTTTGCGCATTTTGTAAAACTTGCTATCAAAAATATTAGTTCTATGGACGCTCACGTTGCTGTCAGCGCCAAAATGGCGAAAATCAAGTGTCTTCGTTTTGTCATCGATAATCTGAAGACCAATGCTCGTAATTTAAAACGTTCAAAACCTAGTCGCAGTCTCATCTCAGCGACAAACAAATTAATGTCAAAAACTTGTCAAAATGTAGGGAAATTAGAAGTATTTTTTGACAGATTGAGATTGAGATCAGACTGTGAACGGTCTTAAAATTACGCAGCAACTTCTGCCTTGCTATAAGAGCTGGTGGTAAGCCTCCAGACCAAGAAGGATAAGAAAGTAAAAATAAACGTTTTTGAAAGTGTATGCTTGAATGGTTTGGTCATGATAAGGGTAGCCCACGAAATGCAAATATTCTTAAGTTTTTTACAATTTGCAGGTCAATGGTCAACCGATTCCCTTGTTCACAAATTAAACTAAATTTAAGTTCGGTGCATCTTTTTCTTTCTATTTCGTTAAGAAAAGGACAGAAGATAAATATTAGTATAGTGCTGTCAAATTAAGATACTCCATAGACAAGCTTAGACATGATTAAAAAGTTGGCTACGAAAAATACGTCAGGCGCTGACTAATTTGACAGCACAGTGAACTATTGTGCGGCTATCGCCTTATGCAACTGTTGTTCTGCATAATTAGACATTTACAACTGTATATAAATTATTTTTATTGGTGGTAATTAGTTTTCGGCAAAACGCCCATCCTTCTTTATTTTAGTTTGTGAACAAGGGAATCGGGGCCATTGTCATGTTGAATGTGGATTAAAATAATTATGATTCGTGAGCCTAACAAATATGAATCTACAGAATTATAATCATTAAAATCATCAATACAACCCTCGATCTTCATGTTCATGAAATATCAGGCCACAAAAACAACATGGCCGCCACAGACTGTCAACATCGACCCGTCACTTTTGGCGCCTAGCCTTTAATACGCATGTCGCCATATTTTGGTCAAAGGAACTGCCTCGTTGGTTGGTTGCGGGTCGCTACTACTGGGCATGGTCCTCGTTTCAGTGCCCGGTCGGGTAAAGTGTTATTAGATTTTTTCATTTGGAATTTCTCAGTGGCAGCCCGGAGTCTGAATTTGTGCATGATGGCAAGAGGCTCGCCCCCATTACATGGGACTCAAACATAACTGGCGAAATGTGGGTGTACTACAGGTATACCTCTGTCTTACCCTGCGGGGAATACAGGCGTGATGTTATGTTATGAATGTCCTAAATTGCGAAACTATTTCGCAAGCTTATTATAAAAAAAAATCGGCCAAGTGCGAATCGGACTCGCGCACCGAGAATTCCGTACAATTTAAAATATCTGTGCTATAAGACGTTGCTTCGTACCTTTCAAGATTCTGAGTTAACGGGAAGTACAGACGCCAGCAGGTCAAGCTACCCGAAACTGTCAAAAATATCCAATCAACCTTGAACCTTAATGCTTGAGCGATAAAGTTGAAAATCTATTAAAGAAATTTGACAGATTGTAGTAACTTGATGTGCTGGCGTCTGTACCTCGTAGGTTTTGATTCCCTTGCGAGTGTCGAAAATTTGCGGAAAGTGGCATAAACGGCTGTATATATCCTTTGATTGCCTTAGAAGTTTGATTTTTTAACAGCTCCAAGGCTCAGTAGAGTGATATAAATTCCAGCTTGATATCTCCACGCGTTCCTGGGAAAAAGGGTTGACAGACAGACAGACGGACGGACGGACAACAAAGTGATCCTGTAAGGGTTCCGTTTTTTCCTTTCGAGGTACGAAACCCTAAAAATAACAAATGTACTTTCAATACTAGTCGAGCTTTCTTGTCCAATTAAGGATTAAAAATCGTGATTTTAATTGAAGGTGTCAAGGCTGAACAAATTAAAGACCCACCTAAGAAAAACACGAACGCCATGTTGTTTTAACTGTCAAAGTGACAGCTGTCAGAGACGTTGAACTTTATGGCGCCAAATCGCCATGTGGTTATGTTGCAACAGAAAAAGTAATGCGTGAATGCTTTTTATTGACCGTAATTGGAGTTTTATGCAATAAAAGACAATAGTTTCATGTTAATAGGTCGCTTTTATTTGTTAAAACAATTTATTTTGCGGTTAAACCAAGGGCAATGTTTCGGGTATATAACAATGGGCTGTATTATATTAGTCGTTTTCGAAGTATCGAAGGTCGAAGAATTGCCAAACTTACGTGGCAGTGGGCAGGACATATTGCTCGCAGAACAGATTGCCGATGGGGCCGAAAGGTTCAGGAGTGGCGACCGCATACCAGAAGACGTGGCGTTGGAAGGCCTCCCACAAGGTGGACCGACGACCTTGTGAAGGCCGCAGGAACACGTTGGATGCGAGAAGCACAGAACCGGTCGAAGTGGAGGTGCTTGGGGGAGGCTTATGTCCAGCAGTGGACGTGTTTCGGCTGAAATGATGATGATGATCGTTATTGGTGGCGCAATTTGGAAATGTTCATTTATTGCCAACCAGCTTTTTGACCCAAAAAGTCATTGAGTGCTGAGCATGAGGTCCTGGGTTCAACTCCCAGGTTAGGCATAATGTTGCTGGGTTTGTCCAGCTAGGATGTTTCAGTAGCTGACAAGACCCCACGCTCAGCAGTCGCGCTTACGACCAGGAGACCATCGGGGCAGATTAATAGTGTGTTACGCATTTAGGGGCCCAATTCACTATGACCACTTAATGGGTCTTTACTTCTAAACCACGTCAATTCATTAACTAAACACGACATCTCCTATTAACGTAATCTCTAAAATATAAAAAAGGAAATTACTACTTTACTTAACTAATAACGACTTTTATCAATAATTATTCTTATATTCCACATCTTACATACGAATATTTAAAGTTTTATTGAAATTAATAAGAATAAGAATAAGAAATTTTATTTGCGCAAACATGTGTACACATACAAAATTAAAATAATAGATGCATGCAAGGTCGTAAATAAGATTAGCTCACGACATGTTTGCCATTTCTCATGGCGTGCAAATATCTTGGAAAAAATAAAATGAAAATAGTATTAATACATTGATTTTAAAATATTACAATTATACATTAATTAATGTCAGTTAAACAAATATATTCAATCATTTACATTATCCAATTATTCATTTTATATTTGACTAGTCCAATAATACAAATTACATAATAATAAAATTATATTATGAAGATTTACAATAGGAATTTAATTAAATAACATTTATTATGGCATATTTAAGTTATATATTTTTATCACAATGAGTCGTTTAAAAATTCTGCAATACTATAATATGCTTTTTGTGCCAAAAAAGATTTCATTGTTTGTTTAAGTTTAAGTATTGTTAGCTCTCTCCAACTTTTGGGCAATTTGTTGTAGACAATTGGTGCCATGCAAAAAACACTCTTGCGCATAAGTGGAGTTTTCGATGTATGTCCACATAGTTTACTATCATCACGTCTATTTCTAGGGAATTTGTCTGCCATACGAGGAAACAACTGTGGATTTGTTTTTACGAACATGACTATTTCTAATATATAAACTGAGGGTAATGTTAATATGTGATGTTTAATGAAATAGTTTTTACAGCTATCAGTAGTTTTGAGATTAAACATAGACCTCAAGCAGTACTTTTGTCTTTTAAAGATGATATCCCTGTCGGTTGAGTTACCCCAGAAGATAACCCCATATCTAATGACGGATTCTATCAAACCATAGTAGGCCGTTAATAACGATTCTACATTTAGAGTGCGTGATAATTTATATAACGCATATGCACCACTGCTTATTCTTTTGGCTAGAGCCTCAATATGCGCTTTCCAATTTAGGTTTCTGTCGATTGTTAGGCCTAAAAATTTTGTAGTGTTAGCTGTCTGTATTTTATTATTATTATATTCGATGTCAAGATTAGAGAACATTATAATGATCGTTGGCTAAAGTGCATAATCAAAGTTTTATTTATATTAATTTTTAAATTATTATTATTAAGCCACGTTAACGCTTCTATTAATGTGTTTTTTATGTCCGTTTCATATGTATTCTTATTATGGCATGGTATAGTTATCGTGCTATCATCCGCAAACAATGTCATGGGATTTTTAATGGATTTAGGGAAGTCGTTAATATAGACTGTAAACAAGGGTGGTCCAAGTACACTGCCCTGCGGAACTCCATGAGGGACGGTACGCTCGCATGACGTAAAAATCTCTTCACGTTTGGAGCTCATATTTATTTTGCTAATTTGTGTAACTTGTTTTCTGTCTTGTAGGTATGACTGTATTAGATTATTTAATACATTTTTATCATTCGTTCTTTACGACCCCAACACTATAGTTTTAGTATGGTAGGTAACATTATTTTTCTTTGAACTGTCAAGTCGATTAAAAGTCGAGGTATATAGGAGAGTAACATGAACATGACACAATGAACGAAAGCGCGCGAAATGAACACGAAGTTGGCGTGGTTTATACTGTCAAAAATTCAAAATACATGTTGTCCGTAGACCGTACGCACAGAGCATGCATGGCATGACCGTACGGTTGACATTCCGATTCCTTGCCGTTACACGAGTTTCTACAAAACACGATATTGACGTGGTTAGCACGTGGTAAGATTAGGTACGTGGAGAATAATAATTTATTTATTTATTTTACCATTTAGGTATGTATACACACATATTATATAAACATACAATGAAAAACAATTTACCATAGTTAAAGGAAAGAAGTTTCTTTGTAATTTACCATACAGAATTGAGGACTTGGGTGCAGCGGTATCAGTAGTCAATGAGTTTCATTTTGACAGTTCAACAACATACATTGCGTTGTTTACGTTGTTCGGTAGACACATTTTTCGAGCATATGAAGAAATGGATTAGCAATATACTTCAAATTTTTTCAGATTGAGATTGATAGTGTGTTAAGCAATTAAGATCCAGGACTCTTGCTTGCGACGACACTGGACCAACGAAGCGGTCAATTAGACAACAAATAAGTTATTAGAAACTCATAAATGTATGCACATCGTGGTAAAACACTCGAACTAAGTAAAAACGAAAGTAAATTGCTTGTTCCACTTTCGTGCCTCGACAGCGGATCTCTATAGACAATCTTAGCGTAGAACATCAAGCATTGATATACTTACATAGTAATTATAGTTTATACGTGGAAAGGAAAAAGGGGCTTGTGGATATCAGCCGCACGGTTCGATCGATCAGGTTAAGCTACGCTTGCCGCTTGTCCATGGATAGGTGACCATCTTTACATGCCAAGACCCCTCCGTGCCTCGGAAAGCACGTTAAGCCGTTGGATCTTTGACAGCCGATAGGGGTAGTCAGAAGCCCGAAAGTCTGACAACCAGTCTTACCAAGGGGTATCGTATTATCCAGTAACTGAGTTGTGGAGGTCAGATAGGCGGTCGGTCCATGTAAAATACTGGTACTCAGCTGCATTCCGTTACACTGGAACCCGACCCCAACATAGTTGGGAAAAGGCGCGCGCGGCAGATGATAATGACGTTGACGTTAATGTTTAAAAAAAGTAATGGGTCAACTGTCAAACTTCAACAAGTAAACAAACCACTTTTATTTATAAACAGTCGTTCGTTCGAGCTCGTGTGATAAATTATGTCAATGAGGAGATTCGGGCCGAGATCCGGCAACCGGCTGCGACCGATGAGAGATGGGTCTGTGCCGATTTACAATTGATAACGGTCGCTTTTGTACGTTACAGTAGTACAGACTTCACACTCTCTTAAACATCATTTTTAGATTAGATTTTTAATATTTATGTCGGTGTTAGGTGTTATTATAGTGCACAAGTGTGTGCGTGAACACAGGTGCACTCTCTGTTCCTTTACTCTCATAGTCCGATGGGACGGCAATCCGACACGACCGGGGAGAGATCAGGCGCAGGACCAACGGCTTTACGTGCTTTCCAAGGCACTAAGAAATTCCTAATGGTAAAACCAATAATGCTTTGTCCGACCAGGGAATCGAACCCAGGACCTCAAGCTCAGCAATCATGCTTGCAACCACGAGACCAACGGGGTAGTTAAAAGGTGTTATTATTCCTTATACCTACTCGGTTCTTATAAACAAAAACCGGCCAAGTGCGTGTCGGGCCACGCACAATGAAGGGTTCCGTAGTTGGAATGAATTTATCCCAAGAACAAACTTAACATTGTAGTTGAAAATCATGTTCTCCGATAAGCGCGTCAGGCACTAGTTGTTTGGCATTTTTGCTGAACTGGGCCTTTTTGGTGCAGCCGTGAGGCACACTTTCCTTACATCATAACATACGGGGGGGGGGGGGACACTTGACTAACAAAAATTAAAATTTCACAAACGGATCACTGAATCGAAAAATTATTGTCACAAACCTGCAATATTTTTGTAAGACCTAGGTACCTATCCAACGATACCCCACGCAATGAAAACACAAAGTGAAAAATTACTTTAATTTCGGAAGTCGGTGTCTTTGGTTTTTGTATTTCGTTTTTCGCCACCGACTTCCGAAATTTATGTTATTTTTCACTTTGTAGTGTTTCAATGGAAGTCGGTTGTTTTTTTCTTTTTTAATTTTGGTGATTTTTCAAAAACCGCTTGTCCGATTGTGTTAAATTCTTATCGGACCATTTGGAAAGTATACCCTTTCCAACAAAGAAACAATTTTTCAAATTGGATGGCAAGCGACGGAGTTATGCGCGAACAAACAAAAAAAAAAAATACAAACATCCGAATTGAGAACTTCCTCCTTTTTTTAGAAGTCGGTTAAATCTAAGTCATTCCGCACTGAAGTAATCTTAAAGTTCAGTCGGTTCAAGGCTACACTGGGCAGTAATGCGTCATCTGATTCTTAAACTTGACAATGATATCCAGATGTCGTTTACCTCATGTTTTTTCTGCTTCCGTAAGAAGCTCTTCGATTTCGCTTTGCTTCATGCCTATTTAAAAGCGATGATAACAGGATGTAAGGGCCCGTCTAATTAACTTTCAATAGTTAGCGTGGACTGTGAAGGTAATGATGTTTTTCGATCTGATATTTTTCTTTCTGCTCGGTTCCTAAGGGTGCTAGCGTGATGATAAATAGCCTATAGCCTATTCCTCAATACCTGGGCTATCAAATACAAAAAATATTCAATATTAAATCCGTTCGGTAGTTCCAGAGATTAGCGCGTTCAAACAAACAAACATACTCTTCAGCTTTATTATTAGTAATATAGAATAGAAAACGCCTCGTCTACAGATTTATTTATATGTATAGATACGAAACCATAATAACCAATGTTATTAGAAATGTTCTATTTATAATTTTAACAAATTAATTTAGGTATCGTATTACATTTTTTACATATTGTATGCCAGTCCATGGCGAAACATGCAAGATCATAAATATATTAATAAGAGCTTAATGTACTCATGTTTTAAAGCAAATATATTATTATTCTTAATCTAACATTCTCAACCAAAGATAACCCCTTTTCACACAAGATAATCACAAAGAGTCACCCTCTTTCTCACAAGAATTGCCACTTCACCCTAATTTTAAAGTCTCCAAAAACATGTGGGTCGGCGTCCTGTCTAACCAGAATTAGTACGTCTTACAGTCTGACCTTGTTATCAAAAGACGTTATCCTTGACGTGCACCGGTGCCGGATACCGGTCCACACAACAAAGGCTACATTCCGGATTATGCCATAATCGCTCGCAGCGCTCACGTCAATAATTTGCGTTCCTATTTAGGTATCACGATTATGACAGCTGAGAGCTGTCAACAATTCAGAACGCTCGTGAACGCGCTCGCACAGTGAAAGAAAGAAAATACGTTTATTTGTGGTAAACGTAACGCAAAAAAGAACATAAAACACAAAAAAAAAATAAGAAAGGGTTGGGGGAAACATTCGTCACATCCACGCAAAACAGCTATCGCTCAGCATTATGCTACGACCCTATGCAAGACAGAGCCCCAGCGTTGGTTTTCAGCGACAACCGGCAGTGCTCCCTCAACTTCAAAACTATATTCACTTGAATACTCATGTTTGGATTACAGTTATTTGTGTATACACCACCTTCTTCTTCCTCGGTTAGGTGGCGACTGTAGCCAGAAGCACAATTTTGAATTGTTTTTATGTTTTCTATAACGGACGCTTTTAACTTGCACGTTAAAAGCGTCTTTCTACATCGTTCTCACATGGTTAATTTCAATTTCAACACGAGTGATGTAATCAAAATATATTTTGTAACAATTTAATGGTTTAAAAGAGTGTCTGTGGAGTTTCTTGCCCGTTCTTCTCCATAGGTACCTACGCTTTGAAATGGGCAACTAGCTTCATCTTTCCGACTGAACGACCCTTACAATTCAAAAGTGTCTGTACCTAATTGTTTTAGATTAAATAAATGATTTGAGTTTGAGTTCGAAAATGCCACGTTAGTTTAAAGATATGATGCGACTCAAAACAACACAACTATCATTTTTGACAGTCCGCACGTTGATATTATTTTAGGGCATGGCCGACGTTATCGCAAGATGGCGCATGTCATGACGACATCTATGACGATTCACGGGACATAGTTATCGCGCTCACGCTAATCCGGAACGAGTATGAGCTCGCACAAATCGATTACAGGGCAATTCGGAACGCACCCAAAGAAACGTTGAACATTAAAAATACGTTATTTTGAATGCGACCGTTGAGAATTTGCGATAGTGACTTATCGCTTGCTATTATTATCAGTAAGTTTATTTTACTCAACTATGTGTTTACATTTATGTATAAGTAGGTACAGGCGCCAGCACATCAAGCTACTATTGACGTGTAAAAGTGTTTGTACAAACCTACTTACAAAATAAAATCATTTATTATTTATCATTTACTGTCAAATTTCTTTAATAGATTTTCAACTTTATCGCTAAAGTATTAGGTTCAAGGTTGATTGGGAAAATTTGACAGTTTCGGGTAGCTTGATGTGCTGGTATCTGTACATCTAGGAAAAATACGGCACCTTATTACGGCACCCAATAGTCATGTATTCAAACAATATCTTGTATGCCTTGAAATTAATCAAATATAAATATTCAAAGAATCTTGTCTGGCTGCCTAAGGACATCTTGTTCGGAGGCGTCTAATTTGTATGAATATTGCAAGTTATGTAACGGACATAATCTGCTATTTATTGATGACTCGCTGTAGCCCGCGGGGCTCGTGGCTAAGTAATGACAGCCACTCGGGTCGATCAATCAGGTTACGCTAGGCTTGCCGGGGTTGATCCGTGGATGGGTGATCACCTTTACATACCAAGACACCTCTATGCCTCGGAAAGCATGTTAAGCCGTTGGTCCTGGCTGTCTTTCGTGGATCTTTGACAGTCAGTAGCCCGAAAATCTGACGAGTCTTACCAAAGGGTATCGTATTACCAGGAGGAGATAGGCAGTCGCTCCATGTAAAATTCTGGTACTTAACTGGATCCGGTGAAACTGGAAGCCGACGCCCAACATAGTTGGGAAAAGGCTGGGCAGATGATGACTCCAAGCTGCTCCTGGGAAACTGATAAAAATACCAAGTAATACTGAGTAAATTCAAACCTACTTTGTATTTAAAAAACCATATTCAAGTTCGTTACATTACATCAGCAATACATAACATAAAGAGTATCTACAAGGTCATCCGTACATAATGACAAGGTCGGACAGTTCTCACGATTTTCCTAATTGCAGTACCTAACTAATTGTAGCAAAACATATCGCCTTCTGCGACGCTTGCATATTATGCCAGAACAGCTAACGACCTCGGAGAGAAAAAACTTGTAATACTGCAAATTTTTTAAGAATAAAAATAACAAAAATTGGGTTGAGCCGTTGGATCGAAGGCCTGATTCAGAAGGCAGTACTCCTCGATACGGCTCGCATTGTGAGGAAGTTCCTGTCTCTGGAGCCCTGACCACCGGTAGCTTAGACCCTGCTCCCGACACCGGCGCACCACTATTTTTTTTTTAATGTTTTTTACATTTTTTTTTTTCTCAACTCAGCCTATTGTAGTCCACTGCAAGACCTGGCCTCTCCCAGGCTGCGCCTATTTGCGCATTTGGCTAATTTTGCTAGCATACTATTATTTCTATTGTAAGAAATATGTACGCGACATCAGGGATGCACATCTCTTAATTTATTTCATCGCTCTGAAAACGGTGGAGGAATACATGGTGAGGAAACCAGCTTGTCCTATAGCTAAGCAAAAATGAGGGAGAGGAGGCCTGTGTCCCAGCAGTGGGAACATTATAGGCTGATTATACTTGCTATCCTATAGAGTTCCTGTTGCTGTGACTCCTCTCTGTGAGAGGCGGGCCGTACACCAGCGCGTGTTTGTGTCATCATGTCTCTGATTTTTAGGGTTCCGTACCTCGAAAGGAAAAAACGGAACCCTTATAGGATCACTTTGTTGTCCGTCCGTCTGTCTGTCAAGACCTTTTTTCTCAGGAACGCGTGGAGGTATCAAGCTGGAATTTATATCAAATACTCAGGTCTATTGACCCTTGGAGCTGTGAAAAAATCAAACTTCTAAGCCTTGCCAAAGATACAGCCGTTTATGCCGCAAAACTTCCGCAAATTTTCGACACTCGCAACGGAATCAAAACCTAGGGTACTTCCCGTGAACTGAGAATCTTGAAATTTGATACGAAGCAACGTCTTCTAACACAAATAAAGGAAACATTGCGAAAACCGTAAATTTTTATTTAGGTACATCATAGTATAATAAAAATAATTTTAAATTGTACGGAACCCTCGATGCGCGAGTCCGCCTCGCACTTGGTCGGTTTTTTTTTGTTCTAGATCATGCCGGTTTCATCACGTGATTTTTCATCACTGTTTTTAGTGCAGGCAATCATCATCAGCCTTCATCGGTCCATTGCTGAACCTCTCCTCCTATAGGCCTCTCCAATTGCAAGCTATTTAGCTCGATTCTCAGCAACTCTCATCCAGCTGCTACCAGCCACCCAGCGAAGATCGTTGTTCCACCAAGCTTGAGGACGTCCTACCTTACGTTTCCCGATTCGCGGTCTCCACTCAAGAACACGTCTACCCCAACAGTCATCGGTTCTATGGCTAATATGGCCGGCCCATTGCCACTTGAGCTTGCTTATTCTGTGAGCTATGTCGACAACTTTGTTTCTCTGCCGGATCAAGACTCAAAGCATAGCTCGTTCTATAGCTCGCTGGGTGACCTTGATTTTATGGACCAACCGTACCGTGAATGTCTATGTTTCAGGCAGGACGCACGGATTAAAGACTTGGTCTAAACTAATTAGACGACACGGTTGGCGCAGTGGCTGAGCGATCGACTGCTGCGCTCCGTGTCGCGGGTTCGATTCCCGCACGGAACAAATATTTGTTTTGCCTACAGGTAGTTGTTCCGGGTCTGTCTGTTTGTGTATGTGAGTTTAAATGTTTGTAAACGCACCCACGACCCGCGATACAGGAGTAATTCCTAGTGTGGGGCAAGGTTTGTTATAAACAATAAATAAATAAAATAACTGACTTTAATTTGAACAGGCAATATGCATGACAAATTGATCTATCTGCTGGTTACTCAATGTCAGTTAAAAGATGTTAATAAGTATTCATTCATTCTTCAAACTATTTTAGCATTGAAACAGAATTGCTGTTCAATAACGATTAGATGCAGTTTGTAAAACAAAGCCATTTAAATAAACTGATGGTACAGTCTGTTTCAAAAATATGCACAAATTGTTAATAATTCCTTTAAAATATTGTCTTCTCTGTAAAATCTTTGGTCCTTATTAATATAGTATCAATGTCATCATCTGCCAGCCTTTTCCCAACTATGTATGTTGGGGTCGGCTTACAATCTAACCGGATGCAGCTGAATACCAGTATTTTACATGGAGCGACTGCCTATCTGACCTCCACAACCCAGTTACTGGGTAATACGATACCCCTTGGAAAGACAGGTTGTTAGACTTTCGGGCTTCTGACGACCCGTAACGACTGTTAGAGTTCCACGAATGACAGCTGTTGTAAGCCGCCCTAAACATCGCGTTGTTAGGTGTTATATATAGTGCACAAGTGTGTGCGTAAACACAGGTGCACTCTCTGCTCCTTTACTCTCATAGTGCGATGGGACGGCAATCCGACACGACCGGGGAGATATCAGGCGCAGGACCAACGGCTTTACGTGCTTTCCGAGACACGGAAAGATGGTCACCCATCCACGGACCAACCGCGGCAAGCGCAGCTTAACCTGATCGATCGACCCTTGCGGCTGTTATTACTTAGCCACAAGCCCCTTCTATTCTATTCTATGGGAGACCAATTGTAGACAAATAAATGAATTCTTGTCGATGAGGCTGACTGTGCTAGTAGTTGGAAATAGTAACCGTAGGTAGCATATTTTATTGTTGTGGTGTAACCACGCCACAGCGTCGTAAACTATTGGTCAATTGTTTACTCAATGCAAATAGTTTGCGGTATTGTTTCAATCAACAACATTCCACGTCCCGTCGCTTATTTATAGGTGAAAATATTGGCCATTCAGCAGTCATCATCATCATTTCAGCCGAAAGACGTTCACTGCTGAACATAGGACCAAGTACGTCCACTTCGACCGGTTCTGTGCTTCCCGCATCCAGCGAATTCCTGCCGCCTTCACAAGTTCATCGGTCCACCTTGTGGGAAGGCCTTCCAACGCTACGTCTTCCGGTACGCGGTCGCCAATTCCAGAACCTTTCGGCCCCATCGGCCATCTGTTCGGCGAGCAATGTGCCCTGCCCACCGCCACTTAAGTTTGGCAATTGTTCGGGTAATGTCGGTTACCTTGGTTCTCCTGCGGATCTCTTCATTTCTGATTCGTTCACGTAAGGAAACTCCAAACATAGCCCTCTTCAAGCAGCAAGGTTCTTGAATAATTTAGTTTTCTTTTATAAAATCAAAAGTCATTTATTCAAATTAGGCTGAGAATCAGCGCGTTTCGAACGTAAAAATTACCTAAGACGGTCCCCCAAAACGCTTAATACATTTGGTCAGTGCGTATTAAAATAAAACTGATTTGTTTAAGTTTAAAAATATTTTTTATAACATTAATAGATGTATTCGTTCTTGATTTAATGAGGAATTTCTGTTATAGGAGCGCACTTATCTAATATTATTTATAAATAAAAAATAACCTATTTTAAGAAATGTCCATTTACGGTTAACTATATGCACTTAAAAAATGTGCCTGTATATTTAACAATTAATAAAAAAGGAGCGAGTGACGTGACTCATAAAAAATAAAATAATATAATTTTATGCAAAGTGTTACACACGCACATGTCAATCAGAACCTATTCGTGATCGTAACCAAATTGTGTATGAAATCAGTAATTATACAATTTAAAACAATTACCCTGTTGTTTTATACGCTGATTTGTAAGTATCGGAAGGTAATATTTAAGTCTGACCCACTGAAAAAAAGAATATCTTATATCTTTCTGATAAAGAGAAGGAACGAGCATTGATCATCATTACTCTTATTCATTGCGTGTCTGCGATTGTGCTGAACGATTGATTTACTTGATAGCGCAGCAAAAGTTAGACTTAATGGGGTTTATTCATAAACGATGACTAAAGTTAAGTAACGTTTAAACGTCAAAAATGTATGGTTAAACAGTCGCTAATCACTGCTTAACTTTAAGCAACGTTTATGAATAAAGGGGATTATAATGATACCTCTTACTGTCATTTCGTTAGAAAATGTTGCCACACTACCTCTACTAGTGATGTGATTAAAACGCAATGAAACATCGGTTTAAGGCCAGGATATTCGAAATTGACCAATGTTGCTTTAACCGTAAACAATCAAATATTCTTTGTATTGATCGGATAAAAATATACGATGTAGTTTCATTCACAGTCTTGATGATTTAAAAGAGATGACACAAAACCGCGCCCCAAATACCTCAAAAATAAGAATATTTAACAGAACTGTTTGTGAACCGTGTGTGATTAGAATGAATGCCAATTTGTCTGCTGAACAACGTAAAAAAACGCGTTGCACTCCGGGAGTGCCGGCAGAAGTGAAAACTTGAATATTAACGTTGTGCATTTTTGATATTTTGGAATGCGGTCTACTCTCCCTCCGTCTTACGAATTTTCGATCAGGTCACGTGTCCTGAGTTCCTGACGCGGGTTTAATATTTTTTACCCATCACAACAAAAGTGCACAACGCCGCTTAAGAAGTTATCACTTCAATAACGCAATGAATGTTGTTGAACTGTCAAAATGTTAGCCATTCCTAGAAGATATTGGTGTTACCCAATTACCTCGCAGACTTCGGCCTACTGGAGCATACTGTGTATTTAAAAAGCTACCTAGATACGTAATCGAAGGTCAACATGACAAAATAGGCAAGTCCGTGTTATATACGGCTCACCTGACTCACCACCATTAATTAAACCAGTAAAATTCTAAATAAGGGGATATAATTCCTTATGAAGAAACCAGCATTAGGCTCAATTTACACTGCCGTGGAACGGAATGGAGACGATTTTTTTGTTGTACAAATCAAAATGAACTTTATGTCAAAAGTGTAACGCACAAATTAGATACACACGTACGCACAGGTCGCGCATCTTCTGGAGAATTCTCGTGCATTCTCGGGAATTCCCGCAGTAATAAGCTCGTATCTAGTTTGTACGTTGGACCATTGACATAAAGTTAATTTTGCTATGTACGAAAACTCGATTCCACTCCGTTCCGCGGCGGTGTAAATTGAGCCTTACGTCAATTACCTTCTTGAGTGTAAAACTGATTCTTTCAACCGTAAATAGGTAGGATATTATAACTTCTTAGCGTATCGATACCAAAAATATAGTTTTTTTTTCTTCAATTTGTTTAGCCCAAAATTCAGCAACGCGGATAGCATTCGCCGACGCAGACATTGGGTCCTCGCGTGTGCAGGTGACAGCGTGCATGTGGTGCAAGATAGGAGCTGAGCCATTGTCTGTAGAGAGACACCAATATTTTTGTGTATATATTGACGGTATAGTATTATCCAACTTAGGTAAAGCCGTTCTGGTTACACGTGTCAGAAGCCGGAAAGTCTGACAACCAGAAGGCCAAGTCTTACGACTAAGTTTTGAACGTCTCATCTGAAAGAAAGAAAGAAAATACATTTATTTGCGGCAAACATGACACATAAAAAAAAGAACAAACACAAAAAAAATAAAAAGTGGGGGTAAACATGCGTCACATTCACGCAAAACGGCCATCGCTGAGCATAATGCTAAGACCCTATACGAGACAGACCCCAGCGCTGGTTTTCAGTGGCAGCCGGCGTTGACGTGATGACGGAAACCAGTGCAGCATACAAGAAATAAAATAAACCATTGCAACATATCATCTCAGCGACAATCAATGCCAAAAACTTGTCAAGAATAAACGCTCTTAATTTTTTTTTTTAAGAACTTTCACAGTCTGATCTCAGTCTCAATCTGCCAAAAATACCTCTAATTTCCCTACATTTTTGACAGGTTTTTAACATTTTGTTTGTCGAGATGAGATTGCGACAACATTTTGAACGTTTTAAGTTATAAGAATTGGCCTTCACTTGTTTTTTTGTCAACTTCACAAACGTGGTTACTATCGATATCGAAACATATTTCCACAACTCATAATATTCAAGTAACAACCAGCGGTCGTTGATCTTTGAAGTATTTTTTTTTAAATCCGAAACCAACGAAAATAGTTTAGATAAAGGAGTTCATATATTGAGAGACTGAATGATAACCACATGAAACCTGATAAGTGTCCGCTAAGAACCAGACAATATGGGCTAAATAAGGCGCTTAATTATCAGAAGATACCGGCATGAAGCGCATTTTGATTAAGATCATTAAGACCACTTACTGCGCTACTAAATAAATTACAGCGGTGATATTTCTGTGGGTGATATTATACATTGAGACATGAACACATGCTAAATGTGTATTTATAAACTGGCTGGACAGGTCCGCTTAATCAATGTGTGATTCCTTCCTTAAAATACCATTTCAGACACCAATACATGGTCTTCACGTGAATTGAGCAATATTTTTTTTTTCGGTATGGCGTCTCGCAGTTCTACTCGTACCTATGTGGTTGTCGTCCGCTTAACCGGGCTAGCCTGTGGATGCTTCAATAAATTAAGGGGTCCAGCCAGGACTTAAAAAACTTAAAAACTACGCGACTACACGCTAAGGGCACCCCCTGTGGGGTACGGACCTCGGCTTAGGGCGTCGCTGGGAGAGGGCAGCAAGGGACAGACTGGATCGGAATTATTTAGGGACGGATTTAAGACTAACTGGCTCAGCGGCGCGGGCTGGGTCGGGGCGGATGATTTGATCAAGATTATGTCTGGACTTTAAAAGAGACTGTGACCTCTGAACTGGCTGGACAGGTCCAATCAATCTGTGTGGTTCTGTCATCAAAGGACAGTTTCAGACACCAATCTAAATGGTCTTCATATGATCTGACCAAGATTATGTCTGGACTTTAGAAGAGACTGTGACCTCTGAGTTTGTTTCGGCCTTTCTTCTCAGAGTAGTCTCGCCTTCAAAGCAAGAAAACTGTTTGTTTAGGTCAGGATTTTGTGGGATATTTATTAGGAGGGGCTTGTGGCTAAGTAATAACAGCCGCACAGTCGATCGATCAGGTTAAGCTACGCTTGCCGCGGTTGGTCCATGGATGGGTGCCCACCTTCACATAGAAAGACATCTGCTGTCAAAGATCCACGAATGACAGCCGGGACCAACGGCTTAGCGTGGTTTCCGAGGAACGGAGTGGTCTTGAATAGTCTTGATAATTATGTAAAGATCCACCCATCCTTAAACCAGCTTGTCAGCATCCTTAAACCGCGGTCCCGGCATATGATACATGATAAACAACATACTACACATATAAATAAAATTGAAGTGTCTGCTTATAATGTCAAACTAACAGCATTTTACTAAAAGCATATGAAAGTATCGGTATTTATAAAAAAATAAATGTGTTGTCTGTCTGTCTGTTTATTCCGGCTAATCTCGGAAACGGCGGGACTGATTTTGACGGGACTTTGACTGGCAGATAACTGATTCTATAAGAAGTACCTTATCCTACTTTTATTTTAGAAAAATAATTAAGGTTCTGCGCAAAAAAATTAAGACCATGAAAGGACTTTCGAGGTCCATGGCATACCTACCTGCCGCCATTTTGTTTTTCAAAATGGCAGCCACGCTTGATACCTACATAAATCGATAGCTGACATCAATGCAAACAGAAAACATAATGGGATCAAATCCCGTAAAGTGTCACGTATAAGTTGATCACATGACATCTGTTTGCATTGATGTCAGCTATCGATTTATGTAGGCCAATGCGTGGCCGCCATTTTGAAAAAAAAAATCAAAATGGCCGCCAGGCTCCATATAAAAATCTTAAACCCCCTTTCCGAAATCCACGCGGTCGAAGCCGCGGGCTGAAGCTAATTGAATAAATGTATTAAATACATAATCTCACCTCGTGTTCAAGGTGGAGATCTCAATCCGCCGCCCTCAGCCTACATTTAAGAAAAAAACATCAGATTTGGCTCCAAGGTCTTGCAGAAAGAAAGGTATTTTTTCTTTAAATGAATTGCTATTTGGGTTACATTGCATTGCACAGACGCCAGCACATCAAGCTAATACTACAATCTGTCAAATTTCTTTAATAGATTCCCAACTTTATCGCTAAAGCATTCGGTTCAAGGTTGATTGGGAAAATTTGACAGTTTCGGGTAGCTTGATGTGCTGGCGTCTATACATTACCAGCACCCTAATTGTGTAACACACTTTCAATCATAACCTAAAAATTTTGAAGGATACTGCTAGTCCATTGCTTCGTATGTTCGCACAGTTTGTCCGCTCAACAACGTAAATAACGCGTTGAATGATGTTAAACTGTCAAAATTAAATCCTTTGCTACTGATCGTGTGTTACCCAATTACCCCACTGCGGGGCGTAACATATTACCAGCATGGGCGTAGCCACGGTGGGGCAGGGTGGGGCGCTTGCCCCTGCCAGAGCCCAAACGGCTGAAGTTAGAGACACATTTTTGGATTGAAGATTTCGTGGTGCAGGTAGGTGAGCAATAAGAAAGTGTTTTGGATAATTCAAATTATACATACAGTTACAGGGTGCTATAGGGTGTAACCTTTTTGTATGAAAAAATTAACCGGGGTAAGACCGCGGGTATAGTTTGCTAGTTACTTACATATTATTTTAGACTGCTGCCCCACCCTGAGCCCATGGCTGGCTACGTCCATGCTGATTAGGAATAGCTTTCATTTTGATAGCACTTCAACTTGAAAGCATTGTAAAAGTCAACTATTTTTTAAAAGAGTTACCGTGGAGTTTCTTGCCGGCTCTTTTCCATAGGAAACGAATAATTGGAACCGTGTAGTAAGCTTCTGACGTTTCATAAGTGCCCCTGTAAGTTTATGTGAAATTAAATATTTTGTTTTTGACAGGTCAACATGATTCATTGCGTTATTTACGTTGGTAAGCAAACAAATTTTTCGAACACATGAAGCAATGGATTAGCAATATCTTTCAAAATGATTCAGGTTGTGATTGGCAGTGCGTTATGCAGTTAGGGTGCAGTGCAGGTACATATTACAGGTACGATACCCTTCTCAAATCATACTTCAAGTAACAACACTATCAGCAGTTGTTGACCCCTAAAAAAAACATCAAATGTTTTTTATTTAATCATGTTTAAATATCGATACCCATCACGTCTACAGAGTTTCGCTAGCTAATTTAATTTGACCCTGTATATGATTGTCACAGTGGGTGGACCCGAGTCAATAGCGCAACAAAGGATTAAATCCAAGACCTCACGATGAAATACAGTCCTAAGCGACTTTTAACGATCAGTGCATCTGTTCCCCGCTTCGCTAATAAAGGGAATCGAATTTCAAAACAATAAATAGGAGATTGTTTACCAAGGGAGCAAACAACTATTTTGAAGGCGAGAGGGAGTCAAAGTATGTCACTCGAGCTTAAAATAGTGTTGCCCCCGAGGTGGACACTACTTTCTATCACCCTCTATGAAAAAATAAGTAAGTGCAACTTATAAATTAAGAATAGTACGTTTATTTATTTACATAAGTACAATTAGGAGCAATACATACATAGAAATAATTACAGGCTAATATTTATATGTATTTGTACAATAAAATTATGGAAGTGCATCGTAACTATTTTATTACTCCCATCCGTTACAGTTGTAGATTTATTTACAGCATAAGAATTAAAAAACATAGTCATTTTTTTTTTCTACTACTCTAATTTAGTTCGCGCGCGTTTTACTTTATCATACAGCCTGTTGCTTGTTCATACAATTTTCTTGATTGATCTCTTTGATGATTGGAACTTATACTAACAATATCCACATTCCAAATTCAAATCACTTTTAGTCCCTAGGGATTAAAGAGCTATTTGATAAAAATATTATTAGCCAAGCAAAAAGAAAAAAAAACCGGTCAAGTGCGAGTCGGACTAAATGAAATGGACGCGCGCACCGAGGGTTCCGTATTTTGTAGGTATGTAAGTTCTGCAAATTTTCAGTTTTCGGATTTTATTCTATACTTGTGGTTCATGAGTTCATGACATTGCTTCTTGCCAAACATGATTCTAGGTCAACGGGAAGTAGGTACCCTAAGGTACCCTACCGCATATTTTGACATTCGCAAGGGAATCATCACGGTTCCCTTGCGAATGTCAAAATATGCGGCATAAACGGAAAATAAACGCCCGTATCTTTTGATTGCGTTGACTTAGAAGTTAGATTTTTTCACTGCTTCAAGGGATTGCAGCCCTGAGTATTTGATATTAATTTCAACTTGATAACTCCACGCGTTCCTGAGAAAAAGGGTCTTAACAGACAAACAGACAGACGGACAACGAAGTGATCTTATAAGGGTTCCATTTTTCCTTTTGAAGTATGGAACCCTAAAAATAAGAGGGGCCTTCAAACTAAATAATTATATATTTTCTAAATAGGTCTACCTACGAACCCCTCTTGCACGGCACATCACCGTGCCTCTTGTTTGCCTAACTCTCCGCCTAACACCCAGTAGGTATTGTCGTATTGTTTTTAATATACATAATAGATAGTATAGGTTGCCGCAGTAGGCACATCATTCCGATCATTTCGACATACTTTCTGTTGGTAAAACAATAAACAAACACGTAGGTAGATAAATCTAGATCTATAAATCTAGAGGGGCTTGTGGCTAAGTAATGACAGCCGCACAGGTCAATCGATCAGGTTAAGCTACGCTTGCCGCGGCTCGTCTGTGGATGGGTGACCATCTTTATATACCAAGACCCCTCCGTCCCTCGGAAAGCACGTTAAGCCGTTGGTCCCGGCTGTCATTTGTGGATCTTTGACAGTCGTTACGGGTCGTCAGAAGCCTGAAAGGCTGACGACCAGTCTTACCAAGGGGTATCGTATTACCCAGTAACTGGGTTGTGGAGGTCAGATAGGCGGTCGCTCCATGTAAAATACTGGTATTCAGCTGCATCCGGTTAGACTGGAAGCCGACCCAAACATAGGAAAAGGCTAGGTAGATTTTATATGATGCCGGAGTAGGCATATTGTATTAACCGATCAATTTGACTTACTTTCTGTTGGTAAAACAATACACAAACCCGTAGGTAGATCTACCTACATCGACGTAATGTATTTGGTAATCACGGTCTGCAGTTATTATAGTTGTTAAGTTACTTTACTTTACTACTTATTCTTTAAGTATAATTGGTCGTAACTTCGTAAGACAATATTTATACAGGGTGACAGGGAAACTCGACGTATTCCTTGAAAGGCGTTATATTAGACTTAGTCCAGTTAATTAGGGTTCAAAACTGGAGCTGTCAATAGTGCTAATGCATTAGTTGGAATGACAGCTCACTCCACGCTCACTTCATCTAAGTTTTCACGGTGAAATGGTTACAGAATCGCACTGCATGTTAGCTTGGTAGGTGCATCGAGACCCCCCCATCTGCCTATCCTTTTTTCAACTACGTTGGGGTCGGCTTCAGGCTAACCGCATGCAGCTGAATACCAGTTGATGGCAATAGTCTCGTAATATAGGTGTTGCCGTGTTGTATACGTACACTTCTGCCTAGCCCTTCGGCTAATACAGGCGTGATGTTATGAATTAATTTAATCTAAGTCGCTTTATTAAATCTCTGCCTATTAATCACAAAATATCGGTTGCATATCATTTGCGTTCCCACATCAGCTAATTATTTTGTTAGAACAATCAGAATGCACTTTCGACGAGCTCAGATTTATCGTAAAAACACATCGCGTGTGCTTACCTACTCCATTCAAGCTAAAACAACTTTGAAACTAGTTTTTTACAGTTTGTAAACTGATATAACTTCGATTTTAACCCGTATGCGAAAGAGACAAGGATGTAATTTGACTAGAACGAATTTTTAAGATGTCAGCGCTCGAAAAGTTGGTATGGCCATTGTTGTCTGTTGCCAACTTCAGTGCGCCACCAACCGCGGATCGAGACAGTCACGTCGCGCGCAACGAAAATAATAAAACAAAAAATACAACGTTAAAATTGCAAAAACAATCATTCCCAGTGAGTTTGTGGTGTGACAATCCAAGTTTTTATGATAAACAGTGGTTTTAAGTGTGTTTTGTGGTAAAAAGAACGTTTAAACGTCCATTGTTCTTAAGAAAACTTCGAAATTGTTGTAAACAATGATTGGTTAGCCATTATGGAAGACGTATACACGATTAAAGTTAAAACGAAACCCGATACGAGGAACTTATATCCGTCGGAGAGACGGTATTCGGCGTCGACAGTGTCGGGACTAGCGTGGGTACATATTGCATTGGCTGCAACGTCCTTTCTTCTTGCTTGTTTAGCGTTAGTCAACCCGAATTCCGATCTACACCCTGTCAACAACAGTACTACAAATGGCGGAAACTGGAGCGAAAATAGCCCCATATTCAAAGTTCAGAATGAGAACACAAACGTGTATTTGAATGATTTCGAAAATGAGAATGGAACTCAAGTAAATTCGAACAACGAAACGAATTCTAATTTGAGTGGGAACGGAAATCCGTTGAATTCGAATGAAACAACGGTTTTTAACGGAAATAAAAATGACAGTAATTACATATTGGTTTTGGCGCCCGCTTTGATAACGATATTTGGGTTAGCGGCCGGTATTGCGAGCATTCTAGCGTCGGTTAGATGGTACATAGACCATAACATAACGTGGCTGTTCGTGATGTCGTGTCTCTCGACGCTGGTTTCTCTTACGTCCTTCATCATGATCGCTGTGTGGTTCATATCCACATCAGACGGCGATATAACTGAGTTCTACAAGGACAAAGTACCTTTCAAAGACTATATTGTCGTAAAACACACTGATGTTATTATAAGAAACGAATCTCACATGATTGTTGCTTTAAACACAACGTTGGATAAAGATGAAACACCGAATTTGTTTACAAAACGAGTGCTATCTATAAACATATTGATAGCTGCCTTCCTAGAACTATTGTGGTCGATTTTAAGCGTAAAAATCTCTTATAAAGGCATGAAAAATACTTACAAAGAGGACAATGAGAGACGAGGGAACTGCATATCTGTCGTCACAAAAATTAAAGGAAATGACACGCGGAAATTGCCGAGAAACGGTAAGCCAAAACCTCCAAAACCCGACTTAATAGATCACTACCCGAGCAAGAAAATAAAAAGGATATTCCTAGCACAGTCTGACAATGGATTTTATTTGAAAAATCAAGGAAATAAAGGGAAGCAGAACACGGAAACCAGCTCAGAGTTCTATAAAGAACGAATGATGAACTTTTTAAACCGCTGCGCTTCTTTAGAAGGCCATTCGAATCCTGAGAACACAGCCAGTGTGCATTCTGAAGCTCTGAACTCAATCCCTGAAGGAGTGACAGTAGAGGTTAATATTCAAGAGCCTATATTTGAAGTTAGAGATCGAATGACTCCGATCAGCTGGGGGGACACTCCCGACCATACAGTTTACAACCAAAACAATTTGAATCTCGACAAGATATTTAAGTTTAAACCTAAACAAAATAAAAGTGAGACTGTGAACGGGGAATAGTGCATGTGAGTGAAATTGACAATGGAATTAGTGATTGAACACGCGAACTACTTGTGTTTTTGATGCCAATTGTGTTTGTTTATTGACGTTATTGTTATTATAATCTTGTACTATTTTCGTTTGTATTTTACGAAAGTTTTGGAGCCTATTTTCTAGGACGATGGTCAAGCATGATTTTTGATAGAAACTGACGGATTTTTCATACTAGGTTTGACTGAAATGTAGTTTTCAACTGGTCACGCTCATGATTGGGTATAGTATCGTTCTAAAATGCGGGGTTTGTCTACGGTCACCCACATACGCACACAGATTTTTAGTATAGTAAGTACACAATTGCGTAACCCCAGTTTAGTAAGTGCAATTTTTTTCACACTCACCGGATTTTCAACTTTCGGTATTAAGCCGAAGATTAAGAATCCAACAGAGCGCATCCCAACACGTCAAGAAAACACGCGGAAAAAAAAACCCCAGAAAAATACACTCGTGCGAACTTGCGGGGTAATTACGTAACACACTAACAGCAGCAATGGGTTTCATTTTGACAGTTCAACAACATTTATTGCGTTATTTACGTGGTTGAGCAGAGAAATTTTTAGAAAATATGAAGCAATGGACAATGGCGCCGATTTCATTTAATTTAGTGCTGTCAAATTTAGATACTCCATACCAAGTTTTGACATGATTAAGAACATGGCTACTAAAAATACGTCAATTTACGTCAGGCGCTGGCTAATTTGACAGGACTAAACTAATATTTATCTTCTGCATGCACTGAACTTAAGTTTAGTTTAGTTTGTGAACAAGGGAATCGGCGCCATTATCCTTCAAAATTATTCAGATTGTGGTTGAAAGTGTGTTACGCAAGTTAGAGTGCTGGGCTAACGCTTTTGCAAATTGCAAATTCTGTCAAAAGTAGTTACTTACAATGCTACACGTTTCTTTTGATGCTCGAGTGACGTTGAGAGAGGGCGCTGTTGGTAAACATTTGTGCAAATTGTTTAGTGAAATGTATTGACAAGATGGCGGCGTTAGTTCTGATTTTGGCCACGCGCCAAAAGAACCTTGTAAGTTTGTAGCGCTATACTGCATGTACGAGTATGAAAGGTGTGGTCATATGTGTGGTACAGACTATCAAACTGAACAATTTTGTCTATGGGACTAACATTGTAATTGCGAAAAATTAGCAGGGGGCTTGCCAGTTACCACCAGCTTAGAGCAGGGCAGAAGTTGAACTGCACTGTGCTTTTTTGTTCTATGACTTAGTAAAGACGCCAGCACATCAAGCTACTACAATCTGTCAAATTTCTTTAATAGATTTTCAACTTTATCTCTAAAACATTAAGGTTTAAGGTTGATTGGGAAAATTTGACAGTTTCGGCTGCTGGCGTCTGTACAAAAAAGCAGTGCAGTTCCACTTCTGCCCTGCTATACGAGCTGGTGGTAAGCCCCCTGTTCCTTACATTTTGACCGCGCAGGCATTGCACTTTTCAATGAAACGGTTGTTTTTTTTTTTTGATAAACGACGAAAATTTCTTACGCTAGGGGGGGTCTAGAATCATGTGCTGAATTCATAGATAGAGTTTGCGCGTCAATGTCCCTGCCACCCTGTATAATTACGCCCGGAGTCTTGAGGAAATATGTGGAAAGAATAATATCCTGGTAATCTATCACCATTGTTCATCGCTGCCGACACGCTATTAATTATCTATGTGTTCCATCTTTTGCAAGTTATCTGTCTTCGAACTAGGTATACTCTGTCCAATAAGTTCACCGTTTTTTGACAGCTGTCTTTGAACGTACATATTCCAGATTACGTAAAAGTTAACTTTAAAATGCGAAATAAAATAAATATATAAGCTAGCTTGTCTTATTGAATTATCTTATATAGGGCTTCTTAAAGATAATACCACAATCACTAGTTACAACTGTCAAAAAACGGTTTACCTAATGGACAGGCTATAGTCTGTAGGTATTTATTCGTATCAATTACGAAGACGAGATTTTGAACTAACATTTTATTTGTAGCATGATGAATACTATTGATGTTGATAAGCAATCTGAAAACACGAAATGTATTTGGCGTCTGACCAGTATATTAGGCACACGATGTGGCCCAGTTTATGTATCCCAGTAACCGATTAATTATTGAGCGAGGTTCCTATGTCCAAAAACAACTAGTTTTTCTTACAAAGCAATTGATTTTTTGGCGAAACTTTAATTCAAAGTAAAAGTCAATGCATTTGTTTCAAATAGGCACATAAAAGGCACTTACGAACGGATTTTTTAAAATGAATTTAAGTCGAACGCGTCACGGTAGCCCGCGAAATTCAAATTTGCAATTTTTTAAACAAATGTTTAACTTAAATAACGCAATGAATGTTGTTGAACTGTCAAAATGAAAGCTATTTCTACTGATAGTGTGTTACGCTGGTCGAGTGTCGCTCAGAAATCAAACAAGAACCGCTTGTTAGGATCCCTAAAAAGCTAGACATGCCTATTCCTCATCAGAACATACCCAAATAGTCTTAAATTGAAACAAGTCGACCGCCAATCAGTTAATATTGAATTCAATGCACCGAATAAGGCCAGTTGAAACTAAGACAATGCTCAATTTTTATGGTACGTTGCCAATCAAAACAATTTGCAATAGTAACTAAGTCCGAGCGCAGACGTAGACAGATTTACAATCGCGAAATGGATTTTTAACGCACTGTTCACCGACGAGAGTTGAAAATACAAGTGTATTTTTTTTCTTTATTCATAAACTTTGCTTAAAGTTAAGCAGTTATTAGCGACTGTTTAACCATACATTTTTGACGTTTAAACTTTACTTAACTTTAGTCATCGTTTATGAATAAACCCCAATATATACAGCGACAGCCGGTGTATTCTGTAAAAATCTCACCGTGAAAATTTAGGTGAAGTGAGCCTAAAGTGAGCTGTCATTGATACTAAGGATTGAAACAGCCGGTCGATTCTGTGCAAATCTCACCGTGAAAACTCAAGTGAAGTGAGCTTGATGTGAGTTGTCACTTGTCAGTAGTGTCAATCCCTAGCATTATTTGGAATGATAGCTAACTCCACGCTCACTTCGCCTAAGTTTTCACGGTGCGATTTTAAAAGAATAGGTCGGAGGTCTGCGCACAGCCTAATAAAATGTACAATCTTTCATAGTAAAATTCGTTTCGTTTTTACTTCGAAACGCGAGTATTTCTAATTCTGTTTGTATAGGTAAATGAGCGATTTCCCAATCTATAGCAATAATAAAGCTGAAGAGTTTGAACGCGCTAATCTCTGGAACTACGTGTCAGATTTGAAAAAAAACATTTTGCATTTGATAGCCTAATTCGTAAGGAAGGCTTTAGGGCATTAATAGCCTTTACGAATTAGCCTATAGTATAGGCTATTTAACATCTCGCTATGACCATAAAGAGCTGAGCACATAGAAAAAAAGTCTGAAGAATCACGCGGACGAAGTCGCAGGCAGATGCGATATTACGACGACGTAGAAACCATTACCTAGTGGTTTGGTTTTTTTAATGCATTTTGCGGTTTTTACTTTGTATCCAAGTTGGGCCATCGAACATTATTATGTAGCTAGTAAATACTTTCACACATTCTTATTTTCTAGTTGTAGGGTAAACTCATCTAATTCTGTCACTCGCCTAATTCAGTGATATTTGGTTTGAGCGCTATCATAGGGCTATACGAGTGAAATCAATGGTTTGAAATACAACCTTAAGCCTCTGTGATAAAGTTCAAATTCAAAACCAAATATCACCGAATTAGGCGAGTCACAGAATTAGATGAGTTTACTATACAGACGCCAGCACATCAAGCTACTACAATCTGTCAAATTTCTTTACTAGATTTTCAACTTTATCACTTAAGCATTAAGGTTCAAGGTTGATTGGGAAAATTTTACAGTTTCGGGTAGCTTGATGTGCTGGCGTCTGTACATCAAAAGGAAGTATTGATACGCGTTACCTACGAAGAAAAGAGATAGGCAATATTTTCTATCTCTTTTTACATAGGTACTATATAAAAGTCCTCCAGAACAGACCAACTGACCATCTTTACATACCAAGACCCCTCCGTGCCTCGGAAAGCACGTTAAGCAGTTGGTCCCGGCTGTCATTCGTAGATCTTTGACAGTCGTTACGGGTCGTCAGAAGCTTGAAAGTCTGTCAACCTGTCTTACCAAAGGGTATCGTGTTACCCAGTAACCGGGTTGTGGAGGTCAGATAGGCAGTCGCTCTATGTAAAATACTGGTATTCAGCTGCATCCGGTTAGACAGGAAGTTGACACAAACATAGTTGTGAAAAGGGTCGGCAAATTGATTGAATATTGTGATACTACTTGCTTATGTTAAAATTATAGCAATCGACAATCTTTTTTTACTAGGTACATTGTAATTATAATTACTTATTTACGCTTATTTAAAAAAAAAACGATGAAAACTGTAATAAATTCCGTAACTGATTAAAATGGAACCGTTGGCAATCGATTCCAATAATTACAAAGAATATTGCTTATGTAAATAGGTAGGCTGGTATTTACAAAATGATTATGTAAATGGTTTTTAGATTTAGTAGCTTTTTAGGGTTCCGTACCTCAATAAGACAAACGGAACCCTTATAAGATCACTTCGTTGTCTGTCTTCACAATTTATTTTAATAATCATCAGCCTACAGCAGGCCTCTCCTATTGCACGGCATTCCACTCGATCTTCGGCAACTCTCAGCCAGCTGCTACCAGCCATCCTGCGAAGATCATCGCTCCACCTAGCCTTAGGACGTCCTACCTACCTTACGTTTACCGACTCGTGGTCTCCAGTCAAGAACACGTCTACCCCAACGGTCATCGGTTCTACGGCTAATATGGCCGGCCCATTGCCACTTCAGCTTACTTATTCAGTGAGCTATGTCGACAACTTTGGTTCTCTGCCGGATGACCTCATTAATTTTAATACATCATTTTAACTGTCTAGCTGCCATTTTCATGAGTTTAATTGCAATAGTTCTCAAGTTATTCAATAAGTTACGATTTCCTTTAGCTAGACCGTTCGTTTAGACAATACGTATCCAGTAACTTGTAATACAAGTTAATTACGATATAATACACGTAACATTCTTACACAAATGTTTGTATTACCGTCCGTTATTCGTAGAAGCTAAAGGATGATTTGCACGAAACGGCTCGCGTCGCATCGGATCAGAACGGATTTTACAATCTTTAAACTTTTTAACAAACGTTGCCCCACACTAGGAATTACTCCTGTATCGTGGGTGCGTTCACAAACATTTAAACTCACATACACAAACAGCCAGACCCGGAACAACTACTTGCAGGCCATACAAATATTTGTTCCGTGCGGGAATCGAACCCGCGACACGCAGCGCAGCAGTCAATCGCTTAACCACTGCGCCAACCGTGCCGTCAAATTACATTGCGCATTACCACAAACAGCAAACAATAAAAGACATTTCCCAGCAATTATTTTTATGCAATGTTACTTAGTTTGTTAAACCTACAGACGCCAGCACAAGCTACTATACTCTGTCAAATTTCTTTAATCGATTTTCAACTTTATCGCTAAAGCATTAGGTTCAACGTTTAATGGGAAAATTTGACAGTTTCGGGTAGCTTGATGTGATGGCGCCCGTAGGTACCGAATGCGTAGTTGACGGCTATGCGATGGATGGGTGTTTTATACCCAGTATTTGTTTTTGGATATAGGATAGAAGAACATTATCACCATTCTTCTGCTCTTATTACAATTTATTTGGGGTCATCGCAATTAGTAGGTACATTACGATACGTGTGACTTAAATAGACTATTATAGCCCGTGTGACCTAAACGTGCACTGAAGTCACGCTTTTCTGTGTAAAAACAGACCTCGTGTGACATAAACTCACAACTTACAACATACGACTAAAAAACAGTCATTTCTGTCTGCTCCCTAAACATAATATGTTAGCGTGAAAGTACTATGTAATATAAATTGATATTATAAAACGAATTTAATGAATATTCTCTTTAGAGTTAAGAGACTGATTTTTATATACCTACTTGTATAATAAAATTGTAATTTTATGTTCTTTGTTTTATTCCATTTCTTTTGTCCTGCGGGGTAATTGCGTAACGTACTATCAGAAAAGCAATGGGTTTCATTTTGACAGTTCAACAACATTCATTGCGTTATTTACGTTGTTGAGCTGACAAATTTTTCGAACATACGAAGCAATGGATTAGCAATATCCTTCAAAATGATTCAGATTACGATTGATAGTGTGTTATGCAATTATGGTGCTGAATGCCTCAACAACTAACATCATCGCGAGTAGATAAACAGCAAGACAACAAAAAACTTTCTTTAAAAAAAGTGTGTGTGTGTCAGCTACGACGCACGATTGAAGTTTACTCCTTACGAACGATAATTATGATATATATCGAATAGAAAAAAAGGGTAAATGAACGCATCTGCTAAAATGATAAGAGAAACAAACATATATCTGTAATTATTCGGATTATTTATATTACTTCTAAATCTTAGACGTACATAAAAAATATTAGTACCTGTAGTAAGCTTATCTAATACTTCAACCTAGTTGTAAAAATCGTGGCAGTGGAATCAAACACTGTACTAAAATAAGGTTTCAAGTTATAAAAAAAGTATATTACTGGCATTTATTTTCAAAAAAGGTTTTATTTTGATAAAAAGTAAACAAAGAGGAGACCCCGAGAATGAGATACGCTGTGTCATGTATTCCATCTCATTCTTTTACACGTTCAATCCTACAGATATATTATGTTTGTCTCTTTCTACGTAACGCCTCAACTTTTCGTGTTACACTTGATTTTACTCCTCATAAAATTTCCGTACCGGGCCTTATAACTCAAATCGTTTCTTAAGGAGTAAACTCCAAAAAAGTGTGCGATTGGGGCACCCCTATCAGGGACTTGTTCCTTACACGATATTCGCACGCACACACACACTTGTACTTAATAGAGAGTGGTTCGTGACTAAGTAATAATAGCCGCTCGGGTCGATCGATTAGGTTAAGCTCGGTACGTGGATGGGTGACCATCTTTACATACCGAGACTCCCCCATCTGCCTAGCCTTTTCCCCAATATGTTGGTGACCCCAACAAACGAAGTTTGACAGTTGAGAGTTTTTTAAACAACGTCAACATCATTATCAACTGCCGCGCCTTTTCCCAATTATGTTGGGGTCGGCTTCCAGTCTAACCGGATGCAGCTGAATACCAGTATTTTACATGTAGCGACTATCTATCTGACTTCCACAACACAGTTACTGGGTAATACGACACCCTTGGTAAGACTGATTGTCAGACTTTCAAGCTTCTGACGACCCGTAACGACTGTCAAAGATCCCCGAATGACAGCCGGGACCAACTGCTTAGCGTGCTTTCCGAAGCACGGAGGGGTCTCGGTATGTAAAGATCATCCATCCACAGACCAACCGCGGCAAGCGTTGCTTAACCTGATCGACCGACCTGTGATTAGCGCTATTATTTAGCCACAGGCCACCATACGTAACCACACACACATACGTAATAAGGGTAGGATTATGACAATAGATGAAAAATAAAACAAAACTTCAAAAAACAATTTTATTTGGCGACAAAAATAGTTGTAAAAAATGTACTCCTTACATTACAATTTTAATAATACTTTATAGTAAAAAAATCATCTAAAAATATAAATTGTTATTATTATGAGAGATTGAGAACAATGTGATTACGATTTTATTGTCAAATGCACCTAGAATTATGGTTCAATACATATAAAATAATTCAAAATGGACTAACTTTTTACGTCTGTCGCGGCATCTATATACAACGCCACATGCGAACAACGCGTCATACGTTCAAGAGGTCAAGCAGAGTTTACCGCGCGACTAGCATATATACAAACGCCCAGACATGAATCATTAGGCAGTTGCCCGCCAGATACAACGCCCGTCTGGTCGGAGGATCCTCCCTTTTCTATGGAGGATGAGTGAACTTTACACCCTGTTCCTCATACCTCTATAATACATATACTCACGCCTTTCTCAATATATAGGGGTAGACAGAAACTTTCTATAATTCTTACAAAAGATTTTCTCAATTAAGAATATCTGAGCTCGATTGAACATTTTAACATTTCAGCCATTTTGAATCATTTTGTATAATTATGAAGCCAACTATTATTATTAATAACTAATATTAAAGACTAAATATTTAATAACTGTAAAACAGAAAAGGAACTGGGCATTTCATACGCCCCGAGGTTGTACAGACGCCCATCAAGCTACCCGAAACTGTCAAATTTTCCCAATCAACTTTGAACCTAATACTTTAGCAATAAAGTTGAAAATCTATTAAAGAAATTTGACAGATTGTAGTAGCTTGATGTGCTGTCTGTACACGCGCGCGCACATACACAACATAAGACTCTTGTCTACTGTCGCGCGCTCGTTAATCGCATAATCTATAGTAAAGTTGGTGGGTTAGCCTTATTTAGCCCCAGTAGTGGGCATTGGGCTTATGTGAGCGGCTCGTCTGTAAAGTACGGATGTTCTAAGCAATCTAACGCAGTCAGGCGTTTCGCAGGGTCGAAGATCAGCATTCCCTGAAAATAAAGGAAAGTGTTAGTTTCATCATCATAATTTCAACCGAAAGACGTCCACTTCGACCGGTTTTGTGCTTCTCACATCCAAAGGATTCCTGCGGCCTTCACCAGGTCATCGTTTCCCCTTATTTATTTTACCATTTATGTACATTTTTTTTTTTTTAAACATTGCCCCACACTAGGAATTTCTCCTGTGTCATGGGTGCGTTTACATACATATAAACTCACATACACAAACAGCCAGACCCGGGACAACTAATTGTAGGTTATACAAATATTTGCTCCGTGCGGGAATCGAACCCGCGACACGCAGCGCAGCAGTCAATCGCTTAACCACTGGGCCAACCGTGCCGTCGTACATACATATCGCACCCTTAGATGAAGACTCCGGCAACTCAAAAAACCTCATTTTTCTCATTAGATCTTTGATATCATTCTTATATACTCTAAAAACAGTTTTTCGTAATTTCTGAAAAATGAGGTTTTTTGAGTTGCCGGAGTCTTCATCTTCATCAGAATACATTTCTGAAGGTAAAGGTGATGCCCTTGTGGGAGGCCTTCCAACGCTACGTCTTCCGGTACGCGGTCGCCACTCCAGAACCTTTCGGCCCCATCCATATCGGCCCGGCCATACAGCATACGATGAGATATAAATATAAAACCACAATTAAAATAAGTAATAAAATGAATATACACTTATACCATACCTTGATAAGTTCTAGTGCATGTGGGTGTATTCTGGGTATGATTTCTCCAAGGTCTTGCGCCTGGTACTCAGGAAAGCTGTCCAGCATTATAGAAACGTTTTCAGGCCAGTCTTGACGGGACGGTCTGCCTATAAGCCTGAAAAACCAAAAAAAAAAAATCGATTCGTCAATTTTATTTGTTTAAAATGTATGTAATGTATGTAAAATGTACATTGCATGATTGTATCAGTGGTGGCCCAGCAAAAACGGCCGCGGCTTACGAGTTATAGGTCGTAGGTTCCAACCCAGGTAGGCCCTTTACTTTGTGTAAATTATTTCATCACCACTGCTCTCAAAACGGTCACGGAAAGCAACATTTAAGATTACAAACACCGGGACAGGTGAAAACTTGTAATTGGTTACTCTTTTTACGGTTTTTAGTTACGGTTTTCTCACGATGTTTTCGTTCACAGATGTCAGTGATATCCAACTAAAAAACAAAATACATAAACTTAGAATTTATCTAACTGGCAATACTATCTACCTGAATATCTCGTGCAGCTGGTCGGAATCGGAGGCACCTGGTAGCAGAGGTTTCCTAGAACAGAAATATTGCCGAAATATTATTACTACTAGCTGCGCAACCGCGGTTTCACTCGTATAAGTTTCTATCCCGTATGAATATCGGAATAAAAAGTATCATAACAGTTAATCCTGGTTATAAACCATCTGTGTGCCAAATTTCATCCAAATCCGTTCAGTAGTTTTCGCGTGAAAGAATAACAAACATCCATCCATCCATCCATACAAACTTTAAATACTAGTAGGATAGGGGTGATGGAATCACCTGGTGTGCAGCTGTGCTAGCACGCATCCTGCTGACCACACGTCGACTGCAGTGTTGTATGATGTGCCCAGCAACACTTCTGGGGGGCGGTACCACAGGGTGACTACCTGGAAACATGAAAAATAAAATTTAATAGGCTACCAAGGCAGATGGTTAGCCAAACCAGGGGGCTACTCCGAAGTGCAAAGTGCGAATGTTGGGATCGGGCCGACACATGGCCGAACCGAATATTATTGAAAAATGCTAAAATGCGAAAAAAGTTCAGATCGACTCAGTTGGGTCGGGACCATAGTCAATATTCGAAAGAGTAGCAGGAAACGGCCGAACATTCGGCCGATACTACTTCGGAGTAGACCCCCAGAGGGATTCGTATTTAGACCCATTTAGGAAATACATATTTAGTTTGAAGATCCATCTTATGGCTTGTGGCTATGTAATAACAGCCGCGCGGGTCGATCGATCAGGTTAAGCTACGCTTGCCGCGGTTGGTCTGTGGATGGGTGACCATCTTACCAAGACTCCACCGTGCCTCGGAAAGCACGTTAAGCCGTTGGTCCCGGCTGTCATTCGTAGATCTTTGACAGTCGTTACGGGTCGTCAGAAGCCCAAAAGACTGACAACCAGTCTTACCAAATGATATCGTATTACCCAGTAACTGGGTTGTGGAGGTCAGATAGGCAGTCGCTCCATGTAAAATACTGGTATGCAGTTGCATCCGGTTAGACTGGAAGCCGACCTCAACATAGTTGAGAAAAGGCTGGGAAGATTAATACCATACAATATGGAGAGGGTAATCTGATCAGATGAATCTGCGACAGTACGGTCTGACCTGATGCGTGCACATTACAGGAAAGAGACCATTTACTTGAAGGAGTGGACGCAAATCATGTTCAGATCCATCTCAAGGGAGGATGATGATATCTCATGCAAGGGGATTGGAGTTTTTATATGGAGCACTAGCTGCGCCCCGCGGTTTCAGCCGCATAAGTTTTCATCCCGTGGGGATACCAGGATAAAAAGTATCGTATGTGTTAATACTGGTTATAAACTATCTGTGTGCCAAATTTCATCCAAATGCGTTCAGTAGTTTTGGCGTGAAAGAGTAACAAATATCCATCCATACAAACTTTCACGTTTATAATATTAGTAGGATGGTATACCTACTGTCACGCCATTTTGTATTTTTTTCAAAATGGCGGCCACGCATGTCACCTATATAAATCGATAGCTGCCAAACGGACAATATAATAGGACCAAACCCCGTAAAGTATCACGTTTCCGAAATATTTATTTATTACTAGCATATGCCCGCGACTTCGTTCGCGTGAAGCAACTTTCTTGATTTTTTTTCCGTAAGAACCTTCTACAAAGTATTAGAAAACTTAAAAAAAAGATGGATGAAATCGGTAAAGTCGTTGTCGAGTTATGACGTGACCAAGGGAAATGGGGATTCATTTTTATATATATAGATTCACAAAATCCACAGCATTAACGATAGAACGAAGATACACGAAGAGATTTAAAATAATCACTCTGAAAGTTTAAAGTAATCAAACATTTAAGCAACAGGATGTGCAAGTTAAAAAAATATATGTAGATGTCACATGATCAAAATCAAAAGTCATTTATTCAAATTAGGTTGAGAATCAGCACTTTTCGAACGTCAAAACCACAAAAGACAGTCCCCCAAAAACGCCCGCCCTTCACCACTTCCTAGTGCTATCGCTGGGAAGAAGTGGCGCAACAAACTCCCCAGAAACAGATCGACTTTGAACGATAATATCTCGAAAACGAGACACTTTACTGGTTTTAGTCTTATTATGTTTTCTGTTTGCATTAATTTCAGCTATTAATTTATATATTTTATGTCCTACATGGCCGCCATTTTGAAAAAAAAAAAAATGGCGCGACAGACAGACACCATTTATAAAAAGTCTCAATCCCCTTTTACCCTATCCAAATAACAAAACACACATACCACGCTTGTTAACTTCATATCCGTATCATAAGTCTTAGCGAGCCCGAAGTCAGCGAGCTTCACGCGGCCCCCACATGTCACCAGCAGGTTGTGAGGCTTCAAATCTCGGTGCACGATCCGGTGAGAGTGTAGGAAGTCGATGCCTGACAGTATGTCGAAGGACATGCTCTGGAAAAGAAGTCATTTATGCCATGATTATAAGATTATATCAGTCTGTTTCGCGTTTAAGGCCAAATGCCTGTTAGTGTTAGCCTTCATCATCTACTGGGCAAAGGCCTCTCCCCATGACTTCCAGCTGTTTCGATCCAGGGCTAAAGTGGACCACTGGTCGTTTTTTTTGTCCAGCTCGTCCCGCCATCTTCTACGGGGTCTGCCTCGACGCCTTCTAGCCGTCTTAGGGCTCCACATTGTGGTTATTTTGGCCCACAGCTTATTGGGCATACGGCAGACGTGGCCAGCCCAGTCCCTTCAGCTTTTTATTATAAATAATCAATAAATGAATACCTTCAAAATTAAAATAGCGCACAGTTGTTAATTTGCCTGAATTAGGTTGAACCTGTGCTTCAGGCTAGAAAGTGCATAGATACTTATGTACAATAATAAATTAACGATGAGTATAACGTAAAATGCAATTAATCTGCATTCGCGACTTATTTGCCAAAAATGTAAACAAATATAAGTTTATGGAAAAATAACTTTAATTTCTACACAATAAAGTTCAGTTTACGCTACAACTTCAAAAAAATTTATAACTTTTTCAATAGAGCTAGTCACTTTGAAATCAACTTAATTCGAATTGAAATAAAGTTGATATTTGTTTAACTTTTTTAGGTACTGAACTCACCCTTATTGTATTCTGCGATAAAGGTGACAGAGATCTCTTGAGAAAAGACTCCAGATCCTGGTCAACATGCTCAAACACCAGGAACAGTACCAGTTGCTGGTCTCTCTCCATGGATTGACCGCCGTGGCAGACGTCTAGGAGTCTGAAAGGAGATGATAATGTTGTAAGAAAAAAAAAACGGTTTAGCCGTTTGGGAGCTACGATGGCGCAGACAGACACACAGATACACATGTTAAACTTATAACACCCCTCTATTTTTATCGGGGGTTAAATGACAATGATAAATTATTTTATTTATTATTTATGTTCCTACACACAGTAAAATACATGAGGATATGACATAGTTATAACATGAGTACAAATATACTGCTTATTTCTTAAGAAATTTCTTCCAGCAGACCTGCGAAAGGAGAAGTAAAAAAGAAATGTGGACAGTAACGGGTGAGAACTAAGTTTCAACCCCAAACGGCTCGAACATATAAGTTCCAAAGAGATTGTAGTATTTGCGCCGATTGAGGTTTAAAACCAGTTAAAAATTACCTGACGATATTAGGATGTCTGTAAGCCTCCAGCTGCCTCAGCAGCGCTATTTCCCTCAATGTAGACAGCGGGATACCGTCCTCAGTGAGCGCCACCTTCACTTTCTTCATCGCCACGATGTTGCCTCCATTGTGGAGGTCACGAGCTTTGTATACCGTGCCATATGCTCCTGTAATGTAAGAATTAAATGTATACTATTGTGGCAGCATCTATACCACTATATTCTCGACGTGTCTATCCCACAGTGTTTGAAGCCTTAGGACTTCAACCAGTGCGTCCTGCCCGTCATGATAATATATGGTGCCGAAAAGTGGACACTGACGGTCGGGCTGGTGCACAAATTCAAGGTCGCTCAGCGCGCTATAGAGCTCTGCTCGGAGTCTCTTTGAAGGATAAAATCAGGTATAAAATTATCCGGAAAAGAACCGGAGTTACCGACATAGCTTGCAGAGTAAGCAAACTGAAGTGGCAGTGGGCTGGCCATGTCTGCCGAAGGACCGATGGCCGGTGTGGAGAACGCGTATCGGCAAGCTTAGTGTGGGACGCCCCCCAGCTAGATGGACGGACGACCTAAAGAAGATAGCAGGGACAGACTGCCAGCAGTGGACTGCGAAAGGCTGAGACGATTGATTGATTGATTCAATAGTGTCCATAATAAGCATCAAATTCTGGGAAGTAATGACATACGGCAAACTGAAAAGGGTTGAAAAAGTGTATGAACATCCATTGTTAACATACTGCTTTTTAGAGTTCCGTACCCAAAGGGTCAAAACGGGACCCTATTACTAAGACTTCACTGTCTGTCCGTCCGTCCGTCTGTAAACAGTTGTAATTTTCACAAATAATGTATTTCTGTTGCCGCTATAACAACAAATACTAAAAACAAAATAAATTAAATATCCCATACAACAAACGCGATTTTTTTGCCCTTTTTTGCTCGATATCAATAATGGCAATAGGTAGGCACTTGAAATATTCACAAAATACTTAGTTATATTATTACTTTAATGTAAAAATTAAAAAAAAATAATAATAAAATTAAAATTAAATAAATATTTAAGGGGGGCTCCCCCTCCCATACAACAGACGTATTTTTTATAGATAATGGTACGGAACCCTTCGTGCGCGAGTGCGACTCGCACTTGGCCAGTTTTTTTTATTTAGGCCCATTCAGTAGCTCTAACTTAATTAAAAATATAATGCCAAAAGACAGAAGGTTCTTCGAAGGACTTCCTGGAGGTCAGATACAGGCAGTTGCTTCATGTAAAATACTGGTATTCAGCTGCATCCAGTGAGACTGGAAGCCGACCCCAACATAGTTGGGAAAAGGCTAGGCAGATGATGTTTTGATTTTCAATCCGGAAACCGTCTGCTAGTCTACGATGTAGATACTACACAAAAAGTCTAGGCGTTCGTGAAGTATTATGTTATTGTAGTTGAGAAAAGGCTAGGCAGGTGATGATTAGTACCTTATTTCTCAAAAGTATCTTATGGACTTTTTACTAGGTCAAAGAAAAGATGGATGGACAATATATCCATCTTTTCTTTGACCCTCCCGTCAAAGAAAAGAAAAGGTGAAAGAAGAAGAAATGATAAAAGAAAAGGGAGTGAAGGTTGGCAGGGGAGAATGGAAGAAGAAAACGTCTTGCGTCGACCACAAGAAACATGGGACAATGGTGGGAAGTTGAAGATGACCAAGAGACTGTTACTTGTTTGTTTGTTTATCTACATGTCATGTAACTCAACAACTTACTGACATATTAAAATCGGGCAGTAAGGAGGCTAAACTTTAGTAGGTATTGAAAAATACCATGCAAACAAAGCTTAGAATATCACTAATACAAAATCAGGAACATGTTCCATTTTCATCGAAATAATAAAATTAGAGTGTAAATTATTACTTTGAGAACCGAGTAAACCGAGTTCCGGAATGAATCAAATTAATACTTTTAAACGAAAATACGAAAAGGGAAACTTAATTTCTACCCTGCATTTCACCAAAATATTAAAAACAATAGATAAACAAACAAAAAAGTTTAGTTTCAAACATAAATTGCGCGAAATCTTATTAACCGGCACATGTGAAATTAGGTTATTTACAAAGTAATTTTTCTCTCCTACCTGTCCCAATTACATTTAGCTCCTCATACTTCTTGGCATTTTGAAATAAAGCACTAACATCACTAATCGAAGCCATTGGCGGCGGACTTTGCGAAGTACTGGCTCCCGACATAATTTTTAACTCCGAATAACTAAAGTTTTCACTGTACAACAAGTTTTAACGCCTTTTCATTCACTTTTAAACACTATTCAGCCCTTAGACTAAGGGTTTAATCATTATTTTATCACAAAACACGTGTTTAAAACTGCTTGTTTTGTCTGTAAACTTTTTTTGTGAAGCGAGGGGAAGGCAAAAGTCATTGACCAAATCCAGACACCTGCTGGTTATGCGGCCGATTTACAAAGTACCGATATAAACAAAACGGTTGTTTACATTCCATGCCTACTTTAAAAGGTCGAGTTTTTATTATCTTGGATTTTGTTGCTGAGTACAACGCCATCTCTCGGTTTTGTCAGATAATATTTATGATAGTTGTTCTTGTTTCTGATAGATAGCGTTACTAAAAAAATATTATTTTTACGTGTCCCCGATTGTAGGCTTAACATCAACAGCAGAAAGGTTGAAGAAAGTTAAATATCAGTGCATCTTGAAATTATGATTTAATTGAGAAAATCTCAAGATGAGCTTGAAATATTTAGAACGACTAAATTTACATCTTTAAGTTGTTGTACTAACAACACCAATGCCAAATATTTTTTTAATATAATGATGTAAAGCATATTTTTTCCATTTAGATAAAAAGAAAACCCTGATAAAGTAAAAAGAAGATATTATAATCTTCTACGGGCTCGTCCGGGATTTGAACCCGGGACCTCTCGCACCCGAAGCGAGAATCATACCCCTAGACCAACGAGCCGTGTTAGTTATGTGTGAATTTAATGTTCCCAATTTCTAAGTGATGACGTCAATAGGAACTAACAAAATTTGTATAAATACGTCCTAAAAATTGTTTTTTTTTTTTTAGGAGAATATTGCAGCCTAATGGACGACCACTGGTTCAATTAATGGTAACGTTTTCTTCTCATTAATTTAATAACTTTTCTTTAAGATTTTTTTTTCTTTTAAAAACAGCATTGAATTATAACGTAATGTTAAATTATTTTCTATAATTTTTTAAATCGACACAATTTTTAGCACCAAAACAAAATGACCGAACACCTCAAGGCGTTTTAGAAAGTTGACGCGCGAAAGGAGAAAAAAATTACCGCTACATGACACCCTCTAGCCGTCTCTTTCTTTCTACCGGATAACGTATTTGCTTTCTCGTTTACCCGTATGAATCGGAGTAAATTTCGAGTCGCCGCGTCAGTTGACTTCAGACAGTACTGCGCGCGCATGTTTAAATAAGATGGCGGTATTTTCGAGTAAATAAAATACACTACAATAACTTTTTAACGTAAACTAGACTATTTACGATTTGTCTTGAAATTAAAATAGTGTTTTAAATATTTTAAGAGTATTTCTGTTGTAAATGAGAAAGAGTGGACGGAAATCGCGTGTGTAAGTGTGTGGCAAAATGTGAAAGTTCCTTCATATAAGAAAACAGTGGATCGTTTTTTTACGTGGTATCCTACATATTTCTGGTTTCTACAGCTGTTTTGCTCTTTAAAATCGGTAAGTGTATTAATTAGATTGTTTATAAGTTTTGGAGATAGTTTTGTGACACATTTAACATAAAAGTTCCTTACGGATCTGAGACAAAAATGAATGAAAGTGGTTCCGGTTTTGATTAGAAGGATCAATGAATGTAATTTTGGTTGAATGCAGTCAAGCAAGACAGTGGTTCCCAACCATATTGAGTTTGTTGTCGCAATTAGATTTTCATTATTAGGGTGAAAATTTGTTTTATTCGTTTAGACATAAAAGAAATTGGTATCTATTGTACCTACCTATTGTGCGTTGATACTCGTTCTCATTTCTATATCCTCCTTAGATTGAGTCATCTACTTATTTCTAAATCCTTTTTGGGTGGTGGCTACGATGAACCAGCTTAGAAAATCATCATCTGCTTAGCCTTTTCTCAACTATGTTGGGGTCGGCTTCCAGTCTAACCGGATGCAGCTGTATACCCCTATAAAATATGGAAGTTTTTTTGTATTCTTCCAAGCCATAACGGCAGCTATGGGTACTTAGTACTTAACAAGAATTACTAATGAACTGCGAAGAAATAGGTAAAATTCATAAATTTAAATAAAACAGCTCTTTGCATTGTCCCAAATATAAAGATAGCAATATAAATTTATGTGTCATCCATCATAATACCTACTCAAGTACCTCTTTTTGTAATATACATATTTTTTACTTCTTATCCTTAGGTATTTCTTCTTTATTAAAAAAAAAGAACGATAGTTTTTTTTTTGGGGACGCGAAATACGAAGAAAATAGTATTTAGGCCTCTAATATACTATGTTATAATATTATATAGTAGGATACCATATTATACAGGCTCAAATTAAATTAGCCAACGAAACTCCGCAAAAATCTGTTCTGTGAGCACAAAAAAAAAAGATTTTTAAACTGATATTTCAAGTGACTACACACCATCGGCTGTCGATCATCACAAAAAGATAACATCATCAAATTAATTTCTTTTTTGTTGTATCATGATGTTTAGATATCGATGCCCACCAAGTCTGCGGAGCTTCGCCCCCTTATTACAAAACAAGGTTTTTCTTTCGATCAGGTTTAAACCACTGACCCAGTTATTGAATTAAGAACCCAACTGATAGAGAAATGCCGTTCTTTATACAAAAATGACAGCTTAGTTCGGTGCTAAGTTGTCATTTTAGTATTAAGAACTTTGCCTAAATCGAAATAAAGTTCGAAATACAAGTACTTGCTCAATAGTTTAGGCTAGAACTAAAGTTAGGATTCGTTTTGTAATAAGACGGAAAGGTTTGGCAGCCCTGCTCTGACCAAACAAGAATCTCAAAAACAAATGTAAGAATTATACGAAGATAAAAAACCCGCAGAATGCCGGTAACGGTCGACTTCGCGTCACTAATTGCTCGGAGCTGCAGCTTCACGCTAGCCTAGTATGTGGGTGAGCAGGTAAACGTATGCTGGGAAACGGAAAGCCACAAATTCTTTTGGCAAACTTGATTTTGACGTGCAGTATACGACAGATTGTTGATAGATAGACACGACCTCTGCACGCGTAGCATGACTACCGTAGAAACGGGTTATGTCGACAGAAGAATAGAGAAAATTACAGATTGTAGACAAAGTGATTTCGTAAAGATCTGATGATGAGTTTCGGAGGCAGACAATGGAACGGAACTCTTCAATAAATGCCAGCAAATCAACCGCGATTGCTGCTATGCTATGCACACAACATAACATCACGCCTGTACCCTCTAAAGGGGTACGCAGTAGTGTTCAGCACCTATAATAATCATGGAAGGTACACCGTCATTTCTGTCATCATAGTTGTTATTGGGGTACCTCTAATCTTGCGAATGAATTTGTGTGGGGTAGGTATACTTACCAACTAAAAAGTGAAAAATAAAAACTAAGCTAAGTACAGACGCCAGCAGGTCAAGCTACCCGAAACTGACAAACTTTCCCAATCAACCTTGAACCTTAATCGTTAGCGATAAAGTTGAAAATCTATTAAAGAAATTTGACAGGTTGTAGTAGCTTGATGTGCTGGCGTCTGTACCTACATATTTTACAAAAAATAAAACAAGACTGCCAAAAAAAACACTACAAAGTGAAAAATAACTTTAATTACGGATGTCGGTTTAAAAAAACGAAAATGCGAACCCAAAGACAGACTTTTGTAAAAAAGTTGTTTTTACTTGTAGTGTCTTTTTTGGAAGTCAGTTGTTTTTTTTTTGGAAAAAGATTTTGTCTATACTTCCATCGACAGAACTCGTTTCTATTAGTGGTCATGCAACGCGTAGGTACTGGAACGAAATTCAATGACATGCTAAAATGCACAGCTGCTAACATCCGTTTGATACCTACTTGAGGGGCTTGTGGCTAAAAGGCTTATTACACTATCCAATTTTAAGGAATGCTAACTAGGAAATCGGCAGATGTAATCGCAGTTAGAACAGATTGGATCCAATTTAGTGTAAATTGGAGGTCCAATCGCACTACTTCCTAAATTGTGTACAATCGTTCTTCACGAATGCGTCTGCATGCGTCGTTTGACCGATGTAGAATACAATTTAGTGCAGTGTAATCACTAGCTTCCGATTTCCTAGTTAGAGTGTTGCTAGTTAGCATTCCTTAAATTGGATAGAACAGCGCAGTCGTCGATCAGCACCCTAACTATCAATCACACACACTATCAATCTCAATCTGAATCATTTTGAAGGATATTGCTAATCCAGTGCTTCACATGTTCGAAAAAAAAAATCTGCTCTTCAACGTAAATAACGCAATGAATGTTGTTGAACTGTCACAATGAAACCCATTGCTACTGATAGTGGGTTACGCAATTACCCCGCAGGTTAAGCTACGCTTGCCGCGGTTGGTCCGTGGATGGGTGTCCATCTTTACCTAACAATCAATACTCCTGAAAGCACGTTCAGCCGTTGGTCCCGGCTGTCGTTCGTGGCTTTTTAGCAGTCCTTACGGATTGTCATCATCTGCCAGACTTTTCCTAACTATGTTGGGGTCCGCCTCTTGTGTAACCGGATGCAGCTGAATACCAGTATTTTATATGGAGCGACTGCCTTTCTGACCTTCACAAGCCAGTTACTAGGTAAAACGATACCCCTTGATAAGACTGGTTGAGTGGTTGTCAGACTCGGGCGTCTGACTACCCGTAACGACTGTCAAAGATCCACTCCACGAATGACAGCCGTGCGTGACCAACCGCTGAGCGTGCTTCCCGAGGTACGGACGGGTCTTGGTACTTATGTAAAGATGGTCACCCATCCACGGACCAACCGCGGCAAGCGTAGCTTAACCTGCGGGATAATTGCGTAACACATTATCAGTTCACCAACATTCATTGCGTTATTTACGTTGTTGAGCAGACAAATTCGAATGTTAATCCTACTAATATTCTAAATGCGAAAGTTTGTATGTATGGATGTATGGATGTTTGTTACTCTTTCACGCCAAAAGTACTGAACGGATTTGGATGAAATTTGGCACACAGATAGTTTATAACCAGGAATAACACATAGGATACTTTTTATCCCGATATTCCCACGGGATCGAAACTTATGCGGGTGAAACCGCGGGGCGCAGCTAGTTATACATAATATAATATCGATTAGCAATATCCTTCAAAATGATTTCAAAATGATTCAGATTGTGATTGATAGTGTGTTGCTCAAGGGTGCTGATCGATCGAACCGTGTGGCTGTTATTACTTAGCCACAAGCCCCTCTCGAAGCTTTCTGTAATCTGTAGCTTATCAAAGCGAAAGCTTTAGAAAACATGTACAGACGCCAGCAGATCAATCTACCCGAAACTGTCAAATTTTCCCAATCAACCTTGAACCTTATGCTTTAGGTATAAAATTGAAAATCTTTTACAGAAATTTGACAGATTGTAGTAGCTTGATCTGCTGGCGTCTGTACAAGTAAGTGAACCCACGAGAAGAAAGCTAAATGCTGCTTAGTCACCTGGCGTATCGGTTTTACTATTATATAAACCTAAGCTGAAGAAAGCGATTTCATTTACTGGAATAGTTATATAATATAGTACTTATTATAATACCTACTTATGTTCATGTTCTACTCGCGGACCCGGCAGACGTCGTCCTGCCCGAAAAGGCAGCGCCACCTACCGAGTCCAATTGTGTATACCTACAAACCTTGTGTCAGGACATTATAAAACAAAAAAAAAAATTATCCAATTTGGTGCAGTCAATCGAAAGTTATGCGCGTACATTCATACATTTCGGTGATTAATTTTTATAGTTTAGATATACAGGGTGGCAGGGACATCGACACGCAGCCTGGATTCAGTACATGATTCTGGACGCCTTTGCGCTGAAATTTTTCGTTGGAAATTTAAAAAAAAAATTGCTCTTCCATACATTTTGACCGCGTAGGATATTTCACTTTTCTATAAAAAGGCTGTTTTTTTTTCGGAATCGGAATTACTTAGGGACGAATTTAAACAGGCTCAGCGGCGCGTGCTGGCTCGAGCATGGGTCGGGGTGGACATGGTATGGGGCGTCCCCAGGCCTCGACGGCGAGGACGGACGGAAGGCGATCGGGACTTGTATTTTCTGAGAGTACTGGGTGGCCTTACTACTCTCCCGGAGGAGGCTCTTGTCGTCGTCGGGGATGGTAAGGTATGCCTCGGTCGACGAATCCTACCTATGCGGGAGAGGGTGTATCGGACGGCCGCCACAAGCCCCTGATTGGGGTCCTTTATAGCAAGCAGTATCAAAGAAACGCTTGGAAAGGCGTTTCATGAACTGCTGGACGGTGGGCATTCTGCAGTGCGATTCTGTAACCATCTCACCGTGAACACTTAGGTGAAGTGAGCGTGGAGTGAGCTGTCATTCCAACTAATACTAGGCATTGACACTATTGACAGCTCACTCTAAGCTCACTTCACCTAACTTTTCACAGTGAGATTTTTACAGAATCGATCGGCTGAGAGTATATTGTCTGTGAGTCTATTCAAATTAATGATTCAAATTGATGTTATTTCAAGTTTAACAAATATCAACTTTATAAGTGGATTTCGGAGTGACTAGCACTGTACTGAAAAAGTTATAAAAATGTTTGAAGTTGTAGCGTAAACTGAACTTTATTGTAGTTATTTTTCCATAAACGCATACCTATTTGTTTACATTTTTGGCAAATAAGTCGCGAATGCAGATTAGAGGTATTACGTTCTATCGGTTTCTTTTGTTCAGAAAAAATTCACTCAAAACATTGCCGGTTATCGTGTGAAACTTTTGTATATTATAAAATAAAAAGTGCGTGTAAATAGACTTCTGGTGAAATTTCGGAATGTATGCTTGTAGTCCTGTTCTAAATATACATATACAATTTTTTTTTTGTAAATACATACAAATTATAGATAGAAAAACACCCAGACTCGGAACAAGTACATGTAGGTCATACAAATATTTGTTCCGTGCGGGAATCGAACCCGCCACACGCAGCGCAGCAGTCAATCGATTCACCACTGCGCCAACCGTGCCGTCGCGACAACGCGATTGCGTTGACTTAGAAGTTAGATTTTTTCACTGCTTCAAGGAATTGCAGCCCTGCGGGGCTAATTGCGTACCTAACACACGATCAATCGGAATCGGATTCATTTTGACAGTTCAACAACATTCATTGCGTTATTTACGTTGTTGAGCATGACATTGACGTGACAAATTTGAACATATGAAGCAATGGATTAGCAATATCCTTCAAAATGATTCAGATTGAGATTGATTGTGTGTTACGCAATTAGGGAAACTTGATAACTCCACGCGTTCCTGAGAAAAAGTGTCTTGACAGACGGTCTGGCGGACGGACAACGAAGTGATCTTATAAGGGCTCTGTTTTTCCGTTTGAGGTACAGTCACGAGCAAAAGTATGTAGGTATACACTCGGCTTTATTCAAAAGCGATTTACTCCTTTATTTTTAATTGAAATTTTATGTTGTTACGAACATAGCATTTTCGAACCCATAGGTTTATAATAATAATAATAATCTTTTATTTCGACCAACAGTGGATCATATAAGTACAAAAAATACAAAATTTCAAAATAAATAAAAATAAAAACACAAAATAAAAAACAAGCATTTATGTAATGTGTCGTATTTCAACGTTCCATTAGTTTTATCACGAAAAAATTGCAGTTGAAAGTCGCCAAGTGTTGACATATTGGTGTTCGTGACTGTACGGAACCCGAAAAATCATCGTAAAACCGACAAGACCCAACAAAATTCCTAACAGACAGACCTGCTACACTGGCTGCACGTAAACAAGCACAACTGGGGAAGGGCTCCAGTGACCTGCATACTTCAGAACCGGTTCCTGACCGCCTAACCGAGAGTACGGGAATGTGTAGATGTGGAGATTAGAGTTTTAAGGCTTGTTTTGTTATTTTGAATGGGATTATGGGCTTATCGGACTTCAAAAAAAGGAGGAGTTTCACAATAGAATTAAAAAAAAAATGTTTTTATTTTATTACTCCTGTATCGTGGGTGCGTTTACAAAAACTCACACAAACAGCCAGACCCAGAACAACTACCTGTAGGCAATACACTTATTTGTTCCGTGCGGGAAACGAACCCGCGACACGCAGCGCAGCAGTCGATCGCTCAGCCACTGCGCCAACCGCGTCGTCCATTTTTTTTTTTTACCTCTGAACTCCTTTATTTTAAAGCCGATTTGCAAAAATATTTTTTTAATGGATAAGGTATGCTTCAGGGGTGGTCGATGACGAGTGAAAAATAATTTTACTTTCGGAAGTCGTTTTTTGTAAAAAGAATTTTTGCTGAAGGAGTTTTTTCCATGCTATGAGGAAAAATGAAAATTTGAGTTATTTTTGGGAAATGCCCCAGGTTTTGTTGTCAGGCAAATATTTTTTTTAACGTAAGTAAGATGACATGGCTAAATAATAATAGCCGCACGGGTCGATCGATCAGGTTAAGCTACGCTTGCCGCGGTTGGTCCGTAGATGGGTGACCATCTTCACCTACCAAGACCCCTCCAAGCACGTTAAGCCGTTGGTCCCGGCTGTCATTCGTGGATCTTTGACAGTCGTTATGGGTCTTCAGTATAGCTCGAAAGTCTGACAACCAGTCTTACCAAGGGGTATTACCATGACTGGTATTACCCAGTAACTGGGTTGTGGAGGTCAGATGTATCGCTCCATGTAAAATACTGTTATTCAGCTGCATCCGGTTAGATTGGAAGCTGACCCCAACATAGTTGGGAAATGGCTAGGCAGACGATGAGGTAAGATGACATTTGGGCTAAGAGAACCACTGATTGGGTCCCAGTAAACGCACGACGCTATCGCGGCAGGCCGAGACGAAGATGGCGGGACGAGCTGGATTCCTACCGTAGGGACTGGCCGGCACTCGCAAAAGACAGAATAGGACCAAAACAATCTAATTAGTCTGTCAGTTAGATTATCAAAAAATATTGAATCCGTATTTTTTCTTTTGTCAATTTATAAAAAATGATGAAGATATGGCCCGTTAAAGTTCCGCGTGACGTCACTAGCTTGTGACACTTTTGCAAGCAAGTGCCGTCACAACCCCCCACTCCCAAATTTTGACGCGCTTTATCTTTGTCATGTTTTGTTTGATTGACAAAAGAAAAAATACGTGTCCATTATTTTTCGATAATCTAACTGACGGACTAAATATAATTAATATTTTTTTTACACAGGAAAGTACCATAAATGATAAATTATTTTGTAAGTAGGTATGTACCTATGCATAATGTGTGGAAAAGGGAGAGAGAGTTCTTCACCCTGCAGTGCAGTGGGACAGTACAGGTTCGTTACCTAGTTAGGAAGATAAATATTATTCTCTTAATAGATACCTACCTAGTATGGTCACCCATCCACAGACCAAGACACCGACTTCCGAAATTAAAGTTATTTTTCACTTTATACATAGTGTTTTTTTTGGAGGTCGGTTGTTTTTTTTTTAAGTTTTTTTTTTCACTTTTTTGTTGTACCTACCCCACTCACCTGATCGATCGACCTGTGCGACTGTTATTATTAAGCCACGAGCCCAATGACGTATTATATATAGACACGTTATCAACCAACATCTCGGCGCTTAAAAACGGCGAAAATACTAGATAAGTACTTATACCTACGCGCAAAGAAAGGGAAAGAAAATATGACACCGTACGGCGGGATGCCTGATGCTAGAGGGAGATAAATGAACATCTTCAGTTACGTCACAGGATAAGTAATTGTCAAATTACATGCTCATTGGTCGAGCGCATGAGTGACGTAGCTATCATGCGCCGGCCGCCATTAGACGCAGCGTCGTACAAAATAAAATAAAATAATGTAGTTTTGTAAACTTACGCGTGAAATGACACATTTTTGTCTTTAACTTTTGGGGTATAATTTGTACATCCTCTGAAAACACACGACTGCATGTTTTCTTTATGTTTTACACAGGTTTTCACACACGATATAAATTAAAAACAAACATAGCGTCGCGCGGCAGCTTGGTGCGTGACTGAGCGCAATGTGGCCAATTGGCTTCATTTCATGTTGCCATTTTAGAGTGCGGACAACGTACTTATCTATAGTTTTATACATCATTGCACGAGCCCCTCTATAGGTTATGGTTTGCGAAGGTAAAAGTACAGCAGTTTGTAATTCCTTATCACTCCCGCATACAAATGGACTATCATCATAAGCCCACGTTCGAACGAACATAAAAATCTCCCGGCGGGATTTTTTCACACACTGGATACTCGACCCTCGGTGTTGAGCCGAGCGTTGAAAATCCAACGGAGCGCATCCCAGCGCGTCAAAAAAAGCACTGTTGGATTTTCAACTCTCGGCGCGAGGCAGTCAGTGGAAAATCCAGTGCGGAAAAACGTGCGAAGCTAAGAGTTGTCAAAAAGTGAAAACAGTCATATTATGCCATGTTTCAAAACGTGTCACTTAGCGCAAAGATAAGGTGTTATCAGTAAGTTAAACCTTACGGTAGGCTTCAGTGTGAAATCTACATACATATACCTATCTACAAAATGAATTTTTCAAGTGCCCGTGGATGGCCAAAGGAGTCTCTCGTGCTCGATTTTTATGAAAACTAAAACTGCATCATTCGATTTTTGAAAAATCAATATTTCTAGCTAGGAATCGAACCCGTTGATTTTGATTTAAAAAAAAAACCCACACTATATTAATAAACACGATTCGATAGTGTCCCTAATAAGGATCAAATTCTGGGAGGAAATGACATTATACGGCAAACTAAAAAAAAAAATACCACTATCCACTTCCTGGCTCCATCATCAGATCCCATCCAGATTCCCAGCGATAGTACTAGGAAGTGGTGAAGGGCGGGCGTTTTTGGGGGACTGTCTTTTGTAATTTTGACGTTCAAAAAGTGCTGACTCTCAGCCTAATTTGAATAGGTACATATGACTTTTGATTTTGATCAGCTCCAAGATACCAAATTATAATTTTGTCATCCGAACTACATATACATACAAAGTTTCATTTCGATACGACAATTACAAGTAGGTTAAAATTGACTTCTAAGATTTTGTTACATCGTTAGTTACAAGTGAAGCTAATAATAAAAGCGTGTTAATAATAAAACTAAAGTTTGTTTGTTTGAACGCGCTAATCCCTGGAACTACCAGTGGGAAAATTATTTTTGCATCATCACGTTAGGACACTTCGGAGTCGAGCAAAAAGAAAAAAAATCACAAAGAATGCTAAGCGAAAACGAAGTGATACGATGCGATGCGATGCGATGGGGTTAAAAAAGAAATATCACGCGGACGAAGTCGCGGGCAGTTTCAAGATCCCTCCGTACTCGGAATTGTCCCGGCAGTCGTTACGAGACGTCAGAAGCCCGAAATTCTGACAACCAGTCTTACCAAGGGGTATCGTATTACCCGTAACTGTAAGTAAAGTAACAAAAGAAGGGTTGTGAAGATAACAAATAAACATAAAAAATGCTTAATTTTTTTTTTGTAAGCTTTGCCCCACACTAGGAATTTCTCCTGTATCGTGGGTGCGTTTACAAGCATTTAAGCTCACATACACAAACAGCCAGACCCGGAACAACTACTTATAGGTCATACAAATATTTGTTCCGTGTAGGAATCGAACCCGCGACACGCAGCGCAGCAGTGTGGCCAACCGTGCCGTCAACCGCCGTGCCGTCGTATTGCCTAAGGCTCATAAAATTGGAAATAACTTTTTATTATTCATAAGCGAGAATATTAGATTTAAATAATAACGGTCGGCAATTTACTGTTATTTATTAGTGTGGTGCTGTTCAACAAGGATTCTACTACCAATACCGAACAGAAACCGTTATGCAGCTGTTTTTTTGCGAAAGTAAAATGGTCTTTGTCAAATTCATGACATCTACATTATATCTATCTGCATACAGATGTCAAAAAATAAAAGGCCCGTTTTGACATTTGAGAATGCGTTCTTGACACTTGACAGTTTCATGCAAACGAATACGTGTTTTCTAGAACTGTCAATGCCAAAACGGGCCTTTTATTTTTGGACTATTTTAACATAATAGCCTCCCGATCGATTTCGGTCACGGTGGTCAATCTCAACGGAGATTAGCCAGGTACGCAGGAGATATTATAGTGCACAAGTGTGTGCGGGAACTCAGGTGCACTCTCTGTTCCTTTACTCTCATAGTCCGATGGGACGGCGATTCGACACGACCGGGGAGGGATCAGGCGCAGGACCAACGGCTTTACGTGCTTTCCGAGACACGGGGGTATCACGCCACCAACTTCCAAACTCCGGGCTGCTGCTGAGAAATTTCTAATGGAAAATCCAATGACACTTTGTCCGACCCGGGAATCGAACCCAGGACCCCACGCTCAGCAGTCGCGCTTGCAACTACGAGACCAGCGACGCAGTAAAAAAAAATCAAATGTTACTAATACTTACATTGTACAGACAAGCTACCCGAAACTGTCAAATTTTCCCAATCTACCTTGAACCTAATACTTTAGCGATAAAGTTGAAAATCTATTAAAGATGTAAGGAGTGATGTGCTGTCTGTACAATATTGAAGCTAATAATAAAACTGAAGAGTTTGTTTGTTGTTTGAAAGCGCTAATCTCTGGAACTACGAGTCGGATTTAAAAAATTCTTTTTACATATTTTGATAGTCCAATTCTTGAGGAAGGCTATAAGATATTTAACATCGCGCTAGGAACGTAAGGAGCCGAGCAAAATGTCAGACAGAACGCGAAAACGAAGTGACAGCGGGCAGGCAATGCGATGCGACGGGGTGGGTCGGGAGGACAAGAAACACGCGGACGAAGTCACAGGCAGAAGCTAGTAGGAAATATAGCACATAAGTATCACACTGAAAAATATCAATGCAGGGTGATTACACTTCATTATAATTACAGTGAAACCATAATATAACGTAAGTACCTCAATATAACGAATTCCTCGGTATAACAAATTCTTCGTAATCCCCTTCAATTGTCCATAAGAGTCAATGTAAAATATACCTTTAAATTGCGAAGATGTTTTGCGAACTACCTCTTTATAATAGGTAACGAGTTTTCAACTATCAAAAAAAAAGTGTAAACCTCTAATTAATGAATTTTGTCAACCCAAAACCTTTATATCACGTTCCCAATAGTATGTGACTCAGTCGCGACAAATTTCGACACGTTTTTACCTCTTCATAACAAATTTAAGACCAACCTAACCTCAATAAAGCAAACCTAACGAATTGATGTAACGAATATTTACTTGTTCCCTTCCGATTTGTTATATCGAGGTAGGTATCTACCTCTCCTGCAGTGCGATTCTGTAGCCATCTCACCGTGAAAACTTGGGTGAAGTGAGCGTGGAGTGTGCTGTCATTCCAACTAATGCTAGGGATTGACACCATTGACAGCAGTGCTCTTATGCTCTAAGATCACTTAGAACAGAAATTGCCATTGAGCAATTGAAGATGGTATATTTCGCGTTGGTAGAGTCAAAGATTAGATATAGCATAATGTTCTGGGGAAACAGTTATGACTATAATATCAAAAGAGCTTTTGTGTTACAAAAACGCGCAATTCGCACAATAATCCGTATATCGCAAAGAGAGAGTTGCCGTGAACATTTTATAAAACTGAACATACTTACAGTGCCGAGCATTTATGTATTTGTACTTTTAAGTAACATGGCCAAATATATGCACGAATATGAGACAACAGAAGAACGACAGACTAGAGAAGGCACACGGAGACAAGACATTATACGGTACAAGGTACAGCCTAATTTGAATATTGTGAGGCACAGTCCCAGATATCAATCGGTTATATTATTTAATAGGTTGCCTCTACATATAAAAAGCGCTATCTACTCAAGCTCCTTTAAAAACCAACTGAAAAGTTTCCTATTGGATAAGTGTCTTTATGCTGTTGAAGATCTATAATGAAATTATTATAAAATTATGTTGTATTTTGTTGTAACTTCGCCCTTATGATGACCCACTGACCGTTGTATTTCAATTTATGCTTGTTGTAAAATTGTAATTTTAAATTTATATGTAATTTCAGATACAATTTATTGTTCATGAATAAATGACTAATGACTAATGACTAGTGCGATTCTGTAAAAATCTCACCGTGAAAACTTAGGTGAAGTGAGCGTGGAGTGAGCTGTCATTCCAACTAAATGCTAGGGATTGAGAATTGAGACTATTGGCAGCTCACTCTAAGCTCACTTCACCTAACTTTTCACGGTGAGATTTATACAGAATCGATCGGCAGGTGGCAGGGATTTTGACGCAGCTCAGCTCACTCTAAGCTCACTTCATCTAACTTTTCACGGAGAGATTTTTAAGGAATCGATCGGCTGTAGATATTTTTTACCCGACTACGGCAGAGCCAAAGGACGAGGTGCTTGAGTCACACGCCTGCACCTTGCGTAACACACTATCAATCACAATCTGAATCATTTTTAAGGATACTGCTAATCCATTGCTTCATATCTTCGAAAACTTTGTCTGCTTAACAACGTAAATAACGCAATGAATGTTGTTGTACTGTCAAAATGAAAGCCATTCCTTCCTACTGTTACTGTGTTAAATTATACAATGCGAGGTCAACTAAAACTGGTAAGTAATGTATAGCTCGATGTGTCGCCGTGTGTAAAGAACTGAATCAACCGGTGTTTTTTGTTTTTAAACTTCGTGATAACACATTTAAAGCCGGCCTCGTATATTATATTAGCATATTTTATACATATTTCAGTAAAATAGATTTAAATATACCGTTTGGTTCCGAGTCATTGAACTGCCCACAAGTTTCTTTGAACTTAGTCGTCGTATAAGAGCATTTAGCCTTCAGTTAGTTAATTTACCATTTGATTTCTGTCTGTGAGTTCGAGCTGTGGTGGCGCAGCGGTAACGGTAACGGCCTTACGAGAATATGCGACTTACGAGTAGTAGGTTCGAAGCCAGGGGCTGCAGTCTCGACATTCATAGCGATCGCTTTACGAAGTCGAAAGTCCCGGATTGACAGGTGTAAGGTATGGAGTGACAGGGCTTTGCGACCGAATTCGGTCGTAAAGCGATCGCTATGAATGTCGAGACTGCAGCCCCAGACAGGCGTTTTACTTTGTGTAAATTATTTCATCACCACTGCTCTCAAAACGGTGAGGGAAGAAAGAAAATACATTAATTAAATTAAGAAAAGAGACTAAAAGACACACCATACACCAGAGGGGTAATTCTCGTAATTTTAGGAACGTTCACAGCCTGATCACAGGCTCAGTCTGTCAAAAATACTTCTAATTTCCCTACATTTTGACAAGTTGACATTTGTTTGTCGCTGAGATGGGACTGCGACTCGATTTTGAACGTTTTAAATTGCGAGGATTGGCCTTCAGATAGCAACAAATAGAAAGTGTGAAGTCCGAAGGAAAACATCGTGAGGAAACCGGCTCGGCATGTCCTAGAACCAATAATTCGAAGAAATGTGTCATGTACATACAAACGCCAGCACCTACTTCTGATTAGGGCGACTTCTCACTTGGGATGTAGCCCAAGTGAGAAGTCGCCCTAATCAGAAGTAGCCAAAATGAGAAGTGGCCATAGTGAGAAGTAGTCCATTAGCGAGTCGGTTGCCAAAATGAGAATTAGCCCTAATGCGCCTAAACCCATCAAGCTACTACAATCTGTCAAATTTCATTAATAGATTTTCAACTTTATCTCTAAAGCATTAAGGTTCAAGGTTGATTGGGAAAATTTGACAGTTACAAATAAAGATAGGGTAAGGTATCCTGTGTGTTAATCCTGGTTATAAACCATCTGTGTGTCAAATTTCATCCAAATCCGTTCAGTAGTTTTTGCGTGAAAGAGTAACAAACAGCCATTCATCCATACAAACTTTCACGTTTATAATATATTAGTAGGATTTGTTGGTTTACAGAGGGTTTTGGATGCCCGTGGCAGACCTATCTGTCCGCCAATTTTGTGTTTTTTTTTTTCAAAATGGCGGCCACGCGTGAAACCTTTTTACATCGAAAGCTGGCAGCAATGCAAACAGAAAATATAAAGACCAAACCCCGATGACGGCATTTATTTATTTCATCATCTGCTCGCCTTTTTCCAACTATGTTGGAGTCGGCTTCCAGTCTAACCGGATGCAGCTGAATACCAGTACTTTACACGGAGCGACTGCCTCTCTGACCTCCACAACCCAGTTACTGGGTAATACGATACCCCTTGGTAAGACTGGTTGTCAGACTTTCGGGCTTCTGACTAACCAGATGCAGCTGAATGGCAGGGTTTTTACATGGACTGCTTATCTGACCTCCACAACCAAGTTGCTGGCTTACCGCAGATTTCCTCTGCCGTTGCCAACATGCCACTCGTGGAGGACTCTGGAGGAGGTATATGAACACTAACACGATACCCCTTCCCTTTAGCAAGACTGGTTGTCAACTTTCGGGCTTCTGACGACCCGTAACGACTGTCAAAGATCTACGAATGACAACCGGGACCAACGGCTTAACGTGCTTTCCGAGGCACGAAGGGGTCTTGGTATGTGAAGATGGTCCCCATCCACGTACCAACCGCGGCAAGCGTGGCTTAACCTGATCGATCGTCCCGTGCTGCTGTTATTACTTAGCCACACACAACGTAAAACAACCTTCTATCTTATTCTACGCAACACACACGTTAACCCCACAGTTATTACTTATTACACACACACGCAAAAATACACCATTGAATGGCACAAACGCATGGCGGCAGGTACGGTAAACTTAGCTATGTAGGTCACCGCAACACCTGTTCGTCCGTTAGACGCGGATACGATGCGATGCGAAAGAGGCAGAAGTGTAGGTCTTCGCAGGATTGGAGAAAGAAAAATGTCGGCTTATTAGTAGATTCGCACGAATTTACTCGCCCAAAACATGCGAATCGTCACTTTTAAATAATATTATTTTTATTGTTTGTGAGCGAGTCGACAACTCCAAAAATATGTAGGTACGTTAGGGCAATTGTCACGTCATATTTTAAATATGCAATGAAGTTCAGAAAAAGTATACCTATTCTACGTTCACGATTTACTTGTCAAACATGCAAACAAAAATAGAGTTGTTGGAAAGATAACTTTAATTCCTACACAATAGAGTTCAGTTTACGCTACAACTTCAAACATTAAACAATACTAGTCACTCTGAAATAAATTTAATTACCCCTGAAATAAAGTTGATATTTTTTAAATTGAAAATGTTTGAATTTTTTTTTGTTTGAAAATTTTTGAATAGACCTTACTTACGCGTTTTATAATATTTAACTCATAACACATCTGTACGCTAGTGGCACCGATTCCCTAGTTCCCAACTAAACTAAATTTATGTTCAGTGCATTTTTTTCTCTCTATTTCATTAGGAACAGAAGATAAATATTAGTTAAGTCCTGTCAAATTAAGATACTCCATAGACAGTTTAGACGTGATTAAAATGTCGGCAAATAAAAATACGTCAATTTACGTCAGGCGCTGACTAATTTTTTTTGGGGGGTCTCCGACAGCAGATAAATTAGTGTAGTCACTTGAAAAATCAATTTTCAAATCAGCTTTTTATTGTGTAAACTTCAAAGACTTGATTGGTATCGATATCGCAACATTCGCAACACGACAAAACTAAAGAAAACAGATTTTCTCAATTCATACTACAAGTAACAAAACATCCAGTCGTTGAAGCCTAAAAAAAAAGTTTTTTTTGTTTTGTTTTTATTTTATTGTGTTTATTTAACGATACTAGCTGCACCCCGTGGTTTCACCCGCATACGTTTCAATCCCGTGGGAATATCGGATAAAAGTATCCTATATGTTAATCCTGGTTATAAACCATCTGTGTGCTAAATTTCATCCAAATCCATGCAGTACTTATTGCGTGAAAGAGTAACAAATATCCATCCATCCATACAAACATTCACATTTATAATAATAATATAGTAAGATCATAGCCTCTGCAGAGTTTCGCTAGTTAATTCAATTTGACCCTATAGATAGATACGCGTTAAAATCATAACCCTGTCTTCGTTGCTGCGCAGTCCGGTAAAAAACCAAACATCTTCGGGACATTCCGTATTTTGCAACGCTGCCTGCGCCGGCGCCGCTGCCATGACACATTGTTAACTTGGTTGCACAACCACTGGCTGGTTGCACGACATCCTCAATCTTATGACTCATAAGTATTAAGTAATAACTTTGGTCTACTTGAAGTACAAAGTGATTGCAGAACATCCGCTTGGGGTTTTCTGTTTATATAATTTGGCCAGTTGTGACGTCAAGTTAGGATTACCCGAATATTCCCAGTCGCCTGGATTGCCACCAGGTCGTAATGGGGAATAGAATTCCCAGTTGCCACCGGGTGGCGACTGCCCACTTAAAATCGCTGTTCACTGCGGCGTGGATCGCCAACCCCTCTCATCGTTGTCTGTCTTAGGTTAATGTGGTTTTATTAGTTTAAAAGATAAATTAATTAATTATTATTAGGGACATTTAAACAAAATTTTCTTTATCGTAGTTTATGCTTTTAATCATAAAAATTTGGTGTAAATTCGTATTACAGATAATTAAAGTATTTACAATAATTAAACTACCTAACAAAAGCTCATCATCAGTCAGTCACAGATATTCAAATTACATATTTTCATTAATCATGTTTTAACAATAAAATTTTCTTTACCCCACATGTTCTTAAAATTTTGTATCTAAAAAGATAATTAATGTAAATAGTAAAAAAAATCTTGGTTGGGTTGATTGGTTGGTTGTATAACTTTACAAGTTTTAAGAAAACAGTAAGTAATACTATTCAAGTTTTATGAATAGAGTAAATAATTTAACTATACAAGTTTTGAGTACTCTATGCTCAAAACTTCTATAGTTAATTTTTTTGAACTTTTTCTTAACAATTTAACTTACTCTTACGTAATCTAACAAGCGATATAATTATACAGTAAGCACTTGTACAGACGCCAGCACATCAAACCGGTAATTGCCCATGGTCCCCCAGCCTAGTTCCCCTCGGGGTACCACGAGCAAATATTTTTGCCCGTGGAACCCCCTGAACAACAATCTCCTTATTAAATATTTCTTTATTGCCCGTGATACCCCATTCCAAACATTTCAATTTGACATTAAAAAAAACATTAGCCATTAGCGGGGTGCCACGGGCCAAATAATTTGCCCATGGTACCCTTTTGTCCCCCTTGGGGGTTCTACGGGCAAAAATATTTTTTGCCCGTGCTCTTGCTCTGATATATACAATATCAAATTGAATTAGCTAGCGAAACTCCGTAGACGTGATGGCTATCGTTATCTAAACACGATTAAGCAAAATTAAATAAGATTTTTTTCTTAGGGGTCCATGGCCGCTGGTAGTTACTCGAAGTATGACTTGAGAAAATGGGTTTTATCGGTTTTAGATATCGATACCAATCACGTCTCTGAAGTTTACACAAAAAAAAAACAAACTGATATTTCAAGTAAATACAGCGGAACCGTGTACTAACAGCGGTCGATGACCCCACAAAAATAAATCTGCAAATTAATTTATTTTTGTTTTAACATGTTTAGATATCCATGATACCCGTCACGTCTGCGGATTTTCGCTAGCTAACTTAATATGACGCGGTATTTAATGAAATGAATAAAAAAACCTTCTAACACCGTGACCCGAGGGACGCCGAGAAAGGAAATAGTATGGTTACTTGGGCTACGTCACTGGTTACAATTACAAATGAGGACAGACGAAGTTTATTCTACTGGTATGATGACGAGACGTTCCACAGGACGATACATTGTACACTAAAAATAAATAAAAGTATTTTCTTTCTTTCTTTCTTTACATCTCTTGGTTTTGACGTCGACGACTCTTACGACACCATCCGCTCCTGGTAACACGAGTTCGACTCTTCGCTTTGGCCATGTCTCTTGGTTTGTCTGGGTGTACTACAACAACCAAATCTCCCACCTTGGCTGTGCAGCCGCGCCCATGTGGCTCCCGCCAGCTTTAAGTGTAGGTAGCCTCGCGCAGCCATCGTTGCCAAAACTGGTTCGCTAGTCGTTCCGATGATCTCCAATATGAATGGCTTAGTTCACCTGGACTTGTGGAAATCGCCGGCAGCGGTACTTTAGAAGGCGCGCCGAGCAGAAAGTGGTTAGCCGTCAAAGCCTCCTCGTGGTCTGGGTTAACCGATATATGGGCCAAAGACCATCTTTCTAAGACTATCTTTGCATTGTATAAGCTCAATTTCTTTTGTACTGCACAATTGCCTAGCACAGGTGTATGTACTATAGAGCTACCATTTACCGGGTAATATGTCTTTCCTTGACTTTAATGTTCCCTGGCGGCTGATCGTTTGTCATGCTCACTCAAATGTCTCGCTGACGGTGGCGTGTGTGTTGGATCATTTAGCTCCCTTCAAAATGGTTGAGCTGAATGCTGCTGATCCATGCGTCATGTTCGTGAACGGGCGTCGTCAGTTGGGATTGGTCGTCACTCAGCGGCCTCGGCTTAGGTTAAATTATTTTAGTTTGTTTGTTTTGTTACTATTTGCTGTACTCTGAATGCTTTCAATGTGTGCGTCTCTTTTTTTACATCGTTCTCACGTAAATTAAACATTCATGATGTAATTAATGTTTTTGTGGCAATATAATTTAAAAGAGTGTCCATGGAGTTTCTTTCCTGTTCTTCTCCACAGCAACCTACTACGCTTTGGAAAGGGCAACTAGCTTCATTTTCTGACTGACCGACTTGACAGTTCAAAAGTGCCTGTAAATGGTTTAATTGAAATAAATGCTTTGAGTTTGAGTTTGAAAGGTCTTGAATTAGCCGTGTTCTACCTCTGCCAGGAGTGTATGTAGCACATCTTCATACGGATCGAGGAGTGTGGCATTCCATGTGGTCTTTACCAAGCGTACCATCCTCTCCCACGCTCCACCCATGAAGGGCGCTCCGGTGGAATGTGACGCCAGTCGAGGTGACGCACCTCTGCTTCGTGTTGTACCTACCGACTTTAGGGCGGCCTTGCGGAGCTCATCGTCCGCCGCGAAATTGGAACCGTTGTCACTCCAAATTACTTCAGGACATCCGCGGTGTGACATCACGCACCTCGACGCGAGTTTAGCGGCATCCGTTGATAGCGAGGCAGCGCCTTCTAAATGAACGCGTAATGAGGCATGTGAACAATGCCACGTAGCGCTTCTCTTGATATCTTGCTACTGTGACGGAAAAGTCTTGTGCTGTGTGTGTGATCGGACGTTGGTGGTGTGCCAGTCGACATGGTGCTAAGTCGCCCGTCAGTGGATCTGGCGGCACGGCTCGACGTAGTCTACAGCGCTGGCAGAGCTTGATTACTGCACGGATGGAGGATCAAGTAGTGTTGGCGGGGTTCGTTCACATCGCATTCCACGCCGCTGTGGTGTAACTTTCGATGAATCCAGTCTATGTACAAGCGACAGTAGCGATGGCCGCCGTCTAGTTATACTGCTGGCGACTGTGTTTGGCGTGGTATGTGAGCTGCCGCTGCGATGCACGAGCGTATTCTCATTATGTTGTGTTCGTTGACTGTCAGACATAGCCAATTCAACCGGCTTAGTTAACTGCCATCCCGCCGGTGACACGACGTGGCGCAATTCATTTGCAAAACATTCTTCCTGTATAGCGCGCGTCCACAGGATCTCGGCTCGACGTGTGTACCGAGAGGTATGTAGAACATCGGTGACGCTGAGGTTGCGACTCTGCGTTCCGGATCGCGAAACCTCCCGTTGTTTCGCCGTCCAGTTCGAGTCGTCTGCAGGTACTGCGTGCGGCTTGTATTGCGTTTGCGGGTAGTGGCTGTGGTGGACACGATATCGGTCGATGAATTTAAGAACGCGGGCCGTGGTCCGGATGAGTCGTAGCCGGGAAAGAAACGTGCGTCGTCTGGTAGCGCCCCCCTCTTGGTCGACCGTTCTTGAGCAGCGGTAGTGTTGACCATGCTTCTTGCCCGTTTCTGTATAGGGCCGCGAGTCTGTCTCTTGCGGCCAGGCGATTTCGCGGTCGTACAGGAAGGAAGAGCCGATGTACCAGCGGTGGCTCGCAGTGACGTGAGTCGATGTATCGCGAGTCGAGTCGTCGGCACCATTGTGAGCGGTGGGGACCCAGCGCCAATCGCTTCGCTATGTGGGTTCTTCTAGTTCTGCTACTCTATGCGCGACGAACGGTTTGAAAGCGCGAGCACGGCGCACGAGTCGGACCAGAAGACTTGGCGGTCGGCGTGATGATCGTGCTAGTCTTCCACACAGCGTGCTAGTCGCCCGCCGAGGACGGCAACCTGTAATCAAAAAAAATCTAGGTACAGATGTGACCATAAGGGGCGCGTGCGCCTATGCCGTTCACTGAACGCCTAAATTCTGCAGCGGCATAGGTCCGTTCGCTCACGTCTAAAAATACGTAAAATTCTATTTAATTTTTATAGTATGTGGCATCTCGTAGTTGACCTTCAGAGGTCGTGACTTCTTAACCGGACTATCCTGTGGTTGCCTTAAGTAAACTCAAAACCTGCCAGGGGTGAATATCTAACAGACTAAGCGATTGCGCGCTAAGGGCACCCCCTGTAGGGTACGAACCTCGGCTTAGGGTGTCGCTGGGGAGAGAACAGCAAGATGGGACAGGCTGGATCAAATTATTATTTTTTAAAGCTTGTTAAGATCGGCGTTTCCCAACTGACTACTCTGAGAAGAAAGGCCGAAGCAAGCTCAGATGGTCGGGAACTTAAACCTACATATGTGCTCAGCTACGGCGCGGGCTGGCACTTCATTGAACAAGGGTCGGCGGGGACAATTTTGCTGGGGACGTCGCGAGGGACCTTGGCGACGAGGTCGAAATTTCGGTTTTTTCTGTTTGTGCAAGCAACAGCAACACAGCAACTGGTTGTCCTGTTGCTCTCCTTGAGGAGGGTTATGGGGTCATCAGGGTCTGTGAGAGTGCAATTCTACTCTAGTCGAGTACCGGACACCGGGACCCCCCGGGTCCCGGGTCGGTCGGGATATACCGGATAACAACGTAGGGTACGAACGCTTTTCAGAATTTGCAGAGCAATTGTGTCGTGTCAAGTCGGTCGTCCAAACGACATTTAAACGCTAATCGTCTTATTACAAAATTAAATCTAAGTTTAGTTCTAGCCTAAAACTTTGAGCCAGTATTTGTATTTAGAGCTCGAGTTAGGCAAATTTCTTAATAATAAAATGACGATTTAGCACCGAACTAAGCTGTCATTTTTGTATAAAGAACTGCATTTCTATAACAGTTAGGCTCTTAATTTAATAACTGGCTCGGTGGTAAACCCGAAGGCCAATTCTCGTAATTTAAAACGTTCAAAATCTAGTCGCAGTCTCATCTCAGCGACAAACATAAACCCCCTTATAACAAAACAAGGTTTTTCTTTCGATCAGGTTTAAACCACTGACCTAGTTAGTGACGTTTTTTGACGGATGTCAAACATGTCAAATTTTTTTTGACAGATTGAGACTGATATCAGACTGTGAACGTTCCTAAAATTCCTCTGCTGATCTAAAGAAAAACTGTGTTTTGCAATATGCACTTTGCTTGTGTCGTAAACGGCGTGGCTAGTCCCAACGGGTCATACAAATACATTCGTGGTTTCGTAACCTTCTTGTCTAATTAGTAAGGTTCTACTTTCCTGTAGTTAAATCCTAAATAGTGTTATTGTGGGGTCGCCAGATGAGGCCGAGAATTGTCTCCTCCTTGTTTAGCAGTGTCTTTCTCTGCTGGCTCAGTCGCGAGACCTGCGACGGCGGCCGGCACGTTGCACGCCCACTTCTGCAGCATGAAGTTATCTCACCGATGTAAGTACAGCGTCGACTGTTTTAGACACTTGGTACGCTTCTTCTGCCTCGTCAAAGCTCTGTAAAAAATCGTTCATATAGTGATTTTGACCTGTAGAGTCCACTGCTTCGGGGTAGTCAGACTCATGAACGTGTGAGTTATGATTAACAACGTAAATCGCGGTACTCGGGAAGATGTGACGCACCAAACAACACCGCTTTCATTCTATATTCGATGGGCGATAAAGTCGGGTCTTCGCGCCATAGAAAACGAAGTGCGTCTCTGCTTTCTGCTCTCACCGTTATACGTAAAAATATGTCTTAATTACTGGAAAATGTGGTAAGTACCACTTGCATCCGCCAGTTGGCGTCTGTGGTGCTAGCTCTGCATATACATTTGTTATCAGCATCTTCATCTGCTCTGAATATGTTTGTTTCAGAGTTTGGTCTTTGCAGTAATCGACATGCATTATAGTCGACTGAGCGCGGAGGCGTGGTTTCTTGGTAAACACCTACCTTCATTTTTCCATAGTAAGCCTGTTTCATAATTGCCTTCAGACAGAGCGCGCGCAGTTTCCTTTAATATTTTCAACGCTGTCATCTCTGGGTCTGCTTGCGGGCGACGCGACTGCACTCCTGGCGACTCCAGGCTAAAATATTCTTGCATGAGCTTTTCAATAGATTCGTCTATACTTACATGACTGCAGCGTTCTCCGATCTGTGGTACTACATGTACTTTTGTCAGGCTCCAGGTTTGACCACGTAAAACCCAGCCGAGTGGTGTACGTGACGCTACCAGTTGACCCTTTGAAACCACTTCAGAAGCGAGCAGGGGCGCCCAGGTGTCCTGGCCTATCAAGACAGTTGGCACACCTGCGTCATATGAGAGCTGCTCGACTACAGGTGCCAGTTGATCGAAGCCAGCGAAGTCTTCAGCGAGTATCAACTGGCTTGATCATTCGAGTCTGGCGATGGTTCTAGCTTCGATGACTATTTCTTCAGTTGTGTACTTGCCTATTATATTTACCTTGACTCGGCATGAGTTCGTAGCGTCACTGCACGTGCCCACTACGGCCTGGATGTTAAATGGCTCATTTGGACCTTCTACGCCTCTCCGCTGTGCGACTTTGTAGTACGCTGTGTTATGGTCGATCCAGCATCCCACAAAGCAAATGAGTGTATTTACCGTTTAGCCCCGATTGTGTACTACTTACGTTTTCGGTCGCTGTGACATTCAGTGGTTGTTGAACCCCAAAAAAAAAACATCTAAGTACTTACTTAATTTCTTTTTGTTTTTTTTTATAGTGTTTAGATATCCATCACGTCAGGACAGTTTCGCTAGCTAACTTAACTTGATCCTGTATATTTAGAGAAATACAAATATAATCACAGCTCTTACTATCTAACTCTTCCTGCACATATGTATCCATTTTATATGGGTGTCGGAAGAAAATTTACTCCTTATTTAATTAATAGAGTATTAAATTACAATCTTTAGCCTATTGTCTTTTTGAAAAATTTGAACTTTAAAAATCATATAATTAATCTCTCAAACAGAATTAGAAAACTCATCTATGTATTTAAAAAAATCAGACACTCGGCCAATACTTACTTAATAAAAATTATGTATTATTCTTTGTGCCAAGCCGTTATTACTTATTGAATCACTACCTGGGGCGGTGCTACCAAAACGCATAACTTAATTGTTGAACGCGCACAAAGAGCTTTGCTTAAGGTTAGTTACTTTAACCCCAGGTATTTTTCTACCACGGAGCTGTACAGGATTAGTGAAGTACTTACGGTTCGCAAACTTTTTGTACTGTTATTAGTTATGAGACAACATTCCAGTGTCCGGCTAAATACCCTGACTGAAAAAGAAAATAGAGGGAGAAGGCGGTTGAATTATGTAAATCTGTGCCTTGTAGAACAACCTTTGCTCAAAGATTTAACTTGTTCCTGGGCCCAAGACTGTATAACATAGCTAACAAAAAAAATGAAATTTTCTCCATGTCAAAGAGAGAGTGTAAACAGAAAGTGATTAGCTGGCTTCTGTCACTTACATATGACGAAACTGAAAAACTGTTTCATGTCCCTTCTTAAATACTCCGTGAGTGTCAAGTATTTTGTACTGTTAACGCCATACACACATCTCCTACATAAACAAACCTCACTCACATACACACAACACACGATCTTTACCCTCACCCCCGCACTCAAATCCACCTCCACTCACACACACATACATACCCTAACACACCCCACCCACACACACAACACAACACACAATCGCAATCATACCTTCATTATTTTCTTGCTCTTAAATAATGTCTTGTTAGTGTGATGTACTTACATCAATTATAATTGTTATTATGTTTTCCGGTTTTTTTTTTTTTTTTTTTTTTTTTTTCTTCTTGCATGGTATTCATAATGTTTTTATTTTATTTTATTATTTTTTATTTGGCTCTCAAAATATTTTTTCATAAAATAACTTTTCACTTGATTTATTTTGTACCTAGAATGCTCCTTTTCTTGTTCAAATTGTAAAACGCGAATTTAAATTATAAAACTACATATAATTGTAATATTAAGCTTTATGGCTCTAAGGAATATTTAATATTATGTGAATGCAAATGAGGTTGGGCGCTGATACCTATATCACAAGATATTAAGTTATCTTAGCTTAGGTATTAGTAGCAACTTTTACATGTAAAATAATGTAACTACCTTTTGGCCTATTTTATTGTAATACTGTTTCTAGTTAGCTTTGAAGGTGCAAATAAACATTTATTTTATTTATTTTATTTTTTTTTATTTTTAAAATGATGTCAATTAAACCTGTATATCAATCACTGCTGGTACCACCGGGCGGCTGTCTGCAGACTCTCGAGAACCTCTCTCAGGCATGTTGATGTCATGATGCCTCTGTGTTGCTGATAACTTTTGTTTTATATTAATATAAAACTCGTACCACGCTTCTCGATTGTTTTTGACAACCAGAAAAAAAACTGGCAATAGTATTGGATGTAGTAATTCTAAAATGTAAACTAGTATATCTGAGTCGGTCCACGAATCTAAAACATAGAATGTAAAGACTCCGATGTCGCCCAAAACGAATATCAACGTCGCGATGTACAAGCGACGCCATTTGTTAACAGCAGTAGGAGCGCTCGCGTCGGAGCCACGAAAAAGTGAATATACAATAACAATATAAAGTAAACTGTTTAGTAACAAGGGTAAAATTTCAAGACTAAATAGTACACATTTGATAATTTCCCGCTGATGTGAATATGACAATAAATTTAAAACAATACCATAAACACCGCTTGTTAATAAAGGCACGCCCCAACCAAACAGGCAGCTTTTCAAATATTTCCTTTGGAAATGCCCATTATACACTTTCACAATGTTCATATAAAACATGTGACATATCATTACCAACCAGTGATTCTTCACCGATACTAAGAAACAATATAAAATGTGACATATTTGGTTGGCCAACATATCATTGTTTGTCAGATCTTGAAACAAGAGCTTGTAGAAGTCCCAATTATATAAAAGGCAAATGTAACAAAGGTTTGCAAAAATTGCGTTAAGGCAGACATAGTTTCTGTATTTCCGAATTTTTTTTATAAAGCACCATGACGTCACTCCGTATATTAACGTAGCTATTCCTAGAGCATACACAATGTATTCTAAAGAATTAATAATAGTTACTTTTGTATAAATGTCCACCATGCTGAATCTCACCGGCACAGTTCTGAATACACTCTAAGATGGTGGAACTAGTTTTTGTGAACACTTTGTCACTAAGCACTGCAATCCTTAACGATGTTGTCTCCACAGCTGTCAGAATAAGATTGTTTAAGTTTCATCCAAACACTCCAAAACAAATTAATTCAGTTTTATTAGAGCAGTTTAGTCAAAACTTGTTTGAACTTTCCTGTTTTTCATCTATGAGTACAAATAAATAGAGTCTGTTTGAAATGTCAAAATAACAGCTTTTTAGTGTATGCATAATTATGAACGTATATTCAGTATTTTTTGTTTGTCTGTTTGTTCCGGCTAATCTCCGAAACGGCTGGACCGATTTTCATTTTATAGGGAGTAACTTAGGCTACTTTTATTTTAGAAGAATTAATAGGGTTCAGGACAAAAAAATCGGTCAAGTGCGAGTCGGACTCGCGCACCGAGGTTCCGTACAAATTTGTAGGTATGTAACTAAAAATTTATGGTTTTCGGATTTTTTTTTTACTTGTACTACGAGTACAGTCACAAACAAAAGTATGTATACACTCGGCTTTATTCAAAAGCGATTTACTCGTTTATTTTTAATTGAAGTTGTATGTTGTTGCGAACATAGCATTTTCGAACCCATAGGTTTATGGAATGTGTCGTATTTCAACGTTCCATTCGTTATTTCACGAAAAAATTGCAGTTGAAAGTCGCCAAGTGTTGACATATTGGTGTTCGTGACTGTACATGACATTCCTTCTTGCCAAATTTCATGTTTCTAGGTCAACGGGAAATACCCCATAGGTTTTGATTCCCTAACATAAACGCCCGTATCTTTTGGTTGCGTTGACTTAGAAGTTTGATTTTTTCACTGCTTCAAGAGATTGCAGCCCTTTTTTTTTTTTTTTTTTTGAGAGTATTTGATATTAATTTTAACTTGATAACCCCGCGCGTTCCTGAGAAAAGGTTCTTGACAGACGAACAGACAGACGGACAACAAAGAGATCAGGGGTTCCGTTTTTCCTTTTGAGGCATGGATCCCGAATTAGCATCCGAGGGACTTGTGGCTAAGTAATAGCAGCCGCCTGGGTCGATCGATCAGGTTATGCTACGCTTGCCGCGGTTGGTCGGTGGATGGGTGCCCATTTTCACATACCAAGACCCCTGCGTGCCTAGGAAAGCACGTTAGGCCGTTGGTGCCGGCTGTCATTCGTGGATCTTTGACAGTCGATACGGGCCGTCAGTAGCCCGAAAGTCTGACAACCAGTCTTACCAAGGAGTAACGTATTACCCAGTAACTGGATTGTGGAGGTCAGATAGGCAGTCGCTCCATGTAAAATACTGGTATTCAGCTGCATCCGGTTAGACTGGAAACCGATCCCAACTCATGTAGTTGGGAAAAGGCAGGCAAATGATGATTTATGGTGTACAAAATGAAGAATACTCTATTCTATTCTATTATTAATTTGCTGATTAAAGGTCAACCTGACCTCAAATGTCATCAGATCAATCTGCATAACCGGTACTATTCTACCGGGTCCGCCGCCGTGGCTAGGTACCTACGTGTTATTTTAACATCTATCAATAGTTTTGCGAATCAATAAATTATCAAGCCAGGCTAAGCTCACCTCACATTATACGGGGTCAAATTAAATTAGCTAGCGAAACTCCGCGGACGTGATGGATACCCATCACGTCCGCGTCATATCTAAACATGATGGAACAAACAAATATTAATTAAATGATTTTTTAGGGTTATACAGTTGGTGTAAGTCACTTGAAATATGAGTAAAAAAAGTTAACATTTTATTACATATAAAATTTACATTATTAGAAAAAACATAACATTTCTGATACATTATTTACCTTAAAGTATATTCATCATGGTATTAAATTATTTAATTTACAGGGTCAAATTAAATTAGTTAGCGAAACTCCGCAGACGTGATGGGTATCGATCGATATCTAAACTTGGACTGTTTTGTGGGACTGTCTTATGTAATTGTGACCTTCATAAAGTGTTGTTTCTCAGCCTAATTTGAATAAATGACTAATGATTTGATCTGCTGGCCATACGGAAAGTAGTCCATCAAATACTGGACCACATACGCCAACGTTTGGCCAACCGATCCGCTATACTGCGAGGATTGAATCCACAAATAACTATGTGATGAATATCGATTCAAGTATTCAGGTCTCGAGTGTTGGACCAAGGTTGAGCACCTGGATTCTAGTGCTTTACGTGGATGGAGAGCTAAGCTGTTTAAGTCTAGATTTTCGAAGAGAGAAGAGTTTGATACCGTTGCTACTGTAGCTGCCAGTAAAACTAGACACCTTTTCGTTTTCTTATATGTAAGACAGGCCAAGAGTATCCTGCCAATGCGCAGGCTATCGGGAAAATATGTGCCGTGATAAAGACGGACATGGACGGACCCAAAATAAATGCGCAGTGGGCGATCTCTTGTATATAAGCGCACAAAAATACCAGAAATCGGAGTAAGTGGCAAGAAATCGTGAGGCGAATCTCATCTGCCCCTAGACAAGAAACTACATGAGGACCACGAACGCTCTGACAAGAGTGTCACGAAGAAGGCTTTTATTTATTTTATTTTATTGGGACGTAAAACAGTTACACGTTACAATTATAATAGGTAACATGTAACCCACACCAATGTCCGCGGAATAATCTATTATGGAGAAATAAAACAAAAACACGAAACATCTACTGGAGGCGATTTAGGTTAGGGAGAATTTGTATAATATATTGTGCAAGCAATTGAATAGCCATTCTTTTAATTTTTGTTTGATATAAGTAGTGAAAATATAACAAGATCGAGAAAGTGTGTGTTATATATTTCTTAGAGACGACGGAGGGGCGCCCTTGCACTAGCATTGGTTCTACTCTTTACAGTGTGGAACAGCCGGGGCACGCGCGCCTCTCGCCGTAATAGAGTTCTGATGGGTACAATATGTATAACAAAGTTTGTTGGTGATATCAGAGCAGTCAAAGTTGTTATTACATATGTCATGCAGCATCACAGCCATAAGTAGGGTGCGCCTGGACTTCTGAAGACTTAAGTTATATTATACTTAAAAGCTGTTGGTGTATCTTAATTAAAAAAAAAGACGTGTGGTGTCGGAGGACCCCGGCAGGAAAGAAGTTCAAAATAAAAATCCAAGATGGCGGCTGCGAAAATTCAAATTGGATTTTCATTTTGACCACGATATCGGCTTAAGCCCTCGAAAACCATAAAAACGACACCCATGTTTTGTCATGGGTGTCGTTTTTATGGTTTTGAATTTGAATTTTTTTGCAGCCGCCACCTTGTATCTTCATTTTTACCTCACTATCGGCTTTAGCCCTCGAAATCCATGAAAACAACAACCATGACGAAAAATTTTAAAATTTTTGATACCGCCATCCTGGATTTTCATTATGTCCTCACCATCGGCTTCAGCCTTCAGCCCCCATGCAAATTATCTCTCTCTCTGTCTTTTTCTATTACATAAATGAAAAGTCGCATGGAGGGGACATAACGCTTTTTCGTTACGTGCCGATTTCTCCCATTTTAGTACTACCGCAAGCTCCATAAAAGGACTTCGTTCCAATAAATATATAACCCATTGACCTGATCCACCGAACTTAGAAACACACCAGCGACCACTGTTATGTTTAATATTCAGTTGGCGCCTTGTCCTACATACTACATAACGTTTGATTGAATTAGGTAACTGGCTATTGTCTGCCTGGTGCCTCGAAGTTTTTTGGGGATGGCATTTCTGTGTCAGTTGGTTGTAGGTTAGAACCAGACAGGCGCTTCACTTTGAGTAAATTATTTCATCACCACTGCTCTCAAAACGGTGAAGGATAACATCGAGGAAATCGGCATGTCCTAGAATGAAAAATTCTAAGACATGTGACATCTACCAACCCGCACTGGGCCCGCGTGGTGGATTACAACCCACTCCCCCTCGAAGAGAGTAGGCCTGTGTTGCATTGGGAACGATATACGCTCATTGTGCTATTGTTCTATTATTGTATAGATTTGAAGTTAGAAAATTCTTCTTTGTGTGGCTGGCATGACTGCATTTTAAATCTTGTTTTCCTATAACTTTGCCACTTTCACGGCGTTGTCGGTGGTCTGCATATTTTGGGACACAGATGGCAGGATAGGAGGTGGAGCATGGTTTGTGACATAGCTCCACAGTCACACCCTACTGCCGTTTCGTCACGGTAGCCCCACTTTACCAGGTCGGACTTACATCTTCCCACTTGTGTCCGGAGACGGTTTAGGGACTTCCAAGTGGAGCACGGAAGGTTACACCCTGCAGGGAGATGCTCCTTTGGTGATAGATAGTAAGTAGGCGGAGGAAGAGTATCCTGCCACAGTTTGCAACGGCCGTCTGCCGGGTTTCCTGACGGAGACGCTGTCGATTTTAGGAAGCTTGAACTGGTTAGCGAATCTAATATTTTGAGAATCTGCTATTGTGAGAATCTAATATTATGCGAATAAAGGATATAGCTCATCAATGTGTGAACGCCTACAATGATGTAAATCAGGAAAATCTGATCTGCCTTCTATTTCACCTACATCTCTCTATACTAGTAATAAAGCTGAAGAGTTTCCTAACTATGCTGAGCTCGGCTTCCAGTCTAACCGGATGCAGCTGAGTACCAGTATCTTACATGCATACAGCCCCATGACCTAGTTAGGTACTGGATAACTGGTTGTCAGACTTTTGGGCTTCTGACTACCCGTAACTACTGTCATTACTGTCAAAGATCTACAGGATGACAGACGGGACCTTTGACAGTCGTTACGGGTTGTCAGAACCCCGAAAGTCTGACAACCAGTCTTGCCAAGGGGTATCGTGTTACAGTCATAGTCGGTAATCAATTTTTTTTTTTTTTGTATTATGTTTAGATATCGTTAGTATCGATACCCACCACGTCTGCGGAATTTCACTAGCTAATTTATTTTGAACCTGATATTTGAATTGAAGATACCACTGAATAACCTAATAATTTTCTTGTTACAGGTCCAACACAAAATAGTACATGATTGTGATGAACAACTGAAAACAGCAATAAACAAAGAGTGTGAGTTTGTGTAGTGCAACAATAATGTGAATTGGAATGGTCAACTTATAGTTTCGCGCCAAAACAAGATGGCCGTCATAAAATGGCGGTCGCGGAGCATCACTGCTGTGATACTTCTGATATGTATACAAGTTGTAAATGGTGAGTTATTTTTTTATTACTGTCATTTCAGCTACATCCGGTTAGACTGGAAGCCGACCCCAACATAGTGGGGAAAAGGCTAGGCAGATGATGACTGTCATAATTATCTTATTACGAAAATATTATCTAGCAGTCGCCTTCGTCATAATATAGGTCTGTTTGAAACTGTCCCACTGTGGGGCAAAGGTCTCTTCTCAATCCTCCTAGTTCTTATACAGGGTCAAATTAAATTAGCTAGCGAAACTGTGCATGTGCAGACATGATGGGTATCAAATTATCGATATCTTAAGAGCGTTGACAAAAACAAGGACTTGAAAGTTTGTATGAAATGCCGTACTTTCATACAAACTTTCAAGTCCTTGTTTTTCGAAATGCATGAACCGATTTTAATGAAACTTCCTACGCATAAGTAGGATATATAGGTCTAAAAAGTTAGTTGAGAACATTTTAGAAAAACAGTGTTACATGTAAATTCGACCGATTTTAAATTTTCCATAGAAACAGAGATTTCCAATTATCTTTTTATCAATAAAACAATTCGAAAATGTTCTTAACTAACTTTTTATACCTATGTATCCTGCTTATGCGTATTGCGTATGAAGTTTCATTAAAATCGGTTCATGCCTTTCGAAGAACAAGGACTTGAAAGTTTGTATGAAACGCCGTACGTTGTCAACGCTCTTAACACGATAAAACAAAAATAGGTATATTACATTGTTTTTTTTTTAGTAGGGTTATCGACCGCAGTTACTGTTCCTATTCACTTGATATATCATTTCTTCTAAGCTTATCACGGGCACTTATGAAACGTCAGAAGCTAGGTGCACGGTTCCAATTATTGGTCCTGCGGGTTAATTGCATAACACACTATCGCATATACATATATATATTGCGTTATTTACGTTGCTCCGCAGAATTTTTTTTCTAACATATGAAGTAATGGATTAGCAATATCCTTCAAATTAATTAAGATTGAGATCGATAGTGTTTTACGCAATTAGGGTGCAGGTCGGGTCGTTTGTATGTAATATTGGTTATTTCTCATTGATTCAGCCTCCTTAGATAAACCTTTGCGTCGATCAAGGCTGTCCACTTCCTTGAGCATGCAAGGCCTCGAGGTCATTCACCTCAATTTCGGTATTAGAGCAGTCCCCTCGACAGACGATAGTGGCGCCGCGCCGATTACCTTGATCACGAACTAAACAAAATTTAAGTTCAGTGCATCTTTTTCTTTCTACTTCATTAAGAAAAGGACAGAAGATAAATATTAGTTTAGTCCTGTCAAAATAGTCAGCGCAGCGCCTCACATAGCTCCACATTTTCGCTTTTTGATGTTGTTTTTCTTCATCATCAGTATAAATTACTACGCTGAAAAAAATCGTATTATTGCAGCTAACTCTAAAACTACCCAAGCAAAGTTAATCAAATTTATATGGGACCACCTATGAGGCATATAATTATTATCCATTAAAAAAAGAATTTCGCGAATCCGTTAGATATTTTTATTTTATTTATTTATTTTAATAGGTACACCAACAACCTATTCACTAGAAACATTAACATAATAAAAAATATAACATAAGCATTGAGTTATGGTGAATTAGTCATTTACAGGCGTACACAGCACTTACTCGTAAGTATATAAAAATAGCTTCTTAAATATTACGTTTTAACAAGATTTTTACTCGTAGTGAAGATAGAAAAATTAATTAGAAACAAAAAACAAAACGTTAAGTAAGATACAAAATCATAATCGAAATTAGAATCAAAAATTAAATTTAAAATTATCATTACAAGATATGACTGAGTTATGGCCGAAAATACATTAAAAATATATCCTACTAATATTATAAACGCGAAAGTTTGTACCGATGGATGGATGGATGTTTGTTACTCTTTCACGCAAAAATTACTGAACGGATTTGGATGATATTTGGCACACAGATAGTTTATAACCAGGATTAACACATTGGATACTTTTTATCCCGATATTTCCACGGAATCGAGCCTTATGCGGTTGAAACCGCGGGGCGCGGCTAGTATATACATCATCGTTTTCCTGCCCTTATCCCATGTTACTTGGGGTCGGCGCAACACGTTTTCTTCTTCCATTCTCCCCTGTCAACCGTCACGCTATCATTCACTCCCTTCTCTTTCATATCATTCCTCACACAATCCATCCATGTTTTCTTCGGCCTTCCTCTCCCTCTCCATCCATCAACATGTATATTCATCACTCTTTTAGTCACGTGCGTTTCGTCCCTTCTCATCACATGCCCATACCAAGCTAAACGATTTCCTTTCAACTTTTCTGTCACTGGCGCCACTTTCAAACTTCCTCTTATAAACTCATTTCTTACTTTATCCATTCTCGTCACTCCACACATCCATCTCAACATTCTCATCTCCGCTGCATGCAATCTTCTTTCATCCGTATTATAAACATCCAAATTGAAAACCTCCTAAAAGGCTGGCAGCATTACCACGTTGGTTTGCATGGCAATGCTGATTCTTTGGGATGAAAATAGGCCAACTCTCCTGGTCACGTGAAGAGTCGACCAACCGCTTGGCGATGTCCCGAAATAGTCGATGAGCACTCGGATCCCGGCCCTGGTTTCCAACAGCGTGACGTTATGTTAACAAAAAAATGCCTCAATTACGTACAAGACCAAGTGCAGCAGCACTAACAAATTGGAATTTATTTACTTTCACTGCCAAAGAAAGAGCACTTTCATTCTTTAAACGAGTATACATTGCGCGATTTTAATGAGATTCGCGAGGTATTTGTGAGATTAACGTTATGTATGCATGAAAGGTTAAGCTACGCTTGCCGCGGTTGGTCCGTGGATGGGTGACCATCATTACATACCAAGACCCCGCCGTGCCTCGGAAAGCACGTTAAGCCATAAATTGGTCCCGGCTGTCATTCGTGGATCTTTGACAGTCGTTTCGGGTCGTCAGAAGCCCGAAAGTCTGACAACCAGTCTTTCCAAGGGGTTTCGTATTACCCAGGACCTGGGTTATGGAGGTCAGATAGGCAGTCGCTCCATGTAATATACTGGTACTCGGCTGCATCCGGTTAGACTGGAAGCCGACCCCAACATAGTTGGGAAAAGGCGCGGCTGATGATGTACAGCATGAATGAGGCGTACTTGATCCACCTTTCTTTGTGTATTTAATTTCACCACTATTGCTCTCAAAAGGGTGAAAACATCGTGAGGAAACCGGCATAACCTAGAACCAAAAAATCATCCAGGACAAGTGACGTCTAATCTGCAACGAGGTGATCCGGCAGAGAACCAAAGTTGTCGACATAGTTCACAGAATAAGCAAGCTGAAGTGGCAATGGGCCGGCCATATTAGCCATAGAACCGATGACCGTTGGGGTAGACGTGTTCTTGAGTGGAGACCGCGAATCGGTAAACGTAAAGTGGGACGCCCTCAGGCTAGGCGGAGCGAAGAGAGAAGAATGATTTTAGACGTCACTTGTCCTGGATGAGAGTTGCGTGACGTCAGTGTGATGCGTCGTTCGCATGTGGCGATGCGATGTAGATGCCGCTACATATAATTATGTATGTGTGACAAAATCTTGAACATTTAAATAACAAAAGTTTGTTAAGTTCGTGTTGCAGTAAGCATCGCGTGTCTAAATTCCGTTTAATTTTACTAACGATACGAGTACGTTTCGAAGATTTATTTTGAGGAAGTGCCAATTAATTATTTGAACAGTTCAATATTGTTGTTTGTTTCTTTGTAAATAAAAACATTGAATGTTTTTATTTCAGACTTCCGATTCTTGTTCCTTCCGCGACTAGGGTTGGCGAGGGTCGTGAGAAAGATTTGTTTATTCTTTCATTGGTTAGGCAGTTATGGTTGGTTTTAGAAATAAGTTCTTTAACGCAGCTTGCGGTAAGAGTAAACTGGTAGAAATCGTCGCGTATCTAACGAAAAAGCGTTATGCCTCCTCCCTCTTTTCCTTCCTATTGAGAGAGGGTTTTCTTTTTTTAGTTTTCATGGTTTTCGAGGGTGCTGAAGCCAATATTACATAGAGCGACCTCCGCAACCGGTCAGATAGGCAGTCGCTCCATGTAAAATACTGGTATTCAGCTGCATCCGGTTGGACTGGAAACTGACCCCAGCATAGTTGGGAAAAGTCTAGGCAGATAATGATGACGTGGGAAAAATAAGTCGCAATCGTATAAAATCTATAAACATACGCATAACCGTGTCGTAGGCTTGGCAAGTATGTGGGTTATAGTACCGTTAGACGTCTACGCGTGTGTGGTACTGGCGAGCGTGATGAACGTACTAATAGACACTGAAATACCATATACATCATCACAGAGGATTTAGGGGGTGAAAAAGTTAAGAAAAAAATGTAAGCCGCTCGAATGAACTTGAACTACACTAACTGCGGTCGATAACCCTACTAAAAAATCCACAACAACCAACAACAACCAACAACAACAACAACAACCAACAACTTAACCATCAACTTAATTTATTTTTGTTTTATCGTGTTAAGATATCGATGATTCGATACCCATCACGTATGCGGAGTTTCGCTAGCTAATTTAATTTGACCCTGTATAAGAACTAGGAGGATTGAGAAGAGACCTTTGCCCCACAGTGGGACAGTTTCAAACAGACCTACTTATATTATGACGAAGGCGACTGCTAGATAATATTTTCGTAATACGATAATTATGACAGTCAGCATCTGCCTAGCCTTTTCCCAACTATGTCGGGGTTGGCTTCCAGTCTAACCGGATGCAGCTGAATACCAGTATTTTACATGGAGCGACTGCCTATCTGACCTCTACAACCCACTTAGGTTCTAGGTAATAAGTACGATACCCCTTGGTAAGAATGGTTGTCAGCCTTTCGGGATTCTGACGACCCGTAACGACTGTCAAAGATCCACGAATGACAGCCGGGACCAACGGCTTAACGTGGTTTTCGAGGCACGGAGGGGTCTTGAATAGTCTTGATATGTCAAGATGGTCACTCATCCTTAGACCAACCGCGGCAAGCGTAGCTTAACCTGATGGATCGAGCCTTGCGGCTGTTATTACTTAGTCACAAGCCCTGTAAGCACAAACAGCATAGATAGTATATATACCCGTACATACTATAAAAATTAATAAAATTGAAGTGTCTGTTTGTAAGTTTGTTTGTCAAGATAACAGTGTTTTACTAAATGCATATTAAAATACGGAACTTCTACCAAAAAAGCAAATTAAAAAAAACTTTTTTTTTGTTTTTCACGTATTTTCATCTTCTCTTTCTTTTTTCTTTTTTGAAAACTTTGCCCCACACTAGGAATTTCTCCTGTGTCGTGGGTGTGTTTACAGACATATAAACTCACATACACAAACAGCCAGACCCGGAACAACTAATTACGGAACGGTTTTAGTTGTACCCCCATATAAATTCGTATATATCAGTACTTGCTATGTAAATATCAGTGACAGAAAGTTCAACATTTTTTGACAAGTTTTTGACATTGATTGTCGCTGAGATGAGATTGCGACTACATTTTGAACGTTTTTAATTACGAGAATTCACTGACCTCTATTAAACAAGTAGGCTGGAGTACGCTGTGCCGGTTCAAAGCGCCCCGCTCGAGCGTCTCAGGAACTAAAATTGACACATTGTTACAAATAGCCGTTGTGTCGTTTCGGTACGTGTCTGATGATGTAGGTCTAAATCGTGGAATAAGACATGTTTGTGTACCTATTTTGTGTTTACTACGAGATATTTAGAATATTTTTATCATGACAGTATGCGCTATTTGTAAAACACGCTATCAAAAACATTATTTCCACGGACGTTCACGTTGCTATCAACGCCAAAATGGCAAAAATCTACTAAGCTAAACCCCATGACGTCAATTACACACTTTAATTAAAACTATGCTGTAACAGTTATCGACTCAATGCCGAGGTAACAGCTATCAATTGCAGTTACGTGACGCTTCAGTGACGCTGGCGGTCAATGGAAAGATTTGTACTCGAGGAGGTGGTTGGAATGGCTCCCGGGATGGATTGGCTAATAAAAAAATTATGGCTAGTAATTTCTTCACCGTTTGAGGGCTCGTGGCTTTGTAATAACAGCCGCACGGGTCGATCGATCAGGTTAAGCTACGCTTGCCGCGGTCGGTCCGTGGATGGGTAACCATCTTTACATACCGAGACCCCTCCGTGCCTCGGAAAGCACATTAAGCCGTTGGTCCCGGATGTCATTCGTGGATCTTTAACAGTCGTTACGGGTCGTCAGAAGCCCGAAAGTCTGACAACCAGTCTTATCAACAGGTATCGTGTTACCCAAGTAACTGGGTTATGGAGGTCCGATAGGCAGTCGCTCCATGTAAAATACTGGTATTCAGCTGCATCCGGTCAGACTGGAAGCCGACCCCAACATAGTTGGGAAAAGGCTAGGCAGATGATGATGAATTTCTTCACCGTTTCGAGAGCAGTGGTGATGAAATACATTGTAAAATCAAAATCAAAAGTCATTTATTCACATTAGGCTGAGAATCAGCACTTGTCGAACGTCAAAATTACATAAGACAGTCCCCTAAAACGTCCGCCGTTCACCAATTTCTAGTGCTTTCGTTGGGAAGAAGTGGCGCAACAAACTCCCCAGCAGCACAGCTGTCTGTTCCGTTAGAAAAACTTGCTTCTATACACTAGTAGGTACGCAAAGTAATGAATATTACGAGACACAGAACATTAAATTAAACTTTTTGCCATATATCAGCTAGCCACGCCAATATACCAATAAATAGAAAGTAAGCTGAACTCGAGCAAAAAAAAAAAAACTAAAAATTAAAAAAAAACTACTAAAAAAATAAAAAACATTAAACAGTATCCTATGTGTTAATCCTGGTTATAAACTATCTGTGTGCCAAATTTCATCCAAATCCGTGTAGTAGTTTTTGCGTGAAAGAATAAAACAAAACATCCATCCAACCTTTCGCGTTTATAATATTAGTAGGAAGTAGGATGGCAACGGGACAGCCCCTATTAGGTAACTGCCGCCCGTTAGTATCTTGGTCGCAAGCGCGACTTCTGAGCATGGGGTCCTGGCATAGTGTTATTGGGTGTTTCCATTAGGAATGTCTCAGTAACAGCCCGGAATTTAGAAGTTGGTGTGTGTAAGCCGTTGGTCCTGCACCTGATCTCTCGCCTGTCGTGTCGGATTGCCGTCCCATCGGACTATGAGAGTAAAGGAACAGAGAGTGCACCTGTGTTTGCGCACACACTTGTGCACTATAATATCTCCTGCGTACCTGGTTTATCTCCGTTGGGATTGGCCACCGTGGCCGAAATCAGTCGAGAGGATATTATAATTGGGTAACATGGATTTAAAAAAGGTAACGAATTGAGAGAAAAGACAGAGAAATGGACAAAAATAATTACTGGGGATTACTGTATTATTAATTATTATTATAGAACAAAAAAGCAGTGCAGTTCAACTTCTGCCCTGCTATAAGAGCTGGTGGTAAGCCCCTTGAATGGTATCCTAGAGAACGGAAAAGAAGGAGAGGAAGACAGCTTAAGGGATGGGAAAATCCAAAGCACCTGCCATCTAATCTCTTCACCATCCTTGGTTGACTGGTAGAGAATGCCTAAGGCATTAAGTCCGCCTTTGTACCGTTTTGTGCGAAAAGTTTAAATAAATAATAAAATAATTTTAGGAAAATAGCAGGCATGGGCCCTAATTCTGTATTATCAGTCTATAATGTTCCCACTGCTGGGACACAGGCCTCCTCTTTTCCAGAGGGAATTGGCTGTAACCTAACCATGCGGGCCCAGTGCGGGTTGGTAGATGTCACATGTCTTCGAGTTTTTGGTTCCCAGACATGGCCGGTTTCCTCACGATGTTTTCCTTCACCGTTTTGAGAGCAGTGGTGATGAAATAATTTACACTAAGTAAAACGCCTGTCGGGGATCGAACCTACGACCTACAACTTGTAAGTCGCGGCGGTTACCACTTCGCCGCCACTACCATCAATATTTTCTACTACGTACAGCCGTACCCACTTCCAAGGTTAGCTGGAGCGTGTCGCCTGCACGTACCGTGACCGACTCGCGCCTAACGAGACGCAATGCAACACAGCTTGAGAAATATCTCGTTATCTTGTTCTTGGCTACTTGTTACAAGTCCCATATAATAAGGGGCGAGCTTGTTGCCGTTATACATAAGCAGTCAGAAGTGGGCCATATTCCAACACGCGGGCCCAGTGCGGGTGTCAAATATCTCCGAATTTTTGCTGAAGGAAAACATCGCGGGGAAACAGGCATGGCGTACTGATTACAGCCCACTCCCTCTCACCGAGAGGTGGCCTGTGTCCCAGCAGTGGGAACATTATAGACTGATTATGCTGTCTTGTTATTTAAGACGGCGTGGACTAAGCAGTAGGGTGTAGGCAAGACGTTTAAAAAAAAACGCTGGTACTAGCGCCGATTCCCTTGTTCACAATCTAAACTAAATTTAAGTTCAGAGCATCTTTTTCTTTCTATTTCATTAAGAAACGGACAGAAGATATATATTAGTTTAGTCCTGTTAAATTAAGACACTCCATATACAAGATTAGACGTGATTAAAAAATTGGCTACTAAAAATACGTCAATTTACGTCAGGCCCTGACTAGTTTGATAGGACCAAAGTAATATTTATCTTCTGTCCCGTTTTGTTTGTGGACAAGGGAATCGGCGCCAGTGTTTAAATATTAAAGTTGTTTGGAAGACTTACAGCAAAATAAACAGCCAGTTAATTTGTCAAATTAAATTTCACTAGGAAAAATCCATCGGTTTCTTACTAAGCTTCAACTATATCCGACGGCCTTGGTTACTTATCTCCTTTGGCGACTGTACAAGCATCTCCCGGGCCCCCGACTCATGGTACTAGAAAGAGCATTGGGGTTTTAGTCGGTAGGAGTCCGACATAACCCTCCGTTCTTCCCAGACGGAGGGTATCCATGAGGATTTCCCCACGAAAAAAATAAAATAAAAAAAGGGCATCAAGGTAACCCCCAAGTAGCCCGCGATGTACCGCAGTGAGGCATCCTTCGGCATCTGCGTGCGTGTCTATTAGCAAGCATTTATTATACATGGAGTCAGTCAAACTCAAACTCAAACTCAAAGTATTTATTTCAATTAAACCAATTACAGGTACTTTTGAATTGTCAAGGGGTCGGTCAGTCAGAAAAATGAAGCTAGTTGCCCATTCCAAAGCGTAGTAGGTACCTATGGAGAAGAACGGGCAAGAATCTCCATGGACACTCTTTTAAATCAGAATAATATGGTTACAAAGTATTGGTTACATCATTCATATGGTTTGCATGTGAGAACGATGCAGAACATTAAAAGCGTAGATTTAATATTACCCTAAATAATAAGTTAAATGTTCTGGATCATAATATGGACGACGCAAATAAATTGTATGAGGTTTCTTTTCAATAGTGCACACTGAATTTAATAAAACTTTTGAAAAGAAAACAAAAAATATTTGCCCTAATTTTATATTTAGTGACTGGGCAACTAGAGGTATTAGGATTAGTAGGGAAATACTGTTCGAGCTGTATGGCCTTAAGCCTTATATCAATACTGAAACTTTCAACAAGTATGTTGCTATGTATTCCAAAACTTTTAGAAATACATGCAAGATAGCTAAAGCCCAGTTCATTAGTAACAAGATCAAAACAGCAGATAACAAAATAAAAACAGTTTGGAAAGTTATACATAACGAAACTAGTGGGAATAAAATACGAAACAATGATTAGACATTGGAGACTTCACGTGGTGCCATAAGCTCTAACTTAGAAGTAGCTCAGGAATTTGTAAATTTCTTTACAAATATACCAGGTAAAACGACGGAAGCTTTAAATTCCTCACCTGTTGTCTCAATTGATCTACTAAGAGCTAACGTTCCAGGATGCTCGATTGAATTTCAATTTAAACACATAAACCCTATGACAGTTATAAAAGCTTTTCGGCAAATAGAAATCAAATTGACCGAAGATTTATGGGGAATGTCTATCAAAGTTTGTACATCCATAATCGAGACTATAGCACCATACTTAGCTTTGATATTTAATTTGTGTGTAGATCAAGGAGTCTTCCCGGATTTAATGAAATACACTAAGGTTATACCGCTTTTTAAATCTGGGGACAGCAAAGACACCAACAATTATAGACCCGTATGCGTGTTGCCCGTATTCAGCAAGGTGTACGAAAAGGTAATGCTCAATCATTTTAACACCAACAAAATCTTACATGATCAGCAATATGGTTTCACCAAAGGACGTTGTACGACTGACGCCGGTGTCACCTTATTAAAGCACATATTTACAGCGTGGGAGGAGGCCCAAGATGCCATAGGAATCTTTTGTGACCTCTCCAAGGCATTTGACTGCGTCAATCACGAAACCTTACTTTTTAAACTTGAGCACTACGGACTAGGTCAACTTGCGCTCAGTTTAGTCAAATCTTATTTAAATCATAGACAGCAAAAAGTTCAAATAAATGGTGTCAATTCTCTTGCTTTAAAAGTAAAAATGGGTGTTCCTCAAGGCTCCATTTTAGGTCCTTTCTTCTTTTTAGTATATATTAATGATCTACCTCATTTATTAAAGAACCAACCACAAATAGTGTTATTTGCTGACGATACTTCCTTAATTTTTAAGATAAATAGACGTGCACCAAATATTGACGACGTAAATAACGCCCTACAGCAGGTACTAAATTGGTTCACTGCTAATAATTTGGTATTAAATGGGAAAAAAAACTAAATGCATAAGATTTGCTTTACCAAATGTTAAAAGTAGTGATTGTGGCATAGTATTGAACAAAGAGAAACTAGAATTCGTCGATAAAACTTTTTTCCTGGGGATCACGCTCGACTCAAGGCTGCAATGGGGTCCTCATTTACCACCTCTTGCAGGAAAGCTTACGCTGTAAGAAAAATCCGTCAAGTTACTGATGTAGATACCGCGAGGCTAGTCTATTTCAGTTACTTTCATAGTATCATGTCTTACGGTATTTTACTATGGGGACGGGCTGCAGATATCGAGTCCATTTTTATTCTGCAAAAAAGAGCCATCAGAGCAATATATGGCCTCCGCAGGCGCGATTCTTTAAGGGAACTGTTTAAAGATATTAACATCATGACGGTACCTTGTCAATACATCTATGAAAACATCATGTACGTAAGAAAAAATTTAAATCTATTCAACAAAAGAGGTGAAAAACACAACTATAGGACTAGAAATAGGGACCAATTAGTTCAAACAGGTTTCAGACTGGCTAAAGTAGACTCAACCTTCATGGGGTTGTTTAAAATGTTACAATAAAATTCCTCCCCACATACTCCAACTGAATGAAACGAAATTTAAATCTTGTATTAAACGCACACTATGTAGCCAAGCATATTATAAGTTAGGGGATTACATCGCTGACAAAAATGCTTGGCTCAATGCTGGTCCAGCTCCACAGGGGCGCTTAAACTAGTTAGCATTCGGAAACATTGCTGGAGCTGCTGAACATTGGAAGAAAACTATATTTGCATTGTATAAACTCAATTGTTTAGTATTGTATAATTGCATAGCACACGTGGGAGCACTATGTACTTTCTATAAAGCTACCATTTACTGGGTACGTCTTTCATTGACTTAAATGTGCCCTGGCGGCTGAGAGTATGTCATGCTCACTCTAATGTCTAGTGTAAAGAGTTGACCAGTCCCTACTGACGGCGCCCGTTCACGAACATGACGCATAGATTAGCACCATTCAGCTCAACCATTTTGAAGGGAGCTAAATGATTCAACACACACGCCATCATCAGCGAGACATTAGAGTACGAGCATGACATACTCTCAGCCGCCAAGGCACATTCAAGTCAATGAAAGACTTACCCAGTAAATGGTAGCTTTATAGTATGTACATAGTACTCACATTTATGTGCTATGCAATTATACAATACTAGGAGATTGAATTTATATAATGCAAAAATAGTATTTTAAAATCTTCATCAGCTCCAACACTATGTAGGTAAGATAGGCGTGTGTGAAGTATTTTCAGATGCTAATCAATTTATTTATGCGTAGTAGAAACTGGTCATCTCTTAGCAGGCACGGCTTATTATAATTTTTAATTTCTGAATTGTTTTTATGTTTTCTATAACGGACGCTTTTAACGTGCACGTCTTTCTACATCGTTCTCACATGGTTAATTTCAACACGAATGATGTAATCACATATTTAGTAACAATTTTATGATTTAAAAGAGTGTCCATGGATTTTCTTGCCCGTTCTTCTCCATAGGTACCTACGATTTGGAATGGGCAACTAGCTTCATCTTTCTGACTGACCGACCCTTTGACAATTCAAAAGTGCCTGTAATTGGTTTAGTTGAATTAAATGATTTGAGTTTGAGTCTTGTGTCTTGAGTCATGGAGGTAATAGCGAGCTAAACCGCGACCGCGAGGTATCACAGTGAGGCATCTTCGGCATGAAAAAGAAGAGTCAAAAACCTAACAATATTAATACAATTTAAAGAGTCACTCCAAGTCATTGACTTGCGCAATGCATGACGTAACAACAGTCCACACAATGGAAGAACAAACTGACTGACAGAACTTTCACTGCGAGTCGTAGGGAAACGTACCGTGAATTTGTAACTACACTTTGAGTTGGTGGTGGTAATGATATTACCTACAAGTTTTTGGAACCAAGCTCTTTTACGGAGCTTGCTGTAGGTGTAAGTAAAAAGCGTTATGCCCTCTCCTTGCGACTTTTAAGCCCGTAAATCTGACAACCAGTCTTACCAAGGGGTACCGTATTACCCAGTAACTGGGCTGTGGAGGTCAGATAGGCAGTCGCTCCATGTAAAATACTGATATTTAGCTGCATCCGTTTAGACTGGAAGCCGAACGCAACGTAGTTGGGAAAAGGCGCGGCAGATGATGATTTACAAAATAAATGTCTACTCTATTCTATTCAAACCAAAAGGTACTTGTTTTTCGTCACCAATGCTCTCAAAATAGTGGAAGAAAACATGGTGAGGAAACCGGCATGTCCTAGAACAAAAAACTCGAAGACATGTGACATCTACCAACCCGCACTGGGCCGCGTTGTGGATTATGGTCCACTCCCTCTCGTCGAAAGGAGGCCTGTGTGCCAACAGTGGGAACATTATATGCTGATTATGTATGTTATTATTATCTATTGACATTTTAATTTAAAAATATTGTAATTTATTCAATTATTTTTTAAATAGTAACCTTGGGGTTTCTTGCCGGCTCTCCTCGATAAGAATCGGCCAATTAGAACCGTGCACCTAGCTTCTGACGCAGGTTTATGTGAAACCAGCTACGCCCCGCGGTTTCACCCGCATAAGTCTCGATGCCGTGGGAATATCGGGATAAAAAGTGTCCTATGTCCTAATCCAGGTCATGATTACACATTACACATTTGGATTAAATTTGGCACAATGGTAGAGACCATTGTGCCAAATTTAATCCAAATGTGTGCAGCCGCTTTAGCGTGCAAACGTAACAAACAAACATACATAAAGTCTAATCTTATCTCTTTATAATATTACTAGCTGACCCGGCAAACGTTGTTTTGCCATTTAAATTATTCGTAGCTGCCCGGCGCTACTTCGTTCGCGTGGTGTCCTACCCCCTAACCTACCTCTACCCTACTCCTACACTACTCCTACCCTACTCCTACCCTACTCCTACCCTACTCCTACCCTACTCCTACCCTACTCCTACCCTACTCCTACACTACTCCTACCGTACTCCTACCCTACTCCTACCCTATTCCTACCCTACTTCTACCCTCCTCCTACACTACTCCTACCCTACTCCTAAACTACTCCCACCCTACTCCTACACAACACCTACCCTACTCCCGCGCCACCTACCGGGTCCAATTGTATACAAACCTTGTCCTAACAATAACGAATATATAAAACCAAGAATCATCCAATTTGGTGCAGTCGTTCGAAAGTTATGGGCGTACATACATTTCGAAGATACATTTTTATTTATATAGATAGATTGTAGATACATACAATATGTTTCTCTTAATTAATTTGAAACTACTACATTGTTACACCGCATCAGATTTATATCCTCAATAGTTTTGTTTTTGCTAAATCATTCGTTGTTTCACAATAACTCATTGACATTTTCTTTTTCCAGGTTACGAAGAAACATTCACAATATCCCAGTTATCACCAAAATCTGCGATTGCAGACCAGTTCCCCCAAGATGCGGTGATGCAGACCAGTCTACCAGACAACGTAGGACTAAGGATAGAACCTAGCGTGAAATATGAGGAAGAGGAACCGCCTGTTATTACCCACGAAGACTTAGGAGAGCATATAATGATAGCAAGATCTGCAGACCCTGTTAGAGAATCAAGATCGATCAATATTGATGAAATTCCGACATCGAACAACGAAATCGATAATCATTTAGAGTTGCATAACAAGAGAAAGTACTATGATATACATCCAACGAAAACCATGAGTTATTTGAGGAGTGATGATGACGTTATACTATCTTCCGAAGGGTTTGGAGACAGGCTTGAGTTCAAGTTTCCGGGGGAAGGGAAGAGGGTTCCAAAAGCGCGCGCACTGGCGCCTATGGGACCCAGAATACGGCCTACTGCAGTGCAGCCGATCTTTGCGACAGTTACCCCTAGGAGGGAGGAGGGGAGACAGAATACTGAGATCCAAAACATCATCACAGGACTCGTCAAGTTATTGAATGGTAACGTCAACGTCCAACAAGCTAATTCTCAGCTTTTAAGACCAGGACGACCAATGGCTTCGAGGATTAATAACAGAGGTCCTCCGAAAATATCTGATGTTCCACCGCTACCAGATTTTGATAAGCCTATAACTCCACCTCCTCATCATTACCATCCTACTAAGACGCCTCCACCATACCCATTCGATAGGCCACCGGTCTACGTCAACCTGCCTGAACAAATCGTTCCTCCACTGAACAGACCAGGTTTCCATCGGCCAATGCCACCTTGGCAAAGGCCGAGACCTAGACCTCCAAATAGGAGACCCAACCCAGGTTTGCCTATGTATAAACCTAACCTCCCACCTTTACCAAATATGCCAGACATTCCAGATGTACAAACCAAACCAGAGGAAACAGTTAGCGAGAATGAGACGACACATTCAGAAAATAATCATCTCCATGAGGAACCTGAAGTTCCAACAGTTACTGCAGAAGTTAATACTACTGAACCTGATACAGCTAAAGATGAAGAGAAAGAAGAAACAACGACAGTTGCTGACACAACAACTTCGTCCACCACAACTACTACTACCACCACAACAACAACAACTACAACAACAACAGAGAAGCCCACAACAACAGAGAAACCCACAACAACAGAGAAACCCACAACCACAGAAAAACCGACAACCACAGAAAAACCGACAACCACAGAAAAACCGACTACAACGACAGAGAAAAAAATCGAAAAGCCGAAGCAAGATAAGAAAAAAGATACAGTGTTTGGTGGAATCAAAATCGATGATAAGCCTTATAACAAAACTAACGTAGCGAAAGATGATTTTCTTGATCAAGTGATTCAGATCATTGAGCCGTCCCTACTTGGTATCAAGGCTACTAGTATTATGTCTGCTGATACTCCAACTCCTACTGAGGGACTGATTGATCATGCTCTGGCAGTCAGTGCAGCCACAACATCATCATCATCATCTGCAGTGGAAGTCATAGAGACATCCTCTATTAAAACTGAGCCGTTGCCAAGTAAGTTGTTTGTCCTTTCTTTGGTAGTTCGTCGAATCGTTGAGCTCCTTAAGTTTTGAGTTGAGCTGCACGATTTCTGACAAATGCGTGCACTGACTGGACAGGTCTTCTCAATCTGTGTGGTCCTTTCCTCAAAAGACCATCTCAGACATTGATCTACATGGTCTTCATATGATCTGACCAAGATTATGTCTGGGCTTTAAAAGAGACCGGTGACCCCTGAATTGGTTTCGGCCTTTCTTCTCAGACTAGTCAGATAGGAAACGCGGAACTCATCTAGTTTTTAAAATATGATTGATGTGTAATAGTGTAGTAGTATAATTTGTTATAGGGCTGATTCTTCCAACGCTAGATAACTTTATCGGAGGAATAATTTGGAATTTTTGACAGTTCTTCCATACAAAAACTGTCAGACGTCAATTTTATTCCACGAATAAAAATTATTGATCGATTGAAAAATCAGCCCTTAATTAACCTACTTCTTAAAAATAGTTCTTAAATTTATTCGTCTGTATATACAGGATCAAATTAATTTAGCTAGCGAAACTCTACAGACGTGATGGGTATCAATATCTAAAGACAATGAAATAAAAACAAAAAAAAAAAAGAAATCCGTCCATTCGTTTTAGCGTGAAAGAGTAACAAAGAAAAAAAACAAAAAAGGAAATATTTTCTCTTTATAATATTAGTTTAGATTTATCATGTTATTCCTTGATTGAGACCATTGTGGCCGAGTGGTATAGGCCGCGGCTTACGAGTTGTAGGTCGTAGATTGAATACAGGCAGGCGCCTTGCTTTGTGTAAATTATTTTCACCACCACTGGTCTCAAAACTGTGAAGGAAAACATCGTGAGGAAACCGTTCCTCACGATGTTTTCCTTCACCGTTCGGATTTTTGGTAGATGTCACATGTTTTCGATTTTTTTATTCTAGGACATGTCCTTGAATCAAGAATTCGAAGATATGTGACATCTGCTAACCCGCACCGGGCCCGCGTGGTAGATTATGGCCAATCTCTCTCACCGAGAGGAGGCCTGTGTCCCAGCAGTGGAAACGTTATAGGCTGATTATACTGCATTTTATGCTATTCCTGCGCATTGAATTAGTTACAACGAGTGTCCTTTCTATTAATTTGCTTCGTTACAAATCGTTTGTCTCAGAATCATAAACCACTAACTAGTCATCTTCTCCTTTCCAGCATCTCAAGGCACAATCCCCTACCATCCGTACCGACCCCGGCCCGGAATAGTCCTCGATGACACGGACTTCAAGCCGCATGGCTCCCGGTACCGTCCCGTGGCTGAGGCGTCCGTCATTACCGCGCCAGAACCACGGCCCCCGGGGTATGGGGAGATATTTGACGTGACCGTGTCTGCTATACAGGGGTTAGATGAGAAAGGAGGTGCTGCTTCAGGTGAGTTTCTGGTTTGCATATTACGGAATAGACTTCTGGGGATCGGCGAGCAGCTCCAATATCTATGTTACTGTTTTTTTTTTTGACAATGATTGTTGCTGAGATTATATTGCGATTACATTTTGAACGTTTTGAATTACGGGAATTGGCCGTCTGGTCACATGAAGAGTTACCTGATCGCTTGGCTATATCTTCGAGAGAGTTATCTCCTCCTCTCTCTTAATCCTATTCCATTCTCTATCTTCTATTACTACAACCCCTCTGGAGATTGTTCTTATTATGTTTTTATACAATTTCAGTGCACATCGAAAACGTGCACCTGTCAGGCCACGAACACGACGACATCATCGTGTCCCCCTCAGGGGCGCAAGGGTTCGTCTCCATCGACGGGAAGAGGACGTACCTGAACCTGTTTGATACCTCCACTCCTGGGCCCAGCATCAGGCCTACTAGGGTTCAGAGTTTGCCGCAATCTGGTGAGTGGATTTTTAACTCTTTCATCATCTGCCTAGCCTTTTCCCAATTATACTGGTATTCAGCTGCATCCGGTTAGATTGGAAGCCGACCCCATAGTTGGGAAATGGCTAGGAAGATGATGGTAAGACTGGTTGTCAGACTTTCGGCCTTCTGACGACAAAGATCGTATCTTCGGCTGTCAAAGATACACGAATGACAGTCGAGACCAACGGCTTCACGTGATTTTCGAGGCATGGAGGGGTCTTGGTATGTAAAGATGGTCACCCACCCACGGACCGACCGCGACAAGCCAAATTAGATCCTTTTTTTTTTTTTTTAAGAACGTGTCCCCACACTAGGAATTTCTCCTGTGTCGTGGGTGCGTTTACAGACATATAAATTCACATACATAAACAGCCAGACCCGGAACAACTAATTGTAGGTCATACAAATATTTGTTCCGTGCGGGAATCGAACCAGCGACACGCAGCGCAGCAGTCAATCGCTTAACCCCTACGCCAACCGTGCCGCCGATCGATCGACCCCTTAGGCTATTATTTCAAAAATATTTAGTTCCTCAAATAACTCTTTCACAAACACCTCTTTTAACATTTGTTCATCTTCGCTTTCAGTGCCCCCCCTCCCACCACCACCGCTAGCCCCAACACTAGGCACCGGTGAAGCTATCCCCGCGGACGACATCCCACTGCCACAGCCCCCACCGAGGAGACCAGCTCATCATCCACATCATCCAACACATCCAGGGAACGGGGGACATCCTCAGTTGCATCGACCGCAGCAAGGATTTAGAAGGCCGCAGCCTACTGTCAGGTATGAGACTGATAATATTTTAGTTTTTTTTTTGTTACTTGAGTATAGTTTACATTCTATTAAAAAAAAAAACGTTTTTTTTTTGCGTTAACTTCACAGACATGATTGGTTATTTGTATCGATATCTAAAATCGATAAAACATATTTTCTCAACTCATAATTCGATTTACAACACTACCAGCGATCGTTGACCCGGCTAAGAAAAAAGCATAAAATATATTTGTTTTTTATTTTATTACGTTTAGATATCGATCGATACACATCACGTCTGCAGAGTTTCGCTAGCTAATTTAATTTGACCCTGTATAAGGAAAGAACTTTATAATATCGTAGATATTTGTTTCAGGATCGACACTTGCATCGTAGGTGACGACTCCACTTGTGATCAAGCTCAGAACGAGATGTGTCGAACAGAAGCTGGTAAGTCGATCATCATCATATCATCGTCATCTGTCAACCCTTTCCCAACTATGTTGGAGTCGGCTTCCAGTCTAACCAGATGCAGCTGAATACCAGTATTTTACATGGAGCGACAGCCTATCTGACCTGCACAACCCAGTTACTGGGTTAATACGATACCCCTTGGTAAGACTGGGTGTCAGACTTCTGGGAAGTCTATCATGAAAACGATATATAAAGAAAAAGAAAGAAAGAAAACACGTTTATTTGCGGCAAACATGACGCATAAAAAGAACACAAAAACCTAAAAATAACATGCGTCACATCCACGCAAAACGGCCATCGCTCAGCATAATGCTAAGGCCCTATACGAGACAGAGCCTCAGCGCTGGTTTTCACCAACAGCTGGCGTTGACGTGATCCAGTGCAACATACGATTAAATAAAAAACCACAATCAAACTGAAGGTTTATTATAGACTAGCTGCGCCCTGCGATTTCACCCGCACAAGTTTTGATCCCGTGGGAAAATCGGGATAAAAAGTATCCTATGTGTTAATCCTGGTTATAAACTATCTCCCCCTTATTGCAAAACAAGGTTTTGCTTTAGATCAGGTTTAAACCACCGAGCCAGTTATTAAATTAAGAACCTTACTGTTATAGAAATGCAGTTCCTTATACAAAAATGACAGCTTAGTTCGGTGCTATGTTGTCATTTTAGTATTAAGAACTTTGTCTAAATCGAAATAAAGTTCGAAATACAAATACTGGCTCAAAGGTTTAGGCTAGAACTAAAGTTAGATTTCGTTTTGTAATAAGACGGATATGGTTTAACTTATATTTTTTTAAACAACTTTGAAGAACGTTAATATCTCGAAATAATTTTTTTTTGCAAAAAAGTTTTTCTACTCCAGATTTCACATTGCCAAATAACTAAATCTTGCTTCATTTCTCAGGGATCTCAAGCTGTCAGTGCCGACCAGGCTACGCCCGTCGCATCCACCGCGATCCCTGCAGGAGAGTGGTCTCCTTGCTCCTCAACTTGAGGGTCGACAGACTCTATGAGAGAAAGGTAAGGTCGCACATCATGGTGAACACAGTTCATGAAATCGCCACACTGGCCGCACCATTGTGGTGGCAGCACCGCTTCTGTCTCAGACGCCATTTTGCCGAAAGTTTTTTTTTTAATTCCTTAATGGGCTTGCTCTTGAAATCGATCACGCCAGGTGGAAAGCGATGGATGAGGTCTATGATGGAACGAGCGTGCCCAGAAGATGCCTGTTCACTCTTGCTTTGAAGGCAGACGCGTTAAATGTGGAAGGGAACATAGCCGCCGGCAGAGAGTTCCACACTGAGTACGACTGGTCGGGATCTGACGTCCACAACCCAGTAACTGGGTTGTGGACGTCAGACAGGCAGTCGCTCCATGTAAAATTCTTGGTATTCAACTGCATCCGGTTAGACTGGAAGCCGACCCCAACTTAGTTGGGAAAAGGCCCTGCAGATTTTTTTGACTTCATACCTACCTATATGTATAATAGTTTTGTGAACAAGCTGTAAAATTGGAGACTATAAATATTTATTATTATTATTAGCCACATATACAAAACTATTATAATACCGGAACCAATACAAAAAATCTTGGTTTTTTTTCACGAATTTTGTATTTTTTTTCAGGTGGCATGGGACGAAAAACTAGCTGATAAGGACTCGGATCCATATCAACAACTGAGCCACGAAGCTGTAAGAGCTGTAAGTATACTTAGCTGTTAATATCATACACACATCCATAAATACATTCAATTCAGACAATTTTGACCACTTTCTGACCCCCCCTTCCCCGACGTAAGAAAAAAGTAGACTTAGATGACCCCCTCCCCCTTTCAATCTTACGTAAGATCAGTATCTACCAAAATTGCAGATAAAATTATCAAAAAAATAAAAGTTTTAATTTTTGCTTACTTTTGTGATCTTATACATACATGAACAAGTCTTAATTATTCTTACGTGGGGTGGCCCACGTAAGAATAATAAAATTACGACTTTTTCGGAACCCCTCCCACCTCAAATCATCCTACGTAATAAATGAACAGTCCCTAACCAGCCTATAATGATCCCACTGCTGGGACACAAGCCTTCTCAGGAGTGAAAGAAAAAGATATGATAAAAAAATACCTGTACATTTATTTAGCACAGATTATAAGGCACACAATACACCAATTTTTTATATGTCTCTTTCCAGATCGACTCAGCATTCTCAATGACGCCGTTCTCAGATGATTTCGTTAGCGGATCTGTTAACTCGGTGCACAAGGGAGACGAAGATAACCGCGGGGTTTATGTGAACTTGACTATATTGGTAAGTTATATCATCTTTTTTTTTTTGATGCGCGGTGGAAATCCTCATGGACTCCCTCCACCGTGGGGGTGACAGAGGGGCATGCCGGCTAAAACCACCGCGGTGTTCCACCTGTACCTATGGCCGGGGGTGCGGGATTCGCATAAGCATTCACCGCTCCCCCGACAGGCCCCGCTGCACCCCCCCCCCCCCGCACCAGCTCGCGCACCACAACACCGACACCACCCGGCGCCGTCAGTAGGGACTGCTCATCTCTTAGCCCAGGCTAGGTACGGACGCATTTTCCCGCGCTGTTTCTTTTCACGCACTGAATTTTGAACGGGGCCTGTGGCCTTACAGGTTGATCGACCTACGCTTCCCGCGGTTGACCTGTGGATGGGTGGGATACATATTAATAATAATATTTATTTATTTCTAAGTATATGGTACATTGAGATCTTAAATTAAACATTCATTCACATATACTACCATTGCTGGTGTAGAAAAATTAAATAAGCAAGTGCATACTGAGACACCTCTGTGGCTCGGAAAGCACCTGGTCCTGGCTGGGATTCGTGTAACTTTGACAGTCGTTAGGGGTAGTCAGAAGCCCGAAAGTCTGACAACCAGTCTTACTAAGGGATATTACCCAGTTACTGGGTTATAGAGGTCAGATAGGCTGTCGCTTCATGTAAAATACTGGTATTCAGCTACATCCGGTTAGACTGGAAGCCGACCCCAATTTAGTTGGGAAACGGCTAATGTATCTTTTCGTGTTTGTCTGTGTAATGTTGCCGTATAGATTTCGCTACAGATGCATTGTATTTTGATGCTATGGCTACTAACATCATTATTCTCTTACTTTATCAGATGCAAGAGACTGCGGAAACCCTTCGCCCGCAAGTAGGCACGGATATACAGAAGCACCTGCTGGGAGTCATCCGCAGGCGATCGAACAACGTGGGTGCGTCTGCGCTGTTCGTCGATACACCAGCTGGAAGCGTGCTACCATTACACGGTGAGGCATTTCAGCGTCTTCTTTTTACTTGTTTGGCGCCATCAACAGCGTCCATCAGTTCCTGTAACGTGCAGCTGACAGGACACAATATTGAATGCCCCATCGTTTTTGGAACAGCTCCACATTTCACTCACACTACATTCCAAGGCGGAGTCGTCTATGAATCACCACCGGAATAGGTTTCCCTTGCTTGTCAGGAGTCAGTTTAAAGACTTCCAGGTTACCCGAAAACCGTTCACTGCTGATGGACATAGGCCTCAGCCAAGCATCGCCACTTCGACCAGTTCTGTGGTTTTCGCATCCGGCGGATTCCTGCGGCCTTCACCAGGGCCCTGTATAAAGCTGACAATCCGACAAGTCCGACATATGTCAAAAAGTGACAATTCGACAATTTTTCTGTTTAATAAAACTTACAGGCAACAAAATTGTCATGGTGGAAAATTCACAAATATGTCGGGTTGTTGTGACAGTTCGGCACTTTTCTGTTTAATAAAAAAAATTTAGCGACAGGTGACAGGTGACAATTTGTCGTGAAAAACTTGTCAAATCTGCTTAACTAAACAGAAATTGTCATGACATATTGACATATTTGTAGAATTGTCCGACAATTCTGACAGGAGCGTTACCCTCTGTCGCGATATCATTATGCTGTTTAATAAAAGTGACAAATATGTCAAAAATCGACAGGTGAAATCTTGACATATTTGTCATGTGAAAACGCGTTTAATAAAACTCGACATAATAATTATATGCGACAATTCTACAATTTTGTCATTTTTTGACATATATGTCGAATTGTCAGCTTTATTAAACAGGGCCCAGGTCGCCGGTCTATAATGAGGGAGGTCTTCCAACGGTACGTCTCACTGCAGAACCTTTTGACCTGCGAGAATGTGCCCTGCTCAAAACTCTTTTGTTCGTCTGCCATAGAACTTTTTTGAGATCTTTAAACAATGTTTATCTTTTTTGTAGAGTTCCGAGAAAACAATTAAAAAAAATTGTCAAATACATATATTCTAAAGGGTGTTAAGTTGAGAAAGTACTTAGGACTTATGGTGGCATCTATACCGCCACATGTGCATCACACTGACCTCACACAAAAATCCTGCATCGCGCAAGCAGAGTTTACCGCGCAAATAGCTTAGACAGGATGAAATTGAAAACTTGCGACAAATCGAAATAGGAGGGGCAGTAACTGTTACATAATCATAATACATTGTCATTTCCCAAATATAAATTATTTTAAAAAATCGTGTAATTATCGTCTTAGATAGTGCAAAGTAAGTTATTGGCCCCGCGCCGATTCGCTTGTTCACAAACTAAACTAAATTTAAGTTCAGTGCATCTTTTTCTTTCTATTTCATCAAGAAAAGGACAGAACATAAATATTAGTTTTTTTCGTAGACAGTTTAGACGTGATTAAAAACATGGCTACTAAAAGTACGTCAATTCACGTCAGGCGCTGACTAATTTGACAGGACTAAAGTAATATTTATCTTCAGTCCTTTTCTTAGTGAAACAGAAAGAAAAAGATGCTCTGAACTTAAATTTAATTTAGTTTGTGAACAAGGGAATCGGCGCCAATGCTTACAAGTAAACACGAATTATAGTCATTTCAGTATTTTTTTTTTAATTATCAAATTATAAGAAAATTAAAGTATCAATTTTAGCGCACGCCCGATAAGTAATCCATTCATCGCTGAGTTCAAACCATGAAGCAAGTTGGCGACGCATTGAACTAGCGGTATTTAGTTAATTTTGACCCTACGAAAAAAGAGCGCGCGACAACGATGCAAATCGCTCGCCTACGCGCACGTATGTGCATGCCTTTCCTTAATAACATGCTCTAAATTTACTCTATAGCACGCTGAATTAGATATTTTAATTTGTCACACCTCTTCAATTTCATACTGCATACAACGTCCCGACATCAATTGTCGGGCAGTTGCCCAACAGACACAACACCCGCCAGGTTGAGGATCCTCCCTTTTCTATGGAGGATGAGAGAAGTTTACACCCTGTTCCTCATACCTCAGAATTACTTCAGCATTTTTTTGACTAACTTATACTTTTCTTTTATAGATGTGGACGAGTGCTCATCTCCAGATTTGAATGACTGTCATCAGCTAGCATCCTGCACTAACACCTGGGGAGGATTTAGGTCAGTATACATATTGTGACATACTTTATTACCACATCATCGTTTAGGTCATCATCTGCAGAGCCTTTCCCCAACTATGTTGGAGACGGCTTCCAGTTTAACCGGATGCAGCAGTATTTTATATGGAGCGACTGCCTACTTAACCTCCACAACCCAATTGGTGAGTAATACGATACCCCTGACGACCCGTACCGACTGTCAAAGATCCAGGAATGACAGTCGGGACTAACGGCTCCACGTGCATTCCGAGGCACGGCCCCTCCGTGCCTAATGCGTACGCATCCGTAAAGCTGAACGGATGCGTACGCATTCCATAAAAAATCGTTGTTTTGTATGTACAAAAGCTGAACAGTGCACTGAGGTATGCTTATACCCTTACTTACGGCAGTGCGTAAAGTAACGAAAGCAAAACAATGTGCTTATGTGTGCATGCAACGATACAGGGGTCGTGTGGGTATTTATTTTAAAGTTGTGTTATACCATTAAAAACTGGTTTTCGTAAAAAAAAAACGTCGGTGAAAGTTGGATTATTGAACTTCAACATCTCCGTAACCACAAGGTTTCCAGGTATGGTCCAGTACAAAAAAATCATTACAACGACGGGGAGAAGAAGTGACTCCCGGCTACGTTAAGAGTCTTTTAGACCCGTTATGTAATGCTGTCCCCCCCCCAGATGCCAGTGCCCCCCCGCCACGCTGGACGCGGCCCCGGGCGCGCCGCGCGCCGGCCGCGACTGCCGCGAGTGCGCCGCCTCGCACTGTAACGTTATGTAATGCTGTCCCCCCCCCAGATGCCAGTGCCCCCCCGCCACGCTGGACGCGGCCCCGGGCGCGCCGCGCGCCGGCCGCGACTGCCGCGAGTGCGCCGCCTCGCACTGTAACGTTATGTAATGCTGTCCCCCCCCCAGATGCCAGTGCCCCCCCGCCACGCTGGACGCGGCCCCGGGCGCGCCGCGCGCCGGCCGCGACTGCCGCGAGTGCGCCGCCTCGCACTGTAACGTTATGTAATGCTGTCCCCCCCCCAGATGCCAGTGCCCCCCCGCCACGCTGGACGCGGCCCCGGGCGCGCCGCGCGCCGGCCGCGACTGCCGCGAGTGCGCCGCCTCGCACTGTAACGTTATGTAATGCTGTCCCCCCCCCAGATGCCAGTGCCCCCCCGCCACGCTGGACGCGGCCCCGGGCGCGCCGCGCGCCGGCCGCGACTGCCGCGAGTGCGCCGCCTCGCACTGTAACGTTATGTAATGCTGTCCCCCCCCCAGATGCCAGTGCCCCCCCGCCACGCTGGACGCGGCCCCGGGCGCGCCGCGCGCCGGCCGCGACTGCCGCGAGTGCGCCGCCTCGCACTGTAACGTTATGTAATGCTGTCCCCCCCCCAGATGCCAGTGCCCCCCCGCCACGCTGGACGCGGCCCCGGGCGCGCCGCGCGCCGGCCGCGACTGCCGCGAGTGCGCCGCCTCGCACTGTAACGTTATGTAATGCTGTCCCCCCCCCAGATGCCAGTGCCCCCCCGCCACGCTGGACGCGGCCCCGGGCGCGCCGCGCGCCGGCCGCGACTGCCGCGAGTGCGCCGCCTCGCACTGTAACGTTATGTAATGCTGTCCCCCCCCCAGATGCCAGTGCCCCCCCGCCACGCTGGACGCGGCCCCGGGCGCGCCGCGCGCCGGCCGCGACTGCCGCGAGTGCGCCGCCTCGCACTGTAACGTTATGTAATGCTGTCCCCCCCCCAGATGCCAGTGCCCCCCCGCCACGCTGGACGCGGCCCCGGGCGCGCCGCGCGCCGGCCGCGACTGCCGCGAGTGCGCCGCCTCGCACTGTAACGACCGCGGCGTCTGCAAGTATGCCAATGGACAGCCCTACTGCAGGTATGTGCTAACTTTACTAATATTGGGTTTTATCGTACATAATATTTTACCTTTACTAATAATAAAGCAATCAAGGTAACCGACATGGCCCGATGAATTGCCAAACTTAAGTGGCAGTGGGCAGGACACATTGCTCGCAGAACAGATGGCCGATGGTGCCAGAAGGTTCTGGAGTGGCGACCGCGTACCGGAAGACGTAGCGTTAGAAGGCCTCCCACAAGGTGGACCGACGACCTTGTGAAGGCCGTAGGAACCCGTTGGATGCGAGAAGCACAAAACCAGTCGAAGTGGAGGTGCTTGGAAGGGGGGGGGGGCAGAGTTCTATGTCCAGCAGAGGACATCTTTCAGCTGAAATGATGCTGAATTATAAAGCTGAAGAGTTTGTTTGAACGCGCCAATCTCTAAAAATACCAGTCGGATTTGAAATAGTACAGATGCCAGCACATCAAGCTACCCGAAACTGTCAAATTTTCCCAATCAACTTTGAACCTAATGCTTTAGCGATAAAGTTGAAAATCTATTAAATAAACTTGACAGATTGTAGTAGCTCGATGTGCTGATGTTTGTACATTATGATACGTGTGACTTAAGTAGTCCATTATTGCACAGCTTGAAATAAGGGTATTTCATATTATTTAATATTATATCCAAGGGGGGGGGGGGGGGGTTTGTCCAGGGATTTATTTATTTATTTATTTATTTATTAAAATTATTTAAAATGGAGGATATATATTTTTAAAGTCACAATCTCGCCTCAAACCATTCCATAAATGTTTCAAGCACCAATTTTTCAATCACTTAAAAGTCTTTAACCCTACTTCTTCCTCCTCAGCTGTTCATCAGGCTACTACGGCTCAACCTGCGAAGTCGACGGAGAGGTGGTGGGTGTGGCGGTGGGAGCATCCCTCCTGGCCGCGCTGGTCATAGCTGTCACATTGGCTGCTCTTATGTCCTGGAGGTAAGCAGTCTTTGTAGTTGTAGAGACCTTTGTGAACAAATGTACTACCAATATCCACTGAACTTTTTACCGCCATCTTTGATCAATACGCGTGCGTCAAGTGGTCGTGAAACAACCCGCCCTAAGTGTAGCCAGAGGACAGGCACTATTTTCGACACGATTCTGTTTCGACTGAAAAAGCTTAACCTTAATATGTACCAGCAGGTAAAGCTACCCGAAACCGTCAAATTTTCCCAATCAACCTTGAACCTTAATGCTTTAGTGATAAAGTTGAAAATCTATTAAATAATTTTGACAGATTGTACTAGCTTGTTGTCCTGGCGTCTGTATCAACATTTATTTTACAAGCCTTCATTTCCCCTCCGCAGTCGCAAATGGTCTCGCGAGCAGAAGGCGGCCGGCATGGGCTCGCCTATCTTCAACTACATGGCCGCCAACACCATCAAGACGCCCCCTGTCGGACAGCCGCCGTACCAGGTAAATATCTTCATATTATAGGCTTAACTAGTCCATTTTTATACAGAAAATCGTGACTTAAGTGCGATGTTACACGACTTATAAAATATTATACGATACGAGTTCATTATTGCACGGCGTGACGCCGCACATTAATACTACGTCACACGTCAATCAACTCAGCTTATCGCAGTCCACTGCTGGACATAGGCCTCTCCCAGGCTGCGCCACAACACCCCGTCCTCCACCTTCCGCATCCAGTCTGTCCCAGCCACCTTCTTTAGGTCGTCCGTCCATCTAGCTGGGGGGCGTCCCACACTACGCTTGCCGATACGCGGTCTCCACTCCAGGACTCGTCTGCTCCACCGGCCAGCGGTCCTTCGACAATGACATGGCCAGCCCACTGCCACTTCAACAGTGCGTTTCTGTAACCATATCACCGTGAAAACTCAGGTGAAGTGAGCGTGGAGTGAGCTGTCTTTCCAAGTAATGCTAGGGAGTGACACTATTGACAGCTCACTGTAAGCTCACTTCACCTAACTTTTCACGGTGATATTTTTACAGAATCGATCGGCAGTTTGCTTACTCTGCAAGCTATTTCGGTAACTCCGGTTCTTTTCCGGATAATTTCATTCCTGATTTTATCCTTCAAAGAGACTCCGCGCTTAGTTAGCTCGCTCCATACTGTACATAAAAATGGCTCTTTAGTCAACTGAGGCCGCTCGAACTTATCCCGCGGGATGATATACTATGAAAAATCCTGAGTTATTTTGTTAATTCTAATGTTTTATTTAACGTTTTTATTGTTGTGTTTTTTAATGTTTCGCATTATACTACGGTGTATCGCGAGCAGATAGGATTGCTGGTATGTGAATCGCTGCTGCAAACTTTACAAATTTGTGTTGAGCTTGTAGCAGGGATTAGCATGAACTATAATGCAGTGGATAAGTGTGTAGGTTAAGTTTACTAACTCAAATATATTAGTAACAATATTTCTTAACAACTACTGTTAAGAAATATTGTTACTAACATATTTGAGTCCTTTGTTAGATACTTGTTATTGAATTTAAATAAATATTTCTAGGTGACTCTAGAAGAGAGGATGCGGTGGGCGCAGATAGCTGAGGCGATGGCTCAGGCTAGTCATTATGCGGTGAGTTTATTATTTATAACACACATAACCTCATGCCTGTATTCCCCGAAGGGTCGGGCAGAGGTGTACCTATTGCAAACCCACATTTCGCCGGTTAAAGTCCCGTGTGATGGGGACGAGCCAACAACCGGACACAGATCCAAACTCCAGGCTGCTACTAAGAAATTCTAGATGGAAAACTAAATAACACTTTGGGAAACCCCTTTATGAAGAAGTTATAAGTAAATGGAACAACCCAATAACACTTTGCCTTAACCGCAATAACACATCTGAGGGGCAATTCTTGTAATTTTAAGAACGTTCACAGTCTGAAGGCCAATTCTCGTAATTTAAAACATTCAAAATCTAGTCGCAGTCTCATCTTGGCGTGAAACAAAAATGTCAAAAACTTGTCAAAAATAATAAATAAATAAATAAATAATATCCCTGGACATTTCACACAGCACCATTTGTCCCAAGCTAAGCAAACTAATGCTTGTGTTATGGTAACAAGATGGCTGATAAACTACTTAAATACATTTTTTTTTTGTAAATACATACATATTATAGATAGAAAACACCCAGACTCGGAACAAATACATGTAGGTCATACAAATATTTGTTCCGTGCGGGAATCGAACCCGCGACACGCAGCGCAGCAGTCAATCGCTTAACCACTGCGCCAACCGTGTCGTCAAAATGTAGGGAAAGTAGAGGTATTTTTGACAGATTGAGACAGAGATCGAAGGGGCAATTCTCGTAATTTTAAGAACGTTCACAGTCTGATCTCAGTCTCAATCTACTACTACTACTGTGACTACATTTTGATGCTGGACATAGGCGTCTCCCAGACTGCGCCACAACACCCGGTCCTCCGCCTTCCGCATCCACTCTGTCCCAGCCACCTTCTTTAGGTCGTCCGTCCATCTAGCTGGCGTCCCTCACTACTTGAACTTTTTAAATTACGAGAATCGGCCTTCTGGTCATACACGCACTGCCAGTTGCAAGTACTCACATCTGCCTAATAAATTCCTTTTCTTAGTCACCTTTCACTCATTCTCTCAACATGACCAAACCATCTAAGCATACTCTTTCCAAATAGTGTCACTACATCTTCATTTTTTTTTTTATATGTAGCCGGAAGCAGCGCAGATGGCAACCCGTCCATCATCAGCCATGTTCGGTGGGTACCCCACACTGCCGCCAGTGCCGTTACCCAGGTAAATAATCATGAACATTTTTCACTTGGGCAAATTTTGTACTTGGCGCTAGCCATCATAATCAGCAGTCCACTGTTGGACATAGGCCTCTTCAATAGGGTAGATTCCTGGGTAAAAAAATAATAATTATATTTAGTCCGTCAGTTAGATTATCGAAAAATAATGGACACGTATTTTTTCTTTTGTCAATCAAACAAAAAATGACAAAGATAAAGCGCGTCAAAATTTGGGAGTGGGGGGTCGTGACGTCACACCATGCTAAAAAGTATAGTAAGGCGTGACGTCACGGAACTTTAACGGACGATATCTTCATCATTTTTTATATAATTGACAAAAGAAAAAATACGGGTTCAATATTTTTTTGATAATCTAACTGACGGTCTTATTAGATTTTTTTAAGAATCTAGCCTATTGCACGACATTGTAACGGTACGTATCTACAACGCCATATGCGAACTACGCGTCAAAAACTCAAACTCAAACTCAATCCTCCCTTTTGTATGGAGGATGAGTAGTCTTTACACCCTGTTCCTCATACCTCTATAACATACAGCTTGATCCTCGGCAACTCTCCTCCAGCTGCTACCACCCTGAGTGCGTCCTACCATATGTTTGCCACATGTTAGAATTATCGGACGATAAAGATGCAGCTGTGTGGCAAGGACTCGGGACGCATTATCGCAATAACGCATCCGATATTATCGACCGATAAAATGCGCCTATGGGGGAGAGCTATAACGGAGTTAAACGCAATTAATCAGAGCAGGTGCAAAAATTTTCAGATTTTTCTTCATGGGTATCGTATTTATGGTTTTCCAGGGTGCTGAAGTTAAACTGAAAATACAAGATGGCGGCTGCGAATATTTTCAAATTTTCGCAGCCGCCATCTTGGATTTTTATTTTGAACTTTGTTCCTGCCGGGGTTCTCCGACTCCACACTTTTTTTCTGCCAACTCATCACTACAGCTTTAATCTGATGTGATTGTTTATTAACAATTTTTACATATTTGTAAAAATGCAAATTACATTGCAAACAAATATCAAGCTATACTAATATAGTGTTATCCTCAGGATGGGCATGCACGGCGGCCATCACAACGGCACGTTGAACACCGTAGCTTCAAGGGCAAACACTGCGGCATCCCATCACAACTTATATGGTAAGTAGTAGAAATAAAGAAGGGGTATCGTATTACCGTTACAGTAACTGGGTTGTGGAGGACATGCTGGTTTCCTCGCGATGTTTCCCTTCACCGTTTTGAGAGCAGCATGATCCTAGAACCAAATATTCGAAAACATGTGACATTGCAAAATTGCTTGTGACATGTGACATCTACCAACCCGCACTGAGCCCGCGCTCAGCTCACTCCGCCTCCAAGAGAGGAGGCCTGTTTTCCATGCTGTGGGAATATATATAGCTGATGATTTTCAAACTCAAAATCAAAGTATTTATTTCAATAAAACTCTTAATAGACACCTTTGAATTGTCAAGGAGTCGTTCGGTTATCCAGAAAGTTGAAGCCAGTTGCCCATAGCAAAACGTAGATCTCTATGGAAAAAAACGGGCAAGAAACTTCAAGGACACTCGTTTAAATCAAGATATAAAAATCCTGGTGACATTATCCTTGTTGCTTCTATGTGAGAACAATGTAAAAGAAAAACAATTTAAATTATAAGATTAAGATGAACCTTCTAACGTAGAGGACGTTAGAGGGTTCAGAGTGAAATTCCTCATGAAGATAATAGCAGAAGTTGCATACTTTTGTCCCTTGTTCTAGAGCAGTTTATATAGTTATTTATTTATCCTTTTTTTCACAGGCTACACCAACCACATGGCGACAGAATCCACGAGCTCTGAAGCGTCTTCTCACGTACAAGAGAGAGCTGATCTTCTGGTGCCGCGACCTAAGTCTAGAGCGAGGAGTATGCATGTAAGTAGTAAAAGATCTACATCTTCTACAATATCTCTAAAGTCTATTCAAACTAATGTTTCAAATTGATGTTATTTCAACTTAAACAAATGTCAACTTTATTTTAATGGTAATTAGGTTGATTTCAGAGTGACTAGCACTGTTGAAAAAGTTATAAAAATGTTCGAGGTTGTAGCGTAAACTGAACTTTATTGTGTAGTTATTTTTCCATAAACTCATATTTGTTTACATTTTTGGCAAATAAATCGCGAATGCAGATTATCTGTCTACATACACGAACTAAAGGAAAAAAAAATGCTGTTCCACAAATTGGATTGGAACTGAATTAATGGTAACAGTGTGCACGTCGATATCTCTTACACCCTGTATACATGTATAAAAAAAGTCTCTTTTCGTGGCGGTCTGTAGGCCCGCTTAGACCTATTTATTACTGATTTATGTACGTCATGTTATTTATCTTTCAGAACCAAAACGGAATCTACTACGACGTTGAATACGAAAACGCGCCGGAAGCGATCTATGGCACAAAGGGTATCCCCCTTTCGACCTACACAGTGAGTAGGGGACCCCCCTTCTATAGGACATAGTATTTGTAAGTATCGTTGGCCTCACTTCAAAACTACTGTGAAAAATGGTGCTTGAACTTGTAAGAAAATTGTGGCTTGAAAAGTTACAATAAAATTGTAGCTTTAAAAAATTGAACACAAGGTTTTATAAGATGAATAAAAATCATTCACTTACATAAGTGTATCTCGAACTGTTATTTGTAGATTGAAAAGTAAAATGTAGCTTGAACGATAAAAAGTTGCAAAAAATTGTGGCTTTAAAAATCAGACGAAATATTTTATATTTTGGCGAATAAAAACGATGTTAGTATAAGAATATGGATATGGAAAATTATTTAATTTGGAGACAAAAAAGGTGTTTCGGAATTTTTTTATTTAAATGTGTGAGATTATTGTGTCTTGGATATGGAAAAATATTTAATTTGGAGACAAAAAGGTGTTTCGAATATTTTTATTTTTCGATTTAAATGTGTGAGATTATTGTGTCTTAATTTAAATTATTTATGCTTTTGTTAGACAAGAAAAACAACAAAAAATGCATTTATAAAATTGTAATAATTATGAATGAATATGTAATGTATGTTTTAGAACAGAACAAACGCCACAGCATTTAAAAAAAATATTTAAGAAGTAATTTAACTGGTATAAAATAAACTTCGAATTGTACATAAGACTGCTTTCAACGAATATATTATTGCATAATATTATTTTCTCAATTAATCATTGTGATTTTTTATTAATTTAAGTTTTAACATAAAAGTAATAATATTGAATTATCTCCACTTTTATATTAAAAAAAAACTACGAGACTTGTCAATTTACATGCAGAGACAAAAATATCTTTTTTTTTTTTTCAAATCTCTACTAGTACAATTTTTAATTAAATTGTAGTTTATGTACGACTTCTAAACGCACGAAATTATAACGAATTTTGAAATCACTAATCACATGTAAACACATCATATTTTGATCAGCGATTCTCGAAATTCAACTGAAAATTTTGACTAAGATACCTACATAGGGAAAACTACAAATATTTTCAATCATTGCTATCGAGAGCTGTGGTGGCTCAGTGACTCCGACTTACGAGTTGTAGGTCGTGAGTTCGAACCCAGACAGGCACTTTACGTAGTTAATTTCATCACCACTGCTCTCAAAACGGCGAAGGAAAACATCGTGAGGAAACCGGCATGACTTACAAACAAAATAAAACGAAGGCATCTGACATTTAGGCAACCCGCACTTGGTCCGCGTGGTGGATTACAGCCCACTCCCTCTCACAGAGAGGAGGCCTCTGTCCCAGCAGTGGGGACATTACAGGCTGATTATGCTATCGAGAATATTTGTAGTTTTCATTTATCGATAAGTTTTCAGTAATTTTCGAGATGAAACTGGTAATGCATACAAAAATCTTAATGAAACTCTGCTTGTAAAAGTTTGACAAATAAGTACTTGTAGGAAGTGGAGAAAATTCTTAAAGCCTATAGGTACAGACGCCAGCACATCAAGCTACCCGAAACTGTAAAATTTTCCCAATCAACTTTGAACCTAATGCTCTAGCGAAAACCTATTAAAGAAATTTGACAGATTGTAGTAGCTTGATATGCTTGCGTCTGTACATGACCCAATCTGGCCATAATGTAACTGTCTTGAGAGTCATCACAAATATCACCAGTCTCCTGCCCTTATCCCGCGCAACATGTCTTGCCACGTGATTCAAAGCATTTATTTCAAACTAGCAGCGCCCCACAGTTTCACCCGCATAAGTGCCGATCTCGTGAGAATATCGAGATAAAAAGTATCTTATGTGTTATTCTGATGTATAAGCTATATTACTGTAAAGTTTCATCAAAATCCGTTCAGTAGTTTTTGCGTGAAAGAGTAACAATCATCCATCCATCCTCACAAACTTTCAAGTTTATAATATTACTAGCTCCGCCCCGCGGTTTCACCCGCATAAGTTTCGATCCCGTGGGAATATCGGGATAAAAAGCATCCTTTAAGTTAATCTTGGTTATAAACTATATGTGTGCCAAATTTCATCCAAATCCGTTCAGTAGTTTTTGCGTGAAAGAGCAACAAACATTCATCCATCCATACAAACTTACGCATTTATAATATTAGTAGGATAAACCAATTTTGAATTGTCCAGAGGTCGGTCAGTCAGAAAGTTGAAGCTAGTTGCCCATTCCAAAGCGTAGTAGGTTCTTAAGGAGAAGAACGGGCAAGAAACTCCACGGACACTCTTGTATCGAGAATATACTAGTAAATCTACATATATCTATAATAAGTACTAATAATATCGCTACGAAAGCTAGCTTCCACTCCGTTCCGCGGCAATGTAAATTGAGCCTTACGGACAAAGTTAAAAACAATATTATGGTCAAATTAGCTTGAATCCACAGGTGTATTCTTATTGTAAATATGTTACGTGAATAATAGATAAGTGTTTATAAAAAAATATATTTTTACGCATTAGTCAATATTACGTCATAGGAGTTTTTAAATGCCGATAATAGGTGTGTATGCACACTATTACTAATACACCTATTTAATAAAATAATAAATATCTCCGATTTTATTTTCCATTTTTTACGGGCCATCGATACAAATTATGTAAATAATTTATAATTGAAGAACTTTTTATATTAAAAACTGTAATCATATTCATATCATAACAATAAGTACTCCAAATATTTTTTATATGTCGTTAAGGGGAATTTCGCGGGTTACCCTTGCCCACCCCGGCAAGGGTAACCCGCGAAATTCAAGTCATATTACGCTCGCAAATCATATTTTAATTAACATTCACGTTTTTTGCAATTTGCACAGGTGCAAATTGCAAAAAACGTGAGAAAATAATTTCGCGGGCTACCTAACGCTTCTGACCGTAACACACTACCAGAACACAAATTTATCTCGTCTGCTCAACGTCCGTGTGTCACTGCACTTGCAGGGATCCAGCAGAATATCAGCGTCAGGTATATTTGCCTGACACGTGCTGAGCTGGACTCCCATTTGGTGCAACCTTGAGATGCACACCGCACTGTGTCACTTTTACTTCGATATGTATGTTTTTCTATCGGCACCTTTTTTTATAATCATGTACAGACGCCAGCAGGTCAAGCTACCCGAAACTGTCAAATTTTCCCAATCAACTTTGAACCTTAATGCTTTAGGTATAAAGTTGAAAATCTAATAAAGAAATTTGACAGATTGTAGTAGCTTGATGTGCTGGCGTCTGTACTTTTGTGTGTTGTGCTGCCTTTTGTGTGCGCCAGATAAATGGTTTATCTATCAGAAGCAATCGATTTCATTTTGACAGTTCAACAACATTCATTGCGTAATTTACTTTGTTGAGAAGACAAATTTTTGAACATATGTAGCAATGGATTAGTAATTATCCTTCAATATAATTCAAATTGTTCTTGAAAGTGTGTTACGCAAGAGTGCAGACGGAGAAAAAAAAAGCTGAATTTTTAATATGTAGTCATGAAACATCACAATTAACTGTAATTCAAATGTGTATTGAAATAATTGAGATTGAGATCTGATATTTATATTATTGAAAAATTTAATAAAATGACAACGTTTAATTTAAAAAAAAGCCGCGATTTACTAAAAAACGTAATGTTTTATTGTATGTACTTATTTAAAATTAATTAAAGAATACTTAGTCATATTTTTAGTATATTTATATTTAATAAAAATATACCTAAGTCTATCTATTTTTGATGTAATATTTTACGGGCAAAGTCAGATTAACCGGGCAAACCAAACGGCTGGTTGATACTGAATTGTCCGGATATTTTAAAAGTAATGTATTGAAGAGAATCCTGTTATATTTTTGTACTGAACATTTTATATATATTATGTAAATTATAGTAACTTAAACAACGATAAATGTTTTGTTTTATTATGGTTACGACGCTACCCGAAACTGTCAAATTTTCCCAATGAACTTTGAAGTTGAAAATCTATTAAGAGGGCGCTCACAGGTCCAGTAGCGCCAAAACTTAAAAAAAAAAAATCTCTTGACTGAGAAGGAATTATGAAAATCTGCTCAATCAGCGACCTCGGTAAGTGTGTCTAGAATTTTCTAATACCTTTTATTAAGTTTCATATTGAGACACGAAGCAACAAAATTCAATCTAAAGAAAAGCGGCCACATTCCTATTATGTCGTATTTAGTTGCTTCGTGTCTCAATATGAAACCTAATAAAAGGTGTAAGAAAATTCTAGACACACTTACCGAGGTCGCTGATTGAGCAGATTTTCATAATTCCTTCTCAGTCAAGAGATAATATTTTTTTAAAGGAGTGGCGCTAGTGGACCGTTCTACGGGCTCTTTAAGAAATTTGACAGATTTTAGTTGCTTGATTTGCTGGCGTCTGTTCCATTAGAAAGAAAAGTAAATGGTATTCTTCTATACAGGCTATATCAGAAAGTTGTAGTCAAATTGAAGGGTGTGGGACATACCATCAAACTGAACCACTTTCTCTAACCAAGATTATGTCATCATTTCCTAAACCTTTTCCCAACTATGTCGAGGTCGGCTTCCGATCCAACAGGATGCAGTTGAATATCAGTATTTTACATGGAGCGACTGCCTATCTGACCTCCACAACCCAGTTACCGGGAAATACGATACCCCTTGGTAAGACTGGTTGTCAGACTTTCGGGCTTCTGACGACCAGTAACGACTGTCAAAGGTCCACGAATGACAGCCGGGACCAACTGCTATAAAGAAATTTTCACTTCAAAAATTTGCCAGGATAAATACTCCGCTCCAAAACCTGCATGAATCATGAACGAAAACTCGGGTAGTACCGAAATAAACTTCAATCAACCAACTCAGCCTATCGCATTCCACTGCTGGACATAGGCGTCTCCCAGGTTGCGCCACAACACCCTGTCGTCCGCCTTCCGCCTCCAGTCCGTCCCAGCAACCTTCTTTATGTCGTCCGTCCATCTAGCTGGGGGGCGTCCCACACTACGCTTGCCGATACGCGGTCTTCACTCCAGGACTCGTCTGCTCCACCGGCCATTGGTCCTTCGACAAACATGGCTAGCCCACTGCCACTTCAGCTTGCTTACTCTGCAAGCTATGTCGGTAACTCCGGTTCTTTTCCGGATAATTTCATTCCTGATTTTATCCTTCAAAGAGACTCCGAACATAGCTCGCTCCATAGCGTGCTGAGTGACCTGGAATTTGTGTACCAGCTCGACCATCAGTGTACACGTTTCGGCGCCATATGTCATGACGGAGAGGACGCACTGGTTGAAATAAACATGCAAAAGATATTAAAACGAAATAGAATTAAGAAAAAAGTGTAAAAACAAAGTAATAAACATTGTCTTCATCCCAATTAACACTTGATATTGACACTTTTTTATTCTATTATGACGTGTTTCACTACCGTTAAAAACAAGGTGCAATCATGAACTAACTGTATTCTGCGGCGATGCGTGCATTTTTGATGAGCAATGGTGGCCGAGTGATAATGGCCGCGAATTACGAGTTGTAGGTCGTAGGTTTGAACCCAGACAGCCGCTTCAAAACGGTGAAGGAAAACATCGTGAGGAAACCTAGATCCAAAAAAATTCTAAGACATGTGATATCTATCAACCCGCACTGGGCCTGCGTGATGGATTACGGCCCACTCCGTCTCACTGAGAGGAGGCTTATGTCCCAGCAGTGGGAACATTATAGGTTGATTATGCGTGGATTTTTTAAAATGTGCTAAACTTTTACTATGGGACCAAACCTGAAAGCGCGAAATAAAATATCAGATTTCAGATCAGATTTTGAAATCTGATATTTTTTTTCGCGCTTTCGGGTATGGTCCCATAGTAAAAGTTGTTCATAATGATGAGCGCAATGACCCCCTAGAGTTATGGGATATAAAAAAAAAACACGTTGTATACTAATAATAAAGCTGAAAAGTTTGTTTGTTTGAACGTGCTAATCTCTGGAACTGGAACTGTCGGATTTGAAAAAATATTTTTGCATTTGATAGCCTAATTCATGGGGAAGGTTATAGGCTATTTAACATCACGCTAAGATCAATAGGAGCAGAGAAAAAAAGAGTGAAAAAAAATTATAACGACGGGGAATTTTATAAAAATGTGTCTGTTATTTTAGTATAGGCATTGGCGCCGATTCCCTTGTTCATAAACTCAATTGAATTTAAGTCCAGTGCATCTTTTTCTTTCTATTTCATTAAGAAAAGCACAGAAGATGAATCTTAGTTTAGTCCTGTCAAATTAAGATACTCCATAGACAAGTTTAGACGTGATTAAAAACATGGCGACTAAAAATACCTACGTCAATTTACGTCAGGCGCTGACTAATTTGACAGGACTTAACTAATATTTACTATCTTCTTTCCTTTTCCTAATGAAATAGAAAGAGAAAGATGCACTGAACTTAAATTTAGTTTAGTTTGTGAACAAGGGAATCGGCGCCATTGTGTATTTTACGACTTCCACGCGAACGAAGTCGCGGGCACAAGCTAGTCTAGGTAGTATTAAACCATTACGCAAATGAATGCTTTTAGCTTACGTACGGAGGCTGAAAACCTGTTCCTGAGTTAATAGGCGCAGGTTCGATACGTGGTAAGTACACATCGCTGACTTATGGTCAAGGAAAAAACATTGCAAGGAAATGGTCTGACTGAACTTGCCAACACACAAGCAAGCATGGTGGATAAGCTTGTTCCTTCTCTGTATGAGAAGAGGAGGACATCATTCTCCCGCCCTTATCCCAATTTATTTCTGGTCCGTGCAACATGTCTTTTTTTCCATACTTCTCTATTAGCCGCCATCTCGGTAGTCATCCCCTTTCTAACCATATCACCATTCACACAGTCCATCCATCGTTTCTTCGGTCTTCCCCTACTCTTATAGCCATCGACATTCATACCCAAAACTTTCCTCACGACCGAAAAGGTCGTGAGGAAAGTTTTGGGTATGAATGCACTCCTATACACATACCCACTCCTCCAGCACATACTACACATACCCACTCCTCCAGCACAGACCCGTACCATGACAACCGATTTCCACACAACTTTTCAGTTATCAATTACAGTTAGAAGACCTTGCAGTGGGATAATTCATAACCATCATAAGCATCTGCCTAGCCTTCTCCCAACCACGTTTGTGAGGGCTGCCAGTCTCACCAGAAGCAGCAGAGTACCAGTATTTTATATGAAGTGACTGCCTATCTGACCTCCATAACCACAAGCTACTGAGTAACATGATACCCCTTGGTGAGTCTGGTTTTCAGACTGTCGGGCTTCTGACGACCCGTAACGACTGCCAAAGAGCCATGAATGGCGTGCTTTCCGAGGAACGGAGGAGTCGGTATGTAAGCCTGGTATGGAAGCTGACCCCAGCATAGTAGGGAAAATTCGAGGTAGGTGATGAATTGATGATGGAGTCTTACGTCTATTAATATGCATTAAAGTATGCCTAAGGCATTAAATCCGCCTTTGTACCTTTTTGTGCGAAAAGTTTAAATAAATAAATAAAGTAACCACTTTCCAAAAACCCATCATTCTATTTGCCAACCTATTACACGAAAAATCCTACATAACAAGTAATTATAATACACAAACAACCTTACATACAGATAGAACTATTCGTTCATTTTCGACTGCGCGGTGCATTGCCCTTTTGCGTAATATTTGTGCTCATCCAACATTAAGAAAATGTTTGGCTTCATACTTGAGAATACGTTGACTCCTACGTCTATGTCAAGGTGTGTGGCATAAGCAGAGTTCTAGGTATGTGTTTGATTGTAAATGAGGGATCAAAAGTGTGAAAAACTTTTGTTAAGGTTCGACAATCTGCAGGCGTGTTGTAAAAGTTTGCGTTGCGAACATTGCGTTTTGTATCTTCAGCTGGATGTTTCTGGGACACTATAAATATGATGCGATAGGTTTTTTCATGGTTCTCAAATAGACTGTATTCTTTACGTTATCCATAAACTTTGGCAAACGCTTTTACAAATCAAATCTAACTTTTAAAAAGGCTTCGTTACAAAGATACCTATTTGTAATTTCATTTAATGAAATTTAATTGAGCTATGCAGTAAGAAAGGGTCTTGATTTGGCCTGTGTGGCCGCTTAGTGCAATTAAAATGATAAATCTATCAAATGCTTCGGATAAAGAGATAAAGAGGCATGCATATCGGGTGATGTACGTCTAGGTATTTACAAGAAATTTTACACGGACCAAGTCGCGGATTTTCCAATTTTGGTGTTGAGCCGAGCATTGAGAATCCAACAGCTTCTCAGAGCTTTTAACTCAAAAACTACCGAACACCGGTGTGATTGAGTAACACACTAACAGTAAGAATGACTTCAATTTTGACAGTTCAACAACATTCATTGCGTTATTTAAGTACGTTGTTGAGCAGACATTTTTTTCGAACATATGTAGCAATGGATTAGCAGTATCCTTCAAAATTATTCAGATTTTGATTGATACGCAATAAGGGTGCGGATGTTCATACGGTTTTCGCCAATGGATGGTGTAATTCGTTATGAAAGAAATATGACGATAAATATTGAAGATGTTGGAAAAAATCATAGCTAACTATGCTGGCGTGCGCCGCGTTAACAAATACAGATAAATGAAAACAATGTATTATGGCATTATAAGCCTAGCCTTTTCCCAACATACAATGCTCAAAAACTTTCCTCAAAATACAATGCATCTGTAGCGACATCTACCTATACGGCAACATTACACAGACAAACACGAAAAGATACTTTATCCGTTTCCCAACTGTGTTGGGGTCGGCTTCCAGTCTAACCGGATGCAGCTGAATACCAGTATTTTACATGGAGCGATTGCCTATCTGACCTCCACAATCCAGTTACTAGATAACACGATACCCCTTGGTAAGACTGGTTGTCAGACTTTCGGGCTTCTGACGACTCGTAACGACTGTCAAAGATCTACGAATGACAGCCGGGACCAACGGCTTAACGACGTATTTTCCGAGGCACGGAGGGGTCTCGTCATGTAAAGTCGGTCATCCATCCACGGACGGACGGTGGCAAGCGTAGCTTAACCTGATCGATCGACCCGTGCGGCTCTTATTACTAAGCTACGAGCCCCATTTAGTAGTACGTTTTTATTTTACATCGCGCTTCAACCCTTAGGAGCCGAGCAGAAAGAACAAAGTCGGAAAGGATGCTAAACAAAAAAGGAGTAATAGCGCGGGCGGGCGATGCGATGCGACGAGGTGGGAAGGGGAAACATGAAATTTCACAGGGACAATGCCGCGGGCTGAAGCTAGTTAATGATACAAATGAAAATGTCGTAGGCTCTATTATGTCTGAAACGAAAGTCGAAAAGCCTGATCATCATCACCAGCCTACAGCAGTCCACTGCTGGGCATAACGCATGCAGGGTGCTCATGGGGATGCCGTGGTGGTATGCCGCGTCAGGGATGTTCGCGGAGGCGTGCGTCGACGGGTTCGCCGCGATCACGCGGAAGCTTTGCGCTTCCATGATGGCGCGCTTGCGCTTCTCCTCCAATGGCATCCTGATGAATGTGTTTTCAGACCGGTGGGACTCTCCCCTTTTACGTAGGTGGGTAAGAGTCCAGATACCCTTAATTTAATTAACCCTGAGTTAAATTGGTACTAACATTAGGCTAAGTTATACTAACATTATAATTATGGATTTTTATCTGGAATAAATTATTTGAATTTGACTAGGCACGCCATTCAACTCAATTTTATTTTCGGAAACTCTCATCCAGCTACTACCAGCCATCCTGCGAAGATCGTCGCTCTAGCTAGCCTGAGGACGTCCTACCTTACATTTACCGATTCGCGGTCTCCACTCAAGAACACGTCTACCCCAACGGTCATCGGTCGGTTTTACGGCTAATATGGCCGGCCCATTGCCACTTCAGCTTGCTTATTCCGTGAGCTCAAATGCCTCTAATTTAACAGTTACGTAAACTTTGCAGACACAAAAACCGCTCTCTTTAAAGACGCTTTTATTATACCTAATGTTCCACTAAACCAGTAACCAAACTCATAACTCTTCTTTTACGTGCGCAGTCGGTTAAACCTGTACTTGGACAACAAAGCTTTATAAATACATCGGAGGAAACGCTTTCAGAATATTTTAAATAAATAGGTTTTTTTTATATAAGAAATGTATGTACTGTTTGTTCTGGTGTGTGACTCGGGTGTTGAACCCAAGTATTGGAGGTCCGAAGTCCGATCCTACGGTATTGGTGCTGTCACTATGATGTCCAACATCGATTTTTTATTATTTGCTACACATAGCTAGCAGTTTAAGCAAACTGAAGTGGCAGTGGGCTGGCCCTGTTTGTCGTAGGAGCGATGGCCGGTGGAGCAGACGAGTCCTGGAGTGGAGACCGCGTATCGGCAAGCGTAGTGTGGGACGCCCCCCGGTAGATGGACGGACGACCTAAAGAAGGTGGCTGGGACAGACTGGATGCGGAAGGCGGAGGACAGGGTGTTGTGGCGCAGCCTGTGAGAGGCCTAGGTATATCAGCAGTGGACTGCGATAGGCTGAGTTGATTGATTGATATCTATCTATTTTAATATTTCCACACATCACAAATTTCTGATTTACATCCGTACGACGTCCTTATAACTTAGGGTTCAGTTGAAAACCAGCGTCAGGCACTAGTTGTGTAGCGGGATCGTCCGAAAGGGTTACCGCTGCCCTGGAACAGAAAGGGCTAAGGAAGGAACACGGGTGGGTTTTAGTCAGTAAGAGTCGGACACTCCCTTCCGCTCCACCCAGAGCGGGAGGGGTCATTTGATGATTTCCCATCCAAAAAAAAGGCACTAGTGTCTGACATTTTTATGCTGAACTGGGCCTGTTTGGCGTAGCCGTATGGCACACAAATACTTTTATAAGTTTTTTTTTCTGTTTTTTTTTTTGTTTTTGTGTGAATATTACGGGTCAAATAAACTTATTTTCTTTCTTTCTTTTATTTATTTCTATATAGGCAATCTATTACAAAACTTATGTTGGGATCGGCTTCCAGTTTAACCGGATGCAGCTGAATACCAGTACTTTACGTGGAGCGACTGCCTACCTGACCTCCACAACCCAGTTACTGGGTTACACGATACCCTTTGCTTAGACTGCTTGTCAGACTCTTAAAGAGTAACAAATGCATGCACTGACTGGAAGACTGAGGAGAGAACCACACAGATTGAGTGGTAGGTCTACTCAATCTGTGTGGTTCTTTCCATAAAAGACCACTTCAGACACCAATCTACATGGTCTTCACATGATCTGACCAAGATTATGTGTGAACTTTAAAAGAGACTGTGACCTCTGAGTTTGTTTCGGCCTTTCTTCTCAGAGTAGTCAGATAGGAAACGCCGACCTCATCTAGTTTTTAAAATATGATTGACGTGTAAAAGTATTTGGACAATAAATATACTTACAGAAATAAAATCATGTATCATTCAGTATTGTAATCTATTGCTGTACTTACATACATAATGAATTTCATCTCATTCGACACATTCATTAACTGTTCAACTCTAACACCTCCTAGAGTCCCAGCCAGCTCCTCGTGACGGATTACCCTCCCATCGGACTATGAGAGTAAAGGAACAGAGAGTGCACCTGAGTTCCCGCACACACTAAACTGGTGCACTATAATATCTCCTGCGTACCTGGGTAATCTCCGTTGAGATTGGCCACCGTGACTGAAATCTGTCGGGAAGCTATTCTTTTTTTTTATTAAGACGGACCTCCCACCTGGACATGAGTTACCTTGGGTAACCTGGAAGTCTTTAAACAGACTCCGGTCCCAGGTTGGCCGAGGCAAAGAAAACTGCTTTTTTTTTTGGATGCGAAATCATTAAATGACCCCTCCCGCTCTGGGTGGAGCGGAAGGGAGTGTCAGACTCTTACTGACTAGAACCCACCCGTGTTCCTTCCTTAGCCCTTTCTGTTCCAGGGCAGCGGTAACCCTTTCGGACGATCCCGCCGCCCTGGCAGGAAGAAAACCTGCTCAGGTGGAGATTCATAGACGACTCCGCCTTGGAGTGTAAATGTGGTGCTGTTCCACAAATGATGGGACAGTTAATATCGTGTCCTGCGTGTTCCGTCAGTTGCACGTTACGGGAACTGATGGACGCTGATGATGACGCCAAACAATTAGCCGAATTCTAATTCGCAAAGAACGAGTAGCTACTCGTGTAATATTTTGTAACAATATTATGATTTAAAAGAGTGTCCATGGAGTTTCTTGCCCGTTCTTCTCCATAGGTACCTACGCTTTGGAATGGGCAACTAGCTTCATCTTTCTGACTGACCGACCCTTTGACAATTCAAAAGTGCCTGTAATTGGTTTAGTTGAACTAAATAGTTTGAGTTTGAGTAGGATCATAGTACCATCAGTCAAATACACCAATAATCTATTTGCCATCCTCAGGGCTCTGACCTCTAGTCATATTTACTGTTATATAAAAAAGGCAGTCATTAGTTTCGGGGATTACAACAAACATACATACCAACTAAGAGGTGTAATTTATCTTAAATACAATATAGAAACTCGTTTGTGACGAATATAATTAAAGTTGAAAGCTTTTCGGCCGCTTGTATGTTACTTATGGGTAAGTACAGTTTTAAACAGACACCAGAGAGAAAAAAACATATATTTTGCCACAAAAAGGTACCTATAACTTTAATATAATAATATGGCTGGTGGTCCTGGGTTTCTTTGAAGGAATCAGCACAAATTACAAAAGACGGTCCTCCAGAACGCCCCTTCACCACTTTCCTAGTGCTTTCGCTGACCAAATAAGAAACGGAGTTATCCGGAAAAGTATCGGAGTTACCGACATAGCTTGCAGAGTAAGCAAGCTTAAGTGGCAGTGGGCTGGCCATGCTTGTCGAAGGACCAGGCCACGGGGAGCAGACGAGTCCTGGGGGTCTACTCCGAAGTAGTATCGGCCGAATGTTCGGCCGTTTCCTGCTACGAAGTTACTATTTGGTTCGGTCGGTCCTGATCCTACACTCCTACACTCTTTCGAATATTGACTATGGTCCCGACCCAACTGAGCCGATCCGAACTTTTTTCGCATTTTTCAATAATATTCGGTTCGGCCATGTGTCGGTCCGATCCGAACATTCGCACTTTGCACTTCGGAGTAGACCCCCTGGATTGGAGACCGCGTATCGGCAAGCGTAGTGTGGGACGCCCCTAGCTAAATGAACCGACGAGCTTAAGATGGCTGGGACAGACTGGGTACAGAAGATGGAGGACAGGGTGTTGTGGTGCAGCCTGGGAGAGGCTTGTGGTCTGAATTGATTGATTGCGTTATATGTTTATGGCAGATTACTAGTTTGCATAGATTTTTAAATAATACTAAAAGTTTGTTTGTTTGTTTGAACGCGCTAATCTCAGGAACTACCGGTTGGATTTGTAAAATTGTTTTTGCATTCGATAGCCCAATTCTTGAGGAAGGCTATGTAACATCACGCTATTACCCTTAAGAGCCGAGCAGAAAGAAAAAAAGTCTGTAAGGACGCTAAGCGAGCACGAACTGATAGCGTGGGCAGGCTATGCGATGCGGGTGGGTCGGGGAAATAAGAAATTTCCCGCGGACGAAGTCGCAGGCAGGAGCTAGTATAATATAATACCTAAATTTGAATCGCGACATATTCGCGAAAAATGTAAACAAATACGAGTTTATTGAAAAATAACTTTAAAGCCTACACTATAAAGTTCAGTTTACGCTACAACTTCAAACATTTTTATAACTTTTTCAATAGAGCTAGTCACTCTGAAATCAACTTAATGACCATTAAAATAAAGTTGTCAATTTGAAACATGAATAAAATCTGAATTATAATAACATCGCTCAGCGAATATAAGTTGCGAATCGGTTTAATTCGCCTTCATCATATTATCTTACATGTGTCGCAAGTCTTAATCATCATCTGCCTAGCCTTATCCCAACTATGTTGGGGTCAGCTTCCAGTCTAACCAGATGCAGCTGAATACCAGTATTTTACATGGAGCGACCGCCTATCTGACCTCCACAACCAGTTACTGGGTAATACGAAACCCCCTGGTAAGACTGGTGGTTAGACTTTCTGGCTTCTGACGACCGTCAAAGATCCACGAATGACAGCCCGGACCAACGGCTTTACGTGCTTTCCGAGGCACGGAGGGGACTCGGTATGTAAAGATGGCCACCCATCCACGGACCAACCGCGGCCTGTTATTACGCAGATGTTTTACTATTAACTTTGATTATATGTATAGGTACTCGTATGTTGTTAATAAACAAGTTTATAAATGATAAATGATTTTATTTTGTAAGTAGGTTTGTATACATAGTTATTTTAGCGGTCACACACGATGTATGTACCTACCTCATCTAATACAATTTGAGCTGCAAATTGCTGTACAGGGTTCCTTAAAAATCCGATATTAATTATAAACAAATACATAATATCCGATATTTGATATATGTATACATAATATATCGTGTGGCTTGTGGCTAAGATCAAGGGCTTGTGGAGATAACAGCGGCACGGTTCGATCCATCAGGTTAAGCTACGCTTGCCGCGGTTGGTCTAAGGATGAGTGACCATCTAATCAACCAACTCAGCCTATCGCAGTCCACTGCTGGACTAGGCGTCTCCCAGACTTCGCCAAAACACCCTGTCCCTCGCCTTCTGCATCCAGTCCGTCCCAGCCACCTTCTTTAGGTCGTCCGTCCATCTAGCTGGGGGGCGTCCTACACTACGCTTGCCGATACGCGGTCTCCACTCCAGGACTCGTCTGCTCCACCGGCCATCGATACACGATCATCATCTGCTCGCCTTTGCTCAACTACGTTGGCGTCGTCTTCCAATCTAACCGGATGCAGCTGAATACCAGTATTTTACATGGAGTAAATGCCCATCTGACATCCACAACCCAGTAACTGGGTAATACGATACCCCTTGGTAAGACTGGTTGTCAGACTTTCGGGCTTCTGACAACCCGAAACTACTGTCAAAGATCCACGAATGACAGCCGGGACCAACGGCTTAATGACGTACTTTCCGAGACACGGAGGGGTCTTGGTATGTAAAGATGGTCACCCATCCACGGACCAACCGCGGCAAGCGTAGCTTAACCTGGTCAATCGACCCGTGCGGCTGTTATTACTTAGCCAAAGCCTCTCGCGTTGAAAAAAACAATCAAACAAAAAAACTCTTCAGATTTATTATTAGTATAGATTTACCAAACGAAAACTATCATTTGGAAGGGGCGACTAGAATCAATTCTATTTTATTGCAATTTTTGACGTTTAAAAGTGACTTTTATGCGCCTATTTGAAATAAATGCATTGACTTTGACCAATAAAAATACGTCTTGAGACAAAAAAAAGCTGCCATACCAATTAACTTCAATCTCTGCTAACCCTACTCCTATGACGTAACCGTTATGTTTACGTTATTCAAAAACCGTTACCCAAAACCGGTGTCATCGATATTAACTCACTCGATATCAATTAACTCAATAAAAAATGTTTGTAAATCGTAGTTCGGCGTTTTGAATACTTCCACTAGAGTATGGATAGATACTTTGTATACTTCCACTAGATATAGTTAAGTTGAAGTTCAATGCCGATACGAGTAACTTAACAAAATTATGTGGAAAAAATTTTTAGAGAAAGAATGTATTTCCTCAATGAGGGGCTTGTGGCTAAGTAATGACAGCCGCACGGGTCGATCAATCAGGTTAAGTTACGCTTGCCGCGGTTGTTCCGTGGATGGGTGACCATCCTAACATACCATGGGGTCTACTCCGAAGTGCAAAGTGCGAATGTTCGGATCGGACCGACACATGGCCGAAACGAATATTATTGAAAAATGCGAAAAAAGTTCGGATCGGCTCAGTTGGGTCGAGACTATTAGTCAATATTCGAAAGAGTGTAGGACTGTAGGATCGGAACAGATCGAATCAAATAGTAACTTCGTAGCAGGAAACGGCCGAACACTCGGCCGATACTACTTCGAAGTAGACCCCAGGACTCCTACGTGCCTCGGAAAGCACGTAAAGCCGTTGGTCCCGGCTGTCATTCGTGGATCTTTGACAGTCGTTACGGGTCGTCAGAAGCACGAAAGTCTGACAAGCAGTCTTGCCAAGGGGTTTCGTATTACCGTAGGTACAGTAGCTGGGTTATGGAGGTCAGAGCAGTCACTCCAGGTAAAATACTTGTATTCAGCTGCATCCGGCAAGACTGGAAACCGACTCCAACATGGGTAAGGGCTAGAGGATGATAACTCCTGTTTTCCCCGGGTAATAGTTTGGAACCCACACTTTACCTGTGTGGGCTCCAAACTATTTCCAACCATTGCAACTCTTGAAAACCAACATCAGCATGTTATTGCGTAACACCGCTATCAATCTCAATCTGAATCATTTTGAAGGATATTGCTAATCCATGCTTCATATGCTCGAAAAATGTGTCTGTTCAACAACGCAAACAAAGCAATGATTGACTGATAGAGTGTTACGTAACTACCCCGCAGTAATGGCGACCACAAGGAAAGCGCCAAGGCAATGAAGCACGACGAATCCAGGAAAAAAAAGACAAAATCAAAATCGGCTCATCCGTTCGGGAGCTACGATGCCACAGACAGACACACACACACAGAGACACGTCAAACTTATAACACCCCGTAGTTTTTGCGTCGGGGTTTAAAAAACGATTCGACTGTATTGGAACTCACAACAAGATTAATCAGAAAGGAGCGCGGGTATTGTATGAAAAACCAGATTCCACACAATAATTTGTATGCCACACTCACATTTCGCCAGTTATGTCTACGTCCCATGTAACAGCGGGCGAGCCTATTGCAAATTGCAATCAACGGGCACAATCTCTGCTCTCAAAACGGTGAAGGAAAACATCGTGAGCACTGGCAATCTGGCATGTCCAAGTACCAAAAAATTCGAAGACATGTGACATCTACCAACCCGCACATAGCCCACTCCCTCTCACAGAGAGGAGGCCTGTGTCCCAGCAGTGGGAACAATATAGACTGATTATGTTATACTATGGGAACAAATCCAGATTCCGGGCTACTGAAAAATTCGGTGATGGGATTGAACCAACGGCCCTTATACTCAGCAGTCGCATATCCGACCGACAAGACAGTAAGTTTAGTAGTCAAAGAATAAACGAGTGGTTTTTTTTATCGAAAGCACTCGGTAAAGTAAATAGAAAATACGTTTAGGTGGCGCTAAAGAGGCCCTTGATGTCTTGTTGTTTAAACTACGGTTACCCATCTAATTTTGACCGCAGTAGTGTTGTTTAACCTTGTAAATCCATTGAACTTAAAAATGAATCGCTGAATGTGTTGCTAAACGCAAATCTCGAGAACAGCTGAACCGATTTCGCTATTTTTTTTTTAGAATATTCTTTGAAGTACGAGGACGGTTCTTACGGAAAAAAAAATGTAAGAAAGTTGCTTCTCGCGGACGACGTCGCGGGCAAAAGCTAGTTTAAAATATAATAATAATTATAATAAATCTTTATTATCAGACCATAGATCCATAACTTAACATTTAAAAATAAAATAAAATAAAAACTACAAAATAAAATCTGAGAATTATCCATAAAAGAGCAGAAAATAAATGTAATCAGCAATAAGGGAATAAGGGGCAACAATAAGGGGCTCAGTGGTAATGGCCTCGAACTGCGAGTTGTAGGTCGTTGGTTTGAACCCAGACAGGTGCTTTACTTTGTGTAAATTATTTCATCACCACTCGCTCTCAAAACGGTGAAGGAAAACATCGCGAGAAAACCGGCATGTTATAGTAGTTAAACATTCGAAGACATGTGACATCCGCGAATCCACATTGGGCCCGCGTGGTGGCTTATGGCCCAATCCCTCTCACCGAGGGGAGGCCTGTGTCCCAGCAGTGGGCTGTGGGAACATTAATATAATGATTAGGATATGCAATTTTTGCATCGGGTGTAACCTGTATTTTCATCAAATAAATGATTCTTATTCTTGAATAAATTAGCGGTCTATAAAAGTTCATGCAATTTTTTGTAATGATCATAATGAGAACCAAGTAAATTATTTTTAAGATGTTCAGTTCAGGAAAACCGCACGGACATGAGTCTGGAGGACCTGTTCAATGCGTGGACGCAGACGTAGGATCTCATCGGTCGAATATCTATGGGTCGAGCTATCATCATTATCCTACACATATCCCAATTTATTTATTTAGAAAGAAAGACAATATATTGTATAATTAGCGCAGACTAAAATACACAGCACATGATGCATACCTGATAAAAACAAATAAAAAGTGAATTTCCCTACATTTTTGGCAAGTTTTTGACTGATTGTCGCTGAGATGAGATTGAACCTTTTTGGCGCAGCCGTGAGGCACACACTATTGTTGTCTGAAACATTATTTGTTATTTTATTAATTTTGTATTTTGTGTTTCACGAACTGTGTCCAAATAAACTTTTTTCTTTCTTTCTAGATTGCGACTAGATTTTGTACGTTTTTGATTACGAGAATTGGCCACTGAGGTGACGGATATAAATCACGAAATAAGGAAGAAGAAAGAATCAAGAATCAAAACAAAACAAAGCAGATTCAAAAACATGACTTACCTATTAATTGTGTTCAGAATATTTATTATAATAATTATTGTTTGTATTTTAAATGATTATCATAAAAATTTATTGTATTCTAAATATTGTAATTTTTGTTCATTTGTATGTAATATCGATTTTAATTTCTTATATTGCTAAATAGTGTAATAGTGTATATACCTATACGACCTACTGTACCTATACTTTGAATTTGGCTTTGAAACAGTATCTTCCAAAGATGAGAGAAAATAATTATATCTCGTGTGGGATGAGCGACAGGCATGTTGTTTTTCTTCTATTCGAGATTATGCACTTGGGTATAAACGCATATGCATACGCACAGGTTAGCATTGGAGATAGTTTAGGGTTAGCGTCCAGTGTTAGCGAAGCTATAAAAGCTTGGTTTGGCTATTATGACCGGAGTCTATAAAACCGTAAGCTACAATTTGTTTTTAAATCTTCTAGGTCTTAATGGGCCAAATTAGCCTATAATGTTCCCACGGCTGGGACACCGACTACCTCTCTGTGAGCAGGAGAGGGCTGTAATCTACCATGTCTCATATTATCTCCATCACGTTTCATACGTGCCCATGTAGCATAAGCATAATGTTCCCACTGCGGGGACTCAACCCTCTCTTCGAGAGGGAGTGGGCTGTAATCCACCAAGCGGCCCCAGTACGGGTTGGTGTCATGTCGTATGTCTTCGAATATTTCGTTCTAGGACATGCCGGTTTCCTCACGATGTTTTCCTTCACCGTTTTGAGAGCAGTGGTGATGAAATTATTTACACGAAGTAAATTACCTGTCTGGGTTCGCCGCTCGACCTCGTAACTCGTGGCAGTTACCACTGGGCCACCAATGCTTCTGTTCCATATCGCTTGCATGACAGTAATTCAGGTTTTATTGACCCAAAACTTCGCTAGTTCTGCGGCGTTATCCTGTGGATGTTGAGCTGTGTCGCAAACTATGTACACAATCTGGATCATTTTGAAGGATTAGCAATATCAAGCCATACATTTCCAGTTTTAGCTGACCTCGCATTGGCTTTTCGTACAATAAGAAGTCAGATTATACAGCACCCTAACTGCGTAACACATTATCTGAATCATTTTGAAGGATATTGCTAATCCATTGCTTCATATTTTCGAAAAATTTGTCTGCACAACAACGTAAATAACGCAATTAATGTTGTTGAACTGTCAAAATTAAAGCCATTGCTATTGTTACGCAATTAACCCGCTGCCTTCTGTGCCCCAAAACATGCATTCAAAGTAACTTGTGTGCTGCGACCGACGACGCGATTGAAGTGTAGCTTCAAAATGGCATATCACTCTCTGTGCGACAGCCCTTCATGTCGCAATCTCTCCGTGTAGCGGTCATCTGTCCTCTATATAAGAAGCTGCGTTGCATAACTCTGACACTTCCGCAAATACGTCGCTGGACCTCACACGTAAGTACAACTTCGATTTTAATACCTAACTAGACGTATAGTTGTGTGGAAAATTTTAGGGAAATTATTTTCCCATGTTTTCGTACTTTTTTTTGTTTCTATTGTTTTTTGTAGGTTAGAAGAATACTTTTAAATTGTTATAAGGTATACAATTACTTTAATAAAATTGTCCTTAAAATGTTGGATAGAGGTACCTACTTAATAGTGACTTGTTTGAAAATCAGCTATAAGACTAAAACAATTTGATTTTTTGAGTACCTAAAGGATTTTTCTAAGATTTTAATTTAATTCGCAACTGAAGTAAAACATCTGAAGGCCAAATCCCGTAATCAAAAACATTAAAATCTAGTCGCAGTCTCAACTCAGCGACCATCAATGTCAATAACTTATAAATGTACGGTTTTTCGAGGTATTTTTGACAGATTGAGACTGAGATCAGACTGTGAACGTTCTTGAAATAACGAGAATTGCCCCCCAGAACCGTTTAAAAAAATGCAATAACAGCGATTAGGTAATATGCATTTTTATAAAACGGTAGAATATTCACTTTATTCCGTTTTTAAGTCCCATATTAAATAATCAACTGCCTTTATTTTCATGAATAATTTTAACAGCTAACATGAATTTTGAGAGCAGAAGGCCTATTCTCGTAATTAAAAACGGCCAAAATCTAGTCGAAATCTCATCTCAGCGACAATCAATGCCAAAAATGTAGGGATTTTAGAGGTATTTTTGACAGATTGAGACTGAGATCAGGCTGTGAACGTTCTTCAAATTACGAGAATTTCCCCTCAGGTTTTACTGATTAGAGATTTAATCTGACTTGAAACAAAGATTCACAAGCTGAGTCGGTGTTAACTAAATTATTTAGCTAAGTTTTAAATAAATATGTACGTACTTAGATATTGTCTGTACGCAATAGACTCAAAAACTAGCGAACGGATTTTCATATGGTTTTTACCAACGGATGGTGTTAACAGTGGTTCATTAGGAAGGTTTATCTTTGACAGTCTTTACGGGTAGTCAGAAGCCCGAAAGTCTGACAACCAGTATTACCTAGTTACTGGGTTGTGGAGGTCAGATAGGCAGTTGCTCCATGTAGAATACTGGAAATCAGCTGCATCCGGTTAGACTGGAAGCTGACACCAACATAGTTGAGAAAAGGCAGGCATATGATGACTTGTCGACAGGCCTACGCTGTCCTACCATATCCAATAATACTGCAATTTGAAAACATTGTACAAGACAATTAAAAAAATTCGTCCGCATTGCTGTCAATAGGAAACGTGCCCGAAAGTCTGGCAGCATTGCCACGTTGTATGGCAATGCTGATTCTTTGATCAAAAAATTGTCCTGGTCAGGTGAAGAGTCGACCAACCGCTTGGCGATGTCTCGAAATACTAAGTGGGCACTCGGACCTATTGACTCTAGTTTATCATCCTACTAATATTATAAATGCGAAAGTTTGTATGTATGGATGTATGGATGTTTGTTACTCTTTCACGCAAAAACTACTGAACAGATTTTGACGAAATTTAGCACACAGATAGTTTATAACCAGGATTAACATATAGGATACTTTTTATCCCGACATTCCCACGGGATCGAAACTTATGCGGGTGAAACCGCGGGGCGCAGCTAGTATTTAATAAGTCCAATAATTTTTAATAAGTCCAGGGGGTCTACTCCGTAGTAGTATCGGCCGAATGTTCGGCCGTTTCCTGCTACGAAGTTATTATTTGGTTCGGTCGGTCCCGATCCTACACTCCTACACTCTTTCGAATATTGACTATGGTCCCGACCCAACTGAGCTGATCCGAACTTTTTTCGCATATAATATCCGGCTCGGCCATGTGTCGGTCCGATCCGAACATTCGCACTTTGCACTTCGGAGTAGACCCCCTGTTCTTGTAACTATCCTCATGGTCTTCCTCCATCATGAGGGTGACAGAGGGGTATGCCGGACTCTTACTGGCTAAAACCACCGCGGTGTTCCACCTCTGCCTACGGCCGCGGGTGCGGGATTCGGATAAGCATTCACGGCTCCCAAGTTAGATATACCTAGAAAGTTTTTGACAAATGCTTACTGATTAGTTTGTGCTTCTTTGTATCGCTGTTACGACAGTTATTCAAATGGCTCAAAACTTCGCTAGTTCTACGGCGTGATCCGTGACAGCGCAGAGGGCACTTTTGCTGCAGCCTTTGGATCACAGAAGGCTGGATCGAAGGTGGATAAATAGCTGGCGATTCATTAAAAAATACATACTACAGATACTGAATAGATTGTTTTCTCATACACATAACATAATCCACCTATAATGTTCCCACTGCTGGGACACAGGCCTCCTCTCTGTGAGAGGGAGTGGGCTGTAATCCACCACGTGGGCCCAGTGCGGGTTGGTTCCTCGTCTATGATTGTTTTCTAGTCTAGTGAAGATATTCTGGAAATGATCGGAATGTCTATACTAATAATAACGCTGAAGAGTTTGTTTGTTTGAACGGGCTTATCTCTGGAACTACCCGTCAGATGTAAAAAAAAAATAAAATTTGATAGCCCAATTCTTGAGGGAGGCTAATAATAATAAAATGAAGAAAGAACAAGACGCGAATAGGAACTATTAGCTCGGATAGGCGATGCTACGCGACGCGGTGGATAGTACGCCGAAATTTTACGCGGACGCAGTCGCGTGCAGAAGCTAGTAAACTAAATCGTCGTAGGTAGGTCGTAGGTCGTAGGGTCGTCTCGTATAGGGTCTTAGCATTATGCTGAGCGAATGCCGTTTTGCGTGAATGTGACGCATGTTTACTCCCAACTTGTTTTTTTTTTTGTGTGTTTATGTTCTTTTTTATGCGTCATGTTTGCCGCAAATAAATGTATTTTCTTTCTAAATATTGGATCTTTTCGCGAGCTTCCTCTACCAGATGAAAAACGAATAGGTTAAATCAGTTCAGTATTTCAAATTTCTTTAATACATTTTTAACTTTATCGCTAAAGCATTAGGTTCAAGGTTGATTGGGAGAATTTGACAGTTTCGGGTAGCTTGACCTGAGGGGCAATTCTCCTGATTTTAAGAACGTTCACAGTCTGATCTCAGTCTTAATCTGTCCAAAAATACTTTTAAGTTCCCTACATTTTCACAAGTTCTTGACATTTGTTTGTCGCCGAGATGACACAGCGACTAGATTTTGAACGTTTTAAATTACGAGAATTAATAATAATACCCCCCTCCCTGTTTCCTATCCTGGAATTGGCCTTCTGCTGGCGACTGTACGTACGACGCCAGCAGGTCAAGCTACCCGAAACTGTCAAATTTTCCCAATCAACCTTGAATCTTAATGCTTTAACGATAAAGTTGAAAATCTATTAAAGAAATTTGACAGATTGTAGTAGCTTGATGTGCTGGCGTCTGTACATAGATACAAAAAAAAACAGTAAATTGAGAACCTCCTCCTTTTTGAAGGCGGTTAATAATCGATTACGACATCGACTGCTAGTTGACAGGTGTAAAAACAATAAGTTTGACTTTATTTTTACTACCTATGCGTACAATTCTACCTAGGTCGAAAGTTCACCACTACATATCACCTAACAGTTATCCAGACGCACAGTTAGGCACGTTTCCAGACAATAGCGCATAGAATTTAGAAATCAATAAAGTTTTATATCTTTACAACTAAAACCTAGCGGGATTTGTAATAGAACTTGACAGTTATGTTCAGAGGTGTTGGAGGGGCTTGTGGCTAAGTAATAACAGCCACACGGGTCGATCAATAAGGAGGCTGGTCCGTGGATGGGTGACCATCTTTATATACCTAGACCCATCCGTGTTTCGAAAAGCAAGTGAAGGGCGGGCGTTTTCGGGGACTGTCTTTTGTAATTTTGACGTTCAAAAAGTCCTGTTTCTCAGCCTAATTTGAATAAATGACATTTGATTTGATTTGCACATTGGCCTTGGTCCCGGCTGTCATTCCTGGATCTTTGACAGTCGTCACTGGTCGTCAGAAAGTCTGACAACCAGTCTTACCAAAGGGTATCGACTGCCTCCACAACCCAGTTACTGGGTAATAACCCAGTAACTGGGTTGTGGAGGCAGTCGCTCCATCTAAAATACTGGTAGTCAGCTGCATCCGGTTAGACTGGAAGCCGACCCCAACATAGTTGGGAAAAGGCTAGGCAGATGTCGACTTGTATCAAAGCTAGAGAGAATGAATGGTTTCGCCTAATTTTGTAAGAAATGATTATACAATGATTGTTGATTATTCCAGTTTCGAAGCTGTTTCTCTAGTTATCTAGAATCCAATTTATTATGACATCGTTATTGAGTTATTTTTATCTGATTTCGTTATTTATAGATAAGTACAGTCCGCCACAGAGATTAGTAACCAAAGTCTTCGGATATAGTTGAAGTTTAGTAAAAAACCGGCGGTTGTTTCCGAATGAAATTTAATTTGACAAATGAACTTTTTGTTTTATATTAATTTAATAAAAAAATATTCGAAAACATCCATTAGTTTCTTAATAAACTTCAACAATTTCCGACGATCTTGGTGACTTATCTCCTTTGGTGACCTTACATGATTTAAATTAGCGTCAGGTATTTTTATTTTTGTAGTAAAACCAGTTATCAATGGAGCAGGAGTTTCCTCATTAATGAATAGAATGAATGAATTGCACCGATCCCGGCATGGTTTGACCAGACTCGATTAATCGAATGAACCCCAAGATTCACACTAGCTCCTGTAGCCTCATGTTCATGGTGCTACAGCGACCTTTGCATATCAAGAAGTAGACCGGGGGGCGCGGTTTTTGTAAGGAGGACGTGCCCGTAGGAAAGGGTAGGATTTAGAGCCTACCGGATATGCATACTAGAGTAAGCATTGGATTAGTGGAGAAATGGGTGATGTTTGTCTATGGGTGGGCATCTTTTAAAGACTACGCGGCCGGCTTCAGGTCGAGCTTCACCCGTGAATGTTTTGGCGAGGTTCTACTGCTTTCTCGGTTCTTCTGTATGTCCTTGCTCTGCTGTGTTATGTTGTGTTACATGTTTCTGTTTTCAATGTCGTCGTCGGAGTTTTCGCTACTATCCGTTTCCGGTTTTTTGTATATTTCACTAGCAGCGATCTTGATCTTGTTTTTATTCAATGGAGCAGGTGTTTCCTCAAGACATAAATAAATTGCCTAATCTGTGTGATATACATAATATTAAAGCTCATTCAGTAGCCTAATACTTATCATTCCATCTGGCGGGGAGGATTCCTCATGAACATCATAATCAGCATACAATGTTCCCACTGCTGGGACACAGGCCTCCCCTCTTTGAGAGGGATTGCGCTATAATCCACCACGCGGGCCCAGTGCGGGTTGGTAGATGTCACATGTCTTCGAGTTTTTGGTTCTAGAACATGCCGGTTTCCTCACGATGTTTTCCTTCACCGTTTTGAAAGCAGTGGTGATGAAATAATTTACACAAAGGAAAGTGCCTGTCTGAGTTCGAACCCACGACCTACAACTCATAAGTCGCGGCCGTTAACACTTGAGCACCACGGCTCCACTTGGCCACCACTGTTCCAATAAAGATTTAAAGAAAAGTAAGTTCTGTGCGAGGCTAAAGAGGCTCCTATCCCAGCATGATGCTGAGATATTTGATAAAAAGCCGCAGCGCTAGTAGTGTTGTTGTTTTCTTATAGGGCCCGCTGTGATTTGTCTGTGATCTGTTTTTTCAGAACCTGGCATATTTTATAAGTATATAGAGGTGTGAAGGAACAGGATGTAAAGTTCACTCATCCTCCATAGAAAAGGGAGGATCCTCCGACCAGACGGGTGTTGTGTCTGGCGGGCAACTGCCTACGGTTGATGTCGGGAAGTTTGTATAAATGCTAAATGTACGGTAAACTCTGCTTGCGAGATACAGGATTTGCGTGACGTCAGTATCACGCGTTGTTCGCATGTGGCGTTGTAGATACCGCTACAGGTATACGGTGCCAATCATTTTCTAAAACGAACAGTGATAGGTAATAGCTAATCATCTGCCTAGCCTTTTCTCAACTATGATGGGTTCGGCGTCCAGTCTAACCGAATGCAGCTGAGTACCAGTATTTTACATGGATTGACTGCCTGTATGACTTCCACAACCCAGTTACTGGGTGATCTGCGAGATGCCATTCGTAAAAAAACCGGCCAAGTGCGAGTCCGACTCGCACTTGGCCGGTTTTTTCGACGACGACGAAGGGTTCCGTACCATTATCTATAAAAATTACGTCTGTTGTATGGGAGCCCCCCTTAAATATTTATTTTATTTTAATTTAATTATTTATTTTGAAAGTGAATATACAATTAGATATTCTGTGAATATTTCAAGCGTCTACCTGTTGCCGTTATTAATAACGAGCAAAAAAATCACGTTTGTTCTATGGGAGCCCCACTTAAATATTAATTTTATTTGTTGTTATAGCGGCAACAGAAATACATCATCTGTAAAAAATTTCAACTGTCTAGCTATCACGGTTCATGAGATACAGCCTGGTGACAGTCAGACAGACGGACAGTGGAGTCTTAGTAATAGGGTCTCGTTTTTACCCTTTGGGTACGGAACCCTAAAAAGCGTGTTAATCAATGTTCGTTCGTCTCTGTTGTAGAGGCCTTTGCCTTGCAGGGAGCCAATTCCAAACCAAAGCTATTAACATTTCATTACCTCAATTTTGTAGTTCGAGAAGAAATTAAAAAAATACCTTTTAAACTTAACGGTCGTTCGTTTAGCGTTGCGTCAGATTAACAGTATTGATTATAGTCCGTCAGATGCCTCTACACTTATAACTTTACCGTTTTGAGAACCAGTTTGTCGTATTAGTTTGTGTGGAGGCAAAAAAGGTATTAGCTAGAGGATTAGATTAAACGTCACTCATAATAGATTAATGTCAGATCTTAGTGTCAGTAATATATATTTTTTTTCTTATAAAACGTTGCCCCACACTAGAAATTACTCCTGTATCGTGGGTGCGTTCACAAACATTTAAACTCACATACACAAACAGCTAGACCCGGAACAACTACCTGTTATAGGCAATACAAATATTTGTTCCGTGCGGGAATCGAACCCGCGCCACGCAGCGCAGCAGTTGATCACTCAGCCACTGCGCCAACCGTGTCGTCAAGGAATCAGGTTCTTAATCTCTTTTCAAATATTGATTTATTATGTAAAACGTAATTAATAAAAATAACAAAATTATATCCTAACCTAACTAAAACTATTCACAAACTAAAATAAGTATAGCGTCGAAAAATTCATCCGCATCGCTGTCGACTGGTAATGTACCCAAGACACTGGCGGCATTGCCACGTTGTATGGCAATGCTTAGCCTCTGGACAAGGTAAAAGCCAGCCAGGTCACGGGAAGTGTCAACCCAGCCCTTTCGAAATTTCCTTAAAAAGACCATGAGCACTCGGACCCCACGGCCCGAGGGTTTCAACCCCAAACGGCTCGAAAATATAAAATGATTGATTGTTGTATCGATCAGCCAATCACAAAATATTATTTGACAGCTGAAATATTTTTTATACTTTAAGCACACAAATGTAATTAAGGGGGAGTTAGTGCCATAGGCATTTTCGACCAGTCAACCTTCGGGTGATGCAGTGACAAACAGTGGTAGCAGCTGTTGTGAAAAATTGAGGAATAAACATTTTTAAATATAAATATGCGCATAAACCTATTAAAACTATAAATATAAAATTTATATACCTAATTATATATTAATGCTTAGATAGTGCTGACAGTTCACTTCATTCTGTATGCTTGTTTCTACTGCGTGTATTGTATAGTTATTTTATTATAAATCCGTAATAATTGGTTGTAAGACTAGTTTATAAATTTTAAGATAAAATTTCAAAGAGCTGTGGATTTTGTGAATAAAAAAAATATATGTATAAATATATGCACAAATAAATATATATAAATACACGAATTTACTAAACACAAATAAGACAAACAATGAGAAAACATTACTGTTGTGATGATACTGCCAGCTTCTTGAGAACGTGCTCGCGAAAGCTGACACGCCCTTTATGCCTGGAGGCTATTATTTAGGGGTTAGATTTGGTTTTCATTCATATTTTTAGTTATTTTTTGCTTGAACATAGTTTTCATTCTATTTATTGGTATATTGTCGTGGCTAGCTGACATAAATAAATAGTTTAATTTAATGTTCTGTGTCTCGAAACGTTGCATACTTTGTAGCATGTTTTTCTAACTGAACAGACAGCTGCTGGGGAGTTGGTTGCGCCACTTCTTCTTCCCGGCAAAAGCATTAGGAACTGGTGAAGGGCGCCCTTTTTGGGGATTGTCTTATGTAATTTTGACGTTCGAAAAGTGCTGATTCTCAGCCTAATTTCAATAAATGACTTTTGATTTTGATTGATTGATTTACTGTGCTGACCACTAATATCTTGGGATAAGCGCAGGAGGCTGTAAACTTGCATTAAAATAGACTCTACGAGTGTAACCAATGTGTAATTTATTGTTTTAGTATCTGTATTTCATACATTGGTTTTAAGAGCTCTTGGGTAGTTAAATTAGATAGGTTTGATTTTGAAATTCGTTGTGTGGTTCAGTAAGAATGTTTTTTTTTTTAAATTGGATTCTTATATAAACTAGTCCTCAGATCATTGGTAACTAAACTAATACTACGCTAGGCTAGCCCAAGTTCCAAAGTGTTGTTACAGATGTTTAGTCGACTATAGTTACGTGAGGCGCACTCTTGAAGGTCAATTCTCGTTATTAAAAACGTTCAAAATCTAATCGCAATCTCATCTCATCATAAACAGCCTATAACGTTCCCACTGCTGGGACACAGGCCTCCTCTCTGAGACAGAGGGAGTGTTCAATAATCCACCGCAAGGGCCCAGTGCGGGTTGGTAGATGTCACAATATTGCCATCTTGTTACCATAACACAAGCATTAGGTTGCTTAGCTTGGGACAAAATGGTGATGTGTGAAATGTCCAGGGATATTTATTTATTATTTATTTAATACAGTACCTACATAATATGTCTTTGAATTATTGGTTCTAGGACACGCGGGTTTCCTCACTATACTTTCGTTTACCGTTTCTTTTCTTAAAGCTATCCATAATCACACTTTTCTTCTTGTCTCATATTATGCTCGTCATATCCTGAATCCAATACCAGGATGCTTGCGATCTTCAAAACTGTCACAGTAATACTTATTACCACAGTCATAATAACTATGCTGTGCGCTGCATTATGTGTTATTAGAGTGTAGGTTGGTGCTATTTCCCGATGACATCAATTTCCTACCTATGGGCTATGATTAGAATCTTGGAGCAAACCGGTTGGTAGGTTATTGAACTTATTAGTTATTTGCTAAGTAACCGTAGTTCATAAATTGGTTTTAAAAGCCCTTCGGCATTCAAATTAGATAGGTTTAATGTTGAAATTCGTTGTGTGGTTCCGTAAGAATGTTAATTTTTTTAAATTGGTTTTTTTTTTAAATCCTGTAGTTTTTCTCTAGTCTTCAGTGTGATATTGTAAGGATACCTGAATGTCAATTCTCGTAATTAAAAATGTTCAAAATCTGGTCGGATTCTCTTCTCAGCGGCAATCAATGTCAAAATCTTGTCAAAAATGTAGAGATTTTAGAGGTATTTTGGACAGATTGAGACTGAGATCAGACTGTGGACGTTCTTAAAATTACGACAATTATTGCCCCTCTGTTCTGTGATAGGTTCCCACTAATATTTTGTTTTTGAAACTGCCCCTTTGGTCTCGTGGTCGCAAGCGCGACTGCGGAGCGTGCAGGGGTCGGGTTCGATTCTCAGATCGGGCAAAGTGATATTGGGTTTTATCATTAAATTTCTTAGTAATATATATAGAGAGATACCCTCGTGCCTCGTAAAGCACGTCAATCCGTTGGTCCTGCGCCTGATCTCTCTCCGTTCGTGTCGGATTCCTGTCCCATCGGACTATGAGAGTGAGGGAGGAGAGACTGCACCTGTGTCTGCGCACATACTTATGCACTATAATACACTGCCGAGCAATAAAAAGTTCCACCCACGAAATGCCGACAAACACCTTAATATCTCCTAAGACATAGAACCTAGCTTCATAAATTAAAAACGTACGTTTTTAGTTATATGTTATAAATATTATAAATTAAAAACGTACGTTTTTAGTTATATGTTATAATGTTGTTATATTATAATATTCTGATGCGCTGTTAAATGTACTTCAATATTGCAGACGGCGTCATTAAGCTAGCCTTTCCCGTTTAGGAGTAATTTGGTGCTGTCACCAACTGTCAACTTTTTCATTGCTCGCGAGTGTATTAACTCCTGCGCCGAAGGCTGATGTCCGCTAAGATGACCGAAATTTGGTCCGGAGGACTTTATTTATTTACATATTTGAAAAAAGAACTGTATCATGGTCTCGATTTCAACCGACCACAATTAAAACAGTATTTATGGTGCACTAAACTGAATAAAAAACAAGATCGTTTCAAATAACCGTTTGGTGCATTTCGGGTATTTTAACCGATAATTATACGGGAATCAATAAAATACCGTTATTTTATGGTAAGTCATTAAAGATTCTCTTTAATTGGGGTTCCGTAATCAAATACGCTTTTTAAAGGCATTTCGTGCAAACCTATAATAAAATAACGGGTGTAAAAAGTCACTTAACGAAGCCGAGAGTCACTTGTATATACTCCTCGTCATTGTGATCATTTTTACTATACTAAGAAATTCCCAATGTACTTAAAAACGAATCGAACCCAGGACCTCAAGCTCAGCAGTCGCGCTTGCGACCGCGAGTTTTGAAAATACGGAGACAAGTAAATATGTTCGGTGTACCCCTGTGACCCACTCACTGGGTTGTGGAGGTCAGATAGGCAGTCGCTCCATGTAAAATACTGGTATTTAGCTGCATCCGGTTAGACTGGAATCAAACCCAATATAGTTGGGAAAAAAGGATTGAACTATATCAGCCAGTCAGCAAGGAGCATGGCTAACTGTCTTCTGCCGGGGACTTCATCTTTTGTTATAATTATTTTTTTAAATACATTTTCTTTGTTCCAGTAAATCCAAGATGGCGTTACACAGGCTAGTTCGAGTGCTACTGATATGCGCTGTTAGTTACAGCAGCGCTGCTATAGTGGGCGATGGACAAAATTTTAGAAGTAAGTAACGGTTACGTCCACTTGTCAGGCCGTTTACGTCCACTGCTACTTTTGTTGGAACGTTGATGTTCAATGCTGGACTGTGAGTTTTGAGAGGATTCTATGTTGGGACGTTAACGTCCACTGATGATAAGAAGATGATTGCACTTTTGTTATATTGCATCAATGTTTATAAAAGCATTATTTATCCTCATTTAATTTATTTCGATGTGGACTGTTACGTCCATATCGAATTGTCTGCTGTGCACTGACCTCTAATGAACAAGTACGCTGGACTAAATATACTATACGAAATGACAGTTGTTTTTTGTGCCGATTCAAAGCGCCCCGCTCGAGCGTCTCAGGAACTAAAATTGATCTAAAATCTGATGATTTAGGTCTAAACCGTGGAATAAGACTTTTTTGTGTATTTTGTGTTTACTACGAGATATTTCGATTTTACTAGATTTTATCACATTTAGAGTATACACATTTTGGAAAACTCACTATCAAAAATATTAGTTCCACGGCCGCTCACGATGCTATCAGCGCCAAAATGGCGAAAATCAAATGTCTTAGTTTTGTCATCGATATTATGATGTCCAGCGTACTTGTATAATATAGGTCAGTGACTAGTAGCTAATGATTATATTAACCTACAGCCGCTCGTCAGTCACCGGCCAGTATCTTCACGGTGGGCAACGGTGAGCAATGTCAGGGAAGTGACAGGTCAACCGGCGGTGTTTGCCTGTCCAGAAACCAATGCAACACGCAAGGAGGAAAGGCTATTGGCTTCTGTGGGGTCTTCGCTACTTGTTGTTCCTGTAAGTACTTACATAACTATAGTATAACATAATCAGCATAATGTTCCCACTGCTGGGAGTCAGGCCTTTTCTCTGTGAAAGGGAGTGGGCCGTAATCCACAGTACAGGACCTGGGTGTATACGACTCAGAGACGATCACACAGACTGTGACAAAGACAGCATTCTACAAAACCTAACTTTCATATTGTAGTTGATTGCCTAGTTGCAAAAGCGACTGTTGAACAAATGTGGCGCCATCTACATCGCCACATGTGAACATGTTACACTGACGTCATGCAAAATCCTGCATCGCGCAAGCAAAGTTTACCGCGCGTCTAGCCCAACACAACACCCGTATGGTCTAAGGATCCTCCCTGTTCTATACTTTACACCTTCTTTCTCATACCTTAAGCATAAGGTCCTGGTTCAATGAGGGAATTCTCGGCAGCAACCCGGAGCATGGACTTGTGCGTTACCAGTCAATGGCACTTAGAACTTAACTGGCGAAATGTGAGTTTTTCCAATTGCATACCCCGGGTGCTGCTAAGAATTTCCTTAAGGATCAAGAGTAGGCAGAGATCTGCTTATCCCTTCAAGGCATCCAAGCGTAACATTATTGTTGACCAACAAGGTACATTGTATACTATAAATAATTTTTCTTCCAGTAAACGCGTGTGACGTCCGTACCAACACGAAGGTCGCAGTCTTCATCAACCCGCCGCTGAACAGAGAGTCTTCTGGTCTCGAGTGCTCCTACAACGTTGAGATCAACAACAACAACGTCTGCCAAATGAGGATTGACTTCGAAACCTTTAACTTGGCTCCACCTACCACTGTAAGTTTAATCAACCTAGAATTTTCCCATTCGTAAATCTTTGACAATCGTTAAGGATAGTCTGAAGTCGGACAACCAGTCTTACCCAGGGGTATCGTGTTAAGGTGCGTACATAAAGACGCGGGTTTCCGGTAAAGAAAAGCCGGTACTGATCGGTGCGGATAAAAAAATATCCCCGTGAATACGGGGATATGATTTTTTTTTTACCTGTTTCAACACAGAAACAGGAAAAACATTGTGACCGTTTCTTTCCGTAGATCAACCTGCAGCGATCTGTACCGGAGAACCGGCTGCTTTATGTAAGCGACCTTACCCAGTAACTGGGTTGTGGAGGTCAGAAGGCCTTGTAATTCCTGTAATTAAAAACGTTCAAAATGTCAGCGACAATCAATGTGAAATACTTGTCAATAATGTAGGGAAATTAGAGGTATTTTCGACAGATTGAGACTGAGATCAGACTGTGAACGTTCTTAAAATACAAGAATTGCCCCTCAGTTAAGCAGTCGCTCCAATTAAGTAAAAGCTGGACCCCCAAACGAATCCCCTTTCTAACCGACTTAAAAAAAGAAAGGAAAATCGAAGTGAACTATTTTAAATAGTTGAACTTAATCAAGTGGCGTTTTTAGGTTGATCCTGTTGAAAATGTGACACAGCGTCCAGGCTACACCTGCAGGAACGACATCTTCCAAGTGACCAATCTTCAAGCTAACTCCGACTTCTTGCCACCCCTATGCGGAGACAACAATGGACAGCATTGTGAGTATACTGTCGCGGTATCTACAACGCCACATGTGAACTACGCGTCAAACTGACGTCACGAAAAATCCTGTATCGCACAAGTAGAGTTTACCGCGTATATACAACAACCCGACATGATTCATTGGGCAGCTGCCCGCCAGACACAACACCAGTCTGGTTGGAGGTTCCTCCCTTTTCTATGGAGGATGAGTGAACTTTACACCCTGTCCCTCATACCTCTATAATACCATCCTTTTTCAGTAACCATTATCCTCTTGCCCTCATTCCATTTGAGTCCCAGTCAGCGGAGCATATCTTCTCCTTCCAAACATGTCTAAGCCGTTGGTATCGTGGTCTGACTTCCCTGTTGGTCTCGAATTCTGAGCGTGGAGTCATGGGTCTGATTCCCAGGTTGGGCAAATTATTTTTGGGATTTTCCATTAGGAGTTTGGAAGTTTGCGGTGGACCCCTGTGCCTCCAAAAGCACGTTAAGCCTTTGGTCCTGCGCCTGATCCTACTCCGGTCGTGTCGGATTGCCCGTCCCATCGGACTATGAGAGTGAGGGAAGAGAGAGTGCACCTGTGTGTGCGCACACGCTTGTGCACTATAATATCTCCCACGCCGAAAGCTGGTCTCCGCTGAGATTGGTCGCCATGGCCGTAACTTGGTTTTTTGAGTGTTTTATCGACATACCATGCGGGTGAAGTCGGGTGCGGAAGCTAGTTGCCTATATACTAGTGCAATATTCATGGGCGCAGGCAATATTTCAATTGGGCATTTCTCTGTTTTCAAAATGTTATAAATATGTTTCTCATCACTCCTGTGCAGTATACGTCAGAGTGAACGCGTCAACGAACAGCCGTGCCATCCGTATCAACTTCAAGATTGCTGATCGTAGCTCGCAGCCGAACCTTCCTCAAGCTACCTGGAAGATCAAGGTCACCCAGCTGGAGTGCTTCAATACTCTTGGGTAAGTCACTGGTTGCCATTTTGTTTCAAGTATACGGGGTCAAATTAAAACAGCTAGCGAAACTCTGCAGAAGTGATGGGTATTGATATCTAAGCACGATAAACTTTGAATCTGCAAAATTTCTAGTTTTCACAGAAAATATCAATTGATATATGCATATCCAATGATCTGAGCCGCAACTTACGAGTTGTAGGTCGTAGATTCAAACCCAGACAGGCGCTTTAGTTTGTGTAAATTATTTCATCATCACTGCTCTCTAAACGGTGAAAGAAAACATCGTGAGGAAACCGGCATGTCCTGGAACCAAAAATTCGAAGACATGTGACTTCTACCAACCCGCACTGGACCCGCGTGGCGCTCTCATAGAGAGGAGGCCTGTGTCCCAGCAGTGGGAACATTATAGGCTGATAATGTATGTTATGTATCCATTGATTTTAACAGTGAACCAATTAAAAACCTTGTTTTCTTCTGTCCCCAGTAAATACCGTGACGGTATTCTAGAAGCTCTCACAATGTCTCTACCTTCAACGCCATTTAGTTCTTCCGCCGACAGGGACGAGTACCTCATTGGTAAGTTAACTTTTATACTACCAACCTAAGCAAGATTTTCATTCTCGATCAGGTAAAGCTATCCTTACCGCGGTTGGTCCGTGGATGGGTGACCAGCTGTACGTAACAAGACCCCTTTGTGCCTCGGAGGTGGAAGGAGAGAAGGGAGGCTTTTGCCCAGCAGTGGGACAGTAACAGCTAATAAAAATAATAAAAAAAACCATAGAGATTTCGATTAAAAAGAGTGTCCATGTAGTTTCTTCTCCATAGGAACCTACTACGCTTTCGAATGGGCAACTAAATTCGTCTTACTGAATGATTTCTTGACGATTTAAAAGTGCCTGTAAATGGTTTAAAATTGAAATAAATGTGTTCAATATCCTCTGGCCTTTTCCAAAGTAACCAAGTTCTCCATTCGATATTTTTTAATCCGTACTTTCAAGAACAGAATTGCCGAATGGTCTAATTAAATGATTCATATTGGTCCCTCCAGCGCCTCCCGGTTGCCTACAATATTACCCGGAACGCCAAGCATCCTTCGAATCGTTCAACTACAACAGAGGAGCTGGCCCGTATATCGCGAACTTGATCTATGCCACCTGCTTCAAGAAGAGTTCCGATGTCTGTGGTATCAAGTAAGTTTATTACACCGAGAGATCTCACTTTGGCCTCTTTCTGAACAGTGAACGAAATTGAACTGTTACGCTCGGTTCAGTGATGCTGAATCGGGTATGCTCGGCTTCAGTCGGTCAATGACGCTGAATCGCGTTTACTCGGCACTGAATCGCGTATACTCGACTCATATAAGTTTTAACAAGACTTATTCTATCGTGTGGTCATAAGCACGCACCCTCTTCTTTCTATCCTTTCTTTCTATCTTTTCTTTCTTTTTTTCTTTTCTTTCTTTTCTTTCCTTTCTTTGTTTTCTTAATTTTTATTTCGATTTCCTAGTTTTTTTTTTTTCGTACGCGCTAAAGCATACTCACCTATACATCTATCTTTCTCTTATTTCATTTATTTCATTATTATTATTATATATAAAAAGGAGGAAAATGAATCATAGTGCATCAAAAAATTCGCATCGCTGTGCGTAGGAAAAGTGCTTGGCCATAAAATATATGTCCACTGTAAAACAATAATACCTAATTCTCATTTCATATTCATCTTCTGCCTCAGGTTCACATCAGCGAGTTTCAACCTAGCCTACCGTGATGACATCAACCAAAACCTTGACACTGACTGTCAAATCAACCCCGTCACTCGAGGGTTCGCCCAGTCAGAAGACTACTTGTTTATACCAGAAGCAGAGACTGTTGACGGATTGAGAGGAGCCAAGTTCTGTGGGAGCAGTGCTGCCAATCAGATTATTGCTTGTAAGTCAATCAACTTAGTCTATCGCCGTCAATTGCTGGACAAAGGCCTCTTCCAGGCTGCGTCACAACACCCTGTCATCCGCCTTCCTCGTCGGTCCATCTAGCTGGGGGACGTCCCATACTACGCTTGCTGATACACGGTACTAGGATTCGTCTGCTCCACCGGCCATCAGTCCTTCGACAAACTTTACTTCAGTTTGCTTACTCTGCAAGCTATGTCGGTTACTCCGGATAACTGGTTATTCCTGAGTTTATCCTTCAAAGAAACTCTGAGCATAACCCCGCTCCATAGCGCGCTGAGCGACCTTGAATACCACTAATCATACTTGACCTTGGTTGTTAGCGTTTGACGTTTACAGATTGTCAATCTTCTGGGTTGTGACGGTCAGATGAGCAGTCTCTCCATGTAACATACTGGTATTCACCTGCAGCTTGAAAGCCTAAAACCCCAATCCACGTATTAGACATAATATATTTGATTGAAAGTGTGTTATGCAATTATGGTGCAGGCAAGAAGGCCAATTTTCTTAATTTAAAAATCTCGGCGACAAACAAATCAAAAACTTGTCAAAAATGTAAGGAAATTAGAGGTATTTTTGACAGATTGAGACTGTGAACGTAAGAATGTTACAAACAATTTTCGTTGAATTTTTTAAGAAAATAATACGAGAATTGCCCGTCTGATATTATGGGAATGATAATGATTCTAATGAAGTTTTCTTTTCTTTACAGCAACGCCACCTGGACCCCTGTACGTGTACTTCCACAGTGACAACATAGTAACTGACGGTGTTCCCGAAAATGGCTACAGAATGAACTATAACGTACTGAATAACTGTTACAATAGGTTGTAGATTTTAGAACCGTTATTTTAAAAGTAGCAGTTATTTATGGGAAAGATTTTTTTTTGTTTTAAGATTGCCAGTAAGAATTAAACATTTTTAAGGATTGAAAAACTGTAATTTTTACTTTTAATCGAAAAAAGGCAAGCAGTTTATTTATTGAGATTTTTGTTTTTTTTTTGTTGTTTTATTTTTGAAGTTGAGTTTGAAGAAAATACTTAGGTACTTAAGATCTGACTTTAAATACTCGGTTGTAAGAAATTAATGTTTCCAAACATCTTCCTGTTGTTTTAAAACTACTTGAGATCTTTGTGCTAACAAATTCACTGCTGTAGTTAAATTTTGACATCAATGTCAAATAATTCAAAATGACCGGGCTATAACATGTCTAGTTCCAAAATTACTCGGAAGAGGCGCTGATGTCCTATAGCAGTGAAGGTGTTAGATAACTTTTTATTATTGTAATAAAAAAGCTGTTGTGCTTTTAGCAACTACATTTATGTAATTTTAAGCGAGAAAATGCATTTATTAGTTTATTAATCGAGGGCATTTCATTTGCATTTATATAGATTTAATAAATATTGATACAAAACGTGTATTTGTTATTTTGAATTCTATAGAAATTCGCTCTTAGCCATTTTATATTAATTGCTGAAAATTTTGAATAGCGCCATCTATGAGGCAATAGTAAAACTACAAAGCAAGCGCCATCTATGGGGGGATAGGAAACCATGAACATGCGTTGCTTACTCAAAAGTCTCGTAGAGCAGCTTGCAAGCTTTCAAAGAAGTTCAGAGATAGAATCACAGATGGCGTTATTATCAACTGTAGTAATTTGACGTTAATTTTACTATGAACTGTGGGTAGACAGATGGTGATGAGAGATACATCATACACAGACTACTATAAGAATCTTCCCAGCGTGGTGAAGCAGGAGTACCCGTTGGTACTGTTAATGTTTGGTGGTCGACCTTTCTAGCCTGGTGATTTCACAGCCCAGAATTTAAAAGATTATTTTCTTGTGTACGAGGTTTTAGGTTCAAAACTGGAAAGATCTAATTACAATCAAATAAATACAAGTCAAAAGAATAAGCATCATCTTCATCCCATTTCCCATCTATGTTGGGGTCGGCTTCCAGTCTAACCGGATGCAGCTGAATATCAGTATTTTATATGGAGCGACTGCCTATCTGACCTCCACAATCCAGTTGCCGTGTACCTACTACGATAACCCTTGGTAAGACTGGTTGTCAGACTCTCGGGCTTCTGACGACCCGTAACGAATGTCAAAGATCTACGAATGACAGTCGGGACCTACGGCTTAAATAATTGCTTGAATAATAGGTAATTACCTAAAAATAAATCAAATTAACATACCATATTATTCCTTCTCCCACTATACTATACTTCATCAGCCTACAGCAGTCCACTGCTGGCATAAGCGTCTCCTATTGCACGCCATTCAACTCGATTTTCGGCAACTCTCATCCAGCTGCTACCAGCCATCCTGCGAAGATCGTCGCTCCACCTAGCCTGAGGGCGTCCTACCCTTTTTTTATTTTCTCGGTGGGAAATCATCATAATTATGACTTCTCCCGCTCTGGGTGGAGCGGGAAGGCGTGTCAGACTTTTACTGACTAAAACCCACCCGTGTTCCTTCAGTTGCCTGTGCCAGGGGCCACGGTATCTCTTTCGAACAACCCGCGGCCCTGGCAGAGGCCGTCCTACCTTAGTTACCACTCCACTCCAGAACATGTCTACCTCAACGGTCATCGGTTGTACGGCTAATATGGCCGACGTAAATATTTTATACTGCTGGTCAAAGGCAGACCCCAAATCCTTCCGTAAATACATAATACAACATAATAATAATCTCTATATCTCTGCCTCGTTGGTCTAGCGGTCGTAAGCGTTACTGCTGAGCATGAGGTCCTGGGTTCGATTCCCGGGTCGGGCTATTAAGTGTTTTTTTTTATGTGGAATTTCTCAGTAGCAGCCTGGAGTCTGGATATAGGCACGCCCTCTATTAAATGGTACTTAAGCATATCTGGCGAAAGGTCGGTGTACTATAGTTGCACTTCTGCCGAACCCTTCGGGAAATAAAGTCGTAATTTATTTATCCATTTATTTCAGGCATCAAGGCCCATATAATAATAATAATAATAATAATAATCTTTATTACTAGAATGGGTACATTAGATCTCCTTAAAAAACAAACAAATTAGGTCTTATGTAATGTGCATGTTTTATGATTACCCTGTATCACGAATGCCATACAGAAAAACATATAAAACACATACAATACAATATTAATATAACTTAAAAATACTATAAATACAACATTATAATTACACTAAAAACTAACTAAGTCACACGAAGTGTCTGCGTCGTGTTTCGCTGACTGGTGTCATGTAGCCGGCCACGAAACCGGCGGTACACTACACCCTTCGGCCAGAACTCTTCCTTGAGGAACTTCTCGAGATGATGTGTCGGAACACGCACCACGAACGACTTGAAGTTCGTAATAACTTCTATTACTGAAATCTCCACATTTCCATCTCAGAACCATCAAGGTAGGTTGAAACTAACCTTTAAATAGAAACACAATGAAATCAAAATATTGTATTTCACTTAAACCTGCATGGGTAGTGGTGACCCAGTGGTATCAGACCCGACTTAGCAGCCGTAGGTAGTGGGTTCGAACTCAAGCAGGCACTTTACTTTGTGTATTTAAATAATTTCATCACCACTGCTCTCAAAACGGTGAAGGAAAACATCGTGAGGAAACCGGCATGTCCTAGAACCAAAAATTCGAAGACATGTGACATCTATCAATCCGCACTGGGCCCGCGTGGCGTAAAGCGCCTGTCTAGGTTCGAACCCACGACCTACATCTCGTGCTCAAGTTGCCCGTGCCCGACTTGTTATTTTTTGTGTTCTTTTTATGCGTCAAGTTTACCGCAAATAAACGTATTTTCTTACACCACTGCTCTCAAAACGTTCTTACATTTACACCAAGTATTTAACCAACCTATCTACCGACCCCCATAACTCGAGCAAGCGTGAAGAAGGCGCGCCAGTACTAATACAAGTCTGCGGCCACTCTTAGGCACTAGGATTGAAAAGAAACATTATATCTAGAAATGCATATTTTAATCCCAAATTATTACTGCTTGGGATATCTCTATAGAGTTGATAATACCAAACAATTTTTTTTTTGTTTATGGTGGTAGTTGGGACGAGTTTGACTCCTACCGTAGGGACTGGCTGGCACTCGCAAAAGACAGAATTGTGTGGAAAAGGGAGAGGGAGCCCTTGTCCTGCAGTGGGACAGTACAGGCTAGTTAGATTAGATTAGATTATTGAGCGGCAAAATAACTGCTAGCCTTGATTGACAATGGCTCCGATTCCCTTGTTCACAAACTAAACTAAATTTAAGTTCAGTGCATCTTTTTCTTTCTATTTCATTAAGAAAAGGACAGAAGATAAATATTAGTTTAGTCCTGTCAAATTAGTCAGCGCCTGACGTTAATTGAGGTATTTTTAGTAGCCATGTTTTTAATCACGTCTAACCTTGCTATGGAGTATCTAAATTTGACAGGACTAAACTAATATTTATCTTCTGTCCTTTTCTTAATTAAATAGAAAGAAAAAGATGCACTGAACTTTTTAGTTTAGTTTGGGAACAAGGGAATCGGCGCCATTGACTGCCCCAGTGGTGGGCGTGGGGTCCTGGGTTCGATTCCCAGGTCGGACAAACTGTTATTGGGTTTTCCAGTGGGAATTTCTTAGTAACAGCCCGAGTTTGGAAGTTGGTGGGGTTGCGCACACACTTGTGCACAACAATATCTCCTGCGTACCTTTTTTTTTTTGAGCATGGGAAATCATCAAAAGATGATGTTGATGGTGATGATGATGAAGATGGGAGATCATCCCGCTCTGGGTGGAGCGGAAGGGAGTGTCAGACTCTTACTGACTAAAACTCACCCGTGTTCCTTCCTTAGCCCTTTCTGTTCCAGGGCAGCGGTAAACCTTTCGGATGATCCCGCCGCCCTGGCAGGCTCCCATCCCATCCCTGGCTGGCATCTCCTGCGTACCTGGCTAATCTCCGTGACCAAAATCGGCTGGGAGGCTATTTTTACACCAGCAGCTTCTGTATAGAAAATATCAAATAACAGCAGACAGTTACAGTGCGGTCTCACACAGACCGCGTTTTAAAATGCGTGACCCACACATGCAGATTGATGAAAATAAGAAAAAAAAATACCTACTTATTTTATTATTGATTCGTGTCGAGAATCAGTAGCATAGTTACCTTCTTGAATTTGATGAGGATGCAAAACGACACCTTGTATGGTTTACATGGTTAAATAAATAAATAAGACGATTAAGTTTTAAAAATAATAAAAAAGTTTTCATGAAGTGAAGATACTTTATTTCGGTCACCCACACCACCCTACATAGGTACATCTGAAGATTAACATTTAATTTGGCGGTATCATCATCTCCACTAGATCCCGCACCGGTACTCAGTAATACTGCTACTTGCCACTCAGTGCGCAATAACACTGGATTTGTATGTACCTGTCGCAGGCAAACACGGAATGTGAGGAGATGTTGAAAATGTCTGGGATTAGAATGTTTTGAAAATAATTTTCATTCATGACATAGCTAGTGAACTGCAGGGAAATGGCGTAACAGACTATCAGTAGCTTTGGGCTTCATTTTGACAGTTCAACAACGGTCGGTTCATAGCGGTATTTACGTTGTTGAGCAGGAAGATTTTTCGAACGTATGAAGCAATGAATTAGCAATATCCTTCAAAATGATTGAGCACCCTAATTGCGTAACACACGATCAATTGGAATCGGTTTCATTTTGACAGTTCAACAACATTCATTGCGTTATTTACGTTGTTGAGCAGACACATTGACACATGTTTTGAACATAATTATGAAGCAATGGATTAGCAATATCCTTCAAAATAATTCAGGTTGAGATTGATTGTGTATTACGCAATTAGGGTGCTAAACGGAAAGAAAATATTGAAATTGGCTTAATTGATAGGATAACGGTTCATTTTTTCAGAAAGTGGTCGTATTTCTGAAATCACGAGCTGCAAGCAGAAGGCCAATTCTCGTAATTTGAAACGTTCAAAATCTAGTCGCAGTCTCATCTCGGCGACAAACAAATGTCAAAAACTTGTCAAAATGTAGGGAAATTAGAAGTATTTTTGACAGATTGAGACTGAGATCCGGGGGCCTAAAAGGCTACTTTGGCAGAATCATAACAGGATAACAATTATGAATCATATTAAAAATCGTAAAATGGTCACAAACTGACAATTCATAATACGATCTGTGTGCAATTCATATCACGCCAAAACCTGGATGAGGCTGGCACAGGAACGTGGGGATTGGTACAAAAAAAGAGAAGTCAATGTCCAGCAATGGGTGAACTCGGACTGTGGATGAGGGTGATGAAGCAAGCATTGTGAACAATGTTCGTTTGTGTGAGAAGTGGCCTTCATCATGCAGTACGTCTGTTACCTAGGTACTATGAAGGGCTAGATGAGCCCTTCGAGGTACCGGGAGGAATCAAACAACGATACAATTCCTTTACAACTTTACATATTCCCGACTAAACTAGCACAGACCTACACAAAAAATCCTAATAAAATATTTTACACCCCGTTCTAAACATGCTCGACTGTTCGAATGGAACCCGCGCTAAATTATAGCCAAACTCAAACTCAAATCATTTATTCCAATTAAACCATTTACAGGCACTTTTGAATTGTCAAAATTAAATAGTCGGTCAGTTAGTCAGAAAGTTGAAGCTAGTCGCCCATTCCAAAAACGTAGATCTCTATGGAGAAGAACGGGCAAGAAACTCCACGGACACTCTTTTAAATCAAGATATTATTACAAAATCCTGGGTACATTATTCTTATTGCTTCTATAGCCAGCCTGCATTACATAAGGTTGACTTTAGTGGACAACCTTTACAGTACATACAGGTTAGTTTTTATAAAATTGTAGAACGGGAACTTACTTACGCATTTTTATTGAATTTGTATGTAAAAAATCACGCGCGGAGGTGCGTTATCTGCGCCCCGTCGCGTGCAACATAGGTAGGTATTCATAACATTTTTATATTGTAATGATGAAGTAGGTTAAAAAACGTTAAAAGGTGTTTCTAAAACCTCAATTTTTACCCAGATTGTGTTCATTTATAAAATTTACCTACTTTTGTATCTAATTAGAGCGAAATCATAGTATTTGTTAGAATTAAAATCATTATACTTCTATCCTTTTTTTTTTTATTAGCCCCCATTATGGCCCACTCGGGGTAAAGGCATCCTCTTATTTTTTCCAAACCCCCCGTCTTGTGCGACCTCTGGCCATGTTGGCCCTGCAAATGTTACCACATCGTCTCACCACCTTCCGTGGTCTCCCTCAGGCGTCCAGTGAGTGACGGTCTTTGCCCATCGCTCCGGTCGCATTCGTGAACTTATAAATATAATAAGATTATATAGAGGTTTTGTGCGTTTGTATGTAGAGGGGTAATCTTCGGAACTACTGATCCGATTCCGAAAATTCTTTCACTAATTTGACGCTGCAGTATTACCGAGTGTAGTCCTACTTTTCATACTTCCTACTTATCCCACAAATATTATAAACGTGAAATTTTGTATGGATGGATGGATGAATGTTTGTTACTCTTTCACGCAAAAACTACTGAACAAATTTGGATGAAAAGACAATGAGCAGAAGTGGTCCAAATTTCCAGCACTATTGAGGGCTTTGTAAGCTTAAAGTCGACTAAATACCATACAATTTTGATTACTAGGTGAAAAAAATATATTCACTCAGAAAAAAGTTATGACTGTTTTAAAAATACGTATTTTTAGTTATTTAACCGTTAATTTTTTTCCAAACCATTTCGAACTACTACTGTTCTTGTCTTTCTGGAATGCGAACTGTGGGTTGCTGTGCCCACGTCATGGTAATTATTTGGTATTTTGGATGGGCGAGACACCAACCCACAATTCTACTTCCAGCTGCGAATCTGGACAGTGTTATTGTGGATGAAGACATATGAGATGTACCTATTCTTTTAAGGACAGACTCCACACTGTGAGACAGGAATAAATAAAACTTGTGTGAAATATTTTTGTGTTTACATTCTTCCCAGTATTACAAATATTATTTTAAAATAAATATAAGCATTGTAAAGACAGCTATAAGTCCTTTCATTTGATTTGATACCCCACATGATAGGGTTTGATTTTTTTGATTTCAACCAGAATAACGTATGAATTACAACGAAATGTCATACACCTAAATCAATCGAGTAGTTTAAAAGATATAGTGAAATAATGAAGCGTAAAAAGGTTTTTAAATTGCAAGTTTTCATGGGGTCATAACTTTTTACTGAGTAAATATTTTTGGTTGCGGTCTTCTTATAATGATTCAGAACGCAGTGTCCGCTTCCATCATATGTCATAGTTCTTAATGATGGTGGAAATTTGGACCAAGCTCCATATATTTTTGCCCATTCTTCTTTGGCACACAGGTGGTTTATAACCAGTATTAACACATAGGATACTTTTACTTCTTACTTTTTTTCCGATATTCTTACGGGGTCGAAACTTATGCGGGTGACAACGCGGGGCGCTGCTAGTAGGGTTTATTTTATGTCAAAACAAGAAATTTCTCGCGGACGAAGGCGTGGGCTTAAGCTGATACCTTTAAAAGGTTTCAAATATATACAAAAATAATCATTAAGCTCTCTTCACCACCAATAACCATCCACTATCAACATCACCTAGTTCCCCACTTCACCCGTCACATATCCAGTATTATAGCTCATGATCCCGCCATTATTGAGAATGCAAGAACCTCGGCGCACAATTTGATAGCTCGCTCTCATTCAATACCACAATGGTCTGATATGAATGAATGAGTGAATGAGAATGAATGTAAACGAAACGCATAGCTTGCCGAAGTTGTTTACCTAAGATTTGAATGAGACTTAGGTTTTGTTAAATTGCTGAAAATCTGTGCTTAGATACATAGGGTAATTTTAATAAAGGGTAGTGGTACAGACCATCAAACTGCGGGGTAATTTCGTAATATATTGACAGTAGGAACCTTAGAGTAATTCTGTAAAGCCATATTTGTTACAGAGGGCAGTGGTGGCCTTGTGGTAACTGACACGACTTACGAGCGGTAGGTCGTAGGTTCGAACCAGACAGGTTTAATTTGTGTAAATAATTTCATCACCAATGCTTTCAAAAGGTTGAAGGAAAACATCGTGAGGAAACAGGCATGTCCTAGAAACTTGCTGCCAGCCCATAAGTGGCTGCAATACTACATCGGAACGGATCTGGAAACTGGGGTCGGCGCCCGAACTAATCCTATGTTCACAGGTGATACGGAATAGCAATCTCCCGTGACAACGGATTTCGTTGTTATACCTTGTCCATTACGTTAACCGTTTTTTGACAGCTGTCTTAGAACGAACTATTCCAGATTACGTAAAAGTTAACTTTAAAATGCGTGATAAAATAAATATATAAACTGCCTTATCTTATTGAATTATCTTATTTATGGCTTCTTACAGACATTATAATACCGTACGAGTATCAATCAATGTATTGTGTGTTGCTACAATCACTAGTTTCATATGTCAAAAAACGGTTTTCCTAATGGACAGGGTATAGGAAGTAGAACTCTAGGAACGCATTCTCTCGACTGTGACAACAACGAATCACTTTTAAGTTGACATTAGATTTGATAGCCGATAAAACTAAATAGCTTGGCAGTGATGTTATCTCCATTATTCGATGTGATGTGTTGTTGTTTAGACCACATCTGTATTTAGGTATTGACAGCAAAGGTAGCGCCCACAGTGTCTAAACTCCACGAGTGACAACACTTATGTAGGGATCCAGCATCCTAATTGTGTTGCACACAATCTGAATCATTTGAAGGATATTGGTCCAATGAATGTTGTTGAACTGTCAAAATGAAAATCATTACTACGGTTAGTGAATTACTTATACCCTGTCTAGGTATTATTAAACCGTTTTTTGACAGCTGCCTTAGAACGTAACTATTCCAGATTACGTAAAAGTAAACTTTAAAATGCGTAATAAAATAAATATTTTTATTTATTCATTTTTTATTTATTCATTAAAAAAAAGAGGGGCTAAGTAATAACAGCCGCACGGGTCGATCGATCAGGTTAAGCTACGCTTGCCGCGGTTGGTCCGTGGATGGGTAACCATTTTCACATACCAAGTCCCCTCCGTGCCTCGGAAAGCACGTTAAGCCGTTGGTCCCGGCTGTCATTCGTGGATCTTTGACAGTCGTTACGGGTCGTCAGTAGCCCGAAAGTCTGACAACCAGTCTTACCAAGGGGTATCGTATTACCCAGTAACTGGGTTGTGGAGGTCAGATAGGCAGTCGCTTCATGTAAAATACTGGTATTCAGCTGCATCCGGTTAGACTGGAAGCCGACCCCAACATAGTTGGGAAAAGGCTGGCAGATGATGATGATTTATTTATTAAAAACTTACACACACTATCTTTACAGGATGACCCCAATGCAATAGTGGTTAGCAAATACACACCAAATAAAATTAAAAATCAACTTACGCTTAATACATAAAAATCTAAATAAAAAAAATACAAAGCACTTTCAACAATACATAAAAAAAACAAAACTATATAATATAAACGGCTTTATCTTATTGAATTATCTTATTTATGGCATCTTACAGACATTATAATACCGTACGTGTATCAATCAATGTATTGTGTGTTGCTGCAATACGTTTTTCAGTTTTGACAAAAAAAAAAAATTGTTATGCGTATTCCATCTGTCAAAAAACGGTTTACTTATGGCCGATTCCTATAATTTACGGACCGTTATTGGTTAATATTAAGACTCCTGTATCTTTACCAATAATGAAGCAAAGACCTCATAGCTTTGGATAAACCTTAGTCTACTATGCAAATCTATGGTAGTAGATATCACAGGTCAAACTAGCCTACAGATCTGTTTATATGCCCAGTTTGATAGTAAAAAATGCTACCGTTCGTAAGCAAAACGATTCGTTTTTGTTTATAGGAACCGAGCATTAGTAGACACGGTATACTTAACCCTTCTAAAACCACAAAATGTATCGACATGGGAATCAAACTCGCTGCTCGTACCACTAACATACCGCCCTAACATCGTGTCGATGCATACAAACGTGCCAAATTAGGCAATACACACACAGGTAACAAAAAAACTCTTTTGACTTTCGGTTCGTGTAGACTACGCTTTAAAATAGTTATTAGAATTTAAAGGTGACGTGTTTTTGGCTTACTTTTTAGGCAGAGCTCGTCCAGGGAAGTTCCTGCTATTGCCATAGATGTCCACCGGAGATAGGCAGTCGCTCCATGTAAAATACTACTGATATTCAGCTGCATCCGGTTCGACTGGAAGCCGACCCCAACATAGTTGGACAGGCTATACAAATTATTCTAATGATGACCTATACGTACATGAACATAATCAGTCTATAACATACCCACTGCTGGGACACTCACACAGGCCTCCCCTCTGTGAGAGGGAGTGGGCCGTAATCCACCACGCAGACCCAGTACAGGTTGGTAGATCACATATCATCGAATTTTTGGTTTTGGGACTTGCTGATTTTCTCCCGATGTTTTTTTCACTGTTTTGAGAGCAGTGGTGATGAAATAATTTACACAAAGTAAAGCGCCTTCTGGGTTCGAACCTACGACTCGTAAGTCGCGGCCGTCACCACTGAGCCTCCACCACTGCTCTCAGTGACACTATGACATACTTTAAATCATAACAACAAATATACCTACAAAGTGCAGTGTGCGTTTCAAGGTTGCACCAAATGTGAGTCGAGATCAGCGTGTGTCAGAAAAATGTATATGAGATTATTTTAAATACATTATGTGATCTATGTTCGTTCCTTCTTTGCGAGAGAAGAGGCCTTTCCCTGCAGTGGTTGACATTAACTTAGAAAGTACTTAATATAACATTTAGGTTAAGTTATATTGGCAATTTGCCAGGTTTAAAGTCGTTTCTTAGAGCTTAGCATAATCCGCCTATAATGTTCCCACTGCTGGGACACAGGCCTCCTCTCTGTGAGAGGGAGTGGGCAGTAATCCAACACGCGTGCCCAGTGAGGGTTGGTAGATGTCACATGTTTTCGAATTTTTGGTTCTAGGACATGCCGGTTTCCTCACGATGTTTCCCTTTTGAGTTTTTTTTGTAATTGGTTTAATTGAATTGCTTTGAGTTTGAGTAAGTTGCGGACTGAACCAACACTACCTATTTCACGTTACTGTGAACCTTGTTACAATGAAAATAGAGTCTACAATTAAGTAATTATACGACAACTGCTACACAACACATCGGTACTTTGTTTATGTTTAATTAATGGTCTAAATAAATATCGTAACAAAAACTTTACCGGAACTTTTTCCATCTTGCCCGCGTAGCGACATTTCAGGGGGTCGGCTGCACGAACATTTGGTGACATCAACTTAATCGGAGATTAAAAAAGAGGGTGTGCGCTTATGATCACGCGATGGACGTGAATATTGACGAATGGAGCCGAGTATACACGATTCAGCGCGGGGTATACGCAACTCACAGTCGAATATACGCAACTCACTCCGTAGTCACTCCATTTCTAACCATATCATCATTCGCACAGTCCATCCATCGTTTCTTTGGTCTTCCCCTACTCTTATTAATTATAATTAATTTATTCAGACAACCATTGATCCATTACATTACATTTACATTGAATATTGTTGGTATGAACTTATAAAACTATGTTAGTACCTAATAACTAAGAGAGACTACCTACCTAAGACTTAGTCTTCTGGGTGAGGCTCCACACCATTGGGCTGTCTAGCTTACTGCTTATTACATCCAGGATGCTGTTACTGCTCCCACGCAGTCTGCTTAGTTGTGAGGCTGTCTTTTTGCGCCAGGTGGCATCAAAGCCGTCTGTGCGCGGCTCAGCGAATATTGTTGACGCACTGCAGAAGCGCCAGCAGTGCTTATGGCCATTGACATTCAGACTCGGATCTTACTCTGACCAGGGTAATGGCGTAACACACTATCAGTAGTAATGACTTTAATTTTGACAGTTCAACAACATTCATTGCGTTATTTACGTTGTTAAGCAGTGAAATTATTCGAACATATAAATCAATGGATTACCAATATCCTTCAAATTGATTCAGATTGAGATTTATTGTGTACGCAATTCGGGTGCATATAAATAACTGCCACATTTCAATTCAATAAACGTTGTATTAAAACCACAACTGCTCCGAAACACAGTGAAATCTCACGTTACCTAACCCCTCGTTAACGACAGTTAGCCACGAATTGACTGAAGCAACTAACGGCGGTCTAACTGCCGTCAGGACGGTGCCACCCGGCCGGCTCAGGTGTCTGGTAATACACTTTGAGTGACTCGTCCTTTCTCTGTTAAGCGTCGCTTTTACAGTTTATACATATTTATACACTTTCGTTGTATAATTATACAGGCTTATGGTTATAGAGGAGAGACGTAATTAGTTGTATAATGTAACATTTCTATTGGCCAGTCTTAGTAAGGTATTTTGTTACCTAGCAACTGGGTTGTGGAGGTCACGGGGTAATTGCGGAACACACTTTCAATAGTATTATCAGCCTATAATGTTCCCACTGCTGGGACACAGGCCTCCTCTCTGTGAGAGCGAGTGATAAATGATAAATGATTTTATTTTTGTAAGTAGGTTTGTACAAACACTTTTACACGTCAATCATATTTTAAAACTAGATGAGGTCGGCGTTTCCTATCTGACTACTCTGAGAAGAAAGGCCGAAACAAACTCAGAGGTCACAGTCTCTTTTAAAGTCCAGACATAATCTTGGTCAGATCATATGAAGACCATGCAGGTCGATGTCTGAGATGGTCTTTTGAGGAAAGAACCACACAGATTGAGAGGACCTGTCCAGCCAGTGCACGCATTTGTCAGAAATCGTGCAGCTCAACTCAAAACTTAAGGAGCTCGACGATTCGACGAACAATACCAAAGAAAGGACATTTGGGTAGGCCACATTAATTACTCAAACTGCCAGACCATGACAAAAACTAACAAAACAGAGAGAAAAATTAAAAATAATATAAATAAAATGACCCACATAGTCTTCACATTCACAATAATTAAAATAATAGAATACTTTACAAAGTAAGCAAATGTCATAGTATATATAAAATCCATTAATGTCAAAGTGTATATAATAAAACAAAACAAAAAAACAACAACAAGACAGAGAGAAAAAAAATAAAAATAAAAACATTAAATATGTAAAAAATTGGAAGCACCTTAATCCCAAGCCTTTTTGTCCTCGATATAATCCTTAACGGTATAAAAGGCTTTCTGGCACAACTTACGTTTAATGAATGATTTGAATTTATTAAGGCTTAGATCTTGAACGGGGCTTGGAACTTTATTGTAAAAGCGTATACATTGGCATCTGAACGAGCCACCTATTTTCTTGAGCCTTGTTACAGGTACAACAAATTTGTGTTTGTTCCTAGTATTTATATCATGGATATCACTGTATTTTTTAAACAATTTTATATTTTTATGGGCATATAAAAGATTTTCATAAATATACTGAGAAGGCACAGTAACACACACACATTAATCTCTTTAAATTTGTCTCTGAGCGAGTGTCTCGGACTTAATTTATAAATTGATCGAACAGCTCGCTTCTGCAAAACAAAGATAGTCTGAATATCAGCGGCATTTCCCCACAATAGAATACCGTACGACATTACACTATGAAAATAGCTAAAGTACACTAAACGGGCTGTTTCTATATCAGTTAAATTACGAATTTTTCTAACAGCGAATGCTGCGGAACTTAGCTTTTTTGACTATTTGTCTATATGCGGACCCCACTGAAGCTTAGCATCCAAAGTTATGCCCAAGAATACGGTGCTGTCTTCAGGATTCAATTCTTCGCCCTTTATCAACACATTAGTTTTCACCTGCCTAACGTGAGGTAGCGTAAACTTAATGCATTTGGTTTTTTTCTCGTTTAGAAGTAAATTATTAACATTGAACCAGTGGACTACTTTAGAGATCGCGCTATTTACTTCGTCAGTAACCTGCTGCTGACGTTTAAGTTTAAACAAAAGTGAAGTGTCATCTGCAAGTGGACTGTAATCTACCACGCGGACCCAGGCCTCCGCTCTGTGAGAGGACCTGGCATGTATTCTGCCACGCGGGCCCAGTGCGGGTTGGTAGATGTCACATGTCATCGAATTTTTGGTTCTAGGACATGTTGGTTTCCTCACGACGTTTTCCTTTACCGTTTTGAGAGCAGTGGTGATGAAATAATTTACACAAAGTAAAGCATCTGTCTGGGTTTGAACCTACGACCTACAACTCGAAGTTTACCCCTTGGCCACCGCTGCTCATTGCCCAGTATTAGCCAGAGGTATTGCGGTTCCCAGTAATAACCCAGTAACAGACGGCACGGTTGGCGCAGTGGTTAACGTTAAGCGATTGACTGCTGCGCTGCGTGTCGTGGGTTCGGTTCCCGCACGGAATAAATATTTGTATGACCTACATGTATTTGTTCCGAGTCTAGGTGTTTTTCTATCTATAATATGTATGTATTTACAAAAAAAAAAAAAAAAAAAATTGTATATAAGTAGTTTATCAGCCATCTTGTTACCATAACACACGCATTAGGTTGCTTAGCTTGGGACAAAATGGTACTGTGTGAAATGTCCAGGGATATTATTATTAACTGAGTTGAGGTCAGATAGGCAGTCGCTCTTCGTAAAATACTGGTATTCAGCTGCATCTGGTTAGACTGGCAGCTGGCCCAATATAGTTGGGAAAAGGCTAGGCAGATGATGATGAACTGTCCCATTGCTGGGCAAAGCATTCTTGCGAGAAACGAGCATCACCATGCTTGCTCCCTTTAGAGTTGGAGTTTCCCTACGTGATCGAATTAGAAATGAAGAGATCCGTAGGAGAACCTAATTTATCGTTCTATGTGCTAATTGTGAACCCTGACGGGCATTGAAAGAAATTGTAAGAGAGACAAATCTTTGAAAACTAAACATATCAGTCTTGCGAATTTAATCGAATGTTAGCACTTGCCTTGTGTATCCCGGGCTGAAGTCTTGTAATGTCCCGAACGAATAATTGTAAAGGACCTTTACCCACTGACTACTTACTTAAGAATTAAATACGTTTGTATCGGCATCTACACCGCGTAGATGCCGATACAAACGTATTTAATTCTCATATGAACTACGCATCATACAGCCGCACGGGTCAATCAATCAGGTTAAGCTACGCTTGCCGCGGTTGGTCCGTGGATGGGTGACCATTTTCACATACCAAGACCCCTCCGTGCCTCGGAAAGCACGTTAAGCCGTTGGTCCCGGCTGTCATTCGTGGATCTTTGACAGTCGTTACGGGCCGTCAGTAGCCCGAAAGTCTGACAACCAGTCTTACCAAGGGGTATCGTATTACCCAGTAACTGGGTTGTGGAGGTCAGATAGGCAGTCGCTTCATGTAAAATACTGGTATTCAGCTGCATCCGGTTAGAGTGGAAGCCGACCCCAACATAGCTGGGAAAAGGCTAGGCAGATGATGATGATGAACTACGCATCATACTGACGTCAGGCAAAATCCTGCATCGCGCAAGCAGAGTTTAATGCGCAACAGCTGGCCTAGCCAAGTTGACAATCTACAATCGTTAACGATAGTAGAAAACTAATCAAATGTATAGGAATGACATCATCTCAACGCTAAGTCACGTGGTCAGAACAAACGAATAGAAAATTCGTAGCCAAGTTTACTCGTTCAAAATGTTAGAATGAAATGTAATCGTTTCTACAACGTTGATCGCTACATCCCATACAAATGGTAGCCAAGTTACAGTTTTGTTTTGACAAGCGTTAACGAAACGATGTCGTAGTTTTTGAACGCTATCTAAGCGATCGCCGAGACCCAAGAGAAAACGATAAAAAAATGGCGTCTATTATGAACAGCTGTGATACGACCGAGAAGTGTTTTGTTTATTTACCGTAATTTTGAACTATAATTACCATTTAGCATTTAAGATGCATACTTTAAATATGTTGTGGTGCGCTAATAATGAAGAAGTGTGGCTAGGGCGTCAAAAAAGAAACATAAATCGTCAGTGCATGGAGACAATACGCGAAATGCCGGAAACGTTATTTGTGCAGCAATTTCGGCTAGACAAAACCACTTTTCATGCTCTTTGTCAAGAACTCCGACAAAAAACTTCTTTAAAAGGAACCAACGAGATTCCTCTAAAAGTTAAGGTTAGTGCATATATGCTGACGGACGTAAAAATTTATTTATTTATTACCTAATTAACATTTAATTTCCTCAATATTTGGGTTTTTGTAGGTGTTGTGCGCTCTTAGTTTCCTAGCCACAGGATCCTATCAGCGAATTGTTGGCGTCACTCAGCATCTTGCCCAACGTACAGCTAGTCGGTGCATCAGACAAGTTGTTGATGCTTTAAACCACCCTGCTGTCATGGCAAAATGGATTGTGTTTCCGAAAACACGACAAGACAGAGCATTTATAAAACAAGAGTGAGTACATATCAAACGATTTAACAATATTTAAATTATTAATTGCATCTAATTTAATTTAAATTAACCATTATTGTTTCAGGTTCCAAAGAAGATTTGGCCTGCCTGGTGTAATTGGGTGCATCGATTGTACCCATGTAGCTTTGGTAAAGCCCAGCAATGAAGAGCATCTTTTTTATAACAGAAAAGGGTATCATTCATTAAATGTTCAAATGGTAGATATTATATGTAATATACTGTATGTCATGTTAAAACTAGATAAATCAGATCATAATAATAGTTTTATTTTCAGATTTGTGACAGTAATCTCATAGTTTTAAATGTGAATGCAAAGTTTGGTGGAGCTACACATGATTCACATATATGGTCCTCTAGTAGAGTTGAATCATATATGCGTGAACTTCATCAAAATAATGAACAAGTATGGCTATTAGGTAGGTATTTATAACAGTAAAATGATCTAGGAGTTTACCTGTGTTTTGACTATAGAAACTAATTTTTCAGGTGACTCTGGATATCCACAACGCCCTTGGCTTATGATACCTATCCTCAATGCAGTTCAAGGTTCTGTTGAAGAACGATACACTCAAAAGCATGTGCAAGCCCGTAACTGCATTGAGCGCTGTTTTGGATTACTCAAAGCACGGTGGAGATGTTTGCTTAGAGACAGGGTTCTTCACTATCATCCTCATGTAGCTAGCAATATTACAATGGCATGTTGTGTGTTACACAACATAGCTTTGAAAGCTGGCTTACCACCACTACAACCACTTCCTGCTGCACATGACGATGATTTAACCATGCAAGATCCCATACCGACTGCGACTGCGGGTTCCCAAAGCGAATTAATCCAAGGAAGAGCTATGCTGAGGTGTTTATTGAATAGGTTATAGTAAGATTATTTTAAGCTCTAATAAGATTTTATTTACATTGCCTAATTTTATTATGAACTAAACTTTTATGTACTCTATATTTAATTTGTCATTTATTTATGAATAATAAAGTTATTGATGGTATTTTGAATATATCCAGTTAATTTTATGGACAAGGATATTTCAAATCTGAGGATTATATCCAAGATAACAATGCTTGGAAACGTGCTGGTCCTGCTCCATAGGACAATCTACAGTATAGACAAAATCAAACTCGTGTCTAATTTACCTAATTCATTTTATTTTTTAAGACATTGATTTTTACATTCTGTGACTATTGTAACTGACACACTTGTTATAATTCTTGGAAAATCATCTAATTTTACAATATTTGCAATATTGTATATTATTTGAGCATTATCTATCATTGCTTTATTTTTAATTTTATCTTATTGTAATTTTTGACGTTCAAAAGTGCTTATTTGAAATAAATAATAATTTGACTTTAACTTTAATGTAGATAATAAATTATTAATAAAAAAGCTTTATTATAAAACATAAGTTTATTATTGTTTTTATTAAAAGACTGACATCTATACTTAATAATATTATAAAGAGGTAAAGTTTGTGAATTCTGAGTTTATTCTGGTTTCATTCTTACATTTCAAGTCTAAATTAAAATAGGTTTTGTTTTAATACTACAAAAAAGATCCATTATTATACTATTAGAGGCCTGTTACCAAAATGCGCGTATATGCATGATTTCCTCGTTGAAATTTAATACTATTTGTTGATTGGTATAAATAACAATTAATTAAGTAGTAAAGATAGTACGTTTTCACTTGCATAATAATAATAAAGCGATTTTATTATTATTTATATACATAATTAACAAAAATACTTCTCCTGATGCATGTTTAGGCAAAAACTCATTTAGAGCTGATTTGCAGATTCTGTTGAATATAATCCATCAAAACAATTTTTTTCATATCAAAACAAAAACGAAACAAAAATGTATGCTATTATTATTAAAGTAAGTAAAGGTAAACCCGGTTAAGCAGACGAAAACCTCATAGGCTGAACTGCGAAAATTCATTTAAAAACAAACACAAAAAAAAGATGCGCGCTCAGTACCAAAATGTAAGCGAGCTCGGGTGATAGGTAGCCCGCGAAGTTCATATTTTCTTACGATTTTTGCAACTTGCAGTTCTGTGTCCCGGTGTACTTTCATTAAAATATGATTCGCGAATGTAACAAATACGTATGTACTTAATTATAATCATTAGAATCAGTAATACAACTTGTTAGGTTAGTATAATCCTGAATTTCAGAGAGAGAATTGTATTGATGACTTTAATGATTATAATTCTGTAAATACATATTTGTTATGGTTGTGAATCATATTTTAATCAACGTACAACTTAATACAAAACCAAACCAGCAAATTGCAAAAAACGTAATAAAATTGAATTTAACGGGTTACCCAGGCGCTTTCGCCTTAACTTAAGCGAAATAAAAATAATATACAATTTATACACACAAAAATAAACATAATTAGAACAGCAAACAATTGAAATAAAGATTATTTTTTACTCTGATATTGCAGGCAATTTTAAATTGTTCATAGCCCGTCAGCTGAGACCACTATCACTACTTAAAAGCGCAGGCCACACCGCCAGCTGGCGGGCGGGCGGGCGAGCCGAGCGAGGCATCGTTTCACCTTTTTTCATACTTGGGTTCACACCGCGAACTACAGAGATAAGCTACCGAAGTATGAAAAAATGTGGGACGATGCTCGCTCGGCTGCTCCGCCTGCCCGCCAGCTAGCGGTGTGGCCCGCGCTTTTTAGACACTTTAAGGGATAATATCTGTCGAAGGTAGTGATGATGGTCTCAACTGTGGTAAAATTTCTATCAAATTGTCTACAGTACCAGCTAAACGACCTAAAATTAGATTTTGGTTTTCTTCCATTGCAAGTCTTCTGGATTCTAGTCGCAACCTTTCCATCTCCCTCTCGTGATATTTTTTTTCCCGGTCTGCCTCTAGTTGTAGCCGGCGATGCTCGACAGCCACGAACTCGCTCGTGGCTCGTTCGAAGGGCGTTTGTATTCGCCGTGTGCGCGCTTGAAGCAGCCTGCGGCGCCGCGGCGTGGATGTGGTGGGCGACGCCGCGGGCGACGGGCTTGCCCGGTGCCGCCGCCGCTCCGGAGCCCACCGGGGCGTGGATGCGGTAGGCGACGTCGCTGACGGCATCGGCGCGGACGCAGTGCCAGGCGGCGGCGTTAGCACTGGTGGTGGAGGATGGCATGGAACTTCTCCAGAGGGAGTAGGTGGCAGTGAAGGATGGGCGGTAGATGCTGGTGTTGCTGAGAATAAATAATTAGTCATATATTAAAATGTGCCCAAGTTAATTATTTAGCCAACATATTGTATCTAAAAAAAAAAAAAAAAGGTACCTTGTATATAATTAGAAGGAATAAAATCCAACATAATTTCATCCGTGGCAGAAATTTGGGACGGACAGACATTGCGGACAGAATCTCTGGTTGGTGGTGGTGGAGAGTTTCTCTCTGATGGTGGGGCCTGAAAAATATGAAGAATTAAATTAGAAAAATTACACTTGTTCATAAATGAAAATATAGTAATAAGCAAAGAAAAAAAACTAACATCAAAGCCTCTCTCCTCAATTCCAGCTTGACCAATGACAGCATTCAAACCCATTATGCCCAACACTCTCTCTTCTGAAGCAGTGAGAGTTTGTCTGCTGCTTGGACCACCACCAGTACCAGAAGCCTCACAACGTATTCCCAAGGCTTTTTTCTTAGTTTTTGTTTTCCAATCTGCCCACACCTGAACATATATTTGCCTGTTAATTTTTGTCATGCATGTTTTCATCAATCATTTTCTAGTCTATGAAGTAAGCTGATTGTTGTATGTACTTCATCTTGTAGAATATTTACTAAATGTTAATAATAGGAAACCAAATACCTAATATTTTACAATAGTTTGTGTAAGAATCTTACTTTTTTCCATTTGTCCAATGGCTTTATTACTCCTCCACCAAGGGAGTTGAGTAACTCTCCCAGTTCCTGCCACAGTCGGTCAGCTTTTATTCGGCCTTGGGGACCTTGCTGGGGCCTCGATAAATCGCCATGGCTTAAACATAAGTTAAAACTATTTCAGAGTAACAAAGGGTCTATTGGTTAAGAGTCAAACACAATTGTATTGTTTGTTTCTACGTACTTAATCCTGTCGCGTATCACGTCATTGTTTATGTTTCAAACTTTCAAGTGCCCGATTATGATAGATTTTTATAACACAAAGGAAGATATTTACGAAACAACTAATAATTTACATACCTTTCCATGAATTCCAATAAAGCTGCAAATTGTTCTGGGCTTGCTCGAGATCTAGATTCCATCCTATTAAAGTTATTACTTCATTATGGTATCTTTCATTCATATACAGAATTATATCACAACATTCCGAGACACAGTAATGTTTAAAATTAAATTCCACACTGATATAATTAAACCAATATAAATGAAGAACTTTACCTTATTTTGCTTACTTTCAAAACACTTGAAAAACAATTATTTGCCCGCGCCGCGACAAAAAGTACACAACCACAGACCACAATATTTATTCAACTGTGACTTTGACGTTAGTTTGACGTTTGTAAGAACGCTCACCATAGACTAAAGTATAGGTTTTTTCTAAAGACGTTGTAGAATGAGCGTTCGACTCAGTCGTGTCAACTTGGCTACCAACTTATCGTTTTCTAAGATCGCTTACGCCGAGGCGTTAACGATTGTAGAAAGAGATTAGATACGAAACGTTTGTAACTTGGCTAGGCCTACTGGTATATATATACAACGTCCCGACATAAAGCGTCGGGCAGTTGCCCACTAGACACAACACCCTGTAACATAATGTACATACTCACAGTTATTTTTATTCATTCCTCCAGGTCAGAACAAGCGTTCCATTACCATTCCTATAAACACTATACTTTTAATACAAATTATCTATATATTTTATTGTATTTTATTAATATACATTTTATTATGACAGCTTTGACAACGACGTTTATTTCGTCGCTATGATAACTTTTCTTTGAAATTCTTAACGGCCTTTAACTTTTTAGCGGATTATACATACATTCATACTTCTTCAAAAATTACTCATGGCCACTAACATATCTCAAATTCATATTTTCTACATGGTATTATTCTATGAGTTCACATTATAAATCCACGCAATGCGAGGATCAGTTCCGGTTTCGCCTCCAAAGCGAATACATCCAATAAGCCTGATACTCCAGGGCCACCAATCCCGAGAACACCGTGCGTGCCTTTCCTAAAAGGCTCCGGTTCCTGTCGGACCCTCCCTACGCCTCCATCCTCTGTCCTTCGTCCTCCGTGAAGGCCTCCAGTACCAGTCGGACCGACGGCGCGCCTCGCCGGAGGGCTCCGACGACCCTCCTGTACCTATTGGGCCTCGCCTCATCCGACGGCCGCCTCACCTGGCGGGCTGACAGCGTCCCCGCCGTGCCTGCTCCCTCCTGCTGCCGTGCTGCACATCACTCTACTCCGCGCGTGGCTGTTGAAGCTACCTGCCTCGCGGATGCCTACACCTTCAGCTTCCATCTTCAGCTCCGCCTCAGTTACCTATCACGCATCTTCATCCTTCCTCACCCACACTACTACACACCACTCTTCAGTCCATCGGCATCTTTTGTATATCTTGTAAATATGTCTTTAATGGATTTCTACTTCCCTTTCTTTTATTTAATTACCTTTAACTTTTAACTTTAGTTTAATTTATAGTCAAAGTTAAGCTTTTCTTGTCGCTACATGACAACCCTCCTTAACCCTTTTCTATGGAGGATGAGTGAACTTTACACCCTGTTCCTCATACTTCTATACTTTGAGATAATTGGCCAAGTACTTATCTAATCACCAATTCATTGACCACCCATTCGCCACAACGACTATGGGTCCCTTTATATTTATATATTTATGTCTGTAATTTATATGGTGTACATAATAATGAGTGTTCTATTCTATTCATTTTGGTAATATTACCACTTCTTGTATTTATATGAGTCCCATTTCCATGAGTGAACTTTTCCAGGCTAAAATAAGTATGAATGAATACGTCATCAATATAGACTAAAAGTACTAGGCTCGCAGAAATCAAAGGTAGTTCCAATATGAACTAAAATTATCAAGTATTTATATAAATAAAGATACTACGGACTCTTTGATAAAAAATATATTTTTACTTTTAACTTTAGCAACGGAACAAGTGTTTGTAGACAGGCTAAAGTGTAAAAATATGGAAAAAAATATTACTTTTTTATTTTGAAATAGTGAATGAAAATATTTTGCGAACGCGCCCGTAGTTGAGAGGTCGAGGACTAGTGGTGGGGCACGATGTCGATAAAATTATAAATTTTGTTTCTGACTAGTGTTCCTGATCTTGTGCTTGAAAGGAAGCACACTTTCCATGTTCTAGTAGGGACTGGTCATTTCTTAGCTGCCACGGCTTATTTATTTTAATTTTTATTGTTTTTAACTTTTTATGACGGAGGGCGCTTTTAACGTGCACGTCTTTCTACATTGTTCCCAAAATTGTATTCATTTAATTAATTCGATAAAAAGAACAGATAAACAAACATCGTATTAAATGGTAGTGAGAAAAAAAGACATTACATACGAGTATGTGTAGCTCATTATATTATGATTTCAAAGAGTGCCCGTGGAGTTTCTTGCCCGTTCTTCTCCATAGGAACCTACCACACTTTGGAATGGGCAACTAGCTTCATCTTTCTGACTGACCGACCTCTTGACAATTCAAAAGTGTCTGTAATTGGTTTATTTGAAATAAATGCTTTGAGTTCGTCCATGAAGTCAAACTCAAACTCAAACTCAAAGTATTTATTTCAATTAAACCAATTACAGGTACTTTTGAATTGTCAAGGGGTCGGTCAGTCAGGAAAATGAAGCTAGTTGCCCATTCCAAAGCGTAGGTACCTATGGAGAAGAACGGGCAAGAAACTCCATGGACACTCTTGTGCACGTGATCTCTGAATAATCCAACAGCCCTGTCAGCTAGTTCGAAGCCTTTCCAATGGCAGACCCAGTTCGGTCATTAGGTTTTGTAATTCTTGAGAAGACCGTCGTATTACCGTCATCCATACTATGCCCGAAAGGCTGACTGCATTGCCACATTGCAACTGACGACTGCTGCGCTGCGTGTCGCGGGTTCGATTCCCGCACGGAACAAATATTTGTATGACCTACATGTATTTGTTCCGAGTCTGGGTGTTTTTCTATCTATAATATGTATGTATTTACAAAAAAAAAAAGTATATATAAGTAGTTTATCAGCCATCTTGTTACCATAACACAAGCATTAGGTTGCTTAGTTAGGGACTAATGGTGCTGTGTGAAATGTCCAGGGATATTATATTATTATTATTGCAAGACAATGCTGATTTTTTGAGGAGCAATGGTATCGTGAGTTGTAGGAACCCAGCCAGGTACTTTAGGTCGTAGGTACCCACACAGGCGCTTTACATACTTTGTATAAATAATTTCATCACCACTGCTCTCAAAACGGTGAAGGAAAACAACGTGAGGAAACCGGCATGTCCTAAAACCAAAAATTCGAAAATATGTGACATCTTCCAACCCGCACTGGGCCCGCGTGGTAAATTTTAGCCCACTCCCTTTCGAAGAGAGGAGGCCTGTGTCCCAGCAGTGGGAACATTATAGTCTGATTAAGCTGATTCTTTGGCTAAAACGTTTCTTCTCAAGTTCGATGTTTTAAATTCATATTTTTATCGATGCAGTCCCACCACTACCCTCTAATATGGAGTGAATGCCGAAAGTTTGCATATTTGTATATTTTCCGGCGGAAAACCTTTTATACTATTATTTTAACTGGAAAATACTTCATCTTCATAGTAACACAAATAGCCACGCTGTTTCATATACAGGGTAAGTAGTACTCCAGGTTTCATTTGCATTTGGTGCAGTAAGCCATATAAAAACGCAAACCATCACACTTGTTTTCCACTAAAGGTTAGGCAGGGGTGTATGTAGAAGAACACCCATAATTTTATTCTATCCTGTTTTATAGTCCAGTTCCCGGGCCTAGGAAAGCACGTTGGCTTAACGTGCTTTCCTAGGCCCGGGAACTGGACTACTCTACGTGCCACGTGTCTTCGAATTTTGGTTCTAGGACATGCCGGTTTCCTCACGATGTTTTCCATCACCGTTTTGAGAGCAGTGGTGAAGAAATAATTTACACAAAGTAAAGCGCCTGTCCGGGTTCGAACCTACGACCTGCAACTTGACGACACGGTTGGCGCAGTGGCTGAGCGATCGACTGCTGCGCTGCGTGTCGCGGGTTCGTTTCCCGCACGGAACAAATATTTGTATTGCCTACAGGTAGTTGTTCCGGGTCTGGCTGTTTGTGTATGTGAGTTTAAATGTTTGTAAAAGCACCCACGATACAGGAGTAATTCCTAGTGTGGCACAACGTAAAAAAAAAAAACTATTTAGTTGGGGGCGTTAAAACTGGGCCACAACTGCTATGGAAAGACCCCCCCTGTCCCTCACTGCCTGGTCTCGTGGTTGCAAGCGCGACTGTTGAGCGTGGGATCCTGGGCTCGATTCCCAGCTCGTTAAGTGTTGTTGGGTTTATAGAGGTATGAGGAACAGGGGTGTAAAATTCACTCACACTCTATAGAAAAGGGAGGATCCTCCGACCAGACGGGTGTTGTGTCTGGCGGGCAATTGCCCGACGATTGATTTTGGGAAGTTTGTATATATGCTAATTGCGCGGTAAACTCTGCATGCGAGATGCAGATTGCGTAACGTCAGTATGACGCGTTGTTCGCGTGTGGCGTTGTAGGTACCGCTAAAAGCACGTAAAGCCGTTGGTCCTGCGCCTGATCTCTCCCCGGTCGTGTCGGATTGCCGTCCCATCGGACTATGAGAGTAAAGGAACAGAGAGTGCACCTGAGTTTGCGCACACACTTGTGCACTATAATATCTCCTGCTTACCTGGCTAATCTACGTTGGGATTGGTCACCGTGACCAAAATCGGTCGGGAGGCTATTATAGCCCCTGCCTGAACAATATCCTCTAACAAATACACAGATAAAATGGCAGGGGTGTCTGTTATAAAATTATTACAACCCGCTAAGCAACGTTACTATGTTAAAAAAAAAAAAATACGCAATTTTTTTTACGATTTCGATCAAAAATTATTTTCAGTTATGTATACACATAGATACTCAGCATAATATATCAATAGTTATGTCGGTACACAATATTCAGCAGGGCTGTCTCTCCCGCCGTCGTCGTCGTTGCTCAACAACAATGCCGCGCTAAACGGAAGTCGCTAATTGGTGCAGCCCTGGGCGATCTCGAGTCGAATGGAGAATTTTTCCGAATAGCAAACACATTGCGATGTTATAACTTATAATGATTTTAGTTTTGTGTTCACTGGGCTTAGAGGAAAATATTTTTTAAGAAAATAATTTTTTTCGTTGTTAAATTTTGAAGTCACACTTTTTTTGTTGGTCTGTGGTTCGAAATGATGTCTGGCTTCGAGTTTAGAAGTCTGAGGTCTGATGTGACTTCTCCATAGTGTAATTTAAAAGTTGTAAAAAGAAGACATTCTGTGGAAAACATCGTGAAGATACTTTATCCGGGGCTCGTGGCTCATGGCTACATGATATAATAATAATAAGTTTATTGATTTCAAAAATACAAGTGTTACATATAGGTTTGACACTGGATCCCGCACTAGGATACCCTGTGTCGCAGGATCCAGTCTCTTTCGACAATTAGGGTGACTTAAAAAACAATACAAAAAAAAAAGTTAACAAATGCAACGGATTCAGTATGGTTAATAATAAAAATTATACTTAGATCTAAAAGGTAACCAAATGTATGGGTATGTGTTATGAGTGTAAGTATGTGTGTGATGAGTGTAAGCATGCATGTTGATTGTTAGTGTGTATGTGATGATGAATACTTTAATAATTGTATAATAAAAGATTTTCAGTTTCAGCATAATTTAACCCAAGCAGCCAATGCTGAACTCGTTTTTTACACCCAAACCTTGTCAAGTAAGTAAATAAAATAAAATTAGTTTGATTCAAGTAACAAGACCCATATACAAACATAGGTATACATAAAAGGATACAGACAGGAAGAAGCACAGACAAAAACGAACACTCACAAGGTAGCAATATGTCTGCTGCAGCATTGCCGGATATAAGGGCAATCCAGTCTGTTGGCGATCATAAAGCTACGTTTGCAGCGGTTCGTGGATGGGTGACCGTTCATTACATATCGAGACATATCCGTGCCTCGGAAAGCACGTTAAGCCGTAGGTCCCGCGGCGGGATCGTCCAAAAGGGTTACCGCTGCCCTGGAACAGAAAGGGCTAAGGAAGGAACACGGGTGGGTTTTAGTCAGTAAGAGTCTGACACTCCCTTCCGCTCCACCCAGAGCGGGAGGGGTCATTTGATGATTTCCCATCCAAAAAAAAAGCCGTAGGTCCCGGCTGTCATTCGTGGATCTTTGACAGTCGTTACGGGTCGTCAGAAGCCCGAAAGTCTGACAACCAATCTTACCAAGAGGTATCGTATTACCCAATGACTGGATTGTGGAGGTCAGATAGGCAGTCGCTTCATGTAAAATACTGGTATTCAGCTGCATCCGGTTAGACTGGAAGCCGACTCCAACATAGGGAACATAGTTGAGAAAATTCTAGGCAAATGATGACATATTTACTTTTATTCATTTTATCTTTGACAGCTTCTCTTCGCCATTTTGTATTCTGTCTGCCAAAGAGCTGCTGTATGTTTCGCCGTCTCAAAAATATATGTTGTATACTTCGTATACATTAATAAATACAGGAAATATCGCATGTTTTATTTGTTAGGAAATATCGCTATTGCTGAGCATGAGGTCCTGGGTTCGTTTCTCGGGTAACGTGAAGTCTACAAGAATAATGTACTCAGGATTTTGTAATATCTTGATTTAAAAGAGTGTCCTTGGAGTTTCTTGCCCGTTCTTCTCCATAGAGATCTACGTTTTGGAATGGGCAACTAGCTTCAACTTCCTGACTAACTGACCGACTGTTTAACGATTCAAAAGTGCCTGTAAATGGTTTAATTGAAATAATTGCTTTGAGTTTGAGTTTGTTAATTGGTTTTTTCAACTTGAATTTCTCCCCTATTACATGGGACTTAAACATTAACTGGTGAAATGTGGGTGTACTATACTATAGATGCATCTCTGCATAACCCTTCAGGGAATGCTGGCGTGATGTTACTATGTAAAACCTTTGAAACAATACCCTATTGCGGGCATTTAAAGAAAGAAGGAAAGAAAATACATTTAAAAAAAAACTGAGCGGGGTAATTGCCTAACACACTATCAGTAGTAATGGGTATAATTTTGACAGTTCAACAACATTCATTGCGTTATTTACGTTGTTGAGCAGACAAATTTTTCGAACATATTATGAAGCAATGAATTAGCAATATTCTTCAAACTGAGATCAATATTATTATTAAGTATTTATTTATTATAAGTTCACAGCATAATAAATAATACAACTAAAACTAAGCCCCACAAAACCGTAGTAGTGGTTTGACTGTGGGCTCTGGTGAGTCTTTATACAATACTTAAACTTCACACTTAAGACTTATGTAACACTTTAATACATTTCTAAATAATATCTTTTTAATTTATTTTTAATTCTGTTTTTACTGATTTCACTCCTTATGTCAGCCGGCAGACTATTCAATAGATAGGGTATTCGTTTGTTTAGAGTTCTGTCACCAAAATAATTGCGGACTCTGGGTACAATGACTTTGCTGGCAGCCATAGATCGCGTATTATAGTTGTTGAGCACATGAGTCAAGTTATGCTCTTAGGTCCCATGGTGGTTAACTGCTAAAAGATATTTAGTAGAATTTCCTTTACAACTGTTTTTATTTTTTTTGAGAAACAAGTAGTTTTAAGAATCGAATTTGAAGAGCTTATAATTTATTCAATTTAGTTTTAAATGTTTATCCATAGCTGTCAAGAGCATAACTCATTATTGAATCTACTAATGACATGTATACCTATACATCTTAATATACTAATAGTAACTTTAAAGCTTAGTTGGTACATTTTACTTAATAATATTCTTAATTTAGGTACTACAAATGTAATCCATGTGATGTGACCAAGAAAAGTTCTCATCTATTTTCATGTGGAATCCGTACAAAAGTACCTACGTGCTTTTACTGGAACAGGTACAAAAAGCGTTTCATAAGTTTATCTATAAGCGTAAACATGGCTATTACCCTTACCTCTATCCGACTAAATTTCTACTGGGATGCCTCGGATATAACTCGTTAGAGGTAAGGCGAGCAAAAGACCAGCTCACCATAGCCTGTAAGACGCTCCGTGGCACTATAGACGCGCCTGATCTACATGCTGTGCTAGCTTGCTTCTTTGTGCCAGACAACTACTGCCGCGGCAGAAAGCACAGGCTGTTTGCTGTGCCTCCATGTCGCACACTTGCGCGTGCTAAGTCCCCAATACTCTGGCCGCACTTAATGATCTCTTGGACTCTAATCCAACAAACGATCTGTTTGCCGACGAATGGACGAAGATTTTTTCGGCATGTCAGAAGTACTGTGAGAGGGATTTATGAAAGTGTTGTTTTACTTGATGATTTTAAATATTTTATCTTTTGTGTACTTTTATCTTTTATTTTATCTTGTGTTCGAGTATATACAATTGTATCTTTAATTACTGTAATTGTTTAAACCGTTTTAATTAAAGTAGTAAATAAATACCAAGGTAGGTTACACAGTTAACTCTTCTAAATGTGCACATTAACCGAAATGAAACGGCTAAAAATGAAATCGAAAAAGCTAGGTTAGGTTAGGTTAGAACTGTGACCACATAACGCCTGAAACATTTTGCTTTAGGAAAAATCGCTGTACGCTGCGAAAATAAATTGTAGTGTGTTTAGTGATATTTTGAGTTGAATATTTTGCTGTGCAATCAGTCATTTTGATGGGAATTCGGAATCTTATTGCAAGGAAAAGGATATTTTTTGATTTGCGTTTAAATACTACCCTTACATTTACAGTCCAGTAAGTTATTATGGTGACATTGTATAATCGTGGGCAAATAAAGGCGGAGTCGCACCATGAGGTCGTAAATATGGCGAATGAATTAACAGTAATTTAGTTTTATCAGCGTTTAATATGACGCCGTTGTCGTGCGACCATCTAACAACAGAGTTTGTATCATGCTGAACTAGCTGGCAAGCATCGTCCATGTTAGTTCCGGAGCAGAGTAAGCACAAGTCGTCAGAAAACATACAGAGTTGATATGACAGAGGGGCATTAAATTACACTACGTATACTTTACGTGTTTAGAAATTACATTATTAAATTACACTACGTATACTATACGTGTTTAGAAATTACATTATTAAATTACACTACGTATACTATACGTGTTTAGGTTAGAAAATATTTTTTTCAAACAAACTAAATAGGTTACAAATCAGAATAAAACGCAACCACCCTTTGTAAATAAATCTGACGGACCTTAGATAATACCTAGGTAACAAATTGGCAACATCTTTATCGTTGTAAGGTGTATGACCTATGCTTAGACATAATCAGCTGTTAGGAAAGATACATCGTGTTCAAACAATGCAAAAACTTAAAAAAATCATTTGCGACTAAACTACTGCTCCTATTTAATTGATTTTTGGTACAGAGCTTGAAAATGGTACCTAGTATAGGAAGTTTAAAGGAAAGCCCCTCTGTCGTATCAACTTTGTATAAGGTGAACAATGCTGCAGCACTCGGCACGAACTATTGACATGCATATGATAACAAATCGGTCAACACCCGAACCTTGAGCCACCCCACTCCGCACCTCAACTCTGTCACTAAGCGCGTCTCCTACCCTCACACGGTAGGAGCACGCGGTGAGGTAATCACGGAACCATGGGCTCAGTAGTTCTCTCAACCCGCACTCCTCCATTGCGTTTAGAATGGCACCGGATTGCAAAGTATTAAATGCTTTCATATATAGTCAAAAAATATTGCAATTTTTTTTTTTTTATTATCTAGTGTGTTACATAATTACGGTGCAGGTACATAGCGGAGAACCAATGGGGAAACCCGAGTTTTGTTATGGTTTGCGTTACCGTGACAACAGGAAGCAACTCCCATGACTGAGCTAAGATTTAATCCAATTATCGTCAAGAGGGTGTGGTTTCGTAGTAAACTGCCTATCAATAAACCCAACAGCCTACACGTTGTCCATTATGTTAACTGTTTTTGACAGCTGCCTAACTGCCCAACCAATTGTTAAAAATAGTAATTAAAGTTGTCAAAAAATAAAAGGCCCGTTTTGACATTGACAGTTCTAGTAGTTAATAAAGATCAAATTCGTGAAACACGTATTCGTTTAGTATGAAACTGTCAAGAACGCGTTCTCAAATGTCAAAACGGGACTTTTATTTTTTCAAGACTAATGATTAAAAATATTGACAAAATGTGTTTTTTTTTATCAATTTTTAGTTTATGTAAAGCAATTAGCAATTATATTATTAGATAAACTAAAAATTTATCAAAAAAACACATTTTGCCAATATTTAACCATTACTATTTTTAACAATTGGTTGAGTTTAACTACCTACGAATAAAAAAATCGACCCTTATAACGTACATATTCCAGATTACGTAAAAGTTAACTTTAAAAATGTGTAATAAAATAAATAAGTATATAAACTGCCTTATCTTATTGAATTATCTTATTTATCTTCTTACAGACATTATAATACCGTACGTGTATCAATCAATGTACCTATTGTATGTTGCTGCAATCATTAGTTCCATCTGTCAAAAAACGGTTTACCTAATGGACAGGGTATAGTCTAAACTATATACGAGTATATACCTTGACACAATAATGTTACGCCCTCTATTATTCATTCTTAGATGATTGACAGCATGATTTGAAAGACGTCTCAAGTACCGATGTGTTTTACCCGTCCGAAAAAGTTATTTAATCGGATGGGTTTAACTCCGAAGTATCGAACTACTTTCGAACGGGCCCGTATCTACGTTGACGGACTTAGAGAGTAGGGGCCCCTGCACCCTAATTGCGTAATACACTATCAATGACAATCTGAATAGGTTTGAAGGATATTGCTAACCCATCCATCCATTGCTTGACACTGGCTCCTGTAACACAGGTTGCTACCTAGCTCAGGAGTCAGGGCTTCAATCAAAGTATGTAACAACTGTTTTTATGTCAATAAATTTCTTTATTATTATTGTTATTATTGCTTCATGTATTCGAAAAATGTGTCTGCTCAACAACGTTAATAACGCAATGAATGTTGTTGTACTGTCAAAATGAAACCCTTTACTACTGACTGCGTGTTCCGCAATTACCCCGCTGAGTCCTAAAGGTCCTGAAGTTTGTCGAACGAAGTCGCGTGAAAATGCTAGTGCTCCTCCAAAACACACGTTTGACCAAACTTGAATGCAATAACTCGTCCCCCCAGGCCGAAACCCATTGACACGTAATTAAAGTGTGTATCGATGTAATTGAATTTAATTGATATCATCATTGGTAAGCCCTGAGGCTGAACACTTAATGAATGTGTCGAATGAGATGAAACTAATTAAGTATGTACTTATATACAGTTGGAGCAGTACTGGCTCAATGGTAACGGCAACTTACGAGGTCGTGGGTTCGAACCCAGGCAGACACTTTACTTTGTGTAAATAATGTCATCACCACTGCTCTCAAAACGGTGAAGGAAAACATCGTGGGGAAACCAGCATTTTCTAGACCCAAAAATTCGAAGACTTGTGACATCTACCAACCCGCACTGGGCCCGCGTAGTGGATTATCCCCACTCCCTCTCACAGAGAGGAGACTTGTGTCCCAGCAGTGGGAACTTATACGCTATGTAAGTTAGAGGCAATCATTTTTGGTGGAAATTGTTACCTATATTTTGTGTCTATTTTGATTTATAATTACATATTAATAATATAATAATAATAATATAAACATTTAATTCAGACGAAGTCCATAATTTGTTAGTACCTAACAATGTACTTAAAAAACTAATGTTAGTAATAAATATAAATCTCGAAAACCAATAATAATATGAAAATTAAATAATAATAATATAATATATTTAAATAATTGTATAATATGAATCTCGAATCTCTGTGTATATTAATAACGTATCCTTTTAAAAAAAAAAAGGTAGTACATTTACTACCTTTTTTTTTTTTGAGGATGTTAAATCATCATATGACCCCTCCCGCTCTGGGTGGAGCGGAAGGGAGTGTCAGACTCTTACTGACTAAAACCCAGGGAATACAAAAATTATTTAATACTTCAAGCACATACATGTACAGGGAGGACTTTCATGCCATAGACGATTTACTACCAGTCAACCTTAGTGTGATGAAGAGACAAACAGTGGTAGGTGCTATTGTGAAAATGAGCAGCACCACGCCTGTATTTCTCTTAGGGGTAGGTAGATTTATAATACACCCGTGTCGCACGTTATAATTTCCATAATGTAAGGGGCGAACTTCAGTCTGGGCACTTTAAACTCAGCAGATGCTTTTGAAAAAAAAAACAACCGACTTCCAAAAAAGACACTACAAAGTGAAAAATAACTTTAATTTCGGAAGTCGTGTCGTTGGGTTCGCATTTTCGTTGTTTGCCACCGACTTCCGAAATTAAAGTTATTTTTCACTTTGTAGTGTCTTTTTTTGAAGTCGGTTGTTTTTTTTTGCAAAAAAAGTTTTTATTTTTCAGTTTTACTAAGTTGTAATTTTTACCAGTAATTTTGGTTTTGAAAACCAAACTACTGAACCGTTTTTGATTAAATTTATATGGGACCAATCTGAAAGTATATCCTGACAAATAACCAAATAATTTTGCAAATTGGCTTATAAATAACGGAGTTCTGAGGTAACAAACATAAAAAAAATACAGTCGAATTGAGAACCTCTTGCTTTTTTTAAGTCGGTTAAAAAATGGCTGGGCATCATCGAACCCATCCTCTCTAGCCGTTCTGAATTTCTCATGTAATAAATAAATAATAATAAATAAATAATATCCCTGGACATTTCACACAGCACCATTTGTCCCAAGCTAAGCAACCTAATGCTTGTGTTATGGTAACAAGATGGCTGATAAACTACTTATATACAATTTTTTTTTTGTAAATACATACATATTATAGATAGAAAAACACCCAGACTCGGAATAAATACATGTAGGTCATACAAATATTTGTTCCGTGCGGGAATCGAACCCGCGACACGCAGCGCAGCAGTCAATCGCTTAACCACTGCGCCAACCGTGCCGTCAGTGAAATGAAATGAAATGAAATAATTTATTTGCTATGAATGTAGGTACAAAAGTATGGTGTTAAGTAAGAGAAGGATCCAGTACATTCTACCGTGAGGCATGCAAAAAATTTTTATAGTAGAATTAATCATGAAATAATCTTAAAAAATCAAATATTTAACGAGTATCAAATTATAAAATAGTCAATAAAAATATAAATCATTCAATTTGTAAGTTCATTCAGTGGTAAACAATGTCAATCATAAGTTAATAATTAGTCAATATTACAATGTCAATAATAAGTTAATAATTAGTCAATAATACAACGTCAATAATAAGTTAATAATTAGTCAAAAATGCAATAGAATTTGAAAATTAAAATCGCAAGGAAAATCATTGTATTATAATCATATTGATTTGTCATTCAAAAATTCATCAATTGTATAATAACATTTTTCAAGTAGCAATTTATTTAATTTCCTTTTAAATATTTGTAGTGTGCAATTTTTTAAATCATCAGGTATTTTATTGTATATCACCGGTCCCATATGCATAATATTCTTTTTCAGCAGTGCTGTTTTAAATTTGCCTGTATGTAAAAGATTTTTATATTGAGATCTTATTAATGTTGGCCTTGTTGAGCAATCAATATTTGAACAAAATAAATTTTGATTACTTTTCACAAACAGTCCCATTTCCAAAATATAGAGCGATGGAAAGGTTAGTAAGTTAAGGGATTTAAACATAGGAATGCAGCTGTCTGTTGAATTTATTCCAGTCATTGATCTAATGCAATATTTTTGGGCTCTGAAAATTCTTTCTCTCTCACTGCAGTTACCCCAAAAACAGTATGTAACATTTGTTAATATATTGTTCAGGTCCAATTAACCTCCCATACTTCTATTTTATTTTGTTTACTTACGTTCACATAATTCCCAAAAGTCTCGCATGAATGTAAATCTATTATCAAAAAATATCTTCTCAATTTAAATTACAATGACACGGAATCCTTACTTATAATTTCTAAATAACTTCTGAGTTCTGTCTGTAGTAAATCAAGAGCAGTCAAAGTTCACTCATCCATAACCACGCATACATAATACTCCCACAAACACAGATACGTGCAACCGTCTCTCACACATCACACATACAACACACACACGCACGCACACACGAACACACTCACAACACACACACGCACTCATACAAACAGACACATTATAATATTAATTACACCTCTAGTTGTCATTCATTAATAAATTGTATCAACTCACTCGCCGCGGGAGGAAGACCTGGAGTCCTGAAATACAGGGCTGCCCTAGTTTAGGCTCCAGTCCACTCCATCTATTCTAAGTCAGTACTATGTTTTGATTAGTTTGGAAAATAAATGAATTTTTACTTTACTTTTACTTTACTTAATTATGAAGTCTCCACATAAGTAACCAGTCTTACCAAGGGGTATCGTGTTACCAAGTAATCGGATTGTGGAGGTCGCTCCATAATAGCCTCCCGACCGATTTCGGTCACGGTGGCCACTCACAACGGAGATTAGCCAGGTACACAGTAGATAGTACCTATATTATAGTGCACAAGTGTGTGCGGGAACTCAGGTGCACCTTTACTCTCATAGTCCGATGGGATGGCAATCCGACACGACCGGGGAGAGATCAGGCGCAGGACCAACGGCTTTACATGCTTTCCAAGGCACGGGGTATTAAACCGCCAACTTCCAAACTCCGGACTAAGAAATTCCTAATTGGAAACCCAATAACACTTCGTCCGACCCGAGAATCGAACCCAGGACCCCACGCTCAGCAGTCTCGCTTGCAACCACGGGACCAACGGACCCGCGCTTTACTTGTGGTTGTTGACGAGACATATTAATTAGACAACAAGGTTTTAATCGCAGAGATCACGCTGCAATACGTAAACCAGCGAGTAAATAATTGTCGTAGGCGTCTAGCACCTCGTTGCTCACCAATTCGTTTTTAGTTGCTAGTTCTATCGCCGGCGATGGGACAGGTGTCTTAGGTGCTTTAAGCTCAATTTACACTGCCGAAAAACGGAGTGGAAGCGATTTCTTTTTGTACAGACGCCAGCAGGTCAAGCTACCCGAAATTGTCAAAATTCTCCAATCAACCTTGAACCTTAATGCTTGAGCGATAAAGTTCAAAATCTATTAAAGAAATTTGACAGATTGTAGTAGCTTGATGTGCTGGCGTCTGTACAAAGCATAATGAACTTTATGTCAAAAGTGTACCGCACAAATTAGATACACAAATACGCACAGGTCGCGCATCTTCTGGAGAAGTATCGCGCATTCTCGGGAATTCCGGCAGTAATAAGCTCGTATTTAGTTTGTACGTTAGACATACAGTTCATTTTGCTATGTATTATATCGCTACGAAAACTTAGAAGCAGTATAAACTGAGCCTTAGAATGAGAGGTATCAACCCCTCATTCTAAGGCCCAGTTTATACTGCCGCGGAACAGAGTCCTCACTGATGTGAGGACTACACTTCAAAAGAAAAGGGATAGGAGTTCAGGCTCATTACGTGCGAAATGAAACCAACGGTCTGTAAATTTTATTTATTAACCAATATTTTTTTTCACAACAATTTTTTGATTAAGGGATCCGTTTTTAGTGTTCCGTACCTTGAAAGGAAAAAACGGAACGCTTATAGGATCACTTTGTTGTCTGCTGGAAGAAGCTGAAATTTATATCAAATACTCAAGTCTACTGACCCGTGGAGCTGTGAAAAAATCAAACTTCTAAGCCAACGCAATCAAAAGATACAGTCGTTTATGCCAAAAATTTCTGCAAATTTTCGACACTCGTAAGGGAATCAAAACCTACAGGGTACTTCCCGTGAACTCAGAATCTTCAAAATTTGGTAAGAAGCAACGTCTTATACCTAGCACAGATAAAGGAAAAATTGCGAAAACCGTTAATTTTTAGTTACATCATATAATAAAAATATATTTAAAAAAAAAAGTTGTACGGCACCCTCGGTGCGCGAGTTCGACTCGCACTTGGCCGGTTTTTTTTTAATAGAGCCACTGGCCACTGGGCCACCACTTATGAGTTGCAGGCCGTGGGTTCGAACCCAGACAGGCGCTTTACTTTGTGTAAATTATTTTATCACCACTGCTCTCAAAACGGTGAAGGAAAACATCGTGAGGAAACCGGCATGTCCTAGAAGCAAAAATTCGAAGACATGTGACATCTACCAACCCGCACTGGGCCCGCGTGGTGGATTACGGCCCACTCCCTCTCACTGAGAGGAGGCCTGTGTCCCAGCAGTGGGAACATTATAGGCTGGTTATGTAGCCAATATTTTTAAGACCTAAATTATCATTTCGTTTACACCTGCGGGGTAGTTTCGTAACACACTCAGTAGCAACGGCTTTTATTTTGACAGTTCAACAACATTCATTGCGTTATTTACGTTGTTGAGCTGACAAATGTTTCGAACATATGAAGCAATGGGTTAGCAATATCCTTCAAAATGATTCAGATTGAGTTTAATCGTGTGTCATGCAATTAGAATGCAGCACATCCTTGTGTGTAGCAGTTGAAGAAACAGCAGCAGAGCACATTGGGGCCGAAAGGTTCTGGAGTGGCGACCGCGTAGGTACCGTCAAATGGGGTGAATAGGGATGCAGGGGTGAATAGGAACGAAACTTTAAAATGGATTTTAACATTTTTAACTTTGAAATAATATGGTTTGTTGCCAGAAAAGACTCTAATGTGTTTACTGTTTTTTAATTAAAGATTAAAATATGTCCTTGTTAGCAACAAACTATATTATTTTAAAGTACAAATCCATTTTAAAGTTTCGTCCCGATTCACCCCTGCATCCCTATTCACCCCGTTTTACCGTTACCGGAAGAAGTAGCCTCGGAAAAAGTGATTGATTCTAAACAAATTGATTGGTAGTCCTCTGCCAATCCCCAAGGAATTAAACCATGCAGGTACCTATTTAATAACCACACCCTCTTACTGTAATTGGATTAAATAGAATCCTATGGGAGTTGATTTCTTGTTGTCGTGGTGACGGACACCATAACAGAATTTGGGTTTTCTTATTGGTTGTCTAAAAAGTACCAGTTGACAAACAGCCTGGAGTAGTGTTAGGTCGAAGGTTCGAACCTTGACAGGCGCTTTAATTTGCGTAAATTATTTCATCACCACTGCTCTCAAAACGGTGAAGGAAAACATCGTGAGGAAACCGGCATGTCCTAGAACCAAAAATTCGAAGACGTGTGACATCCAACCTGCACGGGGCCCGCGTGGTGGATTACGGCCCACTCCCTCACACAGAGAGGAGGCCCGTTACCCAGCAGTGAAGAGTCACTTGAAGGTTAAGCTAAGCTTGCCGCGGTCGGTTTGTGGATGTGTTTTCGGTTAGTGTATCGAGGCGCTTTTTTTGGAAAGTTTTCACATTTTTGTAGACAGTAGAGTGCCAAGATGACCATGTGAAGCGAGCCTTTCACAAGCTCGCCGACCCCGACATAGTTGGGAAAAGGCAGGCAGATATTTTGATATAATCAGCCTGAGATGCTCTTACAGAGAAAGAACGACCGTTGCCGATTTCAAACTATTAAGTTCAGCTTTTTTCTCGATTAGTTCAGTCATCAGTCAGTTTGTGTAATTAACAAGAAAGTTCACCTACAGGGACATCGACGCGCAATCAACATGCAACATGGATTCATTACATGATTCTGAACACCCTGCGTTGAGCTGTTTTGTGGGATATTAAAATAAAAAGCTGTTCCATACATTTTGACTGCGTAGGTGCTGATTTTTTTTATAACCGACTAAAAATTTCAACGCTTCAGAATCTTCTTCATGGTTAAAGTTTGCGCGTCAATGCCACTACCATCCTGTATATTGCAATTTTATTGATAAAATGAAATTTAAATGACAGGATTTGAACCTGCAACCTTTGTCGTAATCTTTATTTATTTTGAAAGTTCATAGTAGGTTCTAACTGATGTGGCAGTGGCCTGGCCATGTTGGTCGATCGATGGCCGGTGGAGCAGACGAGTCCTGGAGTGGAGACCGCGTATCAGCAAGCGTAGTGGGACGCCCCCCAGCTAGAAGGACGTATGACCTAAAGAAAGTAAGAAAAAAAAAAAAAAGTAGCTGGTACAGACTTGTAGCGGAAGGTGGAGGGTGTTGTGGCGCAGTCTGGGAGAGGCCTATGTCCAGCAATGGACTGCGATGTGCTAGGTTCCCTGGGGCTTCACAACTTATCTGCTCTAGTTCTACCAACCTACGGTTTAGATTTTGAAGTATACTAACTAATGTACTTGTTTTCCAATAGCTTAAACCTATTAGGTACAACGAGCACTAATATGTCAACACTAGGAAACGTTCAAAGCAATTTTTGCGAGAAATAACGAAAACAACAATGAAATACGACACATTGCAAAAACCTATGGGTTCGAAAATGCTATGTTCGTAACAACATACAATTTCATTCAAAAATAAAGGAGTAAATCGCTTTTGAATAAAGCCAAGTGTATACATACTTATGCTCGTGACTGTACGTAGTTTTGTTCAGATGTACTATCGCCAAAATCTATTATCTGACCACCGTAAGGACTATTCCTGCTTGCAGCGCATATTATTAGTCGACCTAAAAGGATCCTCTTTTGTTTTACTTACGGACGCAGCTGTGGTCATCATGTGCACGGGATTTTGTTTTCAAAATGGTCAGAGGGGCAATTCTCGTAATTTTAAGAATGTTCACAGTCTGATCTCAGTCTCAATGAGTCCAAAAATACTTCTCATTTCCCGCAGCATTGTGACAAGTTTTTGACATTTGTTTGTCGCCGAGATGAGACTGCGACTAGATTTTGAACGTTTTAAATTACGAGAATTGGCCTTCTGATATAGGTTTTGGTGGTAGTACATACATCCATAACCTCACGCCTGTTTCCTATGGGGATAGGCAGAAACTACAGCACGCCACCTAATACGATCCCTACATACTGCTTTTGCTTCGTTTACGTTCATAAATATGGTAGTTCTGTAAGCTTTCCAAATCTTATCTCTAAACTATCATGAACATTATTAACCTGGATAGTAGGTACAGACGCCAGCACATCAAGCTACCCGAAACTGTCAAATTTTCCCAATCAACCTTGAACCTAATGCTTTAGCGATAAGTTGAAATTCTATTGTTACGAGCTCCGGGTTCGTGACAATAAAACTGCCGATATAAATTACCAAAAATGACACTTTAATTAATCAACACTAATAACAACTCAAACACACTATTTCTAGAAGGATCTATTAGTTCTACTACTAGATACTAGATGGCACTAGTGGTAAATTAGTTCTGCGACTTGATACTGGATGGCGCTAGTGGTAACTAATGTCACCATGTACCAGGCATTAATCGTGGCGCGCAACACTATTAAAGAAATTGAACAGATTGTAGCTTGATGTGCTACGGTCTGTACTAATCGTTTCCTCTCTCATACTGCCTCGGTGGTCTAGTGGTCACAAGCGGCACCACTGAGAATGAGGTCGTGGGTTTGATTCCTTGGTTGGGCAAAGTGCTAATTTATTGCTGGTTTTTTCCATCTGAAAGGGAACAGTGGACAATATTTTGAAATTAAAAACAATATTATTGCGATTACGTAGACTTTATTTCCATTAAAACACATTCATATCATAGTACAGTTTTACAATTTGACACATATTTACGAGTAGTTCATAAATAATATTCTTACAAACTAACACAAAAATGCATTTAGAACAAAGGTTTTAAGACGTTGAATATGTTTTTATTACACCACTACATAACTAAAAACTTGTTATTAAAATTAACTGTAAATAATATAAACATGAAAAAAAAATTGATTGAATACATTTTTTTTTCAATTTAATATTGTTTATAATAAGTTCAGATATAAGCGCCTATTCCCTTGTTCACAAACTGAACTAAATTTAAGTTCAGTGCATCTTTTTCTTTCTATTTCATTATGAAAAGGACAGAAGAAAAAATATTAGTTTAGTCCTGTCAAATTAGTCAACGCCTGACGTAAATTGACGTATTTTTAGTAGCCATGTTTTTAATCACGTCTAAACTGTCTATGGAGTATCGTAATTTAACAGGACTAAACTAATATTTTATCTTCTGTCCTTTTCTTAATGAAATAGAAAGAAAAATATGCACTGAACTTAAATTTACTTTAGTATGTGAACATGGGAATCGGCGCCATTGTGAGCCCTGCCTCTCAAACTAGGATAACCTGTATCTTAAGAGCTATACATATAACACTAACACTTCCAAGTTACATTCTGATATCATCTATAAGTACTTAGCTTTTTTTATAATAAGAATGTTTAACCTTTACGATCTCTTAAAGGTGAAAATCAATATAAAGAAACATTGTCTTAAATCTGAAAAAGGCACAGTATAACATACAAGAAAAAACAGTAAGTATAAAAAATCATCCTCAGTTCTTCAAAACGCCTTCTCATGATGATTTTGTAAAGGACATGCCCTTATCAGTTCTCCGTCCAGTAGTCTAACGCACACGGGCAAGAAGAATGACAAGGGCACGGCACAATACATTGTTTTATCTTCCTTCTGTACTTCTGGACTCTTTTCTTCATAATAAAAACTACAAACATCGAAAACAATGGTACAAGTAGCGCCATCTCGTGGTGAGTGGAAAGCAACTTTTAGTTTGGTAGTTGAACGTTAGATGGCGCGCTTTACAATTCCTGCATCATAAGTGTGAGCAAATTGGGATTTTGTCACAGAGTAAAATGCAGAAATTGTGGTTTCTTCTTTGACGGTTCATGATTCTTCTTGTTTAGTGATTTGGAGACCTTAGGATAATATTTTTAAGCGACATAAATAGGTTCACCAACTTACATTACCTGCAAGTAAGTACATTATTGAAATATTTCAAGTATTTTCTTGAAACAGACTGCAACAAGGGAATGGGATGCTACTTTTTAAACATCAATAAAGATTTTTTCCCAAACAATAATAGACAAAATATTCTATAATTATTAGGTATTCTAAACAAATCAAAATTCACTTAAAAAAAACTAAAGAATCTAATTATTTCCTAGTAAACAGCCGAGTACCTGCAACAAAAGAACAAACGATTAATTATAATAAAAAGAAAATGGCGGCCGTATAAAATGGCGCCAAAACGTGGGACCTATTGTACTAACAACCATCTTTTAATTAAATTTGTCAAAAAAAGCTGTGTTTTTTTTCTCGCTTTTAGTATTTTAATAGGCATCGTTATGAGTATTATAAAAAGGTATTGTGTGTTTTTCATAAAGATATCTTACTGGGTCAATTGTGAAGTTGCTCTGAAGAGGCTGGTATATTGTTTTGTACTTTTGTTCTCCATTTCTAAGCTAGTTTTTCCAAGATTTCCTTTGAGAATATAAGTTTTATTAGTAATCATTCAAGATATTTCTCTACCTATTATTAAAACATTATCTAATTGTAAATTCCTCATAATTAAACAAGTAGGTAATGATAAATTAATTAGCTTTTTTTTAAATCCTCAAAAGAACGTTCAAATTCAAACTCCAAGCATTTATTTCTATTAAGGGCAGATTTTTCAACCGACCGTTATTTTTTATTCGTGGAACATAATTGACGTCTGACAGTTTTTGTATGTAAGAACTGTCAACAATTCAAAATTATTCCTCCGATAAAGTTATCTGGCGTTGGAAAAATCAGCCATAAAGCATTATTTCATTTAAAACAATTACAGGCACTTTTGAATGGTCAAGGAATCGGTCAGTCAAAAATAAGAACCTTGAACGTTATTGGTATTCAATAGGTAGGTAGATTTAGATAAAGAAGATTTTAAATTGCAATCTTCAGCGCAAAAATGACAGACAATCGACATACACCACATCTTTAATCAACAAAAAAGCTGTCTGCCTAGCCTTTTACCAACTATGTTGGGGTCGACTTCCAAACAAACCGAATGCAGCTGAACACCAGTATTTTACATGGCGATACTGCCTATCTGAACTCCACAACCCAGTTACTCGGTAACACGATATCCCTGGTAAGACTAGCTGTCAGACATTCGGGTATCTGACGACCCATAACGACTGTCAAAGATCCAAGAATGACAGCCGAGACCAACGGCTTAACGTGCTTTCCGAAGCACATAGAATCTCTCGATATGTAATGGATGGTCACCCATCCACGATCCGATCTCGGTAAGCGTAGCTTAACCTTCAATTGATCCATGCGGCTGGTATCATTTAGTCAAGAGTCTTCTTTAATCAATACTATATGAAAAACAAACGCAATAATTTACAAACTTCCCAACCAGACCTCATAAACTAAACCAGAAATAAACTTAAACCCACAAATAACAATTTTATTACATTCCAATTTAGAACAGAATCGGTTACACGTAACGTCGGGGACACAGCCGGCACAATTTATAAAAATAAAATCACTCGACTATGTTTAGCTGAGGGGGTGGAGGGGGAGAAATTTTTCATGTTCCGTGTCATTGGAGACCCCTTGGGGTCTGTTCCTGGCATGTTGCAGACGATGGGAATCAAGATTAGGATGCCGTTTCTTGAGTATCTCGTTAATTGATAGGAATGACAGCTGAGGTTTTTATTGGGGACAGAATAGGCTGGCTTTCGCAAAAGTTTTTTTTTTGTAATTGTTATTAGTTGTGGAATGAGATTAAGTTTTGTGCAGAAGTCGTTAGCACTGTTTTTTGGAATATGTCATGTAAAAAGATCATTTGGACCTGTACCCTAATGCGTAAGACACACATCGAATCATTTTGAAGAATATTGCTAATCCATTGCTTCATAAAATATGTTCGAAAAATTTGTCTCCTCAACAACGTAAATAACGCAATGAATGTTGTTGTACTGTCAAAATTAAAGTCATTGCTACTGTTAATGTGTTACGCAATCACCCCGCTGAGTCAACTTAGATATTGACTTTGACAGTTTGCTTTTAAAACTGCAGGCCTAAACGTGACAATTGTGGGTCATGATTACTGAAAAGTTGTCAGTCAATTTTCTTTTTAAGTAGTACTTCAAAATCGTTGACACTATTTTGTTTCAATCTGGTGTGTGCTACGGAATTTGGTTGCAGTTTCCCTACATTAATCTCTTCAATACCTTCACCATTGGAACCACAGATGTCCATAAACAATTTTTATCCCACCTATTTTTTTTCCACGATTCCCGTAAAAAATCACATCGAGCCCTCGCCTAACCAAAAAAAAAAAAATCAATTGGAACATTCGCGGAACATGCCGTGAGCGGTCGATTAGACCCCAGATTAACGCTTGGCTGGAGTGGTCACCGGCTACCGCTCGTAAATCTAAGCGTGGTCCATTTGACCAGCCATCCAAGCCTCACGCCAATTTTAACTTGGTTTTTGAGGGTTAAAGAATAGTAGCCGTTTTGTGGTCTTAATTTGTTATGATTTTGTTGAGAAAGGCATGTTTATTTGAGGTTTTCATGATAATTTAATTAAACCAAAGAGCTGTTTGAGGCAGTTGATACGTACATTTTTTTAAGTAGGATAATCCCTGATGATTGACATCTTGAAAATGTGAGCTCTATGGATAGGATTACTTGGAGACTTAAGGATTTATAATAATTCTACTTTTGAAGACTAAAATTTAAGAAATGAAATTGATACTTAGTTCAGTATTTCTCAGCACGGACATTAATAGGAACATATACGAGTAGGTATACCCTGATCATTAGGTCAACCGTTTTTTGACAGCTGTCTTAGAACGTACCTATTCCAGATTACGTAAAAGTTAACTTTAAAATGCGTAATAAAATAAATATTACATAAGCTGTCTTATACTATTGTATTAAATATCTTATTTATGGCTTTTTACAGATATTATAATACCGCACGTGTAATACATTGTGTGTTGCTGCAATCACTTGTTCCATCTGCCAAAAATGGTTTACCTAATGGACAGGGTATAGTTAATAAAAACTCAGCTAAGTTTTTTAAGAGCAAAGTGCCTACGGGTCGTTCATAAGGTCCTTTTAAATTACAAAAATTACTTTAATTTTAACAAAACACCCAAAGACATTTTCCTTCTACTCCAAAATATTTAACGGTCCCATTTGGGCGCCAATAACAGAAGTTGATAGATAACTGTACCCTTGTCAGTTGCTGACTGGGAATTGAATTCTGAACCTCTCGCGCCCCTTCCCATCACTCACGGCGCCGTTAAAATTACTATACTTCGGTTATGAACGCTCAGAACGATTAATGAATTCAGGCAACGTTTACAAGCTAAATTGAAAAGCGAAAATTAGCGGCAGGCGCCCGTCTAACTATCATTCGTGGATATTTGGTTTTCGGGATGTATTCTATAACATTAGGTCTGTGTGTTGAGAATAATAATCCATAATCTGGGAAACAAAAGGATTATTAGTAAAACCCCTAAAATGAATCCCAGATTTCTACAAGCTTTGTCAATTTGAACCTGTAATTTAAAAAGCTGACCTGTTTGAGTTTCCTCATAGCTATAACTTAAACACATGAAAAGGTTATTCCTAGGCAAGTCTAAGATAGTAATGGACAAACGCGAGCCTATCAATAATATAAGAGTAGACCAGACTAACAAAATTAAGTAATAGAAAACAGTTTATAGTAAATTATTGTTACCTATTAATCAAACTCAGAAACCGTTAGCAAAATTGCAGTGCCAATTTTTCCTCAAACAACGAAAACATTTTCAAAAAATCTCTACCGTACTTTTTCTCTAAAAAAATATATTATTATAACGACAATTAATAACATAAGGTAGTTAGCAGTGACAGAAAACTCATAAGAGGTCGTTATTAAGCCCCCGAATGACCCAAACGGGTCGTTAGAGACATTATTGGGGCGAAACAGCACTAAATCAATTTTTAATTCTACCCGCAGTTTGTACACTTATTATTAATTTAGTAACTCTTTTAAACTAAATGGGGGTACTCTAAAATGCTGAGAGTAAATTGTTGTATCGAATTTTTCGACTAGAAGGTACCACGAGGATGGAAGTACGTATTTATTGTTTATTAGCGACTCGCCTCCGCTTTACCAATTTTAGAACATGGCAAAACATCGAGATATCTTTATTATAATGTTAGTTTAATATTAATTGATAATAAATTCTCTTAATGATGATGAAAATCGCATCAAAATCGGTTGCGTATTTTGAAAGATCAACGTGGTCACACAGGCACACACGAAAAGTGACTTTAATTTATAATATGTCTTGTTTACATTGTATTATTAGTGTCGCTAGCTTTTCTCATACAGTTGTCCAGTTAGATGTTTAATTCCAAATTAGACTACATCACAATCACACACTATCAGCCTATAATGTTCCCACTGCTGGGACACAGGCCTCCTCTCTGTGAGAGGGAGAATTTGAGAACATAACTCTTTTAAACGTTTAGCCTACACTACTTAATTTCTTTACAAAATGCTGTTGATAACGACACTGAAATGTTGTGGTGCTCATTGTTAGACCAACCTTCATTTTTTCTGTTGGTAAAGGGCTCTGTGACAGCGTGTAGGTGGTGGAAACGGGACTGCTTCCATAATACTTATATTAGTAATTAGTAGTCTACTTGCGTAACATAGCTGTCATTTTGACGGGTCATAAAATTGTTTCGCTTCAATTTTTAAACAACAAATTAGCATACAAACTGTTTATTTAAAAAATAAGCAGTTTCGACGGCAGTTTCAAGCGGTCTCAACGGTTTTTCAAGTCGTCAACGACTTGAAAAACCGTTTAGATTTTTTCATCACGTTTGTATTCCTTCCGGAATACAACTTTTAAATGATGGTGAAATCCGTATCGAAACCCGTTGTTTAGTTAAAAAGAACATCGCGGTTACACAGACAGACACGAAAAGCGATTTTAATTTATAGTATGTCGATAAATATAACAAAGCAATAAACATTTTTGAACTGTCAATATAAAAACTATTTCGATATCGTGTGAGTTACGTATGCAATAGAATTTATGTTTTTTGTTGCAGTATTTTAGTTACGTGTCTATTTGGAAGACATTTCATGTTATTTTCACAGAAATAGAAGTGGTATATTCTAAAATAAGCCGATGGATTCTGTAAAAATCTCACCGTAAAAAATTTGGTGAAGGGAGCTTGGAGTGAGCTGTCAATAGTGTTAATCCCTAGCATTACTTGGAATGACAGCTCACTCCACGCTCACTTCACCTAAGTTTTCAAGGCGAGATGGTTACAGAATCGCACTGCTGTTACGTGTACTAATGATAGAGAATTGTGCTTGTTTAGCTTCAGTAGAAAAGATAAAAAGCCTAAATAACGCCCACAAAACAACATAAATAAAAGCTCTCATAATTATCTAACCCACTTAACTCAGCTTCTAAAGTAAACACCATAATCGTATAAAATATTTAATCGTATACAAACTAGAGCCATCTATTGTCGGGTAGCACACAACATTAGCTAGTCCACTCACCGACAGATGGTGCTGCACTCAATAAATACCCATTACGCACTGTCCACAATGTTTGGTATGGACAACAGAATATTGTGGAGCAATATTTATCGTTTATATTTATTTTGATAACGCCTTTGAAAACCTACACCATAAATAGGGTAAGTTTATACCTAGTGTAGAATATTGGAATACCTACTTATTGTTGTTTTTATATCATCAAGCTGTTTTTCAGTGATAAGTTGGAAGTCACTTAATTTATAGCCAAACTATATATAAAAAGTGTTTATCAGTTTCCGGTCTGGATTTTAACAGGTTGCCTAACATCTTATATCCATAAAAACTAACCTCTAATTTACCAATTTTGCTATAGTATTACACCTGAACATGTTTCAATATGTACTTTCAACGACATTGAACGATACAGTTATTAAAGATTCCAAGCAAGCCATTGTGCAAGCCCATATCGAGACATGAAGATCATAATCCTATTATTTAGCCCATTATTTTACCATGTTTTAATGAAATTAAAAATATTCTATTCCACCTACACAAACAACATTATTTAAACGTCCACCAACTTCAACTACCTTCAAATCGGCAAGTCCACATCTAAAATCAAACAACAGCAGCTAACCCTAGACCCAACAACTCTGCTCACCCCCTTATCCCACTATAACGACGTCCAGCTTGTTCTGCCGACCGTACATAGCCATAAACAAACATGTCTGCACCACTCTGTATTGCACAAGGCAGATACCAATTGATGTGTCCAACCCTTTTGTGACAACCACCCACACGAATTTCAACCATATATCTAAGGGACTATGGTGTATATTCATGTGTGTGTTCTGTTATATATATGTGAGTTTACATCTCCAGAACTGCTGGCACAATTGTTATGAGGTTGTCGGTATTGTGTAGATATAATGCGGTTGTAATTTTGAAGGTGATAGCGTAGTTTATCATTCGGTTAAGGGGCGGTTGTGATTATTATTGAGTGGGTTTTGGTGTGATATCCCTAAATGTGGTTCTCTAAAGCGAGAAAATAATTATGAGAATTTCTGTAAGTCCTCATCATAATCAGACTAATGTTCCCAGTGCTGGGACACAGGCCTCCTCTCTGTGTGAAGGAGTTGGCCATAATCCACCACGCGGGCCCAGCGCGGGTTGGCGGATGTCACATGTCTTCGATTTTTTTTTTTGGTTCTAGGACATGCCGGTTTTCTCGCGATGTTTTCCTTCACCGGTTTGAAAGCAGTGATAAGTGGGTTCTGTAAGTAATGAATGCTCAGAAATGGCGAAAAAATACCGAAGAATGGCGTTTGAAGAAGAAAGTAGTGGGACAAAAAGTGGTTGATGATGGATGATGAACCCCCTAAACTTGTAAGTATTTTTTTTTGGCAATAGATTTTGTGGCATAGTCATTTAATATGGTTATCAACATAATATTTATTTGAGTTCAATCAGAAAGCCAATTTCTGTAATTAAAAACGTTCAAAATCTAGTCGCAATCTCATCTCAGCGACAATCAATGTCAAAAACTAGGGAATTTAGAGGTATTTTTGACAGATTGAAACTGGGATTAGACTGTGAACGTTGTTAAAATGACGAGAATTGCCCCTCTGTTCTCAATAACCAAGTTGCACTTTTTGAACATTGTCATGGATTTGAGGGCTACCTATTGCTTGAGAGAGTCGGCCATAACTTTAACGACAAACTCTCATAACTTCCTCGGTTTATATCAATAAGTTATCAAAAATATTATCATCAGTCGTTTCTGAGCGTATAAAATTAATGTCTACTTAATCGGTGCGATCTCAAAGATCTATAAATATCACCATTAATGATTGCTGATTCCTCCCATTAATGATGCCATAAAATCGTCCAAATGATTACACGAAAGGCAATAAAATTTACTCGTAAGTGCTATAAAGAAGTACTAATGACGTTTCATTTTGGATAAACGACAAAATAGATATTATATATCAAATATAATTTGATTTATATACTTAAGATAATTATTGTGACATTTTCTTTTAAATTGAAGTGATATTAAGAAGTAATGATTCGAAGGCCAATGATGTAATGGTATTTTGATCTTCCGAAGTGTAAAATACATGATACTCAGATAAAATAATATCTTAAAAATATTTTCAAATGCTTGGAATTTACTCTCATTTGTTGTAATCAAAATGCCTAAAAAAGTGTCAGAATTATTTGAAATTTAAGACCGTAGATAATTTATCTGCCCAAAACCTTTACTCTGCATATCATTCAAATTACTAATTCATTTAACCTATTCAAAGATGTAAATCATGAGTAAGATCAAACCTGTAACTAGTGTTAATATATTATGTATAATTATAAATAACACTATCAGTAAAAATACCTCAACAACAAATTCTATTACACACAACTGCAGTACCAACTACTAAAACATTCATACACACTCAATTCCAAAAACAAAAATAATATTCCCGCCAAACTACCAACCTAACCACACTAGCACAGATAAAATAAATAAAAGCCCGCGAGAAAAAGTTAACCAAACTCTGTCTATACTTCATTAGGGCGGGCACAAAAGCCGTTACCTTGTTGCTGAATATTTTACAAGTCATTCCGAGCGAAACGTTAGTAATTTTGATGATATATCCCGCTAAGGGAGCATGATATGATGCGTTCTATGTAGTAAAATATGCATGGCGTTAGTATTGACGTCTTGTCGATTGTATACAGCGGCATCTGTTGGGGAGTTAGGGAAGCTGTTGTTTCGCTACTCGACGGTAGATGGTGTTAGTGTTAATGTTTTAGTGGTTGTGAAATTGGGCTTTTGATGTGATATGTTGCTGGTGAATTGGGCGGTTAGATTACTACGAGTGCGATTGGGCTTTGTTACAAAATATAGACAAGAATAAGTACGGCTTACATAACGTAAGCACTGTATAAAAGATTATGCAGTAAGTATAAAATATTCTGGCTATATTTTATATCCCGCGACATACAAAAAATTAATAAAAGCGAAGCGCACACACGCACCGACTATCAATCACGTCCCCATTGTTAACATTGCGCTCAGCCAACCTCATTAACGCGTAAACACACAATTCCATCCAATTACATCATCGCGTCATCAATAATAAAATTTTAGTTCCACTACTCCCCGCTGCGAGCGCCACGTAATCTCATTACGGACGAGACAGATATTATACAACCGGTGCAGACGAATGAAAGAACTAAAACGGATGGAGGGTCGCTGAAAAAGCATTTTCATTCGCTAAAAATCAGTGCCGCGATAAAAAAAAATCCAATACAGAAACATGAAAGGCATCTCTGCTTCCATCGTCGATTGTCAGAAGAAAAATTTTACGATTTTTTTAAAACGTTGGAATGGTTTTTGAAACAAAAGATTCCCCCTTGTTATCTGCTTTTCATTGTTTTTTTTTGAGTTCACTCGCTCGCTGATATTTGAGAGCGTGTTTCACGTGGATTTTTAGACTATAGTGAACAAATTTTATTACATTTGGGCATGAGATTGCACTTGCATGTTTGCGTTGACTATGTAAAGCTTAAGAGCACGTGAAATTTAATTTAACATTCAAAGTAACATCTACATTCTGTTGTATCTGTGAGCCTTTGTTGGAGAGCTCGAATAAATAATTAAAAATTAAGGTAAATACAAACAGACTTCTCCGGGTACTGCTTTTACATGGTTATTGGCTGTTATTGCAGTTTTTTCTGCAGCAAAATTGGCAACAGGCTAAAAGAAACCCCGCTTAGCCACAATACTAATTATATTACCTATATATACAAAATGCACAAATCATTGAAAGTTTGAAACACACACCATGAAAACGAGCTCACAATCTCAGTACAAGGAAACTTTAAAACCTAACCTCAAAAAAATCTAAACACAAATAAGTACGAACACAACATAAAGGTCTTGTGTACACTGTACTGTGTTTCTCGTAATTAGCAGGGGCGCATCGTTACCGCAATAATGTGTTAGCACCTGAGCCCAACTGATTAAGCCGACCACCGGAATTACGACGGGATTATACTATGTGTTTTAAAGCATACAGTGTTCAGCAAGTGATTTAAATAGGTACTAGGACTTTCTGGGAGATGTACAGCTTTTTTACATGTTTTGGAGTGCATTGGTTAAGTCAGCTTTCAGTCTAACCGGATTCAGCTGAATACCGGATTTTTTACATGGAGCGACTGCCTATCTGACTTCCACAAGCCAGTTACTGGGTAATACGATACCACTTGGTAAGACTGGTTGTCAGACTTTCGGGCTCTGACTCCCCGTAATGACTGTTAAAGATCTACGAATGACAGCCGGGACCAACGGCTTAACGTGTTTTCCGAGGCATGGAGGGGTGTCGGTATGTAAAGATGGTCACCCATCCACAGACCAACCGCGACAAGCGTAGCTTAACCTGATCGACCGACCTGTGCGGCTGTTATTATTTAGCCACAGGCCCCTGGTTAAGTGTGGTTGCAAAAATTGGGACTGGAGATGGTAACAGTCTCTCTGTTTATCAATCGTAAAAAAGTTTCATAAAAGCGATGAACTGAAACACAGACGTCAGGCCCGCGGTTAGAGACAGACAACTGCAATAATAGCGTGATTATAAAGAGATTAGTGAGAAAATAGATCGAATTTAAGACATGGGGAATAAATAGCGATATAATATGAAGACAACCTTTGCGAAGCAGCTAGGACACACATATAAATGTTTGCCCCGCGCCGTGGCAATAACGTGTGTTCGGTTAACTAATGTAAGAGACGTCAGTACCTACTTGATTTTGGGTAACAGTTAAATAAACTTTATTTACGGCTCTGGAATTTCATTTAAGTACTCCCCTTTCTACGACCACATAGAAAAATCCCAACACTGAACTTCATAGTATAATGAAGTTAAAATAATGTGTAATTCCTAAGCCCAACTAAGATTTATCAAGGGTGCACAAAATTACTAGCTACTAGGTATCCCAAAAACAGCCCCACCAATTATTTCCAACGCTGAAAAAAGCTCAAATTCAAACACCACTAACCTACTTCCTCTGGCTCGGATGATAACGACTCAACAGCAGGCGAGTGTATTAAATTTTATGTTATTTACACAGGACGACATGATTACGGTCGAAGGCGTGGACAAACAAAACTTGGGATAGCGGGGGACAGACGGGGGCAGACGGGGGATGGCGACAATAGGGGGACAGGTAACCGTGTCGTTTACAATGTAAGCTTTGAGCTCTGGTTACTTGACAATGCTGGAATTTGTTGGTCATTTTGAGTTTGTTGGGGGAAAAGCAGATGGAGAGAATTGTGTTGGAAATGTTGTGATGCAAGTTGGAAAGCGTCTGAAATGTGGACTGTTAAAGGCTGTGTGAGGATTATTTTTTTAATGTAGGATTATCAGAGAATTTTAAATTTTTGGCTTGTTGAGTTGCTAAGAATGCTAAGAGGGATGTGTGGTGTTACGAAAGAGGAAATTTGAAAGTGGCACCGGTAACTGAAAAATTGGGGGAAATCGGTTGTCACGGTATGGGCATGTGATACGGAAAGATGAAAATGGCTATAAGAGTTGGGTAAGGCCAAAGAAACTACTGTGCTATGGTTAGAAAGAGTGTGACTACCGAGATGATGATTATTAGAGAAGTATGGAAGAAAAAGACATGTTGCGCTGACACCAAATAATTTGTGTTAGGGGCAGCGAATGATGATACTCTTTTTGAGTTGAGAATCGATGGAAATGTAACGTGGAGCATTTACTTTTGATACAAGCTAGAACCTGCTGAAACTTCAGAAGCAGGTCCTCCATTCTCGATACCACTACATACATATATTTCCTACTCCTTTCAAATACATATTTTCATCTTTAAATAACAAGATCTACACAAATATTAATACCAATTCAAAACATCATTGTTGAGGTCTGCAAAAAAATACTGTTTCCCTCAAAATGTTTTCCAACTTCACAATTTTTATTGTGTGAATCCCCCATTACGGTTGGCCCTCATTCCGTGTTGATTTCAAAATGCCTCGGGCATGGCGTTTAGGGTGAAACCGTTATAATTGAGTGTGTACATTCTCGCCTAAGGTTAAATAGGGGTTAGCAGAGAATAATTGATTGTCATCTTCGCTTGGGAGTTGATATTGTATGATTGGAAGCTGCTGAACCCAAGATATCTTGTAAAAAACGCCCCTTCAGATATGTAACAGTACCTACTTTCTTATACATAATGAGAAAAAAGGATCGGATCTTTGACAGTCGTTACGGGTAGTCAGAAGCCTGAAACCAAGGGGTACCAGTAACTGGGTTGTGGAGGTCAGGTAGGCAGTTGCTCCATGTAAAATACTGGTATTCAGCTACATCCGCTTAGACTGGAAGCCGACCCTAACATAGTTGGGAAAAGGCTAGGCAGATGATGAATGAGAAAGGCAGCTAGGAAAGAGATCGTCTAGATAAATCAGGGGAGCGTCTATCACAACGTTGCTACTAGAGAAAAGGTAATTTAAAGGCTCATTTCATGTAAATCTAGATAGAATAGATGTTGCAACTGAGTCAATTTTGTATTAAAGTTCACAAATATGAAGATAGATAAAAGAGGTAGATATAAAATAAAATCGCGGCATATTCGCCAAAAATGTAAACAAATATGAGTTTATGGAAAAATAACTTTAATTCCTACACAATAAAGTTCAGTTTACGCTACAACTTCCAACATTTTTATAATTTTTTCAATAGTGCTAGTCACTCTGAAATCAACTTAATTACCATTAAAATAAAGTTGATATTTGTTTAACTTTAAATAACGTCAATTTGAAACAAAATTTGAATATAAATCTATACTAATAATAAAGTTGAAGAGTTTGTTTGAACGCGCTAATCTCTGAAACTACCAATTGGATAACATCACGCTATGTCCTTGAGGAGCCGCGCAAATTGAAAAAAAGTAAGATAGAACGCTGAGCGTAAACGAAGTAATAGCGCGGGTCGGCGATGCTATGCGACGGGGTGGGTCGGGGACAAAGAAATTTCACACGGACGAAGTCGCGGGCTGAAGCTAATAGCTGAAGGTAATAAAATTGAGAAAACTTGTTCAATATTGACATTGATACCGTCGCGTCTCTCAACTTTCCTAAGTAAAGAATCTCAACAGCCCCAATTTATTTACACCATAATTACTTCGTCTAGTTTCTCTCTAAGTATGAACCAACCAAGTTACCGACCAGTCCCACGGGTGTCGTTAGAAATGAACTAGGGTATACACCGAGCGGATAGACAGCCGAATAATAAATGAACAACATTAAACTACGTTAATATGGTGTATTGCAGAAGGTCTGCATGAATTTTGATGGTGTATGAGTGAGAAATAATGGCCAAAGATAAATTACTAGAGAAGCTACTGCTAGCGCCATCTAGTGAGAGAAGTTGAAACTAAGAATACTTTTAATTTTACAAATTGCTTATAATGATTGTGTGCGATTGCTGATTATCAAAATCGAAGATCAATCGCCAATTTGGTTTAGTGATGACCCTGATCTCGAACAATTGCAACCCTCTGATTTTAATTACTCGAATACAAGCTCGAGGGTCGAAAAAAATTAAGTAATCGCTTCAAATAGGGGTCTTGCCCGCATTTTAAAGGGCTTGGGGTGTGTGATCGCGTTAGTGACGTTAAGCTCATGATGAGTCATAGGGGCAGTTTTGATTAGTAAACTACAAAATGGTTTTCAATTACGGTCAGTGTCTTTGCTACTCGACGGTAGATGGCGCTATCTATTTGCTAAACTGAATTTAAAGTAACTAAGTTCAATAAATTCCATTCCAATGAGAGTTTAATAAAAAACCGATAACATAGTTAAAACAGTTTCAGAAAAAAGACATCCAATTAGTAGTTTCATCAAAAAATTACGAAGCTCTAAACAAAAAAGTTGTCGCTACTCCCTACTAGGTGGCGTTAGCGGCGCGCTAATTTCCCATCAGACTTCTCAGTCGAGTGGAAGTGTTTAATTAATTCATTACGCTGCGTCTCGGCCCGAGGGGGGTAGGCAGGGGGATAGGGTTCGCAGTATTTATGTGAATAATGTATAAAGATGTTTTTGATAGACAGACAACATGGTTGTTATGTAATCTGACGTTAATTTTAATAACGTTTTCAGAATGTGTATGACGTGTATCATTTTGAAACATTTCAATATTTTAATCATGTTACTAAATATGATTTTATGTTTATGTGTCAACGTACATTTATTGTAAATTAAATATCCTTTATTATTGGGTTTATTTTGGCTTTATATAACTAAGTCTGCCGTAAGAATGACAACTATTTCTGTGTTTTTATGAAAATACTGTATTACTGTGCTTTTTACAGAATAACTTTTCCAATAGTGAAACTGGACAATTCAGAAACATTTTATTAATTGAAAACCAATACCAGCCCCAATTTAATCAATACATTTACTCCATATTTACTCTAGAAACGCCAATATTTGTGAAAACAAACCAAATATCAGGGGAACGACGAATCAATCTGAAACAATTTTGGTACACCACTATATTATGGTGGTACAAAGTCAATAAAATAAGGGTTTTTGATTTAGAATGCAGTTTGACTGAAATAGTCATTGATAGTAGGGTCATAGGTTGATTTTTAAATATTCTATTATTATCTTCTATCTCTTTTTATTATTTTTACCTGTATAGTATATGTTTCAGTTTAGTTTTATTTTTTATAAATATGTAACCATACTCTATATTCAATGTAGGTAATTTACATCGCACGCCGTTCGTGTTTGTTTAACTTTTTTATATTATGTGGATAATGTTGTTGGTTACACTATTATACTCCCATTTTATATTAAGTTCTATACCATAACATTGTAATGTGTAACCGTTTATTTTCCTAAATAAAATAAAATAGGTAAGTTCACGCCGTCTTCCCATCGGGGTAGGTAGAAACTACAGAATGTCACCTGCTATTACCCTTACATACCTACTCCTTTTGCCTCGGTTACGTTTATACATCTGAAAGCAAATTCTCGTAATTTAATTTTTTTTTACGTTCAAAATCTAGTCTCATCTCGGCGACAAGCAAATGTCAAAATTTGTCAAAAATGTAGAGAAATTAGAGGTATTTTTGACAGATTGTAAACGTTCTTAAAATAACGAGAATTGCTCCTCTGGTCACACTATTGATATATACTTAATGATTAATGACACTCCCACCTTCCTCAGACCAAAACTGTCTTTGAACTATAACACGAAAGTTTTACTGACACCCGTGCTCACCCCTAGGACACACAAGCGCAATACTGTCGTTATGTATAAGTATGGAATGGAAGTGGACATTGACCTAAAATTGACACAGCGCTAAGGTCGCCCCCGGACAGGCGTGGCGATTGCGGATGTAGAGAGAATGGATGAAATAGTATAGGTAGTACTTTCACAGTTTAATTTAAATGAACTAACAGACCCGCTAGATGTGGTTTTGTCCAAATTGTAATAGGTAATTCATGTAAAAATCCAGTTTTGTTTTTAAACCCAATTCTTATTTTGGCCTGCCTCGAAAAGCATAAAGCCGTTGGTCCCGGCTGTCATTCGTGGAAATTTGACAGTCGGTACGGGTCGTCAGTAGCCCGGAAGTCTAAAAGTATAATCCAGTAACTGGGTCAGAGGAGAGGTCAGATAGGCAGTCGCTCCTTGTAAAATACTGCTATTCAGCTGCAGCCGGTTAGAATGGAAGCCGACCACAACATAGTTGGAAAAAGGCAGGCGATGATGGATTAAGGCGAAAGAGTCAGGCTAGCCTGCGAAATTCAGATTTTCTTTCATTTTTTGCAATTTGCAGATCAAGTTGTATGTTTATCTAAATATGATTCGCGACCGTAACAAATTGTTTATTTATAGAATTGTTATCATGAAAATCATCAATATGTACTTACAACTGTCTAAGCTCATGTTTATAATTAAAGTCATTCTTGACAGCTTCAAACTGTTTTCTTAGCTAACCTATTTTATCCCATCATCACCAGCCTATAGCAGTCCACTGCAGAACATACGCCTCTTCTATTGCACGCCATTGAACTCGATTTTCGGCAACTCTCATCCAGCTGCCACCAGCTATCCTGCGAAGATCGTCGCTCCACCTAGCTCGAGGGCGACCCACCTTACGTTTACCGATTCGCGGTCTCCACTCAAGAACACGTCTGCCCAATTTTATACCACAGCTGGGCAAAGCTATCCGCCATACTTTTCCAGTTTGCCAGAATGATGTGTTAAATATTATATTTCTGTCTCCATTATGTTCACGACACCATGAAACTACGTATATACGAACTTTAAGTTTGCCTTAGATTTTAAAGCCACTTTTTTCGGTTTTCGGTTTACTTTAATGGGACGTCATTTGGAGAAGTGCCATTTCTAGCATTCGGTTCTACATCTTTAACTAAAGGGATGGTACCAACAGGAAGTAATATAATAGGAAATTGCAATTTTGTTAGCTGTTTGAGTAGGTACCTACATAAATACCAATAGCTTTCTATATTGTTATAACATTATGACATCTGTATAGACATGATTAATGGATGATGTCATAATTTTGTAGGTAACCGAATAGATATCACACAGATGTCGGATCATTCGGTTCCCTACCAAATGGTTAAGCTGGATGGTGCTGGTCCACGCGTCATGTTCGTGAATGGGCGCCGTTGGTTGAGACTGGCCATCTCTTAACTGCCAGGGCTAATTTTCTTAATCTTATATTTTGAAATTATTCTCACATTAGAAGCAACAAGAATAATGTACATAGAATTTTGTAATAATATCTTGATTTAAAAGCGTGTCCTTGGAGTTTCTTGTCCGTTCTTCTCCATAGAGATCTACGTTTTGGAATGGGCAACTTTCTGACTAACTGACCGACGCTTTGACAATCCAAAATTGCCTGTAAATGGTTTAATTGAAATAAATGGTTTGAGTTTGTCATGTGCCTCCTAATGTGAAAATGACAGTTTATGAAATGTCAGTACCTACTGTCAAACATGCTAAATCACCATGCATGGCAGACGTATTGGTGATCGCGGCAGCATACTGCGATATTAGCAGACAGGAGGACGTTGCTGCCAACTTTGAAGTAATTTCATACTTGCCTTTCACGATTTCTACGAGTTCGTTTTGTCTAATATTTCAATAGGTACTTACAAAGGCGTGGAGTATTTTTGTATCTGGATATCTTTGAAATGTTGAAACTCGTACACATCTGTGGAGAAAGAAATACTTTCATAAATAAACATCATCTATTTTAAGGAGTTTTGAAAGTAATTAAAAATTACTTTTGGCAATGATTTTCAGAGGAAAATGTCACATTGCTAAAGGATGCAATAAGTAAAGACACCAGCGCATTAAGTTACCCAAAACTGTCAAATTTTCCCAATCAACCTTGAACCTAATGTTTTAGAGATAAAGTTGAAAATCTATTAAAGAAATTTGACAGATTGTAGTAGCTTGATGTGATGGCGTCTGTACCTAAATTCGGTACAAAAAAAAAAAGAAAAATATTCTTAAATGAACAAATTGTATCTCTTTACATCTTATTTTTTTTCAGTTATCTTTTAACAAATTGTATTTAACATAACATAATCATCAGCCTGTAACGTTCCCACTGCTGGGACACAGGCCTCCTCTTTTCGAGAAGGAGTGGGCCGCAATCCACCACACGGGCCCAGTGCGGGTTGGTAGATGTCACATGTCTTCGAATTTTTGGTTCGAGGACATGCCGGTTTCCTCACGATGTTTTCCTTCACCGTTTTGTGAGCAGTGATGATGAAATAAATTACAGAAAGTAAAACGCCTGTCTGGGTTCGAACCGACGACCTACAACTCGTTGTATTTACTTAAAAAAAACCCGTATATCGAATAATCCGCAAGGTTTCTTACTGAAAGTATGGTAAAGCCACCCATACCCATCATCATCTGCCAAGCCTTTTCCCAACTATGTGGGAAAAGGCGTGTGTGGGCGAGGCGTGTGGGAAGGGATGTGTGTGTGTGGCGTCGGTTTCCAGTGTAACCGGACCGGATGCAGCTGAATACCAGTATTTTACATGGAGTGACTGCCTATCTGACCTCCACAACCCAGTTACCGGGTAATACGATACCCGTTGGTAAGACTGGTTGTCAGGACTTTCGGGCTTCTGACGACCCGTAACGACTGTGAAAGATGACATCCGGGGCCAACAGCTTAACGTGTTTTCCAAAGCACGGAGGTGTCTCGGAATTTAAAGACGGGCACCCATCCACGGACCGACCGTGGCAAGCGTAGCTTAAGCCCCTCCCATACCCATTAAGTATAACCTAAATTGTTTACAAAGTAAAATAAATTCCCTGCAATACATTTATAGGAATACATTATGTAAGCGATGACGTACAAGCATTTGACATTTGACATTACGTGAATTGAAATTTAAATATGGCGTCTTGTACTTAGGTACTACCAGACTTATACAATCGTGTTAAACGAAATTCTGTTGTTAGTTATATTTATTTCATAACATCACACCTGTTTATTCCGAACGGCAAGGCAGATGTGTTCCTACACCCACATTTCAATCCCATGTACCTAATAGTGGGCGAGCCTCTAGCTATCAAACGAGCACAAATCCTGACTCACAGAAATAACAAAAAAAAAAACCAATAACACTTTGTCCAACCTGGGAATCGAACTCTGGACCTCATGCGATTGATGAATGATTCTTCAGCATCATCAGCTGTCTAGCCTTTTCCCAACTATGTTGGGGTCGGCTTCCAGTCTAACCGGATGCAGCTGAATACCAGTATTTTACATGAAGCGACTGCCTATCTGACCTCCACAACCCAGTAACACGATAATCCTTGGTAAGACCGGATGCCACAGTGGGTCGTCAGACTTTCTGACTTTTGACAACCCGGAAAGTTATTAATGAATGAGTATAGAACACAAATTATCTATGCATTTATTTATGTTTTCAAAATGGCGCTAACAATTCCTACTGTATACAAATAGGGGCCCTTGTCAACCTTCCAAATGATTTGGATAAGAATCTTCGACCAATAATCGGAAATATTTTTTTACACGTGTCACGGAATATGGGACAAAATTATTATTAGGGTGTCCATGTTAAGAGGTTGAATATATTGTCTTCAATCTCATAAATAAAACAAAGTTCTGTTAGTTACACCATTTATAACTCAAGAACCTCCACTCAATTTGTGTGGTTCTTTCCTCAAAACACCATTTCAGACACCAATATGCACGGTCTTCTCATGATCTGACCAAGATTATGTCTGGACTTTAAAAGAGACTGTGACCACTGAGTTTGTTTCGGCCTTTCTTCTCAGACTAGTCAGATAGGAAACGCCGACCTCATCTAGTTTAAAAAAAATATGATTGACGTGTAAAAGTGTTTGTGCAAACCTACTTAAAGAAAATAAATCATGTATCATTTTATACTTCTTAACTATTAAAACATGGGAAAACTTTACGAAAAAAAATGAAGATAATTCATTTTCTCATACATTCGTTTTTATTGATTCTGAGGCGGCACGAATCTCGCCGGGTTAGTTAGTCGGTCATATATCAGTTTTTTGACTCACAAATAAGGATAAACGCATCTAGAATAAACATCTGAACATATAAATATGAAATTAAAGAAGAGATATAATATGTAAAAGTGCATTGAACAGACAGCTGTGCTGCTGGGGAGTTGGTTGCGCCACTTCTTCCCAGTGAAAGCACTATTAGGTGGTGAAGGGCGGGCGTTTTGGGGGACTGTCATGAGTAATTTTGACGTTCGAAAAGTGCTGATTTTTAGACTAAATGGAATAAATGACTTTTGCTTTTGATTGAGAAACATTTTAATTACAAAATTATTAAGCTTTTCAGTAATATTATCTGAAAGTACGAACAATAAAATATCTTTAATTTGGTTTTTTCAAAATGTTTCGGTTTTTGTAGATTTATGAAAAATGAAACTGTACTGTTGATAATCTTCAGTCTAAAGTATTAAGTCAGCCTTTGTATAATATTGTTTTACTTGTGCATAAGAAAAGTTATAACTGTATTTTTATTTACTTATACGTCTATAGTTTTAATTAAATCTTCCATAAAATAATGTAAAAGACTAAAAATTGCTACAGTTAAGCGATCACTGCACATAAGAGCCGATTAATGACCTTTTAGAAACTTATAAAAGACGCAATTCAGTCTCCCCAAAATTATCGTTACACATGGTAACAACACTTATCATAGAAATCGGGGCAACACAACACTAGCATTGAACCGAACAACCGCGTCTTTATCAACAACGTTCCACATTCGAATTTAAATTTCAAATCTCGAACACGACCATTACGATTCCGATCTTATATTTTAAAAGTGAGCCTCGATTTTTGAATTTGAAATTTGGATCTGTATGTGTCCCAGTTTTTGTTGAATTTTAAAAGTTTTTTTTTAGTTGTTTGTATTTTTGTAAGTTTGCATGTGTTATTCATATATTCTTCCTTTAGAGGGCCAGATGAAAAGATTACGTTTTTTTTTAGACATTTCATTGATTGTTTTGTAATGTATTCAGGACACAGATGTATTTTTATTGTGAATGCATGATGAATAATGTTTACTTAGCGATCGGAGTTTAAAACGGATGTTAGAAAATAGGGGATTAGTTAGGAAATAGCGAGTTGATGGTTTCCTTTGCCTTCCTAGTTCCTATGGCTTTTTATTTCCGTTGTGTTGTAGTGTAACTGTGTTTACTAGTCATTTCTTTATTTTAATACCTAAGATGTGACTGTATTTTTTAATAGTTCAAATATGTAATAGTTCATGTGCTGAGTAAGTATTTGTGCTGAGAGTATTTACACATACATACATAATCAGTCTATAATGTTCCCACTGCTGGGCCTCCTCTCGGTGAGAGGGAGTGGGCCGTAATCCACCACCTAGCTAGCTGTGCCTTCTAGTGCTGCACCATAAACATAAAAATAAAGTTTTGAAGATTTAGATATTGAAGATTAAAAGCATATTACATTTCTTATTTTACCTGATTACAGCAAAGTCAAAAGGAGGGTTATGATTTTAACGGGTTATGTATGTACAGACGCCAGCAGGTCAAGCTACCCGAAACTGTAAAATTTTCCCAATCAACCTTGAACCTTAATGCTTTAGAGATAAAGTTGAAAATCTATTAAAGAAATTTGACAGATTGTAGTAGCTTGATGTGCTGGCGTCTGTACCTATGTTTGTGTCACTGAAAATATAAATTATTTAAATTCAAACCTTATCACACAACATTTAACACGACACCAAAATATCACTTAGAACCATGTAAATGCTTAGAACACACTTTAAGGACTATAATATTTTTTTAAATAATAGTTTAGGTACATTTTTATCACAGACAAAGTCAGTCCCTCGGCAATGTGCGTCAGACGCGGGAACAAGCGCGATTGGCCTCATCCGGCGACAAATTGAACTTCCACGGATGTCCGCCATTGCGTTCTGTATTTAAAACATTACAATTCGATGTCTATGGGCCTTTAAACGGCCGTTTTTAATCCTTTCAACGGATATTGGCATTTGAATTTTGAGATTAACGTTCGATTTTTCGAAAATTGTTTAATTTTTCATAATAAATTATGCTGTGTTCAGATGTTGTTTTTTTTTAAACAGACAGAAATAATATCGAAAGAATAGTGCTTTGTTGAATTTTAATGTATTTTATTGTTTCTATTTTACTTGTTACAGACGATGTCTACATTTGGTCTACTTTCCTATCGCAGTTAAGTTGGAAGAGATTTCTTTAAAAATAACCATCACATTTGTACGTATTTTGCTGTTCTTTTACCCATGTCTTTTAATACATATTTGTATACATAAATGGTTAAATAAACACATACATGTATTATAAGCAGATATTTCGCTTAAATCTTTGCATAAAAGTCACTTACTTATTATACAAATTCTCAATGAATACTTTATATACATCTACCCCAAAACATTGAGATACAAAATTAATAATGCCATAATTATAAAGTAACATCTGTATTTAAGTATTAAAGTTAATGAACAAAGAAATATAGCTAATAATCTTATAGAAAGTTACAAATAGCCGTTATTAGTCACTGAACAGCGGCCATATTTCATTTGACTTTTAAAATAAACAGAGCGGTGTGAGATATTTGGAATATTAATTTCAAATTTGGAAGGAACTATTGCAAACAGCGGGGTAACTGCGTAACACACACAGAGTAGCAATGACTTTTATTTTGACAGTTCAACAACATTAATTGCGTAATTTATGTTGTTGAGCAGACAAATTTTTCGAACGTATGAAGCATAGGATTAGCGGTATCCTTAAAAATGATTCAGATTGTAATTGATAGTGAGTTACGCAATTAGGGTGGGTGAGATCTTGGGGAGACGAGCTTAAGAATGGTGAAGGAAAACATCGTGAGGAAACCGGTATGTCTTAGAACCGAAAAATTCGAAGTCATGTGACATCTACCAAGTGTCGGGTATACTTACAAAACTTCACTCTGAACATAACACTGTCACAACACCAATTTATCTCGTCTGCTCAACGTCCGTGTGTCACTGCAGGGATCCAGCAGACTTTCAGCGTCAGGTATATTTTCCTGACACGTGCTGAGCTGGACTCCCATTTGGTGCAACCTTGAGACGCATACCGCACTGTGTCACTTACTTCGATATGTGTGTTTTCTTTGTTTTAATATCGGCACCTTGTTTCTAAATGATATTCATGTACTTAAAGTGTGTTGTGCTCTTTTGCGTGGGTCAAATAAATGGCTTATCTATCTATCGACCCACACTAGGCCCGCGTGGTGGATTACGGCCCATGCCCTCTCACAGAGCGGAGGCCTGTTTCCCTGCAGTGTGAACATTATAGGTTGATTATGTGAGAATGATCGTGGACTTTAACGGGCATAAATACAAAGGGAATAGAATGCTTCAATGCTGGAATTAATTCAGCATTAATGGAGTCTTTTATCGTAACAATTACATCAGTCCCTAGCCACATAGCGGGTTCCTAAAAACAAAATCGTTAGACTTACCAGTTGGTTGAGAAAAATGGGTAACCAGATTTTTGGAAATTATCCTGTCAACATTTCGAAAGAATAAAATTGTGTTTACCTACTACAAGTATGAAAACTACACTTCGAAAAGCGAAGATACTAGGAATAATCAAAGTATCATCGGTTCGTAATTCTTAGGAGTCGCGGAATAACCCTTCAAAAGCCACAGGTCAGACATAAATCCAACTTCTCAATTCAAAAAAACGAATCAATCAAAAGCAATTACTTACCCGTATACCGTCGACAATAGCTTCTTAAAAAAAGAACACATTCAAAATTCGAATCTCGAATGCGGCTTCCATTTTGGTAATTAGAGTTTTTTGTTTAATTAAAAAGGTCGTTCCACGATATCATCGCGCTTTGTCATTGGTTGTTATTTACTCTTTTCCGTTTTTTCCCGCGCATATTTAAAGAAGCTGTAATTATAAGAATTTTTAGGTACCTAATGTTTGGAGAGGGCTGGCTCTTTGACAGAGGTCGCTGGCTGGAGTAGCTGGTGGAAACAGTTAGCATAGTTGACTCTTTTTAATTTAAAATTGTGTGCTTATTTTTATTAAACTCTCCGGTCCTTCTCTAACGGAGGGGCTTGTTGCACGGGCCGATCGATCAGGTTAAGCTTCTACGCTTACTGCGGTTAGTTCATGGATGGATGACCATGCCAAGACTCCTCCGTGCCTCGGAAAACGTGGATCTTTGACAGTCGTTACGGGTCGGCAGAAGCCCGAAAGTCTGACAACCAGTCTTACCAAGGGGTATCGTACTACCCAGTAACTGGGCCGTGGAGGTCAGATAAGCAGTCACTCCATGTAAAATACTGGTACTCAGCTGCATCCGGGTAGACTGGAAGCCGTACCCAACATAGTTGGGAAAAGGCTCGGCAGATGATGATTTTCTTAAGGTTTCAGGTTCTATAGCTCAGCATAGATTCTCAACGTGGGCGATATTGCCCCATCGTGGCCGTATGAGACCTCGTTTTGAGGACTTGGTTTCGATTCCCGGGTCGAACAAAGTGTTATAGAGTTTTAACATCTGGAATATATCAGTAGCAGCCTGGAATCTGTATTTGAGCCAGACTGATAGCAATAGCCTCGTCCCCTCTATTACATGGGACTTGAACATAGCTGGCGAAATGTGGGTGTATGCTTACTATAGGTATACAGCTCTGCCGAACCCTACGGGGATTACGGTTATGAAATATTAAAACGTTTTTAGTCTTTTAGAAAATTTATTTTCAATTCTTTGACATTTAGTTTGTAACGGTATCTACAACGCCACATGCGAACAACGCGTCATGCTGACGTCACGCAAATCCTGCATCTCGCAAGCAGAGTTTCACGCGCAATTAGAATATGTATACAAACTTTCCAACATCATTCGTTGGGCAGTTGCAGCTTTCGCGCACCTACTTCAGCGAGGCGTCATCATCACTCCCGCAAGCTTTAGAGCGGCGACGAGTCACTCAGCCAGCCAGCATCCACGGCGTGCGGCGGTAGGAAGCTAACTGCTTGTTTTTTCTGTTTGACACTTTTGTCAAATTCTTTATTTTTATTTCCGAACATCGTTGTAGTTTCCTTTCCTCCACGTGAGTTTATTTAGATTTCTAATTATTAAAACCGGCCATTTTGTTTGTATGGGTCGGGATCGAAGCCGTTATCGGGTCGAGGTCAGCGCTTGCTATCTTTTACCGACTTCCGTTCAACATATTATTTTGTAGTATTGAAATTTTTTGTAGCCGCCCGGATGAAGTTTTTTTTTGCGGTTAGGTAGTTTTTTTTTTGTTAATTCGTGGAATATTTCGATTTCGGTGAATTTTGTGGTTGAAAGTGTCATTTTGTATAAAAAATATGTGTGTAGGTACTTATGTAATTGTTTAAACTCCCTGTCACTTGTCCCTAAAAGTTCATTAGAAAACTAGACAAAGCAGATTTTCAATCAAATTTAATTTTAAATTCCTTAAAACATGCAATGACTTGTTCCCCAGCGATCTTAGCGATCTTGATATTTTCGGTGGTATAATTTATGTACCTATATTTAAGATAAATATCGTTAATAAAATCATCATCATCATCTGCCTAGCCTTTTTCCAACTATGTTGGGCTTGGCTTCCAATCTAACCGAATGCAGCTGAATACAAGTATTTTACATGGAGCGACTGCCTATCTGACCTCCACAACCCAGCTACTGGGTAATACGATAGCCCTTGGTAAGACTGGTTGTCAGAGTTTCGGACTTATAAAATATCTTTAATAAAATTTAAACTATTATTATAAAGAAACCCAGCATTTGTAAGTTATAATAACGTAGTTTTAAATATTTTTTAATTGTTTTATTATTATTTTGATGTTTACTTATAATATTTTTTCTTTGTATAATGTTCTGAAGGTACTCTCATTGACAGTGCCATGTTTTCCTATAATTTAGATACAAACGAGATCTATGCGACAAAGTCTTATTTAGTTCGTAAGCCTTTATAATATAAATAAATTCAGAAAAACAGTCGCTTAGTTCAACAAATGAAACGGTCTCAATAATACAATCCTCCCAAAGTTAGCTACTGTCAAAAAACCAAACGAATGCAACAAAGTAACAAAAATCTAAAACATAATAAACCAATATGGCGGTACGCTGCGGCGAGATTACAACCATAGGTATTTGTCCGAACGTCGGCAACAGAATCAAGATTTGAAATTGGAATCAATGGCGGGCTAGATAAATTGTAAGGGAATGCTACTGGCAGTTTACAGACCGATAATAATTTATAGATTTTCAACGGTTTTTATCTTTAAAATGTTGTTTTTGTTGGGAAAAATCGAAGCTAATATATTAACTTGAAGAGTTTGTTCGAACGCGCTGGGGGCCTAAAAAGGCCACTTTAAGCAATACCTCTAAAAGCTATTCATTTCCTGAATTCCCAGCAAATCATTAGCAATTCCTCTAATTTTCGTTAAATGGTTACACATAATAGTTTAATCACCTACAATTCATATCAATAATATTTGGTGTAAACATTGGTGGACCATTTTAAGAATTTCCATACAAAACTGTCAAACACGTAAATTGCGTGATATGAATTGCACACAGATCATATTAAGAATTGTCAGTTTGTGACCATTTTACGATTTTTAATATGATTCATAATGTTATCTTATTATGATTCTGCCAAAGTGGCCTTTTTAGACCCCCTGATCTCTTGAACTGCAATACGGATCTGAATAAATCTTTTTGCATTTGATAGGCGAATGAGGAAGGTAATAAGCTATTAAGATCATGCTACGACCCTTAGGAGCTGAGTGAGGCGGTTGAAACCGCGGGGCACAGTTAATACTAGTATAGACTAAAATCTATAACTACGACAGCAAAATTAATATTATTTGCAAGGTAAAAGAACTCGTATCAAGAAGCCAAACGACAATACAGTATCTTCACAAAAATAAATATAATCCAGTGATGAATACTCAAACAATTGGCACAACGGACACTCCATTCCCTGTCCACTTAAAAAAAAAAACACAAAGCCCCAAGCAGCCAATAGAGGACGTTCCCGCCGAAACGCGTTCCATTTCCAAATTATTTCAAACATGGCGGCCGTAACGAGGCGAATGGGCAAACAACAAATTGACCCCAATTTTCTGGCTAATGGTGCTTCTAACGCACGACGGTACGATGTCGTATCCTCGTATGACATTGATATTTGCCACGTTGCTGGATTCAGACGGATTTTAGTTTCATTATTTGTATTGTTCTTTTATGGATATATCTTTTATAGTGTCTTTTGATGAAGATGAGTATGGGAAGACCAAAGAAACGATGAATGGACTGTGTGAAAGATGATATGGTTAGAAAGGGTGTGAGTGTGACTGCCGAGATCACGGGTAACAGAGAAGTAAGTATCGAAGAAAAAGACAAGATACAACAAGAATAGTGCACCCAGGATTTTGTAAAAATCTTGATTTCAAAGAGTGTCCTTGGAGTGTCTTGCCCGTTCTTCTCCGAAGAGATCTACGTTCTGGAATGGACAACTAACTTTCTGACTAACCGACTCTTTGACAGTTCCAAAAGTGCCTGTAAATGTTTTAATTGAAATAAATGCTTTGAATCTGACGTTTGGTGTCTATAGACAGGCTGAACAAAAGGTATGAAACGTAACAATTGAAAATCAAAGGAGCAATTCTCGTAATTTTATGAACGTTCACAGTCTGATCTCAGTCTCAATCTGTCAAAAGTCTCAATCGGTCTAATTTCCTTACAATTTTGACAAGTTTTTGACATTGATTGCCGCTGAGACGAGATTGCGACTAGATTTTGACCGTTTTTAATTACAGGAATTGGTACCAATATCATCATCACCTGCCTTTTCCCAACTATGATGGGTTCGGCTTATAGTCTAACCGGATGCAGCTGAGTACCAGTATTTTACATGAAGCGACTGCCTATCTGACCTCCACAACCCAGTTACTAGGTAATACAATACCCCTTGGTTAACTGGTTGTCAGCCTTTCGGGCTTCTGACGACCCGTAACGACTGTCAGAGATCCACGGAAAACAGCCGGGACCAACGGCTTAACGTGCTTTTCGAGGCACGGGGGGGTTTTGATATATGAAGATGGTCACCCATCCACGGACCAACCGTTGCAAGCGTCCAATCTAGTACCAATAATAATGTACAATTTTTTTTGATAATTATGGTTGCTATGTAAGTATAATATATGTAATAATAATTTGTAATAATACATTCTTATATTTTCCCATGTTTTCCTATAGCCTTATCATTATTATTCAGGATAAAACTAACTTAAATTACACAATTAAAATAATCAAAAGGGTATGTACTTATTTCTTAATCCATTTCTGCTAAATACGAGTCTAGAGATAATTAATATTAAGCTAAAGTTTAGTGTAAGTCTGAGATCGCCAACCCATCTTAATCGCGTGGTGATCAATGCTCGTGCATTCTCTGTATGAGAAGAGGTAATTTGCCTTCTATTGGCACAATTTATTATTTTTATAATCATTATGTCAAAAAGGGGTCCTGCACTCTAATTGCGTAGTTTATTATATAGCTTATTTGCTTTAAATTGCTAACCCATTGCTTTATATGTAAAAAAAAAATGTCTATTCAACAACGTACATAGCGCAATGAATGTTGCAGAACTGTCAAAATGATACCCATTGCACCAAGCAGCTGATACGTCTTTAGTATATAAAAAAAAAAAAGTTACGATAAAACCCATGCCACAATCCAAAATCCAGTTTGACGCAACGACATAAAATTGCCAGACAAAAAAATATTAATAATAATTTTTGCACATGGCAACCCCCGAAATACCGTTACCAATGAGGTCCAGACTATTGTTGGTTTAACAATAAAATCCTAACTATTGTGTAGAGTGCAGCTGTAGTTGGTATATTGTATTTTGTAAAACCGTTCCCTTTATCGTATTTCGATCGGGAATTACATCATTCTCAGCGAGAACTGATATTATTTTGAATTTTTGCAAACTGGTTTGGTTATTGACGAATTATTTTTGGTTATGTTTAAGTCGCGGGTTCAAACTCAAACAGGCATTTCATTGTGTAAATTATTTTATCACCATTGCGCAAAACATTGTAAAAGCCAATTATTTTTAAAAGAGTAACCGTGGAGTTTCTTGCCGGCTCTTCTCCATAGGAAACGACCAATTGGAACCGTGCACCTAGCTTCTGACGTTTCAAAAGTGCATGTGTGTTTATGTGAAGTAATATTATTTTGATTTTGTTGTCACCATGCCTGGCGAACGAATCAATGCCTTTCATTGTATGTACAAAGTCCAAGCTAGCACATTTTTCAGTCAAACAAAACTAACCGATAAGCATGGAATTAGTGTGTACGCACGGCTACACGTCATCAAGCTATAAGTAACCAGTATAAGCTGAACTCTGATTATACAAAAAACGTATACAATGCGAGGTCAGCTAAATCTGGAAATGTATAGCTTGATGTGTGGCAGTGTGTACTAAATACCGATAAGAAATGTTTTAATAAGTGTCAAATCTCAATCAGTCAGCTACTGTAAGTAGTTTTTTGTTTATTCTAACTTTAAATATTTTAAGTTACAGTTGGGCTTGCAATTTACGGATTATTTAACTTCAAATTATTTGCCGCCAATTTCAGTTGTCAAACGCAAATGGCAGCTGTCAAGAATGCGAGAAAGAAAGTACGTTTTGGTCATATATTTTTTTTTAAGTTGCAATTTGCAATGTTAGTTGTAATTAATTCTAAATAGTAAATCTACACAATCTCATAGTAGTACACAATGAAACGTCTTGACAGTTTTTCAAGAAATCAGTTTCGTTGGAAATCTATAAATGCAGTAATTTTATTTATTTTCTCTTAGTAGTTTCCTTAGCTTTTATAGTATTAAAGGTTTTCCTACAAGTCAACCTACATTTATATAATCTACGTTTGCGATTTACTTGCCAAACATGTAAAAATATGAGTTTTTTGAAAAATAACTTTAATTCCTACACAATAAAGTTCAGTTTACGCTACAACTTCAAATATTTTAATTAGTTAGGTACTTTTTTAATAGTGCTAGTCACTCTGAAATTAACTTATTTACTACTGAAATCAAGTTGATATTCGTTTTACTTGAAATAACATCAATTGGAAACATACATTTGAATAGACCTTAGGTACCTATACAATTAATTTTCCAGTACCTAGTCATAACTTAGTCTCAATATTTCTCACATTTCTTCTATAAATAAATTCATCTTCAATAACATCACACCTTGTTTCCCCGAGGGGTTAGGCAGAAGTATACCCTAGTACATCCCCTTTTGGACAGTTATGTTTAAGTACCAGGTACCAGAGGCGAAACTAATTGCCAGAAACTGGGCACAAATGTAAGCTCCGGACTGTTACTGAGAAATTCCTGATAGAAAACCCAATAACACTATCATGCCCGAGCTAGGAGTCGAACCCAGGACCTCATGCTCAGCAGTAGTGCTTGTGACCAACGAGGCAGCCGGCTATCTCTGTATCAAATAAGTCTATAAAAGTCTACCAAAGGAAAAGCCACAAAGGGTAGGATTCCCACTTGCATCCCCAAAATACACTCAAGAGCTCTTATTTGGGCTTAGCCTACAAAAAACGAATACCTATTGAGTCTGTCAAAGGAGGTCCAAGAAGGAAGTTTAAAATTTTCTCAATAGCAACGGCCCAATTCTCCAGTTTACTGATTGATATCTTTGTTGTACAGCGTTACGATATATCGGTTTTAAGCTCTAAGAAATAAGCTATCCAATGGTGAAAGTTTCATTGGGATTGGTTTTGTAATCTTGAAGAAAACTGTAAAAAGGTCTTTCAAGAAATGTTAAAAGAGATTGAACCAATTTTTTAAACAAAGAACCTCTTTGCTCATTTTAAAAATTAGGTCTCTAATAATGCGTCATCAATTTTGAATTAAGATTCGTTCCGCCATTTTAAAAATTTCGGTCTCTGATAATACCATTTTATTGCGACGCCACTTCTGTTTATTGACCAAGATATTATGACGTTTAATAGTACAAAATGCGACGAAACTGATATTTCTTTATCTATTTCGTATTTATCATTAAGCAAGTAACATTCATTCATTAATTTCGAAATGTTGTACATAGGATATCAGACACTAAATACAGTTATCACTGTACCAAGCAAATTGTTGAATAAATATATAAAATACTAGTATTTAAGACGGAATTTAGATAGCTTAGCTAAATAATTTTTTTATACCAAATAAAAATTAATCAACCTAACCTTATCCCAACTATTTTGGGGTCGGCTTCCAGTCTAACAGGATGTAGCAGTATACCAGCTTTTTACATGGAGCGACTGCCTATCTGATTTCCACAACCCAGTTACTGAGTAACACGTTACATCTTGGTAAGGCTGGTTCTCAGCCTTTGGGGCTTCTGACTACTCGTAACGACTGTGAAGATCTACGAATGACGGCCGCGACCAAACTGCTTAACGTGCTTTCGAGGCACGGAGGGTTCTCGATACGTAATAGGTGGTCACCCATCCGTAAACCAACCGCGGCAAGCATGGCCACTTTAACCAAGAAAGTAAATGAAATTTGGTATCATTTCTTATAACAACCATTTATCGAACTCTTCTAAATTGCCTTGAAAGACTTCTATGGATGAAACAATGTGTCGATTGAATTGCATGCCGGACTATTCTTAGACCAGTTTATTGATTCTAATGGCGTTCATTCTTTTATTTGTAGCCTGCAATGTCTGATAAAGTTAACATTCATAATGTTAACTTTAAGTTGTAAGCATAAAGCTGTTTTCTTTTCTCAAAGTTTGACATTTGGTTGTCAGATGAAACTGACACTTCGATTTTTTTGACGAGGAACGATCATAAACTATACAGCCTCTTTGTATTTTTTTCTGTGTTTTTTTAAATAGAGTTGTGCTCGTCGTAGTTTGGCTTGATCTAACATTGGCTAATAGCCAGTATCAGTCAGTTATCGGTACCTATGTTATCACTGGGCGAAGGCCACCTCTTATCTGTCAAACGTAGCATTGTATAATGTTATCATTTTATCACGTATTTGATATTATATTACTTATATTCAATTTTAGGCTAACATTTTGCAATCATTGTGGGTTTCCATGCCTTATTCAAAATCAAAATATTTTATTTCACATGGATCTACATGGACGCTTATGAAACGTCAGAAGCTAGGTGCACGGTTCCAAATGGTCCTATGTAGAAGAGCCGGCAAGAAATTCAACGGTTTCTCTTTTAAAAATAATTGGCTTTTACAATGTTTTCAAATTCCAGTGTAAGAGTGTGCGAGGAGAGTGTAGGCCTGTCAGTACATTAGGTAAATAACTAGGTACGAGAGAACTAAAGTAACCGACATAGCTTGCAGAGTAAGCAAGCTGAAGTGGCATTGGGCTGGCCATGTTTGTCGAAGGACTAACGACCGGTGGAGCAGACGAGTCCTGGAGTGGAGGCCGTGTATCGGCAAGTGTAGTGTGGGACGCCCCCCAGCTAGATGGACCGACTACTTTATATAAATTGCTGGGACGGACTGGATGCGTAAGGCGGAGGACAGGGTGCTGTGGCGCAGCCTGGGAGACGCCTATGTCCAGCAGTGGACTGCGATAGGCTGAGTTGGTTGATTGAGATTTCTTGAGTCCATAAAATGACTCGTTTTCACACAGGTTAACCAATAAGGAAGTATAATTTTTTTCCTTCAGGAAAATCCAATAAAAACATGTCCATCCATTTCAGAGGTTAGCACCCACAAACGAACATATGGTATCATGATGTAATTGTTTTAAAAAGCTTGCTAAACTACTAGGAATGTTGTTGCTGAGTAGCATAGTTATAAAAAATCATTAAATTATAATGGCAGCTGTGGGTGACGTCACCGGGCGCCATATTGGTCTAGTGTTCCGACATTATGTCATCATAGCAGCCACATTTTCCCATGTTTCAGTTTCCTAATCTAACCAGATGTAACTGAATATAAGTATTTTTATGATACACATGACATAGTGTCACGCATATAATAATAATCCCCGTATGGTCAGGCAGAGGTGTACACACGGCTACACATAACCAGTATAAGCTGACTTGTGATTGTACGAAAAACCTATACAATGCGAGGTCAGCTAAAACTGGAAACCTGTAGTACACCCACATTTGGCCAGTTATGTTTAAGGAGGGCGAGCCTAATGCCATTGCCCTGTCACAAATCCGTACTCCAGCCTGGTACTGAGAAATTTTTGAAATCCCAATAACACTTTGCCAGACCCGGGAATCAAACCCGAATGAAACGAATGAATTTTTTTTTATAAACCCTGACCAAGCCTCTAATCAGTTAATTGTCTGTCAAATTGTAAGCAGCTGTGATTGGCTGACGGGAATTACAATAGCCAATGAAATCCACGCTTTTCTAAGTTAATAATTACCTATAGGTAAAGGAGTAATCTGTTCTACAAAAAGTACCTAGCACACTGTCTGTCCTGTATGTTTAAAAGCGTGATGTTCTGTCGATCAGTGTTTCTTCCCCTAGTACGAAGTTATTGATCCTAGCATACAGACTGTGGTGTTAGTTACAGGATGTAGCGATTTGGACAGCTCATAAAACGCTATTCTGAACATGTATGGATTTATTTTTCTAAAGGTATTTCCTTCGGATGGAAAGTATAGTACTTAAACTAAAGAGTAACGTAAATAATATTTCACTGTTACTCCTACCCTTATAATTATTGTAAAATAGCAATGCTTGATGGCAGAAATAGGTACGTTATGATGAAATAAATTCCGGAATAAATGCTCTAAATTATGGCTAAACCCCTTCAAAATCTATTGTGTAGCTTAGGAGATCTAAGCGGCCACACAGACAGACATGAAAAGCAACTTTGTAGTATACTATGTATAGATATAGATGAGCTTTTTTTGTTGCTGAATGCGACTGATCATTACCTAGACCACGCCTGATGGAAACTGAAGTCTATGATGGAACGAGCGTGCCGAGAAGATGCCTGCTTAAAAAATCTTTTCAATGTGTATTAAAAGGGCCATTCTTCTGTGACTTGCACCACACCAGGGTGTGGTCATTCAAAAACCCATAGGCCGGACCACTTACGATAGATTGGAGTTATATTAATTTCGTTCAGACAATGATTTTGCTGAAAATATTCAGTATAAGCACTCAAAATATTATCCATAATGATATTACGTAATGATTGATAGAATATTTCGATATTCCTACTTTAGTTGCGGGGGCCATTCGATCTATTTTGTAAAAAAACTTAGGTGAAGTGAGCTGTCAATAGTGTCAATCCCTAGTGTGTTGGAATGACAGCTCACTTAAAGCTCACTTCACATAGTTAGGTAACAAGGTGAGATTTTTACAGAACAGCGGGGTATTTGCGTAACACACTATCAGTAGCAATCGCTTTCATTTTGACAGTTCAACAACATTCATTGTGTTATCTGCATTGTTGAGCAGAATTTTTTTTCGAACTTATGAAGCTATGGATTAACAATATCCTTCAAAATGATTAATATTGTGATTGATAGTGTGTTACGAAATTTAGGGTGCTAACCGGCTAGTCAGGGGTCATACTATGAATCGTTGCGAAAACGGGATGGTGCTATTCGTCCTGTATGCTCCATCTCTCTCTTGCACGGTGACAACGATACTGATTACCAGTGACGTGAAAAAAAAATGTCTGAACAAGAACTGTCAAAAAAAAATGTAAAAAAAATATTGCAGTTTTTTTCCACAGTCTTTAGACAAAGTTACAACGTACAAAATAATATTACTTTTTAAATTGTATGCTAACAAGAAAATAACTAATAACGCACAACACACTGCAAGTAATCTTTTCTAAAAAAATATTTTCAATAAACAAAATAGGTTGCGCATGATTTTGTATAAGAGAAGGATATGGTCCTTTTGTGGGGCTCACAATAGACCCGGATGTTGTGTGGTACAGCTGCTGGTAGGATGGTGACAAGATGTGTGGTGACCACGCTTTGGGTTGGTCGCAGGACAACCTTTTTTTTCGATATTTTTTCTTTTTGTTTTTCTGGGTGTGAGTTCGCGCTTGTTTTTCGACTAGTTGATGAGTAATAAAAATAATTATTGTATTATATCATGAAGATAACTACTGTATAAAAGGTATTACGAATGTTTTTACTGTTTGAAACAAAGAGATGATAGTGCAACTCTTTTTATGCCTACCTAGACACATACCACAACTAGACGACAAAAATGGCGTCGTTGATTCACCCACATTGATTCAGCGACAGCTGTCCCTTATCTTGAATGAATACTGCGAATCAACTATCTAATAATAATACTTAACAAACAATTTGCACTGATAATGTATGAAGAGTTATGTAATAGAAAAGATTAAGTATACATATAATTTATATGGTGATATAAAAGAGTGGCTTTGGAGTTTCTTGCCCGTTCTTCTCTATAAAGGTCTACGTTTTGGAATGGGCAACTAGCTTCAATTTTCTGACTAACTCTCTCTCTGACTACTCTTTGACAGTACAAGTGTTTGTAAATGGTTTAATTGAAATAAATACTTTGAGTTTTTTTTTTTAGTTTTTTCGTATTAGGAGGCGACAAGGGTATATTAGATTTTAACACTAACTAATTTGTTACATACATTCATTTCATCCACCAACCCTCACTGGGAGCACCAACACACAGAGAGGAGGCCTGTGTCCCAGCAGTGGGAACATTATAGGCTGACTATTGACTAGGTATTCTATAATTAGTTGATGTTTTAGTAGTTTTAAAAATACGAATAGACGTAAAGTAATCAAAAGGATTATATATATAAGAACTATAGTCTAAGGGAAGATGGCGTGATCTAGTTTTTTCAACGAATGTTATTTGTGTTTTTTTGCTTTAAATGGCATACTAAAATAATTAATGTTTCAAGAAAAAAACTACCCAAATTACTTATTAGTGTCAAATTAACATTGGCTTAATAAAAACACAAGCTTGCAAATTGAAACATGTTTCAAATTAAAACCACCACAAAAAAAATCGCCACATTTTTCAAAACTGACCACGTTCCACGAAACTCGACCGCGTCTTCGAAATTCAAATCCCATGGCCACCTCAGTAAACTAAAATAAACTCCGGCGCACATCTGCTGTACACGTGGTCACACAAAGGCATGGGGGCCACGAGACCATGGGAAACGAGCTTAATTGCCTATGTGCAGATTCCATGGGGTTGGCAGGAGCGGTCGAAACTACAAATTGTTTTCTCATTGATTTGTTATAGGGTTTGATAATTGTAATGTAATGATGACTGGAGGCCCTTACACGAACGCGCAACGTAATTTCGTACGATTTTTGAATAAAATATACAAGTACCTATCATATAACATTTTGGTAATTTTTTTTGCTACAAGCACAAGAAGTATCCTAATACTGTATACTAATATAACGAATACTACGAAACTTAAACGAGTGAAACCGCGGGGCGCTGCTAGTCATTTATAAATATGAATAAAGTCTTAAAACTAATGAAAAATTAAAATAATGCTAAACGAGAATTTTTCATTTGAAAATCGTTTGAATTGAGGTACATTACGTTAACTCCATGCGTTTGTCCTGTCCTGCGTCCGATTCCTATTTTTGACGGACTGTTATTGGTTAAAATTAAGACTCTTGTATCTTAACCAATAATAAAGCAAAGACCTCATAGCTTTGCATAGCAGACCCTCCCATATGGAAGTAGCTATCACAGGTAAAATTAGCTTACGAATCTATTTATATGCCCAGATTAGCAACAAAAATGCCACCATTGGTAGGCAAAGCGATTCGTTTTTGTTTTTATACGACCCAAGCATAAGTTAAAATGGCGAATATCAACCATGATTTATGATTATTTTACAATACTATTGAAAGAATCAGTCAGCGCTATAATATTCTTTGGTAACACCATGCTGCGATCATCAGTACCTTATCTGTATGTGTACATTAAGGATGCAAAAAAGATTGAATTGGAATTGCCTCAAATTATTAGTAAAGCAGGTTGATACTTATCCACCAACCGCACTCGGCCAGCGTGGTGGCGTAAAGCTCACTCCCTCGTACAGAGTGGAGGCATGTGTCTCATCTCAGTAGTAGGAAAATTAAAGGCTGATTGTGCATTAAAAGAACTGAATGATATGGCTCGTTGGCTGGAAAGGGAGTCAAGATCAAGACAATTCATAAATAAGTATGGAAATAAACGACGTGCTGTGCCGACCACAAAGAAATTGGGATAAGCGCAGGAATGATTATGAATATTGAAATAGAATATAATTTAGACCATCTACTCTAATCCTGTATTCATATAAACCTTCATAAATAATTTATTCCGTACAAGAATTAAAATAACGAAGGATGTGCAAGAAAAAAAACCGCCATTTTAAATACCAAACGCCACGTGTCGAGCAAAATGGCGGTGAAAACACGTGTAACGGCTATTTATAATTTGAAATTTAAAATTAATGAACTAAATAAGTTTTTAGTTTAATGAAACGTTCATAAGTGATAAAAATACGGCTATACGTATTCCCTTATCAAGCGGGTCAGAGGCCACGGAATAAATAATAAGTTTTATAGTAATGTTGAGTACAAACTCTGGAGTAGACTAATTATGTTTTTAATTAGGTATTTACTTTGAGCTCTGGGAAGGAATGTAAAGTTTGTTATATGCTGTATAGAGCTGGATTTTGTGTGGTAACAGCCCCGACTTACTGTGTAAATTATTTCTTCACCAATGCTAGCAAAAAATCATGAGGAAACCGGCATGTCCTAGTAACAAAAATTCGAAGACATGTGACATCTACGAAACCGCACTGGGCCCGCGTGGTACATTATAGAACACTCCCTCTTGAAGAGAGGAGGCCTGTGTCCCAGCAGAGGGAGCATTAAAAGCTGATTATGCTTGTGTGTAAATATTAATAACTACATCAACATTTCGAAGTAGGTAGTAAAGTTCAATCATTCTTAAGCTCACCAATAAATCTCTTCGTTCATTAGTCCAATCCATACATTCTCAAAAACATATCGCCTATAAAATCTATAACAAATCCAATGTCCAAAAAAACAAAACACAATCATCAATGATTCACTCTCGAGACTACACATTCGTTCCATCCACAATTTTCGCCCGCATCCCTACATCCGTGAACACGCCAACGCCACGTGCCCCGTTTCGTCCCCATCACGTACGCGTCCCGTCAGCATACTCCACATGCCTGCTTTGAAATTAAACATTCAACTATTCGCTATACACAGGGGGTGAAGGGTTTAAATTAAAAAAAGTACACGATAGGGTCACAACGCGCTCATATTTTGGGTGGAATCTCTCGGAATTAGGAATAATAATGTTCACTATGAGGGTAGATTGATAGGTAGTGTGTTTAATTTTGTTAATGTGATGGTATGGTTAATTAACTAGCGAGATCGATTTGGGAAAGGTGGTTGAACTTTCTGGGGGCTTTTGAGATGGGAGAGTCGAAATTTATAAGCACACGTTTAGACTAAAGAATATGTTTCGACTAATCATCTGCCTAGCCTTTTCCCAACTATGTTGGGGTCGGCTTCCAGTCTAAACAGATGCCAGTATTATAAAAAAAAAAAAAAAAAAAAACGACTGCCTATCTGCTCCACAACCCAGTTACTGGGTAACACAAACCCGTTGGCAAGGCTGGTGATATGTTTAGTATCAACTGGTACAAGAACGCTATACTTAATATTAAAAAAAATATTAATAATGGATGTTCTCAAAAGAGAAATTGTTTTCTTGTTTCATCAGTACAGAAACTTGACATTAAAAAGATGGGTGCAGCAAAATGTTGATCAATCAATTTTGATATTCGTTAATCGTTTCCGAAAACCTATCTTATGTAACTGTTTTCAAATATCATGTCGACTAATCAATTAATTGTAGTAAGCAGATTTGCTATTCAGGCTTTCAGGAGACCGTGCTCAAAGCATTTTCAATTAAACCATTTACAGTTACACTTTAAATTCTCAAGGAGTCGGTCAGTCAGAAATATGAAGAAAAATTTGGTTAGATTAAAATTGCTTATTAGTCTTATAGGCTAGAATGTAATGAATTATTAAGAACCTGGGGGTCTACTCCGAAGTAGTATCGGCCGAATGTTCGGCCGTTTCCTGCTACGAAGTTACTATTTGGTTCGGTCGGTCCCGATCCTACACTCCTGCACTCTTTCGAATATTCACTATGGTCCCGATCCAACTGAGCCGATCCGAACTTTTTTCACATTTTTCAATAATATTCGGTCGATTCGGCCATGTGTCGGTCCGATCCGAACATTCGCGCTTTGCACTTCGGAGTAGACCCCCAGGTTCTTTTTACAAAGGATAAAAAAAGATATGAAGCTAGTTACCCATTCCAAAGCGTAGTAAGTTCCTATGGAGAAAAACGGGCAAGAAACTCAATGGACACTCAATCTTCTGACATATTTTACCAAGTAAGAACGATGATTACTATAATAATAATGCGACCATCCATTTTATATATAATCAAACGAACACAAAACGAACACTATCCCTCTCAAGCAAAGACATTCCAGACAAGAACACAAATTAACACAACCGACCTATAATTCAAAGGAATGTGGATCCTAAGCAGTTGATACAGACTACATTACTATAGACACAATATCATATATCACATAGAGTACAATATCGAATGACAAGGAAGGACAGGCGGCGACTAGGAGGCGCCATTCTGGGAAATTAGACGACGAATCAGCAATATTAAGCCTTTAGGTACTTATTTATTGTGTACTTGAAGGATTGGAATGTGGAATGGGAATAGAAATGTGTGATTAGAGTCTTGAAAAGATGGATGTAAAGAGACTTTCTCTAGAAGTGTCTAATGAGATCAAGGACAGCAGGAATGTACGGTCACCAAAGGAGAAAAGTAACCATCTGAAGTTTTTTAAGAAACAGATGGATATTTTCGAATAAAATTTAATTTTATTAATAGAAAACATCAGTTCTTTTATCAAATTAAATTTCATTCGAAAGCTCCATCGGTTTCTTACTAAACGTCAACTATATCCGACGACCCTGATCTCTTTTGGTGACTGTACTTGTAGGAGTGGAGTGTGGAATGGGAATAGAAATGTGTGATTAGGGTCTTGAAGAGATGGATGAAAAGAGAGTTTCTCTTGAAGTTTTGAATGAGATCAAGGGTAGCAGGAATGTGTAGACGCCAGCATATAGAATAGAATACTACTAGAATCTGTCAAATTTCTTTAATAGATCTTCAACTTTATCGCTAAAGCATTAGGTTCAAAATTAATTGGGAAAATTTTACAGTTTCGGGTAGCTTGATGAGCTGGCGTCTGTACTATTTAACATCTAGCTGGAAAGACGTGTCTTTCACAGCCCAAGTGTACAAGTCTGGCAGAATTTGAAATAGAACAAATCATAAAAGAATTGATAGAAAACATTTTCACTTTTATTTAAATTGTTAGTTGCTTCCATTTTGGTGTGGATTGGTGGAATAAGAGATGATAACTTAGCTATGGTAAGATCTGCTAAATGTTGATGGCCTGTAGGTTTATGGATGCGCTTCTAGACCACGTGGTTACGATTTCAAAAGCTCAGGGAATCATGGTGAAGAAGTCTGATTATTCGTGTGGGACCGCCTACCAAGCAATGCTAACGTATTTTCATTCTTTAAACGCAATGCCATAAAATAGACTCTAGCACACACCCTTACTAATACAAGCGTGAAGATATTAGAGCTACTACCGTATTAAATAGAGCTCTTTTTACGTCCAATTAATTGCGATGTATCACGCAGTGCAAGGTGTGGAGGAGAGTGCTATCGCCATAAAGTAAGAACATGTCTACAAAGGGGGTGACTACCGAGATGACGACTAACAGAGAAGTATGGAGGAAAAAGACATGTTACGCCAATCACAAATAGATTGGGATAAAGGCAGGAGACTGATGATGACATAGTGAGAACATGTTTTTGAGTTCTTGACATTGTTAGCCGGTGTTTTAGTGTTAATGAGTCGGTAAAGCTACTAAAATAATGTTAGGATTCATTTTGGTGAAAAAATATGAAATGATGATGATTTTTACTTCTGTGAGTAGATCTTTTATGACACTTTCACACGTAAATTTTTTGGTCATTTTTTTATGAATCTTTTGCTGCTACCTTCAATGTCGTGTTATGAACGTTAATTATTGTTGACATACTATCTCTGCTCATGAATGTCATCATTATTATAATATAGTTAAAATATTTCTCATTATGTGAAATTGGTAGTAAACTTTCTTTCGAGTAAGTAAATAATGATTATTTAACCACAAACTAGATGAGGCCTTTCCTAGCTGACTGTACCCTGAAAAGAAATGCTGAAACCGACTCAGAGGTCTCTTTTAAAGTCCACACATAATTTTATTAGGATTACAACGTAGTGTCATGGTATTATTTGATGTGGTTTTTAGTTAATGTTTTAGTGTGTTTAGTTTGATTGAAATGTCTTTAAATTGCAACGTTGAAGCTATTTATCTCAGACACGAAAAATCTAGATTTTTCAGAAGTAAGAAAAAATATCATTTTTAAACACTGTTCAGAGTTGGACCTACTACTACGTTCACATTAAAACGTTCCAATAAAATAATAACAATACAAAAATGTAGGTACGACAAGAAACAGGAAAACCATTAAAATGACTAACCAGTCAATTACTATAATTAGGAAATGTCCTAAATACGCCGAACGCACGGTCATACTACGCTAACTAAAACAACCGCCCGGTAACAGCACGTAAACGTTCTAAAAAAATTACAAACAAAATACAAACTATTTTCGAGACATTACTCACCGTTTTCCTACTATTACAGGCACAAACGGTAAACACTTGCGTCTGAAAAGATAAAAAAAACACTATTCGCCCGCCATTTTGAAAGGAATACATCAAAAACTGATACACACGCGCGAAATGGGCTCTAACGTTCTAATTTTTGAAAAAATATGTCTTTTATGTTAAAATGTTTAAAGGAACGAACGACCGACGCCGACGGAGAGCAAAATCGTACTGAAATGATATTTGAATGGAGCTCTGAATGACTATCAGAAATAGTCGAAGGGAGGAATTGGGTGACATGTGTTGGCAGCGCTTTCAACGCTTCTGACAGCGGCGTGTTTCAATTTTATTTTTGCTTCGAGTTTAGAATTTGCTCGCTGAATTTTTTTAAATCTGTTTCGTTACTTTTAAATTGAATATTTTGTAGGTCAACCGTGTGCTAAATATGTCTGAACTTCAATTTGCAGTCATGTTTTAAGTGTGTTTTTTAGTTTCTTAGAATTTTAATGTATAATAATTATTTTGTCTTCTTATACAGTTTAAATCAATAAGCTATATAAATATTCATAGCTGGTACATGATTTCTTGATGACTTCAACGAGTCTTTAGTTTGATAAAGGTTTAACACAAAATATGAGGCAAATCTATCACTATTATTAAATAAATATTGATTTTACTCTACTTTAAATTCCTAAACATTTTATATTTTACAATTACGAAAACTAAAAATAAACGTGCAAAAAAAATGACAGTCGTAAAGCGCTTTTTCCGCTAAAGCGATGCTTGGATGGAAGTGTCGCGGATACAGCCGACCAATCACGAGACGTCGTACAAACTCAGCGATTCTTAAAGTTTTGAGTCGAAATTCATATTAGTACTACAATACAGTTGTAAATTCTAACATTTACTCATCTGGGTACACTTGAATATAGCCCTCATGTTGGAGAAAGATTCTGACAATCATTGTCATTAGTACCTATTGCAGATTGGATTTAAAAAAAAATGTTTCATCATTTGTTTTTTTTCTTACATTGTTCTCACATATAGAAGCAACAAGAATAAAGAACCCACGATTTTGTAATATCTTGATTTTTAGAGTGTCCTTGGAGTTTCTTGCCCGTTCTTCTCCATAGAGATCTACGTTTTGGAATGGGCAACTAGCTTCAACTTTCTGACTAACTCTATTTGACAATTCAAAAGTGTCTGTAAATGGTTTAATTGAAATATTTTTTTTGAGTTTGAGTAAATTAATGTATAAAACGTATTACAGTGTGACTAAGTTTTTATCAGAGAAAATAATTGGCTGAATAACTCTGGATAGATGTATCTGGCTTTTGGTTAAACTTAATCCTACAATATTATAAACGTGAAAGTTTGTATGGATAGATGGATGGATGTCTGTTACTCTTTCACGTCAAAACTACTGAACGGATTTGAATGAAATTTGGCACACAGATAGTTTATAACCAGGATTAACAGATAAGATCCTTTTAATCCCGATATTCCCACGGGATCGAAATTTATGCGGGTGAAACTGCGGGGCACAGCTGGTAATCATAATAAACCTAAGATTCAAAAACTATAAAAGCAATCCTTCAAAAACAATACAGATCAGATTTTCGCAACAGTTCTTCAACTATGTGTTCATTACAATCGTTGCATCCGTTCTGTAGACTCATGAACACTAGTTATAATATACCTAAATGTTTAATATACCTAAATTGTGAAATATGGCTAAACTTTAATGTATTACCCCTAATCTGTATTACCCATATTTGCAAATTATATGTCTATTCCATTAGGAATTTACGATTAGGAATTTCTCACTTAGACATTACTGGAGTTTGTATCCTTCGAGGAAAATAATAGATCGCAAATTGGACCAGCTGCGAATTGGAATTTTTTTTTAACATTGGACCAATCGTGAATTGAACCAATCGCGCCTAAAGGACGGGATGTTATGAAATATTTTTGTAAAACATTTTAAGTTTTTTTTTTTTATGATAAATGAATCTATGATGAGTAAGGGTTTCAATTTCAATCAATGGGCATTAGTATTTACTTAAACTCATGTTTCTTGATGACGTCATAGGATCACAAGTACCCCTCGAGTACCCTTTCACGGCGTGGGCGCTATTGCATCATCTCTCTTTATAGCTCTCGAGCGACCCGCCCCTGCGCGATTCGGACTTGATAAAAAATGAAGATTTCTTTATATATAACTTAAATAGGTAGTAGTAGTGAAAATACACATAGTTCTTTTGGAATAAAAAATCGTATAGAAATTTTTTAATGTTTGATGAATTAATTATATTTTTGTTATATAAAAATATTTTGTACGCCTCATCGGGCAAAACATATAAGGACTTTTAGCATGTTTGATTTGTATGTAAACGCAACGTTTAACAAATAAAGCATCTTTAACTTTGAATACATTCACTAAAGGTTGATTTTTCCAACGCCAGATAACTTTATCGGAGGAATAATAACGTCTCTTTTACTTTCATTGACAATTTTATAGTTTACTAGATTCTACCCATTGTTATTGTCCGCGTGACATTTCCTGTTTTAATATAAAATATTCTATGACACTCGACAAAGAATTTTCGAAATCGGATCAGTAGTTCTAAAGATTACCCCCTAAATACAAACTCAGACCTCTTCATATTCTTATAGTTTATTTGACCAATTTTTATGATTTATGATTTGCTGAATTTGTCTCCGTCCCGAATAGCAAAATAACTATTAAAACATGAGAAAAAAAATTATGATAATAATTCATTTCAATTTTTATTGAATCTGAGGCATTACGAAATTCGCCGGGTCGGCTAGTTTATTTTGGAGGAATTGTTTTCTATACTAATAGAAAACAATTATACGGTAAAATAATTGAAGCGTCATGTAAACTTTCACCCCCTTCCATAAAAAGCACGACAAACGAACAACCCCAAAAATTCTCAAGCATCAGCTCATCCTTTATGACATAACGTTTACTCCAACAGCGAAATTTTCTGGCATAACCTAAAAATACTTAAGTTGCCATCAAAGTGAGTATTTTAATAAAAATTAACTACCCAATGTATGTTTAAGAGAACAATTTGAACGTTGCGCGGTATTTGTCATACAATTTTGTACCTTTGTTGGGTTGAAAAGGGGGCTAGGGGGTTGAAATTTGCAGCTGCTCTGTGTTATACTGGACAGTGGGGGTATTATTATTTGTTGAAGTGTCTGTTGCTGAGCGGGATTTGTATGGGCAGTAGTTTTTGTGTGCCAATTGTGATTTATTACAACGTGATATTATGATTAATCTGTCTGTCATTTAATTTTCTGCAATATGAGTCTTATTTGTTATGAAAAATAAACAGTGTGGAGAATACTTGGGTTGAGATTAATAAACGTTTATTTTCCTCGTGGCTTAGATATGTTCCCATCTTTGTCTTGGACTTGTAGTTTGACAGCTGTGCGACAGTGACAGGAATAATGCTTAATAGGCGTAGTTTGTGCTAGTAACGTTTATTAATTACTAGCGACCCGCCCCTGCTTCGAATGGTTTTCGCAACTTGACAAAATATCGAGAGTTCTTCATATTATGTTAGTTTAATATTTAATACCTTTACACAACCCTATATGAATGTAATAAATGAATTGTGTAGTGTTTAATGTAAATAAGAGTAGGGGAATACCAAAGAAACGATGGATTGACTGTGTGAATGGTTATATGGTTAGAAAAGGGGTGACTACCGAGATGACGACTATAATAGAGAAGTATGGAAGAAAAAGACATGTTCCGCCGACCACAAAATAAATTGGGATAAGGGCAGGAGAGTGATGATGATGATACCTTCGTGAATAAATTCTGATGATGTCAGCCGCATCAAAATATTAGTTGTATAGTTTAGAAGAACAATGCGGTCACACAGACAGACACGAAATGCGACTTTAATTTATAATATTTATGGATTTATTTTGTTTTGTAAAACGGTGAAGGACAACAAAACACTCGTGAGGAAACCGACATATACTAGACCCAAAAATTCGAAGACATATGTGACATGTACCAACCAACCCACCACACTGGGCCCGCGTGGTAGATTATAACCCACTCCCTCTCGAAGAATGGAGGCCTGTGTCCCAGCAGTGGGAAGATTATAGGCTGATGTGCTATAGATTTAGTTTTATGGTCTTGCCTATCCAGATGTCTTTTTGTTTCTTAGGATGAAAACTCAGACTGTCCTTGGGGCCTAAAAAGGCCACTTTAAGCAATACCTCTAAGAGCTATTCATTTTCTGAATTCCCAGCAGATCATTAGCAATTCCTCTAATTTTCGTTAAATGGTTACACATAATAGTTTAATCACCTACAATTTATTTCATGTTAATCATATATGGTGTAAGCATTGGTGAACCATTTTACGAATTTCCATACAAAACTGTCAAACAGGTTAATTGCGTGATATGAATTGCACACAGATCATATTATGAATTGTCAGTTTGTGACCATTTTACGATTTTTAATATGATTTATATTATTATCCTATTATGATTCTGCCAAAGTGGCATTTTCAGGCCCCCTGATCCAAGTATCAAATCTACATAATTATTTATCGATTCCTGCAAAATCAATTTAGCTATTTATCTGCAAAAAATCGAATCTAGATTGACGTACTATCGCCAAAGTCTCTATCTGAACATTTTGAAAACACAATCCCGTGCACATGATGACCACAGCTGCGTCCGTAAGTAAAACAAAAGAGGATCCTTTTTAGGTCGACTAATAATATGCGCTGCAAGCAGGAATAGTCCTTACAATCAGTGGTCAGATATAGATTTTGGCGATAGTACTTCTAGGAAAGAATTAGAAGTTTTACTGGCATTAGATAGGCCTAACTAAATTATATGCGATATGTACCTACCTACAATCTTTAGAAATATTATAATATTAATGGGGACAAATTATAATTCGTTACTGTACCAGAAAAAGACGGAAGAGGCTTACCCAGGCGCTAAACAACAATTTTCTAAAAAAAAACAGCCATAAAAAACTTTAAAAGAAAAAAACGCGATAGCCAATAGGCGGTCGAGAAAAAAAGTCCTTTTCCATGTTCTTGTACACAGTTGGAGTGTCTTCCAGTGTTACCAACTTTCAGAGCAGTTAGACTTTACGTACTTTTTTGCGGGTTGAAAGCAACTCTCTAATAATGGGTTGAACCAATTGGGGGCGAAACTTTTTTAAGGGGTTGAAATTTTGAAACACAAAAAAAAATATTGTAGCTTTTTTCTTGTTTTGTGAGTTTTCAATCTTAAGAAGTTTTTTAGGGTTTCTTATTGTGTGTTAACACAAGAAGTCACGCTTTTTGTTAATTTTTTGCGGTATTATGGCGTCCATTTTTAAACCTTTGTGTGAATGTAACCTTTTAATTCTATTGTTCCATCTGAGATTTCAATTCAAAATTAATACCTATACCCTGTCCATTAGGTAAACCGTTTTTTGACAGATGGAACTTTTTTTATTATTTTTATTTCTAAAGCACTTAACCTAATTCACATTTAGTTTTAGCCACACAACGAAAACCTCTCAGGGTTTATCTGCATGTCGGCGAGCCGTTCGTATCAATTCTATAAACAATGTTAACAATGTAAAGGTTACTTCAATACATAGTTAACTAATACTAGTGATTGCAGCAACAAACAATACATTGATTGATACACGTCCTGTTACATAGTCTGTAAGAAGCCATAAATAAGATAATTTATTATGATTTTTGTACTGTGTAACTGTTAAATGCCCCAAAAAAGTAAAATAAAATATAAGGCAGTTTATATAATTATTTTTATTTTGAAGTTAACTTTTACGTAATCTGGAATATGTACGTTCTAAGACAACTGTCAAAAAACGGTTAGCCTAATGCACAGGATATAACCCGTATAAGCAGTTACATTACTTATAAGCCCTGTTTTTGAATAAGAAAAGATATCTATGTAATTTAGTTAGGCCTATCGAATGCCAGTAAAACTTCTAATTCTTTCATATAAGTACCTACTATCGCCAAAATCTATATCTGACCACCGTAAGGACTATTCCTGCTTGCAGCGCATATTATTAGTCGACCTAAAAAGGATCCTCTTTTGTTTTACTTACGGACGCAGCTGTGGTCATCATGTGCACGGGATTTTGTTTTCAAAATGGTCAGATATCGGTTTTGGCGATATTAGGTACATGTTCACCATAATAATGGATACTTCCCTTTGATACTGACACCTTCTCTGTTATTTTTATGATCACCATCATCTGCCTAACCAGATGCAGCTGAATACCAATATTTTATAAGGAGCGACTACTTATCTGACCTCCACAACCCAGTTACTGAGTAACATAATACCCCTTGGTAAGACTGGTTGTCAGAATTTTGTGCTTCTGACGACCCGTAACGACTGTCAAAGATTTACATGAATTACAGCCGGGACCCACCGCTTAACGTGCTTTCTGAGGCACGGGTCTTGGTATGTAAAGATGATCACCCATCCACGGACCAACTGCGGCAACCGTAGCTTAACCTGATCGATCGAAAAGTGCGGCTGTTATTTCTTAGCCACAAGTCTTTAATAAAACAACATACAAAATGGAACAATATGCCACAGTATGATGATAAACAGTAGGTATAACAAAATAAAATAAAAACAGTCTCACATTGGTGTAATATTAAAAATCGGCTATTACCCCTACATTATCACAAAAACGTGCTTTTCAGCTAAAATATACTAAATATCACTCCGCAGAGCTACAAATTCCCATCTCTAAGCCATTAAATTACATTAAAAAAAGCAATATTTCCGTCTGGCAACACACGTAGGACACGGTAAAGCAAATACAATGTTTGCTGGAAAGCTGCCTCGTAATTATACTCTTGGGCTGTAAAGTGGGGTAAGGATATAGTGAGAGGCGGAGCGGGTAGCGGGCGAATACAGCTCATGCATTATTTTTCTTTATGTGTCGATACGACAATAAATGTTATCTAACCAGTGTGTAGCCGTATGAAAAGCTAATTCATCAATTGCCTAGCCATTTCTTAACCACAGTGGGGTCTGGTGCAGCAGAGTACTAGTATTCTACATAAAGCGACTGCCTATCTGACCTCCATAACCCAGTTACTGGGTAATACGAAACCCCTTGGAAATTGCAGTAGAACTACTGTATTTCGATGTAAATTTGCAGTTCCAGTCCAGTTTTGCAGTTTCAAATATGAAACTTTAGATTGATGCATGTGCGCACGGTTACCTACACATCAAGCTGTAGGTACACAGTATAAGCTGACTTTTGATTGTACGAAAAACCTATACAATACGAGGTCAGCTAAAACTGGACATGTGACACCATGTGTCGCTTGTCGCTGCTCGAGCTCGCTCGGCTCGTCACTAAGCTCACACCCCGCGACCTACATACCATGGTATGATCTTTTAACGCGGCGCTTTGTCTTTCTGTAAATGTGTTCAGCGGCTCTAATAAGGCATAATGTATGCTTGTGACGTAATAACCATGACGTCATGATGTGAGGTGAGCGGGAGAGGAGTCTTTGTTTGGTAAAGTCTAGTAGAACTAGAATGAATATAAAAAAAAAACAAATGAATCATTCATTTGTTTTTTTTCATATTTGATATGCTCATGCATGTTCCACTAGTTTAATCATCTGCCCAGCCTTGTCATCGTATCACAGCCCTGAATCAGAAGGGCTGTAAGTCCTTCGAAGTCTGGGGAGAAGCCTTTGCAGCCAGCAGTGGCATGATGCACGGTAACAGTATTACAGTATCTGCCGGTTCAGTTAAAGACTGAAATTAATTATTCAAGTAGTGAATGTCGTAAAGCTTTCTTATGGCACAAGCCATCATCATCTGTCTGCCTTTTCCCAACTTTGTTGGGGTCGGCTTCCAGTCTGACTAGATGCAGCTGACGTGGAGCGACTGCCGGAGACTTCAATTGTTTTTTTTTTCGTATTAGATAGGCGTTTGACCAATACTGACATAGATGAAGGAAAAATATTGTGAAGATACTCCGAAGTGCAAAGTGCGAATGTTCGGATCGGACCGACACATGGCCGAACCTAATATTATTGAAAAATGCGGAAAAAGTTCCGATCGGCTCAGTTGGGTCGGGACCATAGTCAATATTCGAAAGAGTGTAGGATCGGGAGCGACCGAACTAAATAGTAACTTCGTTGCAGGAAACGGCCGAACGTTCGGCCAATACTTCGGAGTAGACCCCCTGAACCTATAGTTAATATAAGTCAGAAATCGCATGATAATTTAAATATATACTAAGTACTAATAATAAAGCTGAAGAGTTTGTTTGAACGCGCTAATCTGTGGAACTACCTGTCAGATTTGATAAAAACATTTGCATTTGCTAACCTAATTCTTGAGGAAGGCTATAGATTATTTAACATTACGCTAGAACCCTGGGCTGAGTAAAAAGGCTTCGGGGGTGGGTTGGGACAACAAGTTCACGCGGACGAAGATGCGGCGAAGAGGCTAGTAAATTATTAATTAGACCTTTGCCCTTTAGTAGAACAGCAATGGGCTGATTCTATTAAGATTATAATACGCCAGTTTTAACAGCAAATTATTTCAGAAAAAAATCGGAATGAATGCCTAGTTTAATACAACAACCGACTCAGTAGGAGTTTTCATTAAAATGAAGGTAAAAAAACAACATTTTCACCCTGTAATAACTACAGGATATTGTGGTTATAAAAACGTATTAATAATAAAGAAAAACTGTTGTTTTTCTTCCCCATTTTTCGCTTTTTGCTGGTGAATTTATTTGCTGGTGAATATTAGATGTTGAGCTAACTAAAAACGTTTCCTTTTTAATCTGTGGTCATGATTTTTGGCTGTTCATTAGTTTTGGTTATTTCGTTGAACCCAGGCAGGCTCTTTTCTTTGTATGATTTATTTTATTACCACTGCTCTCAAAACGGTGATGGAAAACATTGTGAGGAAACGGGCATATCCAGAACCAAAAATTCGAAGACATGTGACATCTACCAACCCGCACTGGACCCGCGTGGTAGATTATGGCCCACTCCCTCTCAGCGAGAGGAGGCCTGTGTCCCAGCAGTGGGAACATTATAGGCTGATTATGGGTTCTAAATTGGAACAAACGCTGCCTTGTTTTGTCAATACAATTATAGCGACATTACAACAAATGTGTAATTCTAACAATATCATTAAAGGTAAATTAAAAGTAATTTACATACCGCGTTAAAAATATAGTATTTTTATTTATTTATATGGGGTAGGTACCTATTCCTCGAAGCGCACTAACTTTGAAATGTACCAAATGAAGCACACCAAAAGTATTCGTCGAAACGCACCATTTTGGTGCGCTAAAAAAATCAAGTTAAAAATATTATAATTTTATTCCTCGAAACGGATAATTTCCGATCTCCACGCGGGCGAAGCGGGGGAAAATCTAGTGTATTATAAAACACCACGTATACTTACATAAAAGGTAATAAGTAGGTACATAGAGTATTATATACTCCATTTTTACGTGTATTTACTTCCATATACATAAAATTTTGTAGCTCCACACTGCCCTTATAATAATTATCGTGAAGGGCTTTCCAATTACATCCGTTTTTATCGATGTTGTTATCCAAAAGGATTTGAAGGGGGCAACATTCGTATGGATATATTGTTTGGCTCCTGGCATTAAAGGGGTTCATGGCTAAATAAAAGCCTTGGTATGATGATCAATAGATCTGCTAAGTTAACGAAAGAAAGAGAATGAAAATACATTTATTTACGGCAAACATGACGCATAAAAAAGAACACAAACACAAAAAAAAAACAAGTTGGGGTTAAACATGCGTCACATCCACGCAAAACGGCCCAAAATATTTAAGGGGGGCTCCCATACAACAGACGTGATTTTTTTACTTTAATAATTAATATCACAAGCTTGAGAACCACAATATTTTCTACAATATCTGTCTTATCAACACATTGACACATTATGACGAAATATAGCACAGGGATCTGTGTGCGTCTGATAGTCTGTACAACTAATAACGATAAGTCACAATAATGAATAATTATGTCAGCTTTTAATTGTCCCATTGCAGGCCAAAGGCCACTTCTCATACAGAGAAGGGGTGAGCATTTACCATTACACTTGCTCGCGGTGTAATGGCGATTTCAGACATGTATATATAGGTACCTTGGTTTGTCATGATTTTTGTTACTTCAAAGGTAGCCCACAATTATTGACAGCAGATTACATGCAATATCAATTTTTTTTAGTAACAAGGGGTGAAAACGTTTTGTTATATCCACATAAATATACTAGCTGCGCTCCGCGGTTTTACCCGCATAAGTTTCGATCCCGTGGGAAAATCGGGATAAAAGTATTCTATGTGTTAATCCTGGTTATAAACTATCTGTGTGCCAAATTTCATACAAATCCATGTAGTAGTTTTTGCACGAAAGAGTAAGAAACATCCATCCATACAAACTTTCGCGTTTATAATACCTACATATTAAAAGGATTAAAAAAAAAATTCTTGTATCTATGGTTATATCAATTGACATGCGTCTTCTTAGAATATGATCTGAAATAAAATCATTTACCATTTATATTTTTGGGGGTGAAAGAAAATATTTGTGGGGGTAAATACAAAATATTTTTTCTTTACTTTATTTTGTTTGAATAATTTAAAAGACAACAGATTTCAAATAATAATAATATCTAAAAAAGGGAGAAGAAAGAATTGTAGGACATCAAAAAAATTCGTCCGCATCGCTGTCAACAGGATAAGTGCCCAAAAGTCTGGCAACATTGCTTTACATTTGTGTTATTTAAGTATACTATAATATCTCGTCACAAAGAAAAATGGTTTTCATGAAATATTATGGATTCTATTAAAACTTATCTTAATTAAAAATGGCGGCGCTACAATAAAATATACCTAAACCCTTGTTTAAAGGGTACGGAAACGACTCGATAACGGTACGACTACTACAAGAGTCCGGGCCGACCGGACGTGACGTAATACCGAGGTAAATGTTGCCAGATTATAAAATGTTTGCACAGATAATGTTTTATTATAGTGTTTTGGGTAAAATGTATTATGTTTAGGTTGGTTTTTGAGTTTGATAAGTAATACAGTTTTACCTAAAGGATGTAAAAAAAAAAAACTATTTCTTTATTTCTATCCAAAAACCCAAAAAATATTAAAATTTATACCATTGGTCATTTTCTGTGTTTCCAAGACCATCGCGAATATGTGACTTCTGAAAGATCCATTTTAACTAGAAATACCTTCTTATTTTTCCAAACTGTAATATCAAAATCTAACTTTTACTGACTAAAATCCACCTGTGTTCCTTCAGTTGCCTGTGCCAGGGTCCACGGTATCTCTTTCGAACAACCCTCGACCCTGGCAGATCTAAACACCCCTTTCCCTAGTCCAAAAAAGATCTGATTTTTGAACATCCCCAAACATTTCCTAACCTACATCCCACGTCAAAAAAAAATACACTGGAAACCAGCAATTCTTCCTCTCAAAAAAAAAAAAACTCAGTGCATAATTAATAATAAATTGGACTCACCTAGCCGCATGATCTCGTGTGGGCAGCTTCTGTAAATAAAAAGGGGTGTGTGAGAGGAACCCTTATGAGTAGGGGGAGCATGTAACTGTAGCGATATTTCCTGAGTGAGACAAAACTGTGCGTATTGTTGAGTTGTTGAGCTCGTTTCCTGATTTTAATATTGATGGTATGGAGTTGTACCGTTTTTGAGAGATTAAATCATTAATGTATGAAACAAGCTATTTTTTATCACAATTGGTGCAAAAGGTCTGTATATTTTAATAGACTTCGAATTTGAAAGAAATAAATTACTAATGTATGTTAAATACAGCTAGTGATCGTCAACGGAGAGGGAGAGACAGTTATACTGTAAAGAGGATACAATTTTTATTTGTTGATAATGATTAAAAATGAAAATCGTGCAATGATTTTCCCAAATTGGCCTCAGACTTGTCAATAAAAAACCTACTATCCTAAATAAATAATTATTCTCAAAAACCCTCTTAATACTTAGTTGCAAAATTGTAACACATAATTACTAGCACAATCATGTAAAAGCCTCCATCCCATTGTCCGAACAAACCCACCTACATCTCCAACCCCCACACATCCGCCTTCACCCCTTTATTTACCCAATTTCACCCCCCTTTAACCCGAAAACCTCATTATCTTTATACCTCAAACATTTAAAACGACCGCATAAAAACGCATGGACGCCCTACACCCAGTTGCGGTCAGTGGAAACCGGGTAATAACCAGTTTTAACCGCTTCAGTCTGGTTCGACGATACTTTGATGTTGGATCGCTGCTAATTTTAAATTTTGCGAACTTTATAGTATCTACGTTGGATATTAGTATTGTGGTGGGCTGGAGTGTGTTTTTGTAGCGAATAATTTTATGTTATAAAATCAGACTGTGGGTAATTGTCCGAGAGCAGGGCCAAGCCAACCCGGGTAACAAGCAGGCTCCGCGTGGTGGATTACGGCCTACTCCCTGTCACCAGGTGGAGGCCTGTGTCCCAGAACTGGGAGCATTACCTACTAACACTCTTATGAGTCTCATGGTTACTCTCAATTAGGATTAAGATTATGTGTGTGAGGGCAAGAGTGAGAAAAGGGTCAAGCATGCATCTTATTCTTGCTTAGAAGGTGCCGCGTGCTAACCGGCTATTTCTAACTAACAAATTTAATCCAAATATTCTCACAATGTTTTCCTTCTTCCGAATCCTAGAGGTTATGCCATTGTGTCTCGCGTGGATCCATGTTCCAAACAAAAGGTCCAATTTCAAAGGGTAAAAGCTCAATTAAATAGCTAGTTACGGCTAGAGTGCCATCAACGATTGCATCACTGCTTTCTATCAGGCGGGATCGCAGTCAAGCCCTAGTTTATATAATAAAAAAAATTGAAAAATAATATTCCTATCAACTAATCTAACATTTAAGTCAAAATACTCAGCTTTCCTGATACCTATCAAGCTTACAGAAATTCGTTTATTTTAAAGAAAAGCAAGCTTCGCCGACCATGATAATCAATAACCTCACTTATCTGAACATAAGTAACTAAAGCGTACCCATTACCCTATAACGTGGGACACAGGCCGGGTCTCTGTGATAGGGCATAATCCTAAAACGCAACACAAGTTCCGTTCCCATAACAATAAAAAGGCAAATAAATTAAAAACCGCCAGCCCTAACTTGAGGTAACAACAAAAGGCACTAATCAACTAAATTCAAACTCAAACTTGCAAACCCTAAACCGCCTGGAACCGGTTCAAACCGCTTGCAACCGCTTAACGAACAGCGTACAAACTGGACATTTTTTTTCTATTTAACCCCCTTTTTAGCGAAATCTGTCGCCAATTACGGGCGTTTTTGCGAACTTTAATTAATAACAGCGAATTTTCAAGGAGTTTCGAGTTCGCGAAATGGCCGGGTGTACCTGTAATTGGTAGTTTTGAGTTACTTTAGAAAATATTTGTCGATTGAAATTTAAGTACTTATTGTCAGGGATGAACTTTTAGGGGGCGGGCAGTGGAGTTAGGCGACCGGTCTTTGAAGAGAGGAAGTTTTAATTTTTGTGTTTTTTTTACAACTGACGTTTATTTTGATTTAATTGGGTACGCGAAATAATTGATTTAATTTCTTGACAGTAGGGGGTTGAAAGTATTAATACATCCCCTTTCAACCCCTGTAACTGAAAAAGATAACTTCGTCCAGTTTTTTTTTTTAATAATTAAGTTTATGGTACGACATTTGCAATTAATGTAGACTTATGAAGGTACTCATTAACTATCTAATTATTATATTATTATTATTTCATTTTTCTACGATTTCCTACATAAAACAGTCTCAGTACTTACTGTTTTGATTATAATGTTAATTTAATAATGTTATGACATGATTGTGACCTCATTGTAACTTAAAAGGTATGGCTGATTATCAAATTATTTTACTAAGGACTGATTGACCAATAGCAATCAAGTAAACAGTAACAGTAACTATATGATAGTAATCTACTATTTCGACAAAGCTCTTAACGGGGGCGTAGCTCAGATGGTAGAGCGCTCGCTTAGCATGCGAGAGGTACCGGGATCGATACCCGGCGCCTCCAAAGTTATATTTTTGTATATTCTACATTTTGTTTGCAAGAACAGTTTTCATTTTCTAGATTTTAAAATAGGCAAGCGTGTTCACTGAGTAGGAAATAACATCTAAATGCGTATTCTTGTAATCTTTAGCGGTATGCATTTGCAAGCGGAGTTATTCGCGTGGAAACCGATAATGTATTCAAGAGAATGTATGAAAAGTTTTTGCTATTCGATAATAGATGGCAGTATATTAAACTTTAGTTTGTGTTGGTATATTTCTTTTATTAAGATCGTGCATTCAGCTTATTTTTTTTGTAATAGAGATAACGAAAATGCAGAAATATTTTTCTAGTTTTATGCAGGATCACAATAGGAGTTTAAAATGTTATTTTTAGCTCAGCTATTCTTTGTATGAACATTATGAGCTTTGCTTTCTGTTTTCTCGCAAAAGTTTCGTTGAATTTTTAAAATGGATTATTTCACTTGGAAAACTGGCAATTCTAAGCCGGTTTTTTAAAGGCATTTTTGACTAACTTGTTTCTTTGAACAATTACCTATAGTTAGAAATCTTATCTGACTCCTTTCGGCTGACTCCAATAATCCTTTAAATCCTACGACATAATATAAAAAAAAATACAAAAGAGATCTTTGTACGAATTAATCCTAAAAAAGCGGGCATTTCAAAATGGCTTCGATTCGACGCGATTGACAGTTCATATCAGTTCTGGCGGGAAATCTGACATTTGATGCGCAAATGTCATTAGTGAACATTCACTAGGTATCATACGACGCCCGCTTTGTTCGATTTGTGTTTTTTAGGTAAAATACTGAGCGCCGTGCGTGTATGATATGAGCAGTGTTCGCTAAGTGGTAACGTCCACGATTTACGAGTTGTAGGTCGTAGGTTCGAATCCAGACAAGCACTTTACTTCGTGTAAATTATTTCATAATCACTGCTCTCAAAACGGTGAAGGAAAACATCGTGGGGAAATCGGCATGTCCTAGAACCAAAAATTCGTGTGACATCTGCCAATCCGTACTGGGCCCGCGTGGTGGATAACGCCCCACTCCCCCTCACCAAGAGGAGGCCTGTGTCCCAGCAGTGGGAACATTATAGGCTGATATTATGATGAAACCATTTACAGGCACTTCTGAAAATTATTATTATCAGAGTCGGTCAGTTAGTCAGAAAATTGAAGCTCCCCGTCTCAAAACGTAGATCTCTATGGAGAAGAACGGGCAAGAAACTCCTAGTATCTACTAGTTTCTTACTTATATAAGTACCTATATTTTAAAATACCTTTACGTTTAAAATGAAAACTTGAAGTGCCACAGCGTTTTGAATTTACCTTCACTAGAACTAAGAACTGATTTTCTGTTTCATATTCTTCTTGTAGTTCCAAATAAACAAAAAGTATAAGCTCATTATCAAAGGTATCTAAGGTAAGTTCTGCCAAACGCAAACTAACAAAATAATCTCCAACCACACGTCGCGACAAACAGAATCAGAAACCACGACAGAATCCTAAAACAGACCACAAATCCGATTTTTGCTATCTCAGCACAACCACAACGTTCCAACCAATGTTGCCAACATAACAACGTAAGTATTAAAGGAAAACTTTAATCAACTGTTGCCAAACTTGTAAACTTAGACGTCTAAAGCATCTATAGACATTATTATAGCATAATTTCAAAGTTTTGGCCTAAACGGGCATGCGAAGTATTCCATTGAGAATAGTTGGCAGCAGAATTTGTGTACAACGCCATCTAGCGGCGGATAGCGCGAATAGCTTTGGTCGAAGAATGTACGTTGATTTATTGTAGGTAAAAATGTTTGGCGGGCAATTTGGCGAATAATTTTGGGTCGGAATGGCCGCATTGATTGTTTGCGGTATTTAGTTGATATTTCTGTCAGTTTATGAGGCGGGAAATACTGGAGATATCGAAATCATTGATTTTATATGAATTTTAGTGTTAACTAAAGACATTGGTACCAATTTTTTTATTGTTTCATACGGTATTGTACTTACATACCTTTAGTTAAAACATTTTTTTAATGCTTCTGTTAGTGAATATAATAATTATGCTGTTTTTAGTGTTGTGATTTGTGACCAAAAAAGTTGGATATCTAATTATTATACTATCGATAGATAGATAATTTTCAGGACTGTATAATACTTATCGATATCGATGAAATGTAGTAAAAAAAAGAATGTTTTATATTATTAAGTAAACAGTAAAGTATTATGTATAATAATTTATAAATAAATGATAAAAACCTTTCTCTAAGTAGTAATATTCATAATGAAAAGAAATAAGCATTATTAAAAAAAAATTGACGCACCTTGTGGACAAATAAAATACGAACAAGCTACCTACTGATTTCTTATGGGAGTATTTGACATTACATGACATTTAAATGTCATAGTTTTAACAATAACAAATCCGGGTTTGACGCCATTTTGGAAATGTCATGGTGGCCTTTATCCAGCTTTATGGGACTTGAATAGCTTGTTTATTATGCACCAAGACTATACTATGGAACGGAGAAACTATGATAAATTCTGAGTTGAGCTGGATTTCATTGAACATGTCATGAGATATAACAGATTGAATAACCTTTCAGACACCGATTTTTTTATTTTATTAGCAGTTACGAATAATGTCCGTCTGCTGGGCAAATGCCTCCCTACTCTCTTTCGACCTCTCTCTATCCAGAGCTGCCAAGGACCAATCTTTATGAAAGGAGTCCAGCTCATCTCGCCATCTCCGTCTGGGCCTCCCGCGGTGTCGTTTGCCATTAAGCGGGACCCACTGGGTCGTATGTTTGGCCCATTGATCGTCTGACATGCAGATGTGTCCAGCCCAATTCCATATAAGCGTGGCAGCTTTCCGAGTGACATTACTTATTTTAGTGATGGAACGGATTGTTGTATTCTTAACCCGGACCAAAAGTTTTATACCCAGAATACTCCGTTCCATAGCTCAAAAAGCTCGACCGCGGACCTTTGCTGAATTGTCAAAGACCATGTTTGATAACCATACGTGAGAAGGGGAAGAATACACAGTCATGTCGACACCAAATTAGGTAAGATAAATTCACTGCATATTCTAATTGGATTACTTTTTGATTACATGAAATAAGTAGATACTTATCTTATTACAGAGAGATGAAAATGACATAGTGGATACATCATAATTTCAGGGTGATATGATAACATAATGAAGTAAATCGAGTGATCTTTGCTCTTCATTTGTTTAATGACAGGAAAAATGGCGGGGTTTGGTGCTTTTCCTTGTCCTTTGATGTCGGTCTTTCTATACAGAAAAATACGAGTCGGGCAGTTTTTTTGGAATTGTTAATGTCATATTTATCCTACCCTACTAATATTATAAACGCGAAAGTTTGTATGGATGGATGGATTTTTGTTACTCTTTCATGCCAAAACTACCGAACGGATATGGATGAAATTTGGCACACAGATAGTTTATAACCAGGATTAACACATAGGATACTTTTTATCCCGATTTTCCCACCTTGAACCTTAATGCTTTAGCAATAAAGTTGAAAATCTATTAAATTTTGACAGATTGTAGTAGCTTGATGTGCTGGCGTCTGTACATACATGGGACGGCACTCATTCGTGGATCTTTGTCTGACAACAAGTCTTACCAAGGCGTATCGCATAACCCAGTAATTATTGTGTTGTGGAGGTCAGATAGGCAGTCGCTCCATATAAAATACTGGTATTCAACTGCATCCGGTTAGACTGCCGACCCCAACATAGGCGAGGCAGATGATGAGGTAGGCACATGGGACTAAAGTCCACTTTTACTGATCCCTTCGGAGAATATCGTCGTGATAATATATTTGAACACATTCAAAACGATGAGTGCTATATATTTATGTGTCTTCTGGACACAGACTAACCAACCACAGACCCGAAAAGCATCATTAAATTCACATCAACCAACATATCAATCATCCGCCAAAGATTAAAAATATTATCAAAAAAAACAGATAGGACACAATCATAAAAATGTTCTTCACAAGCCTGACAAAGACATTTCTTCCTAGCTATGTTTTTTAATACTTTATACATTTTTTTTTATACAATGTGTTTATCTTATAATCGCTGGTTGCTTTTTCATTTACCTGGAGTTCAAAAGGGGCGATCCTTTTGTTGTTCGACTGTAATTTGCAAAGGGAGTCTTGGTCGCGATTTTTTCCTGTCTAAGAATTTTTGCAAGGTTTCTGAGATGTGAAAATGTGTTTTTAAGTTTTTATAGGGCTGTTCTGTGGATGGTTGGTGCTTAGGGCTTTTTAGTTGTAGTTGTTTCTTAGATTATGGCCTGTTAAAACATGGTTGGCTTTATTACAGTTGTTTTTTTTTTACTGTTTCGTCATTTGAGTAAAATTTTGTGGTACAATTTTTGAATAAACATTCTTTATCCTAGGCATCCGAAGTGGGGTGTTCGACAGGTCAAGCTACCCGAAACTGTCAAATTTTCCCAATCAACCTTGAACCTTAACGCTATAGCGATAAAGTTGAAAATCTATTAAAGAAATTTGACAGATTGTGGTAACTTGATGTGCTGCCGCCTGTACATATCTCGAACGTTTTAGGACCCTGTTTTTGCTTTAGATTGTGTGTAAAAAAACTGAGGGGTAGTTACGTAACAAACTGACAGTAGCAACGGTTTTCATTTTGACAGTTCGGCAACATTCATTGCGTTATTAACGTTGTCGAGCAGACGAATTTTTGGAACATACGAAGCAATGAATTAAGAATTTCTTTCATTCGGATTGTGAAAGAAAATGTGTTACGCAATTTAATTATAATGCTAGCAATTAGATGCTAGAGTAACTTAGTTTATATTAAAATAATGTATGATAATGAGTCATCATCTGCCTTTTCCCAGCTAGATTGAGGTCGGCTTCCAGTCTAACCGGATGCAGCTAAATCCAAGACTTTTTTCCAGATTTTTGAAGATGGTTACGAAAATAAATTTTAATTAAAATGATTTTATTTTGTAAGTAGGTTTGAAAAAACACTTTTACCTTTCAATCACATTCATATCAAAAACTAGTTAAGGGCAAAAACTATTCATTTCCTGAATTCCCAGCAGATCATTAGCAATTCCTCTAATTTTCGTTAAATGGTTACATATAATAGTTTAATCACCTACAATTCATTTCATATCAATCAATATTTGGTGTAAACATTGTTGGACCATTTCACGAATTTCCATACAAAACTATCAAACAGGTAAATTGCGTGATATGAATTGCACACAGATCGTATTATGAATTGTCAGTTTGTTACCATTTTACGATATTTAATATGATTCATATTGTTATCCTATTATGATTCTGCCAAAGTGGCCACTTTGTCACTTTATCTTAATAGCTAGCATAGCTTTGGATTGCAACATTATACCAAAACGCCCGCCCTTCACCACTTCCTAGTGCTTTCGCTGGGAAGAAGAAGTGGCGCAACAAACTGTTCAGCAGCACAGCTGACCGATCAGTTAGAAAAACTTATTTCATTGGTAGGTTTTGAAATTAGCGTTTCACTTGAACCTACAAAATTAACCTACCATCCTAAACTCTTAACAAAAAAACATCATAACCGTACATAATACTGCCATATTCTCCGCTAATTCTACCGGATCAGGATGCGAAGGTACGCAACACAAATAAATGGTAACGAACGGTTCCCCCACTAAAGACACGCACACTGGGACACTGTGTGTGTGTGTGCGTTCAGGAATGTGCATAGCGTATGAAGGGGGATCTGAGCTAGTGATGGGATGTTGTGTCGATGTTTTTGCTTTGAGTGCAGATTTTTGGGGAATTAGAGTGCAAAAGATATTGTAGTCATTATTATTTGGTAATGGCAAAAATGTTCTGGAATCATTATTATGGTGAAATAAAATTACTTGAAAAAAAAAAGGTTTGTTAAAATTATTACTGTTATCTTTGTGACATTTAAATTGCCTGGTGGGCTGTGTCCGTTAAAGAGTGGAATAAATTTGCAACGCACAAATAACTACTCATTTAAAAATTACTCTTAATTTTCATTTTATTTATGCTGAAACATTGAATAAATGACTAAAGTCTAGTTAGAAACTGAAATAAAGTTAATGATGATTTTCTAATGAATATATTCTATTAAAATAGCTAACAATACTCAACAAAACCGAATAAAACCAAACAGAAAGTACAAGCTAGACGTGAAACATCAATTGTCACACCCTTAATTGACAGCGAAGAGCGGGTAGGTCCATAAAATGAACGAATGAACGAATGAATTGAATTAAGAACACCCCTTTTCAGCAGTCGGCTATTATTTACTGCTTGTACGCAAAGTATTGAGTTTTATTGAATGTGAAATCTAGATGGTTTTCAAGTGTTAAGAGTACTTGATGTTTGGAGAAAATGTTTTTGGCGTTTCGATGTTTCCTGTTTGAGGTATAATGTGTTTGGTTCTTTTGTTTACGGTTTTGAGGTAGCAACTAAGAGTGGGTTGTTTCACGTCCACTTGGCACGCGTATACGTCAAAAATGGCGCTAACTATCGTCAAACCAAAAAAAGCTTAGTTTAAAAAAATAATAGCCTTGACGTACGTCAAATAATAACGTTTAAGTAATAGTTATTATTTGACATACGTTTGCTACGTTAACCAACCATTTGAAACAACCTGCCCTAGTGTTTTAAAAATCTTAAATGGTTTCCAAGTTTCTACAGAGTCCTACAGAATGAATCAGAAAGGTATGGTCATATTTAAGGGTGTGTTGCAGACCATCAAACTGAACAACTTCCTCCATGGAACCAACATCGTAATCACGAAAAAAATTATCAGCTGCTCCATAGATACAAAACTTCAATACCAAATATATTTTCGGAATCGGACAGGTCGACTCAATCTGTGTGGTTCTTTCCTCAAAAGGCCATTCCAGACACCAATCTACATGGTCTTCACATGATCTGTTCTTTCAAGATTTCACAGGCTTGTTTCGGCCTTTCTTCTCAGAGTAGTCAGATAGAAAACGCCGACCTCATCTAGTTTAAAAAAATATATAATTGACGTGTAAAAGTGTCTGTACAAACCTACTTCCAGAAATATAATAATTTATCATCTATGCCAAAGATATCGGTTTTCCTTAAAAGCTTAACGAATATTTGTCCAAAATCCTTCCCTAACACGTTTACCACTTCACCACTTAAAATTTTGTCACTTAAAAACCCATAAGACGAGCGTCCACTAACTCCATCGCCCTTAAGAAAATTGAATTTGATTTCGCTAGCCGGAGCCCTGCCGCCATACTTTTCAATTAAATTATATTTAGTGAGGGAAAGTCCATCAAGTCAGGTAATCACTTGAAAATTACTAATAGGTAGGTGTTACTAAATGGTGTCGGAGAGGAAAGTGATGGGAGGTGGACAGAGCAGTCGCTTGTGAAAGTGTTAATAGTATTGTCGATCCAAGCGTGATTTTGATCGTTTTGCTAAAGTATGATTTTGTATTAAATAACATCAATCATGCCTGGATTCCTCTAAAGGGTCTGGTACCTTTAGTGCCCCCACATGTCGCCAGATATTTTTAAGTCCCATGTAATAGGAGACGAGCCTATTGCCTCAACCGGGTAAAAAATCTACAGGCTGCTGCTGAGAAATTCCAGATGGAAAATTTAATTACATTTTGCTCGACCCGGGAACCCAGGACCTCATGCTCAGCAGAAACTCTTGCCTGACCAACGACTGAGGTTTTGTAAAATCATGATTTCAAAGAGTGTCCTTGAAGTTTCTTGTCCGTTCTTCCACATAGAGATCTACGTTTTGGAATGGGCAACTAGCTTCATCTTTCTGACTGAGCGACCCTTTGACAGTTCAAAGGTGCCTGTAAATGGTTTAATTGAAATAAATGCTTTGAGTATGAGAGTTCGGAGAGATGCCTTAGGATGTGATTTTAATAAAATACCCTAATAATTATGCCAATGTATTTCTATGATTCTACTCTACAGGGAGATTAATTATTGTCAAACAAATTTACACCCTGCGGAACCGACTCCAAAAATTCTTTCACTAATGGCAAGCTGCATAGTATTACCGAGGGTCATTAGATATATGTTATGTTAAAATAAGTTTCACGCAAACGAAGTCGCGAGCAGAAACGAGTCTCACATAAACTGGACAAGTGACTTTCAAAGTGGCACCTATCGCACTATTTGACAAAAAGACAGAGGTATTTAAGAATAAGGATAATTTATTATATTATTGTAAAAAAATACTATTTTCCCGAAAGGACAGCCATTTGATTGAAATAACATCCACCTTCTGCGCAAGATTGATTTTTTGGTTCGACGCAAATATTTGTAAGCCTTGAGATATTTGATTAGAATTTGATCGTACAAACTGGATTTGTGCCCAGAAATATTTTGTGTTAGCATCCAAGACTCGGAGAAATGTAGTCTTACTCTGAAAGTGGTTAAAGACCAAAATTCCTTACAATAACTTTTGAAATAATGTTTAAGCTTTTTCACTTACACTATAAGGGTACTATTGCATGGGTTGGTCGAAGGTTGCGCTACACTTGCCGCGGTCGGTTTGTGCTATGCTTCCGTGCCTCGGAAAGGGCACTAAGCTTTTGCTACAGGCTGCAAAAACAGAAGCTCAAAAATCTGACAACCACTCTTACTAAGGGGTATTGTGCTAACCATGCATGCATCTAAGTTATGGAAATTCGGTAGGCACGGCAGGCTCCATGGTCTTCAGTTGCATCCAGTTAGACTGGAAGCTGACCCAAGTATTGTTGGGAAAAGGCAGACATTATTAATATACTTAGTAATCTTAACAAGAATAAAAGAGCGCGACTCATTTAAAACTGCAAAATATAGAAGTGCTTTTGAAGAGAAAACAACTAAAATGAAGAATTATTAAAATGTAGTGAAGTGATACTGAAATTAATGTGGTTAGAATAAGAACGTAGGAGTTAGAGTAGTAGGTACTTTCTCAAGGAGCGGAGAACCACAGGTGGCGTTGTTGCAGTGTTCTTAAATGTAGAACTTTCTGCGCTCCACGGTTTCACCCGCATACGTTTCGATCCCGTGAGAATATCCGGATAAAAAGTATCCTATGTGTTAATCCTGGATATAAACTATCTGTGTACCAAATTTCATCCAAATCCGTTCAGTAGTTTTTGCGTGAAAGAGTAACAAACATCCATCCATCCAACCTCAACAAGTTACGCGTTTATAATATTAGTAAGATAGGATGAGTCAATACTTTTATTTCTGGGCTGGTACTTAAAACCATGATAGAAACAAAGAAATAATAAAAATAGGTTTATTTGTGACAGAAACACGGGCTTAAAAAAAGATAATTAACCCAAATAATAAAGAAAATAAAAATAAAAATAGATCCACAATCATGAGCACAAAACTGAAATATTCGACAGCGGCTCGTCGTGTCTGGGACAAGAAGGGTCAGTATGATGCTGTGCTGGTATATGAGGGTTTTTGGGCTCATCTGCCCAGCCTTTCCCAACTATGTTGGGGTCGGCTTCCATTCTAACCGGATGCGTCTGAATACCAGTATTTTACATGGCTGTGAAACGGCTAAGGAATGTTTATTTTTATTTTTGGGTGTCACAAATATAAGATCTGTGTTGTTTGTCATTTTGTATTATTTTAATCCATATTTTAGTTTGCTAATTAAGGGGCTTGTGGCTAAGTAATAACTGCCGCACGGGTCGAACGATCAGGTTAAGCTTCGCTTGCCGCGGTCGTTACTTATGAAGACCCCTCCGTGCCTCGAAAAGCACGTTAAACCGTTGGTCCTGGCTCTCATTCGTGGATCTTTCGCAGTCTTTACGGGTTGTCAGAAGCCCGAAAATCTGACAACCAGTCTTACCAAGGGGTTTCGTATTACCCAGTAACTGGGCTGTGGAGGTCCGATAGGCAGTCGCTTCATGTAAAATACTGGTACTCAGCTGCATACGGTTAGACTAGAAGCCGACCCCAACATAGTTGGGAAAAGGATAGGCAGATGATATTTTAATAGTTTCTTAGTTAATTTAGTTTTATTAGAAACTACTTATTTTTCTGTAATTTTTTCACCTGCAGTTTTAATATCAATTATCTCACTGAAGAACTTACAATTATTCCCTAAACAAAATATAATTTGGATTTGGAGATATGGTGACCAAAAACTGCACTAACATTGCATAGCACGTTAATTAAAATAGTCTTTCACCACATCAGTCTAATTTTAGCCTAAAGTCTAGGCCAGAATTCTAGACGAAGCAAAATCTGAAGTCTAACTTATTTGACGTATAAATCATGGAGGCAGACAGGTCTAAGTGGCTGGAACCTCCTCCTAACAATTATTAAGATAATTAATTTCATAGTTAGGCTCAATTTATTGTTAATGACTCCCACTTTGTAGTGATTTAGTACTTAATAATGATTTGTTAGAGATTTTTGATTCTTAACAAACAAAAGGATCTTTTTTTAATATTTTTTTCTTGTGATAAAAACGCAGAAGCCCTTTTTACTATAAAAAAAGTAACAGAGGGGCAATTCTCGTAATTTTAAGAATGTACAGTCTGATCTCAGTCTCCATCTGTCAAAAATACCTCTAATTTCACTATATTTTTGACAAGTTTTGGACATTGATTGCCTCTGAGATGAAACTAGATTTTGAACGTTTTTAATTACGGAAGTTGCCCTTTAGATTGCCGCTAGTATTCATTTTTGTGGTCTAATCCTTTCTGTGACAGTTTAAAAGTGTCTGAAAATGATTGAATTGAAATAAATGCTTTGAGTTTGAGTTCACGAATTCACATTCCTAGAACCTTGCATTTTTTCAACACAGACACAACAGCTTTTCTTGTTTTAATTCTAAATAGAAATCTATCACAATTAAAAAGAAATAATAAAACATAGGTACATAAAACTCACATGATATATTTTATCGACATGGCCCCAGTCGCATCACTAGCCGGGCACAGACGTCCCTATCGATCCAGCATCCGTGAGGTACCTCTACACTATCGGTCGATGACCCCGTGACCCATTGTGAGTATTATAACGCCTTTTAAATTTTATATCTAGGTAGAGAATACAGTGTTATTCGACGAAGAAAGTATGCCAGGAAAACTTGATAAAAAAAAGAAGAAAAAAGTGTTTTTTCAAAAGAATTATTTATCTAAAAAGAACAGACGGTTTTGTACTTGAGTTCCAATAAAAGATGTCCAAAATGACAGCTGTCAATGTCATTTTTAGTTTTTTTTGCACGTCGTCGGCGTCTGAATGAATTTGTGACCAGTTAATTGCAAATGGCGATTTTATAACCTTCATAGTCGCCTTCTATTACGTCGAGTTATAATATTTTCGCAATGTGTGTGTACTACACATCTCTGACTACATTTACAAGGAATAGAGGGATGATGTTATGTTATTTTTGGTCCCCAATACACTTATGTCCTGGGCAATGCTAAGCACACTAGGCTATTTTAGGAACATAGCCCGTCTGACCTCTGCGACCCTCAGCCTAACCGTTTGATCGAGATTGCCCAATTTGTGTCGTGGAGAGGTCGGATGACTGTCGCGAGATGTGAAATTCTGATGTTCAGATGCATCTGATTAGACTGGTCCACAGGATAGTGGCTTTTGAGAAAGAATAATTATTAGAAAATCTAAGTATTATATGTATCTATCTGAATACTTGAATAGTCTAAAACTATTCGACTTCGTCGACTCTAAATCCTACTAATATTATAAACGCGAAAGTTTGTATGGATGGAATTTTGTTACTCTTTCACGCAAAAACTACTGAACGGATTTGTATAAAAGGACAATGCCAGAAACTCTATAGAACTTTGACCCACTCAATAAAATCAATTTACAATCATGCAATATGCAGCATCTTATTGCTTTTATATTACTGATAACTAAACATTTGTCCTAATGCCTGTAGGACTTGCGGTTTCTGTTTAAATCTAAAAAAAATAAAGTACATTCATTATTAGGTTAGGTGCAGTTTATTGTAAAAATAAATTATTGATGTGTTATTATTATAATACTATCCCTACGAGGGCATTCTGCGATTACAGAAAATAGTTATTTAGGGTCAGTCCCATCCTAATAACAAAATATGACTAGAATTATTCCATCAGTTGATGCTATTGGAACCTGTTGGTCTAGAGGTGGTGGTGGAGGCACTGGTATTGCTTGCTGACATACCAGCAATCGTTCTGGTCTCTATTTTAGCTTGTTCATCTGTGTCCGGCTGTATTCTAATAACACTATGTGATACCTGGCAAGTGGCACGCATCCAACATAAATAGCAAACATAAGCGTCACTTGATGTCAACTGCAAAGAAAAATATTATTTAAATGCATAACAATGGCTTTGATTAATTAAAGGTAGTTGGTTTTTTTTCTTAGGAGAATCTAAAGTTGCTACTAACTTGGTAGTTTTCCATATTGCTTTTCATAATAGTGTTGTTCTATGCTACTATGAAGAAATAACAATACTGTGTAATGCTAGTTTGAGGTAATCACTTGAATTACAGATTACAGCTTCTTTTGGAAGCTACAAGTTAAATATACATATATTTCAGATAAACATGAACAGCAGTGTGCTTATCGTTCTTCAGCAAGGGTTGGTTTAAATAACTGATTCGTTTAAAGACTTAGGTACTTCATTAAGGTTACCCCTAAGACGACCTTCTTATCTTTACTAGGTTTTCAAATGTATTTACCTAGTATTTCACCTACCCTAAGGTGACCCTCAGACCAACATGAACAACAACATGTCTTAACATCCTGTAGACACTAGAGTAACAATGTATGGACCACAACATCGTTCACCAAATCACAAGCAATGATCAGAATCCGAGGTAAGTAGCACAAAGTCAGCGACTAAGCAAGAATCGACATCCGTAGGCAAAAGCAAAAGTCGTCGGTAGGGAGAAACAATAAAAAGCACAGTTAAAAAGTGAGGCGTGAGGGTGAACAACAGTAACACCACGAACACAGAATCTGTGTTATTCGCTATCTGATAGCGAATGAATGACATTGACATTTTGAGTTTGACATACGCGCGTCAATAACGTTTCTCTACAAAAATCCATCTAAGCAAAACTATGAATTTAATACAACCTATTTGATTTTCATAACTATTTGCATAATAATCTTAAGTGATTTGAACAACATATACAGTGATACGTTACGCATTATCATGATTATTATAGTAATTAAATGATCATTTAAGTACGTAATATAAGTTTTTGTTTTACAGGTATTTCAAACTTTTTATTTGTTGTGTATCATACGTAATACGTAACGCAGATAGTCGTCTGAAAACAGGAAATAGCAAAAAGGAATTTCAGGGATTGAATTCCTTTTATTATTGATTTGTAATCCGCAACTTCTAAGGAAAAACCATATATTATGAAAAGGTTCTATATTCATTACAATTATTTTCATTGATTTACATTTTCTGTAAATTGCTGGGGCAGGATCTGGCATTGTCATTTGCCACACAGATGGTTTATAACCAGGATTAATACATAAAATACATTTTATCCCGATATTCCCACGGGATCGAAACTTATGCGGGTGAAACCGCGGGACGCTGCTAATAAATAATAAAGCTGAAGAGTTTTTGTTTGTTGGTTTGAACGCGTTAATCTCTGAAACTGCCAGTCGGATTTGGAAAATTCTTTTTGGATTTGATAGCCAAATTATTGAGAAAGGCTATAGGCTACTTAACATCACGCTACGACTCTTAGGAGCCGAGCAAAAACTAAAAGTCAAAGAACGCTAAGCGAAAACGAAGTCATACCTAGCATTTATAGCGAGCAGACAGTGTGATGCGACGGGATGGGTCGGGGCAACATATTTAGAGAGAATTAATGAAAAAAAAAATGAAATTCAATCAAATTCTAGGCCGGTTTCGTCACGAAGTTTTCCTTCAAGAAAGCGGACAAAGTCGCGGGCAAACGCTAGTAATATTTTATAAAGAAAAGACTTGATTTTTTGTATTTGTGCCTCGGAAAGCACGTTAAGCCGTTGGTCCCGGCTGTCATTCGTGGATCTTTGATAGTCGTTACGGGTCGTCAGAAGCCCGTAAGTCTGACAACCACTCTTACCAACGGGTATCGTATTACCCAGTAACTGGGTTGTGGAGGTCAGATAGGCAGTCGCTCCGTGTAAAATACTGGTATTCAGCTGCATCCGGTTACACTGGACCCTAACATAGTTGGGAAAAGGCTGGCGGATGATGAACAAAGAGAAAATATTACAGTCTACAGATCTTCAATTGTTTCTACCTTTAACTGTCGTCTTCTCGACTTAATCCCTAAAGCTACGGTTTCTTCGAACGTTTTGCAATTGCGTCCGCAATTTACCGGCAAATTTGCGACTTCACTGAAACGTTATTGTGTCTCTTACAAAGTGTGGTTTACATAATCAGCCTACAATGTTCCCACTGCTGGGACACAGGCCTCCTCTCTGTGAGAGGGAGTGGGCCGTAATCTTCCACGTCTGATGGAAAGCAGTGATGCAATCGTTGATGGTAAAGCGCACTAATTTATTATGAACCTATTCACTCTAGCTTTGAAGACAGTTAAATTGTAATCGGACGAGAAGACCGCTGCAGGCAAATTGTTCCAGTCCTTCGATGTATGCGGTATAAACGACGAGGCAAAACGTTTCCTTTACGTTTGTTTATAGTGAAAGGAAACCAACAATTTACTTCACAAAGTAAACAGGAAAAAAGTGAGATTATTTATATGGTAATCCCAATAGATTCCTATAGAATATTTTATGTAAAACTTTTATAGATTGATGGATATTGAATAACTAGCTATTGCGGTCCCCCTTGCTCGTAACGACTGTATTTTGTGAAGGGGTGAGCAGAGGTGGAAGTGTACTCACACTTTAAAAGGGTATTTTAGGATTTTTAGAGTATTAGGGATGAAAACCCGTGCGCCGGAAAGCACGTTAAGCCGTTGGTACCACCTGGCATTCGTGGATCTTCGACAGTCGTTACGGGTCGTCAGTAGCCCAAAAGTCTGACAACCAGTCTTACCAAGGGGTATCGTATTACCCAGTAATTGGATTGTGGAGGTCAGATAGGCAGTCACTCTATGTAAAATACTGGTATTCAGCTGCATCCGGTTAGACTGGAAGCTGACCCCAACATTGTTGGGAAAAGGCAGGCAGATGATGATCCTGTCCCTGTACCTGACAAAAGACCATATCTGATCTTATTGAAATATACTGCCTCGTTGGAGCAGTGGTCGCGACCCCTACTGCTGAGCAAAAGGTCCTGGGTCCGATTCCCAGTTTGGGCAAAGTTTTATAGGGTTTGTAGTTGTTGTTGTTACGGGTTCGGTTTCCGCACTTAATTCTTCAGGTGGACCATTACGTGGGCTTAGCGGCCGTCGGTGGTTATTCCAACCTCCCTCCAGAAGCTTAGCAAGTCTCCTGGGGGTCTAGTCCGGAGTGCAAAGTGCGAATGTTCGGATCGGACCAACATATGACCGAACCCAATATTATTGAAAAATGCGAAAAAAATTCGGATCGGCTCAATTGGGCGGGACCATAGTCAATATTCGAAAGAGTGTAGGAGTGTAGGATCGGAACCGACCGAACCAAGAAGTAACTTCGTAGCAGGAAACGGCCGAACATTCGGCCGATACTACTTCGGAGTAGACCCCCTGGTCCGTTGAGAACATCTGTGTAAGATCTGGGTGTCCCGAGGGTTTGCGACCTAATCTGGGTGACGCCTGACTCAAAGAGCACATGCGCGACGGTTTCATCAGCCTCCATGCAAGCTCTGCACTGTCCGTTATGCCTATCATGTGGAAGTGTTTGTTTAGGGAGCAGTGTCCCGTGATGGGGGTTTTATTGGGTTTTTCCGTCCGGAATTTCTGTGTCAGCCTGGATTTGCACCCGGTTGGTGGTAATACGCTCGCTCCCTATTACATGGGACTAAAACATTACTGGCGAAATGTGGGTGTGCTATAGGTGCACCTCTGCCGACCCCTTCTGGGAACACAGGCGTGATGTTATGTTATGTTGAAACGTATGACTTGAGTTTTACTTAACTACCTTAGACATGGATGTGAGCGTTTTGTGCATAATTTTACAGTACCCATTTTTCTGAAAAATAAAGGTTGCAGCATTTTTCAGTAAAATTATAAATAAGAAGAAAGAAAGAAAAAGTGTTTATTGCGACTCGTACAGGAAGATAATAAAACTAAACTAAACACAATAAAAAAAAATATATAAAAAAAACGTTACAAAAATAAAAATGAAACAGAAAGTCATATACGAGGCCAAAAGGCTCCTATCTCAGCATGATGCTGCGACATTTAAGCAGCGCTGGTATTCTGATAGGGCCCGCTGTGATGTCACGGGCAATATTAGAGTAATAAATAAATAAATAATTTATTTTATTATTTATATACAGGGTGGCAAGGACATTGACGCGCAAACTGTAACCATGAATTCAGCACATGAGTTTAGACCCCATAGCGTAGAATTTATTCGTAGGTTATCAAAAAAAAAACAGCCGAATTATAGAAAAGTGCAATACCTACGCGGTCAAAATGTATGGAAGAGCAATTTTATTTTTAAATTACCGACGAAAAATTTCAACACTATGGGGTCTAAGCTCATGTACTGAATTTATGGTAACAGGCTGCGCGTCGGAGCCCCTGCCACCCTATATATTATAAAATAAAATAAATAATTCAGTCTTAATCCGCGCCAGACTTAACCTCATAAATGTAACCAAATACGTGGATATACTATTCTGTCGAACCCTTCGGGGAATACACGCGACATGCTATGTTATTAAGTTGACCTGAAACTTGTAAGTCTACTTCAGAACTGACTAAACTCCTCATGTCCTCTTGAACAGTGCACAGACTAAGTATTATTAATAAGTGGGTACTAAAGTTACCTCCTAAAGTATGTATTATTAATAATGTGCCCTATTCATAGCCCAGAACTCAAAATGTAGGAAATCTTGTAGCATAATCAGTCTATATGCCCACTGCTGGGACACAGGCCTCCTCTCTGTCAGAGGGAGTCAACCGTAATCCACCACGCGGGCCCAGTGCGGGTTGGTAGATGTCATATGTTTTAAAATTTTTGGTTCTAGGACATGCCGGTTTCCTCACGGTGTTTTCCTTCACCGTTTTGAGAGCAATGGTGATGAAATAATTTATACAAAGTAAAGCGCCTGTCTGGTTTCGAACCTACAACCTACAAATTCGTAAGTTGGGCCCGTTACCACTAGGCCACCACTTCTACATTACCAGTAATAGTGAGCTGCTTAAGCATCATTTTATGGTATCCTTGTCTAAGTATTTACCTTTCTCTAAAGACAGCTATATCTATAATGATGTTCTATTCATAGCCTCGAACCTCGGCAAAATGTCGCATAACTGTATAAGTTCCCTTATGCAAAACTTATCCTTTTGAAATATTACCCAAGTTGCTTCTCACGGCACCTGTCTATATTGATAACGATGTCTTCTATTCATAGTCCGGAACTCGGAACTCGGAATGTAGGACAAAATGTATACTATAAATAATGATTGTAGCATGAATTTATTATGGAGTTTCTTGCCCATTTTCCCCCATACGAAACTATCTTTTGGAAGGGGCAACTAGAATCATCATTTTATTTTCTTGTAAATTTAGACTTTCAAAAAGGGCATCGTTGAAATAAATCATCTCTATATTGATAACGATGTCTTCTATTTATAGTCCGGAACTTGGAATGTAGGACAAAATTTATAGATCTATAATATATTTTATATTAAGACTGTAGCATGATTTTATTAAGTTTGCAGTAAAAGCTGCTACCTATGAAGTTTCTTGCCCATTCTTCTCCATACGAAACTTCCTTTTGGAAGGGGCTTTTCTTGTCAATTTTGACTTTCAAAAGGGCCTATTTGAAATAAATTATTTGAATTTGACTTTGTGACTTTTGGTTTATTTGATCACATAATATCCTATACCGAATTTCAAAACTAATCTTCATAAATTAGTAGAATTGGTAGCCTCTACAATGGTAGAATTTAAAAATGTACTAATGAAGTACCTACTTAGCATAATCAGCCTATAATGTTCCCACTGCTGGGACACAGGCCTCCCCTCAGTGAGAGAGCGTGGACCGTAATCTACCATAGCGGGCCCAGTGTGTTTATAGATAAGTACCTAATTTACCAATATTATGAGGTACCGATTGTCACAGCATGGTTTTAGCAAATAAAATTATACTGCTGTAGCTTGTTAAGTCACCTTTATCCCTGAAAAAGTGCCTAAAACAAGATAAAAACGAGTGATTTCATCTGTATTGACCCTAGGTATTCTATTCATAGTCCAGACAGTCCAAATAGGTATAATAGGAAGAGCCTTGGTCGATATTTCTATTCTAATTTAAGAACTAGACTGACCGCCTTTTTTGACAAGGTAGTTTAAATCAAACTTAGGTATACTTGGATACCATATTTCTTTATATAACCATTTACTGGCGCTTTTTAATTGATAATGCACTTGATTAAATTAATTGTTACTTCTAATCACTGAGTTTCGACATTAAAATTGAAATTTTTTCATAGGCTCAAAGATTTCTTTTTTCAATAGAAATTTAGTGAGTTAGAAAATATTTGTATTATTTTCGTTAAGTTTTAACAGTATACTTCAAAATACTAACCTTATTTATTGTAGGCAGGTAACTTACTTTTTTTTGCAAAATTTCAAAGTTATCTTTAAAATTAAGACTTAATACCATCTTTACTCTACTCCAGATCTACATATTATGGCAATTTACCTATGCTCGTGAAAAGTAAAACTCATATATTTTGTAATTTTTACTCAAGTGCTAGGTATTTTAAATTCAGCATAGACTTACTAAATGAGAAATGACCATTGAACTACGTGAATTTAAGTTACTGCCACCCAAATTATCCCACTGCTGGGAATAGGTTTATAAAAGATCTAAATTAGATCATGTTACTGAATCTTCAGTTTAATGTTTCTTCAGGCACACATGTACAGGCTTTCATTCTAGCTGAAGTAATTTATTTCTAACTATCAGGTAAAAATGTTATACTGTCATTTTAGATGAAAAAATCAGCATTGCCATCCTACGTGGCAATGCTGTCAGCTTAAAGCACTTTTTCTATTTTTTTATATTATAGTGTCAGTTTGTTATATTGAATTTAAGATTTATTAAAATAATTGAGAAACTATCAGGTACAGTTCGAATATAAATCGATCATACCTAAGCTCGAACGACAAACTTAGAAAATTATGACTTCCCGCGCAGGACTTGAATTATTGGTTTCATTAAGTCTGTGAGGAAAGTTATTGCTTTTCCTAGCACCTAGAAACGGAGGCCTAGCTTGTAATATTGGAGCTACATTCGAAGGCAAATCTTCTTATATTATTTTATGTCTAACGTAGGATTCGTACACATATTCGATTTTGAAAACGAATATGGGTATAATTTTGTTTCATAGCTTGAAAGTCGCTCTTCATCGAATCTAGTATTATCTACCCTTTAAATCTTAACACGTGTGACAAGTAAATCATTGTAACTCTGAATACATCACGCTTGTACTTCATTTCCTGTCACCTAAAACGTTAATAGACTGACAATTCGAAGTAATGGCTGCCACAGCGCGAGCAATCTACCAAGTTTACGTTGACGCGGGAATACAGGCTCCATTGTATCCCCTCCATTTAGCAAAATATGGACGCCGTCAGTATTGCCTGAGCTTGAAATAGTGGCCAGCCTAGAGACTATAGAATCACATTCAGCTTTTTCTCAAAATGGGAAGATACGCGGCCTATTTCTGATCAGAATCAGCGCAAAAATCGTAGCAAGATTTAATATTAATTCTCCAGCCCACAAGTCCTATAAAAGCAGTAAGTAACAGAACCCTTCGAAGTATAATAAACCTTACTATCTTCAGAATAAAGTCGGCTTTCGAACGAGCACTCGGAGAGGTGTAGATGCTATTTTTACTCCCCTTCGCATCTGCACCGAAATCGATAATCATTGCACGTGTTTTAAAATAATGTAGCCTCTACCCTTAGAGTCGCGGTTTTAAGACAAACACCGAAATCTCTGAAACAAACATTAGGATTAGTGCACTTACCTTTGAAGAGCAGCTTCGCACCAACCACAGGAAAAAAACAGAAAGAAGAAATAAAACAAAATAAAAATGAGGAAAAAAACAGAATTTAATGTTGCAGAATGTAACAAACAAAACGTGGGTGTAGGAAGACGGAAGAAGAAAATATAGGAAATTAAATCTTGCGAAATATCGGGAAATGCAAAGAAAAACGCGATACGCACGCCTTTGACGAAGGTAGTGGCGCTCTGGACCAAAGCCTTCGGGGGCACGTTTATATACCCGCCCGCGGGTTGAAGGGGGAACGGGGCGGCGGCCATCTTTGCCGTTGCCATGGCAACGAGGAGATGGCCTATTACGGGAGGGTGGCGCAGATTAGGCGTACGATCAGCACCCAAAGCTTATGAGATGATATTAAAAAAATAATTTAATTCCTGTTTGACAATAAATTAATTAGTATTAATCCGTGTGATTTAATTAGTGAGATTTTTGGGTATTTTTTCATTTTTCTTGGTTTAAGTTAGTTATTTCGCCCTGATTTTATAAAAAAATCTTATTTAGGTGAATGTTTGATTAAATTAGGTTAAGCAGTTTCTGAGATTAGTCTTTTTAAACGGGGTAATCCTGTGGAAATGAGGAAGTACTGTTATTATTTGAATTAAAACATTATTTATGCTGTGTTTTTCATTTCATTTTACGAAAAATATTCAAATATTAACATGTAATCTTTTTAGCCCATGTTGGCCGCTAAGATATTGTTCGTTTCGTCTAATTAACTTGTGTTTTTACTTAAATTAAAACATTTATTTTGCAAAATGAATGACCTTATTTAAGTTAACTTTTCAACCAGCTATCTATTATCATTATCATGTGTATTCTCATTTCGTCATACTTTTTTAAAGTTTACTGCTTATAAATCTACTAAAATGTATTATAAAAAAATACAGAATATCTCAACTAGCCTGTCAGTGCCATTTCAATTATAAGTTAGATAAATCCTAACTGTCTGTAGTGTCTGGGTACCATGCTGGGCGCCAATATGGTCAAAAACCTTGCGGGCAAAGTGCTATGCGCACATGATTAATAATGACGAATTCATCCTAGATTCCAGAAACCGCGGTTTATGACACCCATATCATGTTAGTGATTACCAGCCTTGCTGCTAAAAACTCTTATTATATTATACTGCGTTAGATATATTATTATCTCTTATTATATTATACATAAAGATAACTTTTAGCTATTCTTGATGATGATGCTGATTACTTTGTTAAGATAGTAATAAAAAATACGACTTATCTAAAGACATTAACAATATCACCATAATCACTCGTTACGAAATTAATTAAAGTATAAAATAAGCTTTTTCTGCTGCCACTACCCCACGCTGCGTCCGTTTCAACCCTCCGCTCACACACACTAACAAAAAACTGCACACAACCCTACTCTCCGGCCTATGAATACGGCACACTTACACAGAAATTGTAGCTTTCCAACTACGAACACAGATGGCGTGGTCCTCAAGAATAGCAAAGGAACGCCCGACGCTGTGTATCTCAGTGTATCTCCGTGTCTCAGTCGAAATGTTCTATTGTTTCACACACAGGATGCCATATCGACGAATACTGCTGCCCTTTTCACACACTATAGAGTTACATGCGCCGTCTCGCTCTCTTGCACAGCGGTTGACAGATGTAAATTCGCAGGAAAAAAATTGATTTTCCTCTCGTCATTGCAATTTCATTTTTGTGTAAAATCATTGTGTTGATTTTGTTAGTTTTTGGTTAGTTTTTTAAGGTTTTAAGAACTTAAATTCACCTTACTTTGGTAAGGTTACACGTGTCTTTGAATTCACTTCGCGTTCTAAGAATTTTCTTTTTCAATAGCAAAGCAAAACGATATACCTATTTCAGTCGCCTACAGCTTTAAATATTTTAGCAATGTTATTCCTTGATATCTTTGCCAAACCAATTACTAACTCTAACCCATCGAATATAAAGTCGAATTTGAGTTGCATGTGCCAATTTTTGTAACATTGTAACTTTCTGCCCGCGCTGAATATTTTATTACGGTTGTGTTTTGTGCTACTCGATTGTAGATGGCGGTAGTGAGCCATGTAATAATTGGATTTGCACTTCTTGTTCAAAAAATGTTGATAAAAACAATATTAAATATTAAAATGTCATAAATTCAGCATAACCTTTGTTTAAATGCAAAACCGCAAACTTATCTGTACCAACACTATTTTTAGTTCTAGCTACTCGATACTAGATGTCGTTAGTTACGTTTTTATTTCTGCAACAGTTTTAGTTTTACCTAAGTAATACACATACACACACTTATTGTGAGCGTATTAATAGTACCTACGTTTTCAATGATTTTTCGAAATTCTTCTTTCGTTTCAGATAAAGATATTTTATTTTGCAAATATGGATAGGTACAAGTACATGGTAGTTCAAATTTAAATTTTCTATAATTTCTCACTGAACTAGTGTAAATGTAAATATCTGCCTAACCCTTAGAGGAATACGCGAATACGTGATGTTAGTTTTACGATATTTATCACTGGTTGTCATTTTTTGATGGATGCATTTCTTGATGGAGTCAAGAAAAGTTTCCGATGCACTGTCTTGTATCTAAATTGTAGTAATAATATAGAGGTTGATTCATAAACGTTGCCTAAAGTTAAGGAATTATTAAAACTCTGCTTACCTACACAATCTTTGACGTTTAACCGTCTCTTAACTTCATGCAATGTTTATAAATTAAGTGTACTAATCTTGCTCGTGATTTCCGTAACCACACCCTGGAGGATGCTGCTAATAACACCTAGTTACGTAAATAGTGTGAGGACCATCATCGTCTGCGTTGTGGCTGTGTCAATTTCCGTTTGACCTTATCATTGCTTGTCTTTTTTCTGCTTTTATAACTTACCGCATTTGTATACGAATGCCTAGTCCGATATAAATACAACTGCTTCTGAAGGGGTGGACACCTGAAGGTCAATTCCTACAGTTATAAACGTTCAAAATCTGGTCGGAATCTCATCTCAGCGAAAATCAATGTCAAACTTTTAGGGCTGGAAATTAGAGGTACAGCAGTGAGATTCTGTAACCATGTCACCGTGAAAACTTAGGTGAAGTGAGCGTGGAGTGAGCTGTCATTTCAACTTATGCTAGGGATTGACAATAGTGACCGCTCACTCTAAGCTCGCTTCACCTAACTTTTCACTGTGAGATATTTACAGAATCGATCGGCAGATTGAGACAGATCTGATGGCCAATTCTCGAAATTTAAAACGTTCAAAATCTAGTCGCAATAAAACCGTTGTTTTCTATGGACAAAGGCTGAGCAGAACTGAATAAGTGTGAGTAGTCCCATGCACGTTACCACACGTTATCAATCTATCTGAATAATTTTGAAGGTTATTGTTAATCCATTGCTTAATATGTTCGAAAAATTTGTTTGCTCAACAACGTAAATAACGAAATGAATGTTGTTGAACTGTCAAATGAAACCCATTGCTATTGATAGTGTGTTACGCAATTATTTTATCTAAGCGACAATCAGTGTCAAAAACTTGTCAAAAATGTAGGGAAATTGGACGTATCGACAGATTGAGACTGAGATCAGACTGTGAACGTTCTTAAAATTACGAGAATTGCCCCTCTGGTGTCCTGAAATACAGGCCTTACGCCTAGCTCAGGAACCAGTCTCCCACAGTATAATTAAAACCATTATGTATTGTTCTTGATCATTTAAAAAATGTACTATGGTGCGAAGTAAAAGAATAAAAAATCATTGTATGTACATTGTCGTTTTAAGGCCGGTCGGCTCAATCCTTTTCTATTTGAGATGAGACATTCCCATCATCTTTTCATAGAGAGAAAAAAAGGTGACATTAAAAATACATGAGATTACGTAACTTTGTCTCAAGGTCAACAATGCAGCAGCATATCCCTTGGAGTTGCAGATACTGTAAGAGGCGGTAACCAATTTTCTTCAAGCCCGTCGGCTTCGCGTTTGTTTTCCCCGATAGGAAAGGAGTGGGTTAGGTCTGCCTAAGTAGAAGATTTCTTTTGTCAGTTAGTGTCTTGCGTGGGTAAGCTTAAGGATATTAATAATAAATAAAAACTTTATTGCATAAAAGGTGTTGTAGTAAATACAATAAAAACAGTTTCACTTTACAAATGAACACTGGTATACAACGTAGATGGTTGGGGTACTGTCCTCTTAGATTGGCTACATAATAGCCTGTAGTAAAAAGAAACAGTGCCGTATCCCTCAAGAATGGAGAAATCAATTGCTTAGTGTCTAAAATAAAAAATAAAATGATATTAGTTTTAATAACATTAAACAAACAATTATGGAATATGCCTGAAAGTATTAAAGTCTATATTAGATATGAGTAAGTGTGCTATGTGGATGTATATTCGTGTGAGGGTGTGAGGGTGGGTGTGGGTGTGTGTGATTAACAGGGCACAATCCAGATACTGGTCTGCAACTGGTAGATAGAAAACAAAAAAATGGTGCACACAAAATACATTTTTCAGCTTACCGTGGCGATGGCAATCTAAATGGACTCGGCACAGAATTCGGCTACGTGCTTGGTGCCATCACTAGCGTCCATCAGTTCCTGTAACATGCAGCTCACACGCCACACAGGTCATGATATTAAGTGTCCCATCGTTTGAGGAGACATATCACAACACAGTAAAACACAATTAAATGATATCGATTTAAAGAGGTGCCAATATACAAAGAAAAAACTCATTTTAGAGAAAACTACGGAGGCTTTCTCAATTCAAAATCACATAATGGCGCCGATTCCCTTGTTCCCAAACTAAACTAAATTTAATTTCAGTGCATCTTTTTCTTTCTATTTCATTATGAAAAGGACAGAAGATAAATATTAGTTAAGTCCTGTCAAATTAAGATACTGCATAGACATTTGAGACGTGATAAAAAAATTGGCAACTAATTTACGTCAGGCGCTGACTATTTGGACAGGACTAAACTAATATCTATCTTCTGTCCTTTTCTATTACCTAGACCTTTTCTAGACCTTATTGGTGATGTTCTCCAGGTCAGCTTAAAAATCAATTATTAATATTTCTCTATTTTCATCCTGTTGTATGTAATATGAATGCTCAATCTTCACATGTTATTTTTTTTTTCTTTTTCTTCATCATTTCATTTCAAAGTTAATCATTTATTTTCTCTATTTTTATATTTTTAACGTGTTTACACACGTTTTTTATGGTGCATACTATGGTCTCCTGTAATTGAAGGAGCACACGTAAAAGAACCGTTTTTATTACTGTGATTTATATTGTATATCCTTTGTTGTAGACCTCAAATAAATAAAGCAAGTGGTGATGCCGTAATGTGTCGTCTCTAGTCTAGAAAACCTTAGCTCAAAACTGTATTTTTTTAGTATATCATGTCATATGAACCCTCACAAAATGAACATACTATTATAGTACAGGATGAAATTGAATAGATGCGTCAAATTAAAATATCAAATTCAACGTGTTATAAGGTAAATTTGGAGCTTGTCATTAAGGAAAGATTTGGCAACGTCGCCACGCCCCTTTTTTTCGTAGTAATGGTCAAAATTCGGTAAATACCGCTAGTTCAACACGTTGCCAACTTGCTTCATGTTGTGAACTTAGCGATCAATGGATTGCTTATCGGGCGCGCGCTAAAACTGATACTTTAATTTTCTTATTTGCTTTGATAATTAAAAAAAAAATTATTGGAACGACGATAATCCGTGTCTACTCAAAGGCAATATAAATAAATAAATCCCTGGACTCCCTGGAATATATAACTTAGTTTGCACTATCTAAGAGGATAATTACACAATTTTCTAAGAATTTATATTTATATAAGAAATGATAATTTATAATGATTATGTAGCAGTTACTGCAGCTCCTATTTATATTTCGAATTGGCGCAATTTTTCAATTTCGGATAATCATCTCTTAATGGCAAGCGATATCCCGGCAGGCCGACGGAGATGGCGGGATGAGCTGGACTCCTTCAACAAGAACTGGTCCTCAGAAGCTTTAAACAGAGAGAAGTGGAAGGAGAGAGAGAGAGAGAGAGAGGAGAGAACTGCAAGGCAAAGGCCTCCCTAGGCCTTCGCCTTGCAGTGGGACATCACAGGCTTTTAATAACATTTAATAATCCTACTAATATTATAAACGCGAAAGTTTGTATGGATGGATGGATGGATGTTTGTTACTCTTTCACGCAAAAACAACTGAAGGGATTTGGATGAAATTTGGCACACAGATAGTTTATAACCAGGATTAACACATAAGACTTTTTATCCCGATATTCCCACGGGATCGATATGCGGGTGAAACTGCGGGGCGCAGCTAGTAATCATAATAAACCTAACATTCAAAAACTAAAAAAGCAATCCTTCAAAAACAATACAGATCAGACTTTCGCAACAGTTCTTCAACTATGTGTTCATTACAATCGTTGCATCCGTTCTGTAGACTCATAAACACTTGATGCGCATACTTTCAGCCTGGCAGCCATTTTGAATTTTTCCTGCATACCAACATACAGGTGGATATTAAAAAACTTAAGCGTGTGTTGTTACAACTGGGGTTCCATAGTGGAATTCGGAATGACTGAGTTTTCGCTTGAGTAGCAAGAGCAAGAGGCTAGTCTTGTTAAAATTGAGTTTTGAAAGCACAGTGCTACGAAATAGTTTTAGAAAGAAAGAAAGAAAAAGTATTTATTGCGACTCGTACAGGATCAATACACTAACTAAACACTGTTAAAAATAAAAATAAAACAAATTATATAAAAAGTAATAAAAGGAAAAATTAAACAGAGAGTCCTATACGAGGCCAAAAGGCTCCTATCTCAGCATGATGCTTCGACATTTAAAAAATAAATGCCGCAGCGCTGGTATTCTGATAGGGCCCGCTGTGATGTCACGGGCAATCACAGTATTAGATAAATAATAAAATAGATTTATTTATGTAAAATATTAGCAATAAAATAAATATTATTCATTTTTAATCCGTGCCAAACGCAACCTCATTACTTTTATATACTTTTCTATGTTTTATATTATAGCTGTTGGTTGTTTCTCGGTAAGCACGTTAACCCGCTGGTCCCGGCTGTCATTCGTACATATTTGACAGTCGTTACGGGTCGTCAGAAGCCCAAAAGTCTCAACCAACCTTACCAAGGAGTATCGTGTTACCCAGTAACTGAGTTATAGATGGCAGATAGTCAGTCGATCCACATTTAACTCTGGTATACAGCTGTATTCGGTAAGACTGGAAACCCCACCGTAGTTGGGAAAAAGTAAGGCAGATTGACTCTTATAAGCATGATATTGTCAAATGCCAGAAGTTAGTCATAATTATGAGTGCTGCTGCGCCCCGTTGTTTCACCCGCATAAGTTTCAATCCCGTAAGAATATCGGGATAAAATTTGGTGCACGCTGAGGGGTCTGCCTCGCTACTATTATTTTTACACTGGCTAAGCTATTCTCAGAATCATTCGAATCCATACGAGAAAAACAATAAAATAAAAAACATAAAATATTTACTAGCTGTGCCCTGCGGTTTCACCCGCTTAAGTTTCGATCCCGTAGAAATATCGGCATAAAAAGTATCCTATGTGTTAATCCTGGTTATAAACTATCTGTGTGCCAAATTTCATCCAAATCCGTTCAGCAGTTTTGGCGTGAAAGAGTAACAAACATCCGCCCATCCATACAAACTTTCGCGCTTATAATAATAATTATTAGTGATTAAACGGAAAAAACATTGTAAGCCAGTAGAAAGCAGTGCTAGTCATGTAGCATTGCAAAAACTGTTAGCAATGGGTTTGCTAGCAGTTTTTGAGCTGAATGGTGCTAATCTATGCGTCGTGTTCGTGAACGGGCGCCGTCAGTAGGGACTGCTCAACTCTTTGCTGCCATGGCTTATTTTTATTTGATTTTATATTTGAATTGTTTTTTTTTCATCATCTGTTCATTACGGACGCTTTTAATGTTCTGCATCGTTCTCACATGCATAATTTCTAACATGAATGATGTAACCAATACTTTGTAACCATCTTTTAGTTTATATTTTCTAAAGAGCATTTTGCATGTGGTGTTTACCTGTAATTGGTTGTGCAGTTAGTTTTAAGACACAATTGTATGTTCCTTTGTATCTGTGTAATGTCTGTAACAACTGTTGGTGAACCTTAATTAAATAAATAAATAAAATAAATAAATCTTATTCTGATTTAAAAGAGTGTCCATGGAGTTTCTTGCCCGTTCTTCTCCATAGGTACCTACTACGCTTTGGAATGGGCAACTAGCTTCATTTTTCTGACTGACCGACCCCTTGACAATTCAAAAGTACCTGTAATTGGTTTAATTGAAATAAATACTTTGAGTTTGAGTTTGCAAGGCTACAAACCACTGCTACGAGTATTTGCTACGGGCATCCTACTCTGTGTATTTGCTACGAGCCTCGAATCTGCTACGAGGATCTGCTACGAGAATGTACTACGAGCCCCTGCTACGAGACTCTCACTACAAGATACTAACCGTTGTTTATTCGAAATTTATGTATTTTTTTTTGGAAAGCTTTCTGGTGCACAGGCACAACACACTGTCTATTTTCTTAAAGTAAAAATCCAATTAATGACATTCCAAAAAAACATTATAAAATAGTCCTCACGCATGCATAAGAATAATCAGTCTATAATGTTCCCAATGCTGGGACAGAGGCCTCCTCTCTGTAAGAGGGAGTCGGCCGTAATCCACCACGCGGGCCGATTGCGGGTTGGTAGATGTCACATGTCTTCGAATTTTTGGTTCTATGATATGCCGATTTCCTCACCATGTTTTCCTTCACCATTTTAAGAGCGGTGGTGATGAAATAATTTTCACAAAGTAAATCCTGTCTGGGTTCGAACTTACGACCTATAAATCTTAAATCCTTGCCGTTAACACTGGGCCACCACTGCTCTATAGTATAGTGTTTAGTATTGAAACATTTCCACAATAAACTTAAAAAAAAAAAAATTGACTTTGTCACTACAGTCATACGCGAATCTTTTGTAGCGGTATCTACAAACGCCACATGCGAACAACGCGTCATACTGACGTCACGCAAATCCTGCATCTCGCAAGCAGAGTTTACCGTGCAATTAGCATAGATACAATTTCCCAACATCAGTCGTTGGGCAATTGCCCGCCAGACACAACACCCGTCTGGTCGGAGGATCCTCCCTTTTCAATGGAGGATGAGTGAACTTTACACCCTGTTCCTCATGCCTCCATACTTTTATGAATGAAATATAAATCAAAATCAAAAGTCATTTAATCAAATTAGGCTGAGAATCAGCACTTTTTGAACGTCAAAATTACAAAAGACAGTCCCCCAGAAACGCCCACCCTTCACCACTTCCTGGTGCTATCGCTGGGAAGAAGAAGTGGCGCAACAAACTCCCCAGCAGCACAGCTGTCTGTTCAATTTAAAAAAAATACTTGATTGTATACAATACTAGGTATAGGTACCTATGTTCGGAAATTAACATTACAAGACCAGAACATAAAATTAAATTATTTGCCATATGTCAGCTAGCCACGCCATCCATTATAAAAATTGTCCGACTTACGCTTGACCATACGTGAATATGAATTCCAGAACTCATAACAGAGATTACTAAAAACAGGCGGAATAAAAGCCTGGACTGGCTTAATATACCGATGTGAAAAACTATAATGAAAAACAGGCCTGGAATAGTTTTTAAAATACATGGTTGTTTTCACCCAACTTTGAAATAAGGGGAAGTTTTGAATGCAATAGGCTAGTTTCCTAAAAAAAATCTAATTAGTCCGTCAGTTAGACAAAAAATATTGAACCCATATTTTTTCTTTTGTCAATTATATAAAAAATTATGAAGATATCGCCTGTTAAAGCTCCGCGTGACGTCACTTGCTTGCGACATTTTTGAAAGCAAGTGACGTCACGACCCCACTCCCAAATTTTGACGCGCTTTATCTTTGTCATTTTTTGTTTGATTGACAAAAGAAAAAATACGTGTCCATTATTTTTCGATAATCTAACTGACGGACTAAACATAATTATTATTTTTTTTTACCCAGGAAACTACCCTATTGTATTTTATTTCTGTATGTTAATATTGATTTACGGTCCGCATATCTCTGGCTGTTCTCAACCGATTGTTTTGTATAAAAGTGTACATTTCCTCTATGGCACTATAAAAAATATTACAATACATATAATGTACTACGTCGTTGGTGTTATTGGTCGCAAGCGTTACTGCCGAGCATGAGGTCCTGGGTTCGATTCCTGAGTCGGGCAAAGTGTGGGTTTGTATCTGAAATTTCTCATTAGCAGCCATGCGTCTAGATCTGTGTCCGCTTGATGGCAATGGCTCACCCCCTATAACATGGGACTTAAACAAATGCAAATGTTTAAGTTGGTATGTATGGATGTTTGTTACTCTTTCACGCCAATACTACTGAGTGGATTTGTATGAAATTTGGCACACATAATTATATGTAGTTTATAACCAGGATTAACACATAGGATACTTTTTATCCCGATATTCTCACGAGTTCGAAAATTATGCGGGTGAAACCGCGGGGTTCAGCTAGTAAAGTATATATAAATAAATATAACTACCTTTATTTATTCTATAACTATTTTTATTGTTTCCCGAAGGGTATATAGAGGTGTATAAGTTTATACACCTCTATTATAACACAGTCGAGGTATTTTATAATATTTTTTGGAAATTATTTCCCCATACAAACACGCCTTTACCCCGCCAGTTATTTTCAATTTTCTAACTTAGGAACAACAATGCACTAAACTGCTGCTCACCGTACTACGTTACAGTTATCGTTTTGTGTCTAACCGTACCTCCCGGCTGTTAATGAACATTTTTGTGCATACTTTTGTGTATAGGGCGAGGCGGGACTGGATCTAGCAGTAATTTTAGCGATAAAAAAATTGATCGAATACTAAAAATATACAATGGGCATTGTATATTCAATTAATAAATAGATAATTGATCAATTTTTTTTTGTTTTGTTATGTATTTTTGTGGTGTACAATAAAGTATAATATAATTAATGTGGAAGTTTGTATGGATGGATGGATTGATGTTTGTTACTTTTCACGCAAAAACCACAAAACGGATTTGGATGAAATTTGGCACACAGATGGTTTATAACCAGGATTAACATATAAAGGATACTTTTTATCCCGATATATCCACGGAATCACAACCTAAGCGGGTGAAACCGCGGGGCGCAGCTAGTCAATATTTTTTTTATTTTATTTTATTGTTTTTCTCGTATGGATTCGAACGATTGTGAGAATAGCTTAAGCCAGTGTAAAAATAATAGTAGCAGGGCAGACCCCTCAGCGTGCACCAAATTTACATGATACATTCAAGTCGTCAAAGTTTATAAGCATAGGAAAACCTTTTTTGAAGAAAAATCTACGTTTTGACGTGACAACGTCTAATAAATCGATGCATGCATGCACGAAAAAGATGACAGATTGTCCCGTTACGCTCATTGTACGCATGCGCGTTTGCAATCATTTCATCAATGTTTTGTTATGACGTTGTCACGTTAAACTATCGTCCGTAAACCAACTTTACAGACAACCTTCATTTAAGCAACTCTGTTTGCAAGCCACCTCTTTGGCTGCCATGTTTTTTTTTTTGTAACACATTCATCTACATACGACTGAATAAGTGAATTTAGTTCAAGAAATTAAAACAGTTTTTTTATTAAATTTTACTTTATTTTTCCCAAAACATACAATACATATCATAGGACTTTGGGTTTTCGAAAATTCACTTGATTTTAATCTACTAAATAATCAACGGGAGTATTTTTAGCAAAAACATTATTCGAAGAAAATAACACAAAACAACATTTTCCAAAACAAATCATTACAAATAACTGTTTTCCACATTTCCCTGCCCCTGTACCTCATAATGAAGTACTCAGCTCATTTGTCCGTTCGTCTGTCTGCAGCTAAATCAGTTGTTCAGCGCATTTAACTAAATGACTCGGAAATATTCGCGCAACTGTCTAATACCACCTTTGCAAGCAAAACATTATTACTCATGTGTGCTTTTTTGTCTGTTTTGTTAAAAATTCTGAGAGTAAACAGACAATGTTTACCATTCTCTTATGGAGAAATCGTTTTTGTTTTATTTATGTAACCCTTCAACTAATACTTTAGTGTTCACATGCGAATTAATAGTTAAATCGTTATGAAGAATAATTATTTCGGCAAATAGTCAAGGACAGAATATGATGCTTCGTTTTGACGAATCTAAATATATTAATATATGTAGTAATATATTAAAACGCGTACTGCGAGGGCTGGTTCGACGTGGCGCGGGAAAAGAGTTCCTGGAAGGTTTTGGGGTAGGCTTTTGCAAAGTAGTGGAACAGTATAGGCAAACAAAAATATAAATATGTAAAGACGTAAAATTTATTTGTTTATAAGTTTGTATGTATAATTGAACTAATCATTTGAGCTAATTTTCAAGTTATGGGCCGTGTGGTCCGAGTGCTCTTGGTCTCTTTAAAGAAATCTCTAAATGGCTGGTTGACACTTCCCATGACCCAAGGGCTGGCTTTTACCTCGGCCAGAGGCTAAGCATTGCCATACAACGTGGTAGTGCCGCCAGTGTCTTGGGTACATTACCAGTCAACATATATTTTAGTTTATGAATAGTTTTAGTTAAGTTAGGATATAAATTTATTATTTTTATAAATTAATTAGGTATTAGTTATTAATTAAGTACATATTATTTTAATGCTGTTTAAAAACCAAAAATATTCATTAAAAGAATTGAATTGAAAAAAATATTATAGAGAACAACAAACTGAATGTCATACTTAACAAACTTCACATTTCAATGCAACCAAAAATTTATTAGGACATTTTTGTGGGTGGACAAAGATTAGCTTTATTTTTGGGTCAACGACCGCTTGCAGTCATTAGTTAAATTATGAGTGGAAAAAAATTGTTTTTTCTTGGTTTTATCGTGATAAGACATCGACCCCCATCATGTCTGTGAAGCTTACACAAAAACATAATTATAGTACATTCATTTCAACTAAACTAACAGCGTTTGAAGACCCCAAAAGAAGCTCAAGGCTCAGCCCCAGTTTCATCAGATTTCATCAGGTTCTGCGTTTCGGAATGACGGAAACAGTACGTAAACACTCTAAAGCTGTAATCTGCTGCTTCCTGGGTTATCACATTATAATAAAAGACGAGACCATATCAGTGATGATGAGACCGATGCAACAGTGGATAAGACGGGTGCTGTTGAACCAGCAGGCAAGGAACAGGAGAATACTGGCTGAGAAGGGAATCCACATCAAATAGTTCACGGAAGTCTGAAGAGTGCAGTGGTTGGGTTCGTTCTGGCATAACTTTAGAAAGTCGCCATCTTGACCTGTAAAGATAAAAAAAAAACAATATTTTATTTCAGTTAGCAATATCGTGTCAAAGTTTCTCATCATCTGCCTAGCCTTTTACCAACTATGTTGGGGTCGGCTTACAGTCTAACCAAATGCAGCTGAATACCAGTGTTTTACATGGAGCGAAGGCCTATCTGACCTCCACAACCCAGTTACTGAGTAATACGATATCCTTTGGTAAGACTGGTTGTCAGACTTTCAGGCTACTGACTACCCACTCGGGACGACTGTCAAAGATCTATGTTGGGGTGCAGCTGAATACCAATACCTACTTTACATGACACGACTACCTATCTGATCTCCACAACCCAGGAATTGGATACACGATATCCCTTGGTAGGACTAGTTGTCAGACCTTTGGGCTTCTGACCACCAGACTGTCAAAGATCTACATCAGGCTACCTTCCATACCCATACGTTTTTCCTGCGCCAAGCAGCATTGATGTAATCCAATTTGAAGGGTGGGGGGTAATTACAGGGACATGGGGCCTTTCAGCTTTGAATGGAATAAGACCCTAAGTAACATCGGACGAGGACGAGAAGAAGCATTAAGATTTCAGCTTTGTCGCTGGGATCGCACCTGTAATTCCTTTCAAATGGCAGTGTACTATCGCCAAAATCTTTAACTGACCATCGTAAGGCACTATTCCTGCTTGCAGCGCATATTATTAGTCGACCTAAAAAGGATCCTCTTTTGTTTTGCTTACGGACGCAGCTGTGGTCATCATGTGCACGGGATTTTGTTTTCAAAATGGTCAGAGGTTTTGTACGTAGGCGACGATGGTCATTTACCAGCAGATGGATAGTCGGATTAAAAAAAAATGCTGAATGGGCCTGCTTTGACATGCCTGATGGAAAGCGATACATGAGGTCTACGATGGAACGACCGTATCCAGAGTTTTGAAAACTGGAAAAACTTGTTCACTCGTGCTTTGAAAACAGACGGGTTGAATGTGGAAAGGAACACAGACGCTGGCTGAAAGTTCCACACTTGTTTGCCATACAACGACATAAAAAGACACTGCGACGCTGGTGATAGAGTGGTCGAAAGCTGATGAGCATGGAGTCATGGGTCCGATCCCCTGGTTGGAAAAAATAGTATTCGACTCATTTCGATATTTTCAGCAGAATTCAGTAGACTGGAGTCTGGTTGTATAGGTACCCGCTTGATGGCCATAGGATCACCTCCTATCACATGGGGCATAACTTATCTGACAAAATGTGCTAAAGAAAAGCTTACCAACAAAAGCATATTTCACGTTAGCAATACCAAACATGAATGAAATCACGATACAAAAAAAGGACAGAATTATGTTGTAAGTTCTCCAAGGATTTGAAGGTACATCTTGGACCGAGCTGCTAGAATTTACCATTCTTGCTGTGATCCCCAAAAAGGGTGACCTGTGATCTTGACCAAATTGTCAAAGGTAGTCTAAATGTAGGTAATTGTCGGGAATTTTTATATATTTTATTAATGTTTACAAAAGATTTTGACAAAAATATTGACAGGTAATTTTTTTATATGAGATTTTATTCACTGTGTTAGGTTTATATGTATGTACATTTGATCCATAGAGTAAAGTATATCGGAATCGATTTGATCTCGCTTCGTGCCTGAGCTTCAAGGAGAATAAGTTGAATTCATGGAATTAGTATATTTTATATCGAGCACTGGGCCACCAGTGGTAATGGCCGCGACTTACGAGTTGTAGGTCGTAGGTTCGAACCCAGACAGGCGCTTTAGAATAATCAGCCTATAATGTTCCCACTGCTGGGGAACAGTAGGGGATCTACTCAGAAGTCGTATCGGCCGAATGTTCGGCCGTTTCCTGCTACGAAGTTACTATTTGGTTCAGTCGGTTCCGATCCTACACTCCTACACTCTTTCGAATATTGACTATGGTCCCGACCCAACTGAGCCGATCCGAACTTTTTTCGCATTTTTCAATAATATTCGGTTCGGCCATGTGTCGGTCCGATCCGAACATTCGCACTTTGCACATCGGAGTAGACCCCCAGGCATCCTCTCTTCGACAGGGAGTGCATTTTAATTTGTGTAGGTAAATTATTTCATCACCACTGCTCTCAAAACGGTGAAGGATAACATCACGAGGAAACCGGCGTGTCCTAGAGCCCAAAAATCGGAAGACATGTGACATCTGCCAACCCGCACTGGGCCCACGTGGTGGATTACAGCCCACTCCCTCTCACAGAGAGGAGGCCTGTGCCCCAACAGCGGGAACATTATACGCTGATTATGCTAATAATTATGGAGAAATATAATAATTAAATATATAAGTAAGGAGTTTTCTTTTCTGCCTCAACCGGATTGTGGATTTGTACCCGGTTGAAGGCAATAGGGCCGTAGCCATGACTGGGACTTAAACATAAAAAAAACAAACATTACTTTACATGTGACACAATGCCAATGCCAATGTGTGGCTGTACATAATGGAAAAAATATTGTTATTACCACGCTACCGATTTGGGGCAACCTGTAATGATAGTGTTGTGTTGGAAATAATAATATAATATAATAAACTGGTGAAATGTGGGGGTACTATAGGTAGACCTCTGAGTCGAGTCTAGAGTCTGCCTTACCCTTCGGGGATTACAGGCATGATGTTATGTTATGTTGTATTTTTGATCTTTGCTCCATTTCTGCTAAAATAATGGGACTTCACGCACTTTTCCTTTATCAAGCAAAGAGGTTCTCACATAATTAGGCTGAATAACAAAATATCTTGACATAAAACTTGATAGAATAAAAAAAACAACCTGTCACGGACTGTCAAAATATCAGTGCAACACTGTGCCTAATATCGAATCAAAATTGAAAATAATGGTATCGAAAGTTATGTTTTAGGGAAATTATCACGGGGAGAAATTACCAGTCTTACCAAGGGGTGTTATGTTACACAGTAACTGGGTTGTGGAGTTCAGATAGGCAGTCGCTCCATGTAAAATACTGGTAATTCAGCTGCATCTGGGTAGACTGGAAGCCGGCCTCAACATAGTTGGGAAGATTGAGTTTTTTGTTTTAGAGGAATTGATTCAAGATGCAAGCAGGCAGCCGCCTTCATCAAGATACATGGAAGATATTCGCTGTAGGAATATGTCTGTTTATTATGTATGTTTCGTTTATGTTCGGACCCTTGAATATAATCATGGTGAACTTAGGATTTAATGAAGGTAACTTAATCTAACTTACTTTAAATATCTGTATTATTTATTATTGAACTTAAATGGAGTTGGGCAGGACCGATCTGCGACCTCCATGAGAGTTGGCCTGCGGGCGGCGGACTAGGAGCGTCCGTCGTCCGACCAGACAGGCCCGAGTTGACGCCGCAGTGTTACACCCGCGCCACTCGAGAGAAGGTGCGACCATTGTGGGAATGACCGCACTGGGAGGTGGGACCCGCTAAGGAACAGCGGGTCGAGGCCTGTCGGGGGAGCGGTGAATGCTTCTGCGAATCCCGCACCCCCGGCCATAGTTAGACGTGGAACACCGCGGTGGTTTTAGCCAACATGCCCCTCTGTCACCCCCACGATGGAGGGAGTCCATGAGGATTTCCACCGAAACCAAAAAAAAAAAAAGATACCTGGCAACGCGCAGTGATGACAGGTGGAGTAAGGCAATGTTCAGGTGGCGTCCATGGACTGAAAGACAAAATTTCGATCTTCCAGCAGCGAGATGAGTGGACGACATTGTTACCATCCGAGGCGGGTAGGACCTGGATGAAGCTGGCACTTAAAAAGAGATGTCTATGGCTCAGCAGTGGTTGAAATCGGGCAGTGAATGATGATGGTGATTCTCCATAGATTTCATATTTCTATGGTATTCTCCGTGACGTCTGTACTCAGTCAGCCGTTGTGGACCAGTGGAAACAGCGACGTACGAGTTGAAGGTCGTAGGTTCGAACCCAGACAGGCATTTTAGTTTGTGTAAATTATTTCATCACCACTGCTCTCAAAACGGTGATAATGGAAAACATTGTGAGGGAACCGGTATGTCCTAGAACTAAAAATGCGAAGACATGTGACACCTGAAAACCCGTACTGGGCCCCCGATGGATTACGGCCAGCTCCCTCTCCAGAGAGGAGGCCTGTGTCACAGCAGTGGGAACATTATAGACTGATTATGCTGCAGGGTGTAAAGGAAATCGACGCGCAAACTGTTACCATGAATTCAGTACATGTATCTAAACCCTCCAGGGTTGAAATACCCGTAAACTACTACCCCAACCGTAGGTTTTAATTTAAAAAATCTGCTGTTTCATACAAAAGTGCATAAGCTACGAGGTCAAAATGTATGGAACCAAGGTTTTTTTTTTTTTTGATAACCGACTACTTATATACATTTCTACATTTTGTGCGTCGATGTCGCTAACGCCGTGTATATTGGACGCCAGCCCGTATTACCTATCAATGCATAATCAGCCTATAACGTTCCCACTGCTGGGACACAGGCCTCCTATCAGTAAGAGGGGGTGGGCCATAATCCACCACGCGGGCCCAGTGCGGGTTGATAGATGTCACATCACATGTCTTCGATTTTCTTTTTCTAGGACATGCTGGCTTCCTCACGATGTTTTCCTCCACCGTCTTTTTTTTTTTTTTTTGGATGCGAAATCATCAAATGACCCCTCCCGCTCTGGGTGGAGCGGAAGGGAGTGTCAGACTCTTACTGACTAAAACCCACCCGTGTTCCTTCCTTAGCCCTTTCTGTTCCAGGGCAGCGGTAACCTTTTCGGACGATCCCGCCGTTCCTCCACCGTCTTGAGAGCAGTGGTGATGAAATAATTTACACAAAGTATACCCTAGACTGGGTTCAAACCTACGACCTACAACTCTACCTAGGAGCAGAGGTGGCCCAGTGGTAATGGCCGTGAGTTACCAATGACTAACTCACAAATTCCTTTGTCCACAGACAAACACCACGGCTTTGAATACTTAAAGAAGCCAGCCTACATAAATCTCGTATCAGTGATGTCGGGGCTGATGTGCCAACTCTTCGTCACAAGCTTGACCCTCCTCGTGTGCATATTGACCAAGAAGTACAGCGCAATCGACTGCTGCGTCATCATGTTCATTGTCAACATGATTTTAGCGGCGACCACTGGCGTATACTTCTTAGTATACTGTACAACACATGATGTTCATTGCTTAGGCCACTCGGAGATTAGTGATGTGCCTGAAGCGTTGCTGCTGAATGGATTTTGTGTCGTATACCTATTGTTTTTAGGTCTGTTTTTGTTTGTTTTGTTTAAGTACAGGCGGGAGGTCATTGTTTTGTTTTGTTTTATTTTTACACATACATACAGTAGAGGGGCTTGTGGCTAAGTTATAACAGCGGCACGGGTCGGTCGGTTAGGTTAAGGTACGCTTGCCACGTCGGTCTGTGGATGGATGACCCCTCCGTGCCTCGGAAAGCACGTTAAGCCCTTGGTCCCGGCTGTTATTCGTGGATCTTTGACAGTCGTTACGGGTCGTCAGAAGCCCGAAAGTCTGACAACCAGTCTTACCAAGGGGTATCGTATTATACAGTAACTGGGTAGTGGAGGTCAGATAAGCAATCGCTCCATGTAAAGTACTGGTATTCAGCTGCACCAGGTTAGACTGGAAGCCGACCCCAACATATTTGGGAAAAGGCTAGGCAGATGATGACATACGTACATAATCTTTCGAAGACGTAGCGTTGGAAGGTCTCACACAAGGTGGACCAATGACCTGGTGAAGGCCGCAGGAATCTGCTGGATGTGAGAAGCACAAAATCAGTCGAAGTGGCGGTGCTTGGGGGAGGCATATGTCCAAGTCTTTTGGCTGAAATGATGATGATGATGATACACAAACTCACTCCCACTTATTCCCATGGGGGTAGGCAGAACCGACCTACAGAAAACCACCTGCTTCGATCCTTCCATACGGTTATTGCTTCGTTTACGTTCTACATCTGATTAAACACACACGCCGGTTGCGAGTACTACGCACCTGACCTTTCTGAAGAATATAGAGGTATGAGGAATAGGGTGTAAAGTTCACTCATCCTCCATAGAAAAGGGAGGATCCTCCGACCAGACGGGTGTTATGTCTGTCGGGCAACTGTCCGATGAATAATGTCGGGCTGTTGTACATATATATTGTTATGCTAATTGCGCGGTAAACTTTGCTTGCGCGTTGCAGGGTCTACTATATCCTACTAATATTATAAATGCAAAAGTTTGTGAGGATGTAGGGATAGATGGATGCATGGATGGATGGATGTTTGTTACTCTTTCACGCTAAAACTACTGAACTGATTTTGATGAAACCTTACAGTAATATAGCTGATACATCAGAATAACTAACTAACATTACACACTGAATTAATTTTGAATTAAAATATTAGTAAGTATGGATAAGTAATAGCAGGAAATGAGGCGGCAGGCCCAGAATGAGATGGCGGGATGAGCTGAACTCCTTCTTAAAGGATTGGCCCACAATCGCAGTAGACCGGGAAAAGTGGAAGGAGGGGAGGGAAGCCTTTGTCCTTCAGTGGGATAATACAGGCTTATAATAAACTAGCTGCGCCCCGCGGTTTCACCCGCATAAGTCTCGGTCCCGTGGGAATATTGGGATGAAAAGTCATGTCAGCTACGTCCATACCAAATTTCATCAAAATTGGTACAGCGTGAAGAAATAACAAACATACAAACACACTCATACACACACGCACTCACTAACAAACTTTCGCCTTTACGAGTATAATAATAGTGTGAATGTGATAATAATAATAAATATATGGATAAGTTCTTGCAAACAAGGTTGGAAGCAAAAAAACCAAAAACCTTCGTCAAAATTAAATCTACTCTGTGAAAGAAATTAATAAAAAATGGACTGTCAAAGCATACTCAAAATCTAAACGTCAATCGAAGTAAACTGTATTATAAAATGTAAAAAAAAATCTCCTTTTCGAACAAAATTTTATGCTACCCCTGGAGATTTGAAATAACACATTTCGCCCCCTTTTTGGCACAATACTGTGGTAGTAACAAATAGTTATAATGTGCAGACTATTCCCAACCTTTCACGGTATTTGGAGGACTTATAACTTCATTCTGGCTGCATTCTGTATAACTCTCTCGGGCATTCTTGGTCCTATTGTCACCTTAGCATATTATGCCGCTGGTGAGTTTTCAGTTAACTGTTAACTTAAGTGGCAGGGCACATTGCTCGTAGAACAGATGGCCGATGGGGCCGAAACCCGAAAGGTTCTGGAGTGGCGACCGCGTATCCGGTGACGTAGCGTTGGAAGGCCTCCCACAAGGTGGAGGACCGACGACCTTGTGAAGGCTGTAGGAACCCGTTGGATGCGAGAAGCACAGAACCGGTGGAAGTGGAGGTGCTTGTGGGCTATGTCCAGTAAAGGACGTCTTTCGGCTGAAATGATGATGATGAAGTTTTAAGTTGCATATTTCTTTAGCCTACAGAGGCTTGTGGCTAAGTAATAACAGCCGCACGGGTTGATCGATCAGGTTAAGCTACGATAGCCGCGCTTATTCCGTGGATGGGTGACCATCTTTACATTACACGTTAAGCCGTGGTCCCCGGCTTTTCCCAACTATGTTGGGGTTGGCTTCCAGTGTAACCGGATGCAGCTGAATATCATTATTTTACATGGAGCGACTGCCTACCTGACCACCACAACCAAGTTACTATGGCGGTACGATACCCTTTGGTAAGACTGGTTGTCAGACTTTCGGGCTTCTGACTACCCGTTACTACCGTCGAAGATCTACAAATGACAGCAGGGACCAACGGTTTAACGGGCTTCCCGAGGCACTAAAGAGTCTCGAAATGTTAGGGATGGTCACCCATCCATGAACCTTCATGAACGCGGCAAGCGTAGTATAACCTCTGATCGAGCCGTGCGGCAGTAATTATTTAGCTACGAGTTCCTCAAACACTCGCTCCTTAATACTAAATTATTGGCGAAATGTGGAAGTACCTATTATAGGTGCCACCCTTCGGAGAAACAAGGCGTGATGTGTTCTTTAACGAAAAGCTTTACTACCATCTGATGATGGTGTTTAATTAATTTCCGGTTCTTCTTCTTAGTTTATGGATGCCAAAAGTAATCTTAAATCGAGATCGAGAGGTTGAAGCTACAGGATGATCCATGCCACTCAATGCACAACTTTAATTCAGTGCCACAGAGGCTTAAAAAAGGCCGCAAAAAATTTCTCGGTGCGTGAGTCCAGCCACAGGCAACCCCTCCACGGAAAGATGTGATCTCTGGAGAGAACTACTTAAACCTCCTGGGGGTCTACTCCGAAGTGGTATCGGCCGAATGTTCGGCCGTTTCCCACTACGAAGTTACTATTTGGTTCGGTCGGTCCCGATCCTACACTCCTACACTCTCGAATATTGAATATGGTCCCAACCCAACTGAGCCGTACCGAACTTTTTTCGCATTTTTCAATAATATTCGGTTCGGCCATGTGTCGGTCCGATCCGATCATTCGCACTTTGCACTTCGGAGTAGACCCCCTGATCTTTTTATTTAACCACCAGACAGTCTCTCATCCGGGCATAAGTTACCGTGGCCTACTTGGAAAACTTTAAATAGACTTCGTACCCAAGTAAGCCGCAGCAAGGACAACCTCCAGAAGTGGGGGCTTACGGAAGGCTCAGACCTCCGGAGCGTAGGCGGTGTCTCTCCACAGATAATGGCTCACCTCCCATCTTGCACTACATGCACTGTCACTTGCACACATGAGGACCTGGCTGCGTCAGCGAATGCTATCCGCGTTGCAGAATTTTGGGCCAAACAAAAAAAAAACGATATTTTTGCCATCGAAGCGCTAAGAGGTTCATAAGAAACTCCAATGTCTGTTCCAGGTTCTGACGGAGACCTCGCAACGTTATGCAAGAACGAGCCAGACTACTGCACCCTCCTGACTTACATACACTACCTTATGTGGATATTCTTTTTTGCCAGCGTCCTTCTGTTTTTTGCCTGCTGGTATAACAGTATCTGCCTCATCCACTGTTCCATGGGCCTCGTAGTCCTGGATATCGTGTTGTCTTTTATCCTTTTTACAATATATCTCGTCTACTGTGCGATTTTTGATTACCAGTGTCTCAGTCACAAGAATAATGATGTTTATGTTGTCGCGAATTTGTTTTTAATGAATTTTTTGTATATACTCTTCCTTAGTACGGTTCTGTTCTTCATGGGGGAATATAAGACGAGTTTGTTGCATATATATATTGGTTTTGTTTTATTTTAAACTTGTTTTTCAGCCAAGGAATTTTATTGATAAGCAAATTGACACACGACGTGTTCTAACCTTGTTATAGCAATATCGTACAGCTGTTAAATAATGATACCTAGTTGTGATTTGAATATACGGACGGTTTCGAGTCGATTTTGCTTAGCAACAAAGGGATTTCATAACTATTCATTTCGTACCCAAAAAAGAAAGTACTGCCTCTTGAGTATTTTTTACTATTACAACGACAGTCTACAGTTAACCATATTATTTTAACAACAAGTTTATAGTTAAAACATGTTCATGATGTTAAATTCAATTAAAAGTTGTTATTTTTTAATGTTATGCTTAAAACACTTGTTATAAAAATAATTATGATTTTTGGCATTTTCAATCTCAAATAGCAGCCGAGGGGTTAATTGTACTTTCGCATTTTTTACTATTACAAGTAAAAAATGCTGAAGATTTTATTTCCGAAAGTCTGACAACCAGTCTTACCAAGGGGTATCGTATTACCCAATAACAGGGTTGTGGAGGTCAGATATGACTGCATATCTGACCTCCATGCTCGATGTAAAATACTGATATTCAGCTTCATCCGGTTAGACTGGAAGCCGACCCCAACATAGTTGGGAAAAGGCTAGGCAGATGATATGAGTAGGTAAGTATGAAATCCTTTGTACTGTGCAGGGGAGAGCGGTGTATCAAAAATATTGGCGTGTAGCCAAGTCCTTTAGTGCTGCAAACGACATTCAATTTTCCGAAGTTAACGGTTTGATGAATATCATTTAGTTACCGTAATTGGTTTAGGCAGGAGAAATAGTTGTGACATGTTTATTGTAGGTACTTCATAAAACATTTTTTTAAGACAACTGCTGTGCGATTCTGTAACCATCTCACCGTGAAAACTTAAGTGAAGTGAACGTGGAGTGAGCTGTCATTCCAACTAGTACTAGGGAATGACACTATTGAGCTCACTCTAAGCTCACTTCACCTAACTTTTCCCGGTATGATTTTTACGATCGGCTGTACAGGGTCAATGGATCGATGGATGGAAAGTGTGAATGATGATATGGTTGAATGATGATGAACTGTACAGGGTCAAATTAAATTAGCTAGCGAAACTCTGCCGACGTGATGAGTATCGATAACTAAACATGATAAAATTATAATAAAAAAGATTTGATGTTTTTTTTTGGGTCTACGACCTGGGATAGTGCTGTTTGAAGTATGAGTGAAGAAAAACTGATCATGTTAAATTATACTACTGCTGACAATGTTTTCCTTCACAGTTTTGAGAGCAGTCGTGATAAAACAATTTGCACAAAGTAAAGCGCCTGTGGCCGATGGAGCAGGTGAGTCCTGGAGTGGAGACCGCGTATCGGCAAGCGTAGTGTAGGACGCCCCCCAGCTAGATGGACGGACGACCTAAAGAAGGTGGCTGGGACAGACTGGATGCGGAAGGTGGAGGACAGGGTGTTGAGGCGCCGCCTGGGAGAGGCCAGCAGTGGACTGCGTCAAAGATTGAGTTGATTGATTGAAAGTGCCTATCAGGGTTCGAACCTAAGACCTACAATTCGTACATTGCGGACATTTCCACTGGACTGGAGGTTAGTAGGAAAAGCAATTCGATATTTAAATAGGATCTGGCCAAGTCAATACCAACAGCCAGTGTTTCTAAACAAAACCTTAGACTTGAAACTAATAAAAGCCGTTCAAAACACGTGTCCGGTCCAGTGACGTCACAATATAGTGGGGACCACAAACAGAATAGACAAACTAATAAAATTGTTTATTGTGACCACGCGTGTGTTTAGGATGGGGTGTAGGCAGGTCACTATGCATTTAGTATTGCTGTCTGATTTTGAATAAAAATTCAAATGCTTTTGAGTTTGAGTTTGATCTTTTTGTAGATAGGTATCGTGTTACCCAGTAACTGGGTTTCGGTGGCTGGGTTGTTTGGGTCGGCTTCCGGTGTAATCGGATGCAGCTGAATACCAGTATTTTACTTGGAGCGACTGCCTATCTGACCTCCACAACCCAGTTGCTCGGTAAAAAGGAATTTCCTTTTCACAAATATAAAAAAAAAAAAAAAATATCTGAAAACATTTCAGTAGTCGATTCAGAACAAACTATACTTTTCGCGGTCTTTATTCAGTTACACGCTGCAGTCAACAGTATGTATGTACAGTCAACAGAACAGGAGTTATGGAAACAATGGTGTCTGTTCACAATAGACAGGTGGAAATTGAATCCACGATGTTTTACTTCACGTTTAGAGTTGGTTAGCTGTGGAGTTCGGACATTTTAAATTTACACCTGCCGATCGATTCTGTAAAAATCTCACCGTGAAAAGTTAGAAGAAGTGAGCTTAGAGTGAGCTGTCAATAGTGTCAATACCTTGCATTAGTTGGAATGACAGCTCACTCCACGCTCACTTCACCTAAGTGTCCAAACACACTATGCCGATGGGCGACCGAAGTTCCGCGTCTGATTTTACGTTCCGACGTATTCGGCTGATATGACACACCATAAGTGCCGAACTTACGCGGCCGAAATTAAGTTGCGCAACTTTGTGTTTATTCAGTGTGTCGAGCCTCCCGCTGCTCCCCGCCCCGGATCTTCTTCGGCAATCGAATTGAACTTCGGTCGCGTATAACGTGTGCTCTACAGAATACGTTGCCGCTGAACTTACGCCCGACCGAAGTTCGGCTGCACGCTATAACGCAACGTAATTTCGGCATAATGTACCGTCAGTAATTCAAATAGCATTGCAGGCGTAATCGTGCGGAACTTCGGTCGCGTACCTTCGGCATAGTGTGTTTAGACACTAAGTCTTCACGGTGAGATGGTTACAGAATCGCACTACTGTTCGGTAATTTTGTTAAGGAAAGTAAACTATTGCTTTATCTAAATAACGGCAGAAATTGTTGTAGCGCAGTTTGGGAGTGGTCTATTTCCAGCAGTGGACTGCGATAGGCTGGGCTGAGTTGATTGATAGCTAGATTAAAAATGACGAACTTTCAGCCCAAATAGGGCATGAATTTCTAAAAATCCTTCCTCAGTGTTCACCTTCCTTATATAAGGAACTTTTGTGCAGAATTTCAAGCTTCTGAACTCAGGCTGTGCGTTGTCTGTGAAGTGAATAAAAACCGGCCAAATGTGAGTCGGACTCGCGCACGAAGGGTTCCGTACCATTGACTAGGTAAACAACATTTATTGATATCGAGCAAAAATATGCAAAAAATGGCGTTTTTTGTGCATTTATTTTATTTTATTATTTATTATTAAAGTAAAAATACAACTGAGTATTTTGTGAATATTTCAAGTGCCTAGCTGTTGTCATTATTGATATCGAGCAAAAATATGCTTAAACATTTATTTTATTTTGTTTTTAGTATTGTTGTTATAGCGGCAACAGAAATATATAATTTGTGAAAATTTCAACTGTCTAGCTATCGCGGTTCTTGAGATACAGCCTGGTGACACACAGACGGACGGACAGACAGCGAAGTCTTAGCAATAGGGTCCCGTTTTTACCCTTTGGGTACGGAACCCTAAAAAGAACACATCCTTTGCTTAAATGAATGTAATTTTTTTTTTGCCTAACTCCACAATTTAGCCAGCCTCCCCAACCACGCTAACTTTAAAACAATACGTTAAAATAACTGATTCACTTGGCGGCAAGCTTTGTAAACTATTAACTAAGTATTATCGCGCTATTGTTGTAAGGAGGTGGGTGGAATTGAATCGGTTGGTGTATTGCACATGGTTTGAAATTGAGTTTAAAGTTTGAGGTAGTGTTTGGGCTTTGTCTGGAGCTCAGGTTAATTTTAGAGTTGAAAACTATTTAGCTTATTCGATTAGTGAAACCTTTTTTCATCCGCGCTTCCGGGATGTTTACCGAAGCCAGGGTCGATGGTTTTCATGAAATTATACGGAAATAGTGCGCTTTTGTTCTTTGTAGAATACGTGCTAGCTCCCACAGCATCCTGATACGTGGGACAGCCCCACGGCCGGCTCACTGGAAACGGCTACACACGTAAGCGTCAGTCGTTACAAGGTTTATATATAGAGTGTGATTTTTATTTACATTATATATCCTATCCGCGTCTGCATTCCCGAGTTCATACAACCCTAATCTCTTCAAGGCGAGAGTGAATAGGCTTCTTCTGGGCAAGCTCGTTCCACCGTAGATCTCATCCCTGCCTCTGGGCTGGATTGAGGTCAAGAGTGAACCCATTGTCAATAAAAAAAAAATCCTTGATCTGAAATAAAATATTTATTTAATAGTAAGCTTTAGGCAGTTTATTTTGTAATCTCACGGGAGCAAGTGCTAAGACTAAAATAACAAAAATATATCCTAAATTAACTAAAACTATTTACGAACTAAAATATAGCGTCGAAAAATTCATCCGCATCGCTGTCGACTGGTAATGTACCCAAGACACTGGCGGCATTGCCACGTTGTATGGCAATGCTTAGCCTCTGGCCAAGGTAAAAGCCAGCCCTTGGGTCATGGGAAGTGTCAACCAGTCTTTTTGAAATTAAGCTATAAGTTATTATCGAAATTGTTACTGAATTTCCTTTCATAACTTTTTTATGTCTTACAATCAAAGTCACCTCAGAATGGGTGCCTGAAGATGGACGGTGTCGCCGAGGCCGGCCCAGAAAGGGATGGCGAGATGACCTAGATGAGTACCGCGAGGGCTGGTTCGAGGAGGCGCGGGAAAAGAGTTCTTGGAAGGATTTGGGGGAGGCTTTTGTTCAGCAGTGGGACAGTACAGGGTGACAAAAAAAAAACCTTTTATTGGTGAGTTAAAAAATTGTGATTTTAAAATCTGAAAATAGTTTGTTTATTTTATTTAATACTTTAAGCCCACACGTGTACAGAGGCGGACATAATGTCATAAGTATTTTCTACCAGTCATCCTTTGGGTGAAACAGACAAACAGTGGTAGGTACAATCATGAAAATAGAGGAATAATCATAATCAACATTTTATTTTCGATCATAACCATTCCATTTAAAAATTCATGTAACCACATTAAGAGCAACTTTTGTAAATCGTAGGCGCCTACGCCGTAGCTATCTCGTAGCACGTAGCACTCATTTTATTATTTTATTTATCAATGGTTTTATACAACTCCTATGCAATAGACAAGAGTGTCAACATTTTTATGCTTGAGTACGAGTCTTTTTGACTATGTGTATCTTATGTCTTTTTTCTTATTTTTATTAATATTATTATTTTTTAGTTGTAATTGTGAGTTTTGTTTGTGCAGAATTAAATATTTTTCTTTCTTTCTTTCTATGCTAAGATGTAAGTGGTTTTGTGGTTACTTACCTATGGACCGTGTTTCTGGCAAAAACTTACTTTGACTTACCCACTGCTCCTATGGTTTTTGTTTTCTAAGGAATTAAGTTAAAGTCAAAGTCAGCTACATGAGCTCACCCCGCCTTCACCTTTTTATCATCAAGAGTCCAGACGCACTGCGGGATACCACCCCTATTTGGTTAATATACCATATATACGCACTAAGCGCTTCTCATGCTCTTTTCTGATGCGCACAGCAAAGGAGTGGAATTGTCTGCCTGCCTGCATTCCCGAGTTCATACAACCCTAACCTCTTCAGGGCGAAAGTGAATAGGCTTCTTCTAGGCAAGCTCGTTCCACCGTAGATCTCATCCCTGCCTCTGGGCTGGATTGAGGTCAAGAGTGAGCCCATTGTTAATGAAAAAAAAAAGTCAAAGATTTATTTGCAGATAAATATGGTTACAAAAGTCCTTACAATGGTGGTATAATAGTAGCTTAACATATTAAATCATAACATAATGAAATGCACATTTTTTGGTATAGGTACAATTATATCATTTACATTTAAACTGAAGGAATTCTTTAATAGTATAGAAGGGGTTCTCAATTAGCCACCTGTGTAAAGCCCTTCTGAAGCGGACCATTGGAAGTTCTTTAATTTGGTTAGGAATCTTGTTATAAATCTGAATAAACAGGGAACAACCCACCTTGGTGCAAAGGGTAGCAACTTCGTCTATAAAGTTCCGTTTTCGTTCTAGGGATAATCAATCTATTAGGATATCTAGTTTTGAACTTACATTTATCTCCCAGTTTTTCAAACATCTCAGGGTGAGATTTGATAAATTTACATATTTCCACAATATAAATACCAGTCAATGTAAGTATTCTAAGTTCTTTGAACAGTGGTTTACAGGATGTAAGTGGGTCTACATTACAAATCGCACGAATACACCTCTTTTGTGCGACGAAAGCTCTTCCGAGATGCACCGAGTTCCCCCATATCAGTATACCATAACGCAGTATTGAACCAACATAATATGCATGATAATGTTAAAAAGAGACATAATGTGGAAAAGAGAGAATTGTTTGAACAGGGGGTAGACCACCACCTCTTACAGCAGTATTATTATAATCTTACTTCGTGTGGGAAAAGGATGGAGCTATACGGAATGTATAGCTCTATCTCTTTCACACACGGAAGTAAGATTATAATAATACTGCTGTAAGAGGTGGTGGTCACCCCCCAGGTTAGATATTGGCTTAATTCGAACGATATTGTCATACCCTAAATCTGATCTAGCAAAACCACTTTGTAGCTTGGCGGTGGTTCTGAACCCATAATATAGAGTATTGTGGGTTCAGGATTTATGCTACGTATGCTTTTCTGGTCTCTTTTGTTTTCTGTTTTATGTATCGATATATTTAATGTTAAGGATATATATTGTATAAGATACAATGGGGTTGACGTATCCTTGTGGATAAAACTCCAAAATTATAAATAAAGAAAAAAAAAATCAATATGATTAATCCAGGGACACCTCCAGTTCACGTCAAAACTTGGTTGCTCTCAAAACGGTGAAGGAAAACATCGTGAGTCACCTGTCCACGTCAGTCACCATGTCCTAGAACCAACAATTTGAAGACAAGTGACAACCAACCATCCACTTTTATAAAAAAAAAAAAAGAAATATAAAAGTTAAAAAAAAAAAAGTTTAATTCAGACTATTTAAATGTCCATATTTTGTTAGAATTACATTATCTTAAAACTATGTTAGTTAATAAAAAATCGACATAAATGTGTGAAAATAAATTGAAATTATATATAAGTATTTAAATAATTAATTTAAAAAAAAATTAGATGACATTTACCATCATTTATATTTGTCATTCATTAGGCTGATTATAATTACGTTTATGTAAGTTGATATGTCTTTTATATTATTGTGCTGTATCAACTTCATGTTATACAATACCACACTACGTGTGACCCATATACGCACCCTTACCTTCAAAACGTTAATTTAAAACATGTCCGCGTATCTGAACAAGACGTAACATGTTATCAACAATAGGTACCAGTCTGCAGTTCCGACGTTTGGCGTAACGTTACGTTTTGAAGGGTGGTACTAAGTGTTTTAGTCGAAGTTCGGATTGTAAGTGAGTATTGAGTGAGTTTTTTTTTATTTCTGAACGAATACTTTAGTCTTGAGAGCAGTGGTGGCCGAGTTGTAGGTCGTAGGTTCGAACCCAGACAGGGGCTTTACTTTGTGTAAATTATTTCATTACCACTGCTCTCAAAACGGTGAAGGAAAACATGGTGAGGAAACCGGCATGTCTTAGAACCTAAAGTTCAAAGACATGTGACATCTACCAACCCGAACTGGGGCCGCGTAGTGGATTATGGCCCACTCCCTCTCACAGAAAGGAGGCCTGTGTCCCTGTAGTGGGAACATTATTAGGTTGATGATGCTATGCTTACCTATGTGACTTCAGTCTTTTATACGATTGTTTTACAATACTTGACTATAGGCAATTTTGAGTATTTTGTGGTCTAAGTGTGCATCTCCTTTTTTTAATTGCGTATTTTACATAAACCGTCTTATTACGAAACGAAACCTAACTTTAGTTCTAGCCTAAACTATTGAGCCAGTATTACTTGTAGGTATTTCGAACTTTATTTCGATTTAGGCAAAGTTCTAAATACTAAAGGGACCACTTAGCACCGAACTAAGCTGTCATTTTTGTATAAAGAACTGCATTTCTCTATCAGTTGGGTTCTTAATTCAATAACTGGGTCAGTGGTTTAAACCTGATCGAAAGAAAAACCTTGTTTTGTAATAAGGGGGAAAGGATTTATTTATAAACAATGATTAAAGTTAAGTGAATTTCAAACGTCAAAAATGTAAGGTTAAACAGTCGCTAATCACTACTTATCTTTGAGGAACGCTTATGAATAAAAGGGTTAGTGCAAATTGGCACTTGCTGATTCAAACTGTATCTAGAGCGAGCATAAAACAGGCCATCTAGTTTTAAAAATATTTCATTAAATTAAATTTTAATCGAAAATATCCATCGATGTCTTACAAAACTTCAGTTATATCCGACGACCCTGGTTACTTATCTCCTTTGGAGACCGTAACTATCTAAGAAAATGTAGAATAGCCCGCAAAACCAAATATCACCCAAATCAAACTTCGAGTTCCACTTGTACCACCCCTTCCCGACGATATCACAACGTTTCCGGTGTACCCGTTTTGTTTCATCCCTATTTACACCCCCCACATGTTCGAATGTGACCAAGTATTGTTGAACACACCCCCTGTAAGATCTGAGTGTGGGAAGATGTCGCGATGTCTGTCAAAATTGTTAATATGTGTGTAAGTAGATATATTGTTTGATGAGAAAAGTTTTAACTGACTTTTGATAAAGATCTTTTGAGGATGGGTGCGTAACCAGATTTTTTTTTATGATCTTTATGTCTGGCACGGATTAAGTATCAATTATTTATTTTATTTGATAATGTTTTACATAATTATAATAATATGGATTATTTATTTATTACTGTAATTGCCCGTGACATCACAGCGGGCCCTGTCAGAATACCAGCGCTGCGACAATTATTTTTTAAATGTCGAAGCATCATGCTGAGATAAGAGCCTTTTGGCCTCGTATAGGACTTTCTGTTTCATTTTTCCTTTTGTTACCTACCTTTTTTTATATGATTTGTTTTTTTTTTATTATTTTTGATTATGTTTAGTTTAGTTTTATGATCTTCCTGTACGAGTCGCAATAAATACTTTTCTTTCTTTCTTTCTAAATTATAATGAAACACAGATATCTTAGCTTACATCCCATCTTATTTTCTACTAGCTTCTGCTCCCGACTTCGTACCCCTGAAATTTCTCGTTTCCCCGAGCCACCCCATTGCATCGCATCGCCAGCCCGCGATATTAATTTGTTTTTACTGTTCAGTTTTATAGATGTGACTTAAGATTCCGTTGTCAGTTTTTATTTAGTTACTAACTGCGCCACCCGCACACCCGCATAAGTTTCGATCCCGTGGGAATATCGGGATAAAAAGTATTCCATATGTTAATCCTGGTTATAAACCATCTGTGTGCCAAATTCCATCCAAATCCGTCCAGCAGTTTTTGCGTGAAAGATTAACAAACATCCATCCATACAAACTTTAACGTTTTTAATATTATTAGGATTGAAATTGCCGGCAGTTAACATAATTATTATTTCTAAGATTTGTAACAGAAGTGATAGCTGATCAAATAATGAGTTAAAACAATGATTTCTTGATCTTTCTACCAGCTCACGTAGCAGACTCGCGTTTCTATGAAGACAGAGACATTTATTTTTTCCATAGCAACGGGGACCAAATTTTAAAATATAGATTCTTGTCTAAGTCCAATGTAATGTAGACTATAAGGTAACTTTGTCACTTGTTGAGAAGAAATGTTTCTATTCCCAAGTGTCCAAAGTAGAGAAAAAAATAGTCGCCATGCTTGATATTGCAGACTTTTGTCGACTGAAGAATAGAAACATTTATTCTCTTCAGCGCCATCCTTAAACCGGTAGAAATCTTTAAAAAGTCCGTCAACAAAACCCGTTGCTATGGTGGTCATGCTACGCGTGCAGATGTTTCAAAAACTTTCGTGAGCTGTAATGTTATTTCCCCAAAATCATTTTCCCATTCCAATTATTATTAATCTGCATTTCATACATATCTAAAAATCAGAGGTTATTTTCAAACAAACAAAACCACGTGATAATTTCCGCAGCTCCCGCGGCCGGCGACACGTCCGCTCTCAACAAAAGTCTGCAGCGGAATGCCGCTATCAGTTCGAAATTCAAATTTAACGGTTGACCGGAAATGCGGTGTCGGACGCTTCCGGCGGCCGCGTTCCGTTGTCGCGTTTAGATTTCGAATTTACGGTGTGATGTGGGGTAGTTTTGTGTTATTTAGATGAATGGAGCTGTTTATATTTAGATTAGGGAAGTAAATGGGTAGGTAGTTTACACTGTAATCTATACCTAATAGTATTATAAAGAGAGAGAGATAGCAAATTTTTGAGTTTGTGTATAAATGTAGAGGGTAATCTCTAGAACCATAGCTCCTATTTAAAAAATGCTTTCACCATTTGAAAGGTAAATTATTCCAGATGGGCATAGGCCAATTATTAATAAGATAGCAGCTAATTATCTGAATTCTTAACAGTATTAATGAAATACTATCTTGAATTCATGCCAGACTTTGTTAGGTTACTGCTCAGAACTTGTGCACAACGTGTCGTGAACAGAATACCGGCTTCACATGTAAACTGCACCCGTGCAAAGCCGGGGCGGTGCGCTAGTGTATAATAATAGTTTAGGGAAATACGGTAAAGGTTAGAATTTGTTCGATTGGTATTCAGGGGCTTTGAAGAATTCTGGGCTGT